>BLBF01000002.1:49972928-50076991 GCA_015471245.1 Laticauda colubrina
TCAAACTCCAAGTCCAATGAAACAGGTCCAGGCTCCCAACCAATCAGAATGGACCAGCCTCAAATTTAAAACCAGGAGCTGTAAGACCCATATCCATACAGAAGCCTGAAGATGGCAGATGAGATTCTGCTGAAATGTTGCTACAACTTTAACAGAACTACAATGACGTGGGATAATACCCGAAGGAAGCTAAACAGCACACATGTAAGTACCCGCGAAAACCTAAGAAAACAAATATATATATATATATAAAATCTATATATATATCAGCACTCTACAACAAAGCAAAATTGCCTATATAGTATTTTATGAAACATAAAAAACAAACAAAAAACCCTCAGATAATCCAGGAGAAAGATGTAGATCAGCATCCTTTCAAACTTTTAAATACTTTTTGTCCAGATTTTGCTGTCTTTTCATTTTATTCTAACTCATAAATTACTTTGCTCCAGTGTAATTAATTCTGCTTCTTCTATGCTTCTTTTATTTTGGTTCTTATTTCAAAGCACCGAATACTTCTCTGAGATTCATTCTATTTATTTTCTCTATTTAAAATAATACCTTTCTGATCAATCTTGCTTGCATCATCTGAATCAATCTTATTTTTATATCATCAGTTTTATATCTACTTCTCCTAATTGTCCTTCTCCTCTGTCCATTTTATTTTGTTATTTGTTTTGCAGAACCATTAAAAATCCACATGAGAATGATTACAACTTTGCAAATGTATTGGGATCCATGATTAAATCTTGGTTAGTTAACAATTAGGTGTTGTGGTCAAGGAACTGATTCCTAGAAACCTGGAGATTCTGAGTTCAAGCCCTTCTTTCGGCATAAAGCCAGCTGGGCCAGTCATTTTCTCTCAGCCCTAGAAAGGAGACAATGGCAAGCCACTTCTGGAAAACATATCCAAGAAAACTGCAGGGACTTATCCTGACAATCTCTGAGATATGATTAACAAAAGAGGGAACAAATACTGGTAATAGCTCTAGAAAATGTCCCAGTGCAATGGAATGTGATCATTTGCAGGAGAATCTGCAGGAAAGAGTTCAACTAATAATTCTGATGAAAGCAATGTCATGCATGTCATACTGTAAGTCCCTTATATTATCCATGTATTGTGACATTACAGCACATCCCAAATGGGCAGAATTGATGATGCTTTCACAGTTTTAATGATCAGAACTGAGGACATCCATATTCACTTGTGCCCCCCTAAAAAAAACCTCATATTTTTCACAGTAAATTTATGAACCTTGAAGTAAGTGTTTGTGTTTATGGTGAACACTTTATGTAAGCTATTCTTTATACAAATTGTTTTTAAAATGATTACTTTGTAATTTTCTCCATTCACCAATCTTTTTCCTTGATTCCCAGGCCAATTCTTGACTTCCTTCTGTACTTGTATCATGAAACTGATTCATGTTTCACTAAAAATGCTCTTGATTTAGTTGTTATCATGAGATTTCACTTTGCAAAAATCAAGGCAAATAAATTAACCTAGTAGCAATAAGCTGATGCTTTCAACTTCAGCTTTCACTACCTAAACACCGCACACCCCACTCCAAGCTATTCTGCACAGATCTACTAACATAATGAACTGTAACATACCACTTGAAGATTAGGTAAAGCAGGACCAAGAGGAAAGCTGGCAGCCATTCACAGACTCTTTCAATCATGATTCTTGGTGACTTTTTATGGGCAAGCTGAAAAAAAGGATAGAAAAAAACCAAGGATGTATTAGATAATTATCACAGGAAAGAAGAAAACAAAAAAGAACTATGTTTTGTCTATTGAAGAAAATGTTGTTCCATTGCATGGGGGATGTGGGGGAAACATATGCCAATTGTGTTAAGAAAAAATGCTCTACACTGTAACACAATGCCCAATATTGCTTTGGTAAGCGATTGTCAAATTCAGAAAAGCAATGCTGAATAGTTTAAGAGGATGTTGTATTCATGTCTATAATGAAATGCACTATTTCACTCAGAATTACCTCTCCTGGCCAGATGTTTGATCTATCTAGGGCTCTTCACTGATGAATGACACTCTTTGGTGTAACCATGCAGGGCACTTTTCAGCTGGAGATGCATAGGAGCTCCCAAACAGACTGCATGTAGCTCATTATTTTTCAAGGTAAATAATACACATAAGGCCATTATGTTCAGAGTCTAAAATTATCTAATTGTACCCACTGACACTGTTCGCTTATTAATCAGCTTCACTTTCTTATGTTTCACTGCTAGGACTCAAAGTTTTACTTTAATTGCTCCTCTGCCTATTCTCTCAACTTCACTATAACTATGATTTTTTTGGTGTAAAATAAAAATTGCTTTTGGTTATGATTTTGGCTGGTAGTTATAAGGAATAGATTGTTAGCAAGTTATTTCTTTTAGTATTTTTAGAAGAAAACTAAAATTTAATTTTTTTTTTCAGCAATATGACATTAGAATTTTAAAAATTAAAAACATTTTTTTTCTCTTAAAGCTTTAGATCAGGGGTGTCAAACTCATATCGGGACTTTTTCTTCCTTTGCTAAACCAGGTGTGGCCAGCATGTGACACATCTGGCCTGTGGCCTGCAAGTTTGATAGTCCTGCTTTCATTCATCAATAATCTTCTATTTTTACCTTCACAGTATGTGTTTGTGCATGAGTGTGTTTGCATCTTTGAATGAGTCTTGACTCCTAGCAACTATCTTGACAATTCTCTATTGTTTTCTTGGCAACATTTTTGGAAATGTTTTGCCCCTGCTTTCTCTGAAAGTTGAAAGGGAATGACTAAAGATAATCAGCTGGTTTTCATGCATTGGGAAGGACTAGAAGTCACAATTCTAATCCAGTGTCCTTAACCACTATGCCCAACTGGTTCTCAATTTTACCTATGCCCTCAATTCATTTGTTTATATTCCCATCACTTAGAATTCTCTGCAAATGAGTCAGGTATAGTAAGACAAGGAAATTAGGAAATAAGAAACAGAAAAGGAAAGCTACCAACACCATTACTTATATATTCCCATACATTTTTAACCTTGCAAACCATTATCGTTTCTGACATCTTTGTAGTCTGATTCATACATTGCCTAATATTATTTTAACTTCTCCTGTTTTTCTGAGAATCTCATCAGTTCCATTTGCCTTGATTTGTTTGATCTTCCCTTTCTTTTTATTGTTATTTCATTCTCTTGTTCTATATTTATTTCTCCATTAAATAAATATAGGGGTCCAGTCCAAAATACCAGAATAGCAAAGGCAAGAATGTATCAAAATCAATTTATAGAACCAAGGCATCGGGGAGGCCAAAAATGGGGCCTCCGGAGGCCAAAAACAGGCACATTTTTGGCTTGCAGACTGCTTCTAAATGCCAGGGAGGGAAAAAATGGGATGCATGGAGGCAAAAAAACTATTTTTTGTTGTTTCCCTCCTTAAATCAAGATGTGTCTTATAGTCTGAAAAATATGGTATTTTGTTTCAAAACAAATTACAGTCATACCGAACGTAAAGCATTCCAGACTAAGTCATGATAAGTCATCATTATTCAAGGTAATGTTTTTGATGCCCTTCACAACTAAATGTTTTCCTAATGTTTTACTTATTTACTGGAACAAAAGCTTGGTGTTCAGTTTCCTAACACTAACATTTCAAAGCTACAAACTTCATTCATGCTATGTGAAATAAAAGTTTAAGGTTCAATTGTTCTTTGACCATTTAGTTTTGTACTATAGCCTAATATGTATTCAGTCATAACAACAAGCATCTCTCCTGACAGTTACAAGCATTGAACTAAACGAAAGAATCTTCTTCTTATTTATGACACTTTATCCTTCACTTACAGTCCTAGATCTGTTATCATGTTATATTTTCCTCTTCACTGCAATCATGATGCCATATTTTCAACAAGTACATTTTGAGTTCATTCAAAACAAATTGATTAAAGGCTGGTAGGTTAGCATTTGATGTAATACAAATTAAAAGTATTTTTCAAATTGTTAAGAAAACTAGTTGAAACTGCTTTCTTCATTCATCAGTTTTTTAATACAATACTTTAGTCATTTCTTTTAACTAATTCATCTCCAGAAGTTCTTAATTATTTAATCAATAAGAGATACACCAAAAAAGGGAATGTAGAATTTTATAAAACACATATAAATATATTAACAAGTTAATGATCTCCAGTAAGTGTACTGTCTGAAGACAGCTGTGGTTGCACAATTCCTGAAATGTAAACTCTAGAAACTCTAGTTTGAAAGCTACAGAAAAATTATACATGTATCTTCCTTTGGTTTTCATGAAGAAATGGCTCAAAATCAATACAGTGTCATATAAGATTGATCTCTCCAATTGTCATACAAGTATTTGATTGCAATTATTGTAGCTAAAGATGATGGTACCAGTTATTGTATATAATCAGTACTGACATTGATTAAGAAAGAAAAGAAACAAGAACTCAAATTCCCTTACATATCTACATAAGAGGAGCTATATAAACCTCTGATAATATTTTTGGGGGGCGATACACAAAAATACAGAAAACCTAACAGAGATGAATATTTTTTCTTCAGAACTGTAATCTTTAAAAATGAAATGTATTCTAAAGGTATTGCCCAATGATCCACTGTGAGAATGTAGTAAAGCATTTATGGGCAAGGCTTTGTGAACATTTAGAATGATATTTTCTATGTTACAATAATTTCATCTTCCACATTGCCTTACCAGATAGAGCTACTGAAACATGAATATAGCTCTTCCCTATTGAAATAGATATTACTGTTCTTTGTTTCTGATTACAATATCCCTTTGTAGTTTAATAAAATAAAGATATAAAACACCAATGAGGATCAAATGTTCAAGGGTAGCCTGCAGAACCAATTTCTTTCTTAAACATAATCAGTGTGCTGCTAGTTTATGAACATAATATTAAGTCAATCATACTTGGTTCAGGCTCCAAAATGTCAAAACATTCAAACATAAAGCAGGTTTTGTAAGAGTTGTTTTCAATTTTTAAAAAAAAACCACAAGAAAAAGATAAGAAGCTTTAATGTAAGCACAATTATTGGACACTTTTTTTGATCCTAAGAATACCATGTTCCCCATCCAAATATGGCCCTGGAGTCCCAAAAATGAAGGTGGGTATATGGGCATAAATTGAAGGGCTCTGCAAACCTTTCTATAATTGGTTGCACTTTGATGGCAATCTCAGCTGAAATGTTCTCCTTGGAAGTATACACACACATACAGACACACACACTCAGGTAACATATAAAAGCATTTAATGCACAGAACCCAAACATTTGAGAGAATGAGGAATTCCAAAGCTTTAATTAGTGAGTTGCAAAGATTGCATCAGACACATCCCAAAGCATCCCTACAACCAGATTGGCCAGTCCTATTAAAATCAGGCACAATGTGAAATTGAAGTTTCAATTCAATGTGAATTGAAAATGGGGCATGTCTACTAACCCATTAAAATCACTGGCTAGTCCTTGAGAAAAGGGTCTAAAGTGCTTCTCACCAAGTAGAATGCAGTATTGTATGCCTTTCTAATACCTAGGATGCTTTGTTACAAATATTCACATATATTCAAATATTCAAATATTTGGGAGTCATCAATGTAATTATGTCAATTCTATGTGAAATGAAACAAGGACTCTCCATATAGATATTACATTGCATCAGTACCAAATAACTTGTTAGTGCTAAATTCTTTACAGTTGTCTTTTCAGGTTAAAGGAACCTGAACAGGTAAAGGGAACCTCTCTTGTTTTCTCTTACCTATATTGATTGGTATCAATTTGGCTTCATCTGATTTTCTGAAATGAATTTCCATCAACATGTGCAAATTCAACTATTAAACAAATCCTTGCTCTTGCTGGGATCAGGCATCTTACTAAGTAATGACCTGCTACCAAAGTTCAGCGCTCTAAGCTCAGGATGCTGCCAATTTAAGAAAGTCCTTATGCCAAGCCATCCCAGTCCTGGCAGCAATTTATTTATACTGAAGTGGATAAGTATGAAGGGAGCAGTTACCTATGATGATATGATAGCACATTACTCATTTGCTAAGAAGGAATCCAACTCACTAAGCCAATCTTCACATGCTTTCTGGTTAGTAACTTATGCAATAAAATAATAATTTTAAATTATTTAACTGTAATTGTTTCAAAATGTTAATCATTTCAGCCATAAAATAAAATGTTACTAAAGATTTGGATTGCTCCCAGTTGAAAACTAAATGGATTATGGGACTTGGAACAAGGAAGTTTCATTTACTTATGAAAAGTCCAAATAGAAATCCATGATTGAAATTCTAGCCAAGGTTTTTTTTTAATTAGGCACCAAACCTCTTTGCAATGGGTTTCCACACACAAGTATTGTGTTTTTTATAACATTATGAATTATTCCAGCTTAATATTTCTCTCACATGTATGGAAATCACATATATGGTTGCGAAGCTGCAGTGTTAAATGTTATAACAATTTAATAATCCATCTCAAAGAAACATGTTCATTTAGTCAATTCAAGAGAGCAAGAGAATTGTGAAAGCTATCATATTCCAAGAACTTTTACACAGAAACCACAATTATAGTTCCAATAGTAGTGATTGTATTGGTCAGGAATTCTTGGATACTACTTCGAGCATCTCTAGGCTGGGATAAATGATCAGTTGCAGTAGATGTGCACAAAAGACCATACCAGGGTTGAGGTTGTTTCCAACTCCCTGTTAATTTTAAGAATTGCTAGGATATCAAAAGACTTAAATCTCAGCTTTGTACCAAGCCAACATGTGATTCTATGCGATATTAACTTCAGTCTCTTCCTTCCATTTGTATCAAAGGTATAATTCCAATCAACCAACCTAAGTGTGTATATTTTTATTTTCTTCATTTTAAAACATCTGTATAGTTGCCCATATTTTAATAACAATCATTAACATTGTACTAAACAATAAAATTAACAGAAGAATCCAGCACAAAAATAAAATCAGCAAAACAGAGTAAATGTATATTCTTACTGAAGTAGAACAGATCACTTTGGAAAAATATTCTGAAATACATTATTAAAAATCACAAGTCTGTGTACTTTGGAATTGTATAGTATCTTTTAACCATACTATCTAGCATAAACAGTCATGATAAATGCTACATTTGTCTTTCACATTAATATACACCTGAAAGCAGAATATCAATAAAGCATGGACTTCATGGTTCTATCTATATCAAACTATCAGCCCTGATAAACCATTTTACCATGTGCACATGTTATCTTATAAAAATATTTTAGTTACCATCAACAAGAAGATGGACAATTTATAATTTTCAATTATCTTTAGACATGGGTCCAATTCACCAGAACATTGGTGTTGGTACTGAGATTCTGTGCAAATTGAATGTCTTTTTGTTATTATGCTGTCCCCCAAATAAAGTGATTGTAACATGAATATAATGGTACGTATTTGTTATAGTATTATCTGGCTTTACCCTAATATAAACCATGTCAGTCCAACTCCTTTGATAAACACATAAGTTCTTGCAGAGCTTATTAAATATGATTGGAATGTTTAGAGTGAAAGTCCTTCTTTTTTTTTCTCCTGCATTTCCTAGAATATATAGTTGTTTCCTAAAATTGACAAATTAATGTTTTCCATTTGCACAAATGAGTAAAAGGAGAAGGAATAGAAAATGTGATAGAACAAGAAATTAATGGATAGTTTTAATTCATCTTCATATAAAACATTGCATTGGTATTAAGTATCATATCATATGCTGCACATGCACATATATCTCTATTGATGGACTAAATCACCAAAATCACTGTTTTTTTTTTAATGAGACAAAATTGCACAGTTCAGCAATGCAAAAAGAAATAAAAAAGCATTGGTGACATATCCTCTTGTTAAAACATTGTAGGTAAAGTTTTTTTTTTACTGATGAAAATGATACTCTATTATCTCTGGTGTGTTGAATATACTAACAGAGTATATTTTTGTTGCCTGCCTTTGGCTGAAGATATGTCAGAATACTTGGAATCTTTCATTATTGACAAACTAAGAAATCAAATTAAGATTCCAGTTTCTTGTGATCCTGGTAAACATAGTATCACTGTAAAGCTTTAACAAAAATTAAGTGACTTGTTTGAAGAGATTTTTAATGACACGTCAAAAAAGATAAGAATGGAAGAATAGAAGATATTAGCATAAGTTTTAATGAGCTAAAAAAGTGAGCGATATTGCTTCATATCAGAAGGAAAGACCTTTTTTTTTTAGCTCATCTGAGCCATGGAAAGTTTCTCCTGCTCTTCAAAGCAAAAGTAAATAATAAAACAAGACAGGTTTCATTGATCAGGCAAGCCCTTCATAGGAACTATAACCCTCCCCCCAAATGGGTGGGGAGGGCACCTCATCAAATACTGAAGTACTAAAGTCAAGTAGTAAAAATAGGTATGATCTCTCTGAAGATCAGCAAATAACTGTTGAGTTGCAGGAGCAGTTAAAAACATCGACAGCAGTTACTGTATGGGGGAATATTATACCTCACCTACACACAAAATTGACTTCTTATAGGTAGAAAAGTGATTGCTATATGACTTAGAAAGTTATAAACTTCAACTCACTAAAAGCTGCGGGGACAAAGTACAAAGAAGCAAAAACTGAGGCTCTGTGATGTGACAGATGAAGCAAACTTTCAAAATAATGTTTGCCATATAAAATAATTCTGCATGGTGGAAAAACTAAGGCATTCCAAATATATAATAAGTTCAGAACAGTTAAAAAAAATTATTTGTAAAAGACAAATATTTTTCTTCTAAACTTTAAAGCTGTTCTTATCATATTACTCAAATGGTTACTCAATAAGCAACTCAGTGTGGCTCCCCCCACAGTATCACTTTTTGTACATAATTGACCTTGTGAACTCAGATAATCCTTGTGCTTCTTAAAAGCACAACTTGTAAACCTTTAACACAAGCTATATTAATTCTCTTTGACAGAAGAATGGAGGTACTGCAGATTCCTTCATAGCATTCTAGAATTCTTAAAAGCACTTGGTGCCAAACATAACTAATTGTAGAAATAGAGAATTGAAGCTTTCCTGGCTGGCAAAGCCAATGGTAATCAAGTGAGTCGCTAAAAATAGGATAAATTAACTGAGTATTAATTAGTTTTATTATTATTATTAATTAACTAAATTACTAATTTATTAAGTTAATAAATTAACTTATTAACTAAGGTTAATAAGAAATCTTTTTACTGTCACTTTCTCCTAAGTTCTCTTTTTATAATCTATACTATACAACCTACGAGAAAACACAATTCTGTTCAATATACAGCTATATTCGGTTATACTAAAAGTTCCATCCAGGAACCAGTCCACACTTGGAACAGGTAGACTGGACTTATCCTTGACAGGATAACATATTTCATCCAAACACAGATCTGAGAGACATGAAAATTAACACATACATGTTTGGGGCAATTAAAATACATGTATAAATGGGAAAAATTCCCTACCCCTACTGGGCTGGATATGTTTCATTTTAGTGGCAGCAGGTCATCTAGATATACAATTGTTAAACAAGAGGGATAGTCATGTGCAAGCTGGGTATGCCATCCTTAGATTATAATGATAGTCATAGGAGGATGCAGCCACATGCAGGGTAGAAACACCATATCTAGGTGGAAATAGAAGACAGAATAGAAATGTCCTGCTTACATGGTAGCAGCAACAGGTAGTATAGATATGCTGTTTTCTTGTTGTCATCATTATTTTCCAATTTAAAAGAAGATTTTTTTCAAGAATTCAAAATTCATCCCTTATGAACAGCCTCCTCTCAGACTTATGCAGACTTCCTAGTATTTTTACAAAAATTTCACAATTCACAAAAGTACTGACATCCCCTTATATAATACAGCAGCAAAACCTCTTTTCTGAAACCTGTAAACCGTCAATATCTTGTGTCAGGCCAGCTGTCACAATGTACACAGAGAATCTTCTTCTGTTCTTGAACAAGATGTGTCAGCTAGGATAAAGTCCCCTTCTTTTAGTGAATATTGCTTTTTGTTTTAAAGCTGAAAACAGCTTCAATTTAAAGACTGAAATCAAGACAACTTTGTGAAATTAAATGTACCTTCAGGTACAGAATTATCAGCTGTAGATATTTTGTGGGCACTCATCTCAGTGATAGTGAAGTTAATAAATGTATTTGATAATATACCATATTTTCCTGAAAATATGACCTACTCAGAAAGTAAATCCTAGCTTGATTTTTACATACGCACCCAATATAAACCCTACCCCCCAAATAAGCCCTAATTAACACCCTGCCCACTCCAGGGTGCACAGGTAAAAATTAAGATAGGGTGGGAATGGGGTGGGGTGGCACTGCTTACTTTCGGATAGTTGCAGATAGGTCTCGCACATCTGGGCCCATTTTTTTTGCTGCAGCTGGCAAGGCTTTCCTGAAGGCCTCTGTAGCCAATAACAGAGCTGTTATCAGCTGCAGGGTTCAATGTTATCAGCTTCTGGGGCCTTCAGGAAAGCCTTGCCAGATGAAAAAGTTCCTGAATGCCTCTCATAGCAAAAAAAAACAGACCAGGGGTGACAAGCACAAGTGAGCCAATAGATGACATTCCCCCACAAAAAATAAGATCTGGTGGCTTTTTTTGTGCCAAAAAAATATAGGACAAGGTCTTACTTTCAGGGAAACATGGTACTTGTCACAATTTACAAAAGAGAGGTAGGAAAAGCTGTAGTAACACTCCTTTTTTTGTCTTGAGATCAGACTTGAATCCTGAAATGAACAAGTCCATTGTATTTTTCTAGGCCAGATTTTCCACTGCTTTCTTCCTAGGATTGACAGAAAGTGATTGGGCCAAAGACATCTAACTTGTTCTGTATAAAATAGTTTACTCCAAATCCTCGAATGTAATTGGCTAGAAAAGCTGGCATAGGGATTGGTTCACTCGGAACCAATCCAAAAGAGCTGCCAAAAGGCGGCAAAATCAAGTAACCATCATTGGCTACAAGCTGGCAGGCAAGCCATATATAAAGACTGCCGGGGCTAGAGCCAAACTGTTCTATTTTACAATAATTGTTGAAATAAAGACTTTTACTGTTGGAACCCGGTCTACCTTACGTTTTTCCGGACGGAACACTGGCGATGAAGGTGGGATCATCCTAAAACATGAGACTGTGCATGCGGCAAATTGAAATCCAGGCTTGAAGCGATGGCCAGAAATAATGCACCGCCCGCACCCTTCAATCCCAATGAAGAAGATTGGGAATCTTACGTAGACTGTTTCCAAATGTACTTAGAAAGTAACGAGATGGAAGAGATCTCAGACCAGCGTAAGAGGGCTGTCTTCTTAATGCATTGCGGACCAACTGTGTTCAAGATGGTCAAAGCATTGGCGAAGCCCAGGGACATAAAACAAATGACCTGGCCCAAACTCCAGCGAATGTTAAAAGCTCACTACACACCAATGGTGTCAAATCTCATCAAACGGCACGAATTCTACGGAAGGGACCAAAAAGAAGGTGAGACCATTGCTGATTTTGTGGCAGCCCTCTGACAACTGGGGGGAACGTGCGAGTTCCTGAACTTAGATGAAGCCATACGAGATCGAGTGGTATTGGGTTTAAAAGACTCTAATTTACAAAGTAAATTGCTAAATAAACCCAACATAATCGTGGCTGAAGCAATCGCAGAAGCCACAGCCACAGAAGCCGCGAAAAAGTCAGCGGCCATGAAACAAATGAACCATGAAACAAATGAACACAAATAATGACGAAACGAGCCTAACCAGAGGGAAGAAGCAATTTCCCACCACTACACACCATGAAGATTTTGACGAGACATCAGAATCCGTAGAGGATGACGATGAGGTCCACCGCCTGTACGGCAACAAAAAAAGGCGCGAAAAAAGAAATTGGCGGGAATGCACCGGTTGCGGAGGAAACCACCCTCGAGCTGATTGCAGATTCCTCGATGCCATCTGCCGAGCTTGCAAGAAAAGGGGACACATCAAGAAAGTCTGTAGGAATCAAAAAAATAACAGCCCTAACAGACGCAGTAACTCTCCCCCACAAGCTAAATTGAAACAAGCTGAGAGAAAGTGGGAGTGCAACAAACGAGCCAGCAACCAAGAAAAGACCCATCAAACTGTCACTAAAAGGAGCGCTCAGATGGAAAGCAGAAAGAAAGTTAAAATCATCGTAACAATTGAAGGCAGCCCCTGTGGGATGGAAGTCGATTCAGGGTCTTTCCTGTCAATGGTGTCATGGGACAAAATCAGACAATTGGTCCCAAATATCAAACTAAAAGAACTCCAGAAACAAAAATTAACTCTGAAGGACTACCAGGGGAATCGAATCCCTGTGGTAGGTCTAGGACATTTCTGAGTCTCTTACAATCAGCATGTCAAAGTCCTGCCTCTGACAATAGTTGACAGAGACCGACCCAGCCTCCTGGGCATCGAATGGTTTGTACCATTGGGCATCAGAATGACTGGAGTAGACCGAGTGGCCGCAACCGACTGGGAAGAAAACCTGATCCACGAGTTCCAGGACGTTTTCGATGGCTCCCTAGGCAGGTATCGGGGGACCCCAATTTCCTTTAGCTTAGACCCCCAGGTGGCCCCTAGAAGATTAAAGGCCAGACGAGTTCCCTTTGCATTAAAAGCAAAAATAGAGGAACAATTGAATAAATTAATTGACCAAGGGGTTTTGGAACCTGTTGACCATGCTAAATGGGAGACATCAATAGTAACACCTGTTAAACCTGATGGGTCGGTATGCATCTGCGGAGACTACAAGGCTACCCTGAACCATGCGCTGCAACAAAGCACATACCTGGTGCCAGTCGTACGACATTTGCTACACTCACTCGGGGGAGGAAAGATTCTTGCCAAACTAGATCTAGCACAAGCTTACCAATAGCTTCCAGTAGATCCCTTAATGGCCGAAGCACAGACAATAGTGACTCACAAAAGGGCATTCAAGTGTAACAGACTTCAATTTGGAGTGAGTGTTGCCCCAGGCATTTTCCAAAGCCTCATGGAATGCCTATTAAATGGAATTAAAGGGGTTGTACCATATTTTGACAACGTCCTAATTTCAGCTAAAGACACGACCCAACTAGAAAAAAGACTAAGAGATGTACAAACAAAATTTAGAGAATCCGGTCTGAAAGTTAAAAAAGAAAAATGCTGTTTAATGACTGATCACGTCAAATTTCTGGGCTATTTAATTGATGGAGAGGGAATACACCCTACTGAAAAAAAAGTCAAAGCCATTAAAGACGCACCACAGCCAAAAAACAAAACAGAATTGCAGGCATTTTTGGGTCTAATAAACTTTTATAACATATTCCTCCCCCACAAAGCAACGATAGCAGAACCATTACACCGTTTACTGGATAAGAAAACTAATTGGACTTGGGGCCATAGAGAACAAAAGGCATTCCAGAAAATAAAAAAAATTATTAACATCAAACACCATTCTTATCCAGTTGAGTAACACACTTCCATTGACGGTAACCTGCGACGCCTCACCGTTTGGAGTCGGTGCCATCCTGAGCCACCAATTGCCAGATGGGAGAGAGACACCCATCGCTTATTACTCAAAGACTCTGTCTAAAACAGAACGTAACAATAGTCAACTAGACAGAGAAGCCCTGACAATCGTCGCTGGAGTGAAACGTTTTCACAAATACCTTTATGGAAGAACATTTTGGATTGTAATGGACCATAAACCGTTACTAGGAATTCTGGCGGGAAACAAGCCTACACCGAACATTTTATCCCCGCGGATGATTAGATGGTCAGAATTCCTAGCAGCATACTCTTACACATTGACACATCGACCCGGGAAGCAAATCTCCCATGCAGACGCATTAAACAGAGCACCGTTGCCAACGACGGAGGAAGATCCGGCGCCAACAATGACCACCCTGCAAATAGAGACTTGCCCTGAACTACCAATATCTGCAAACGATGTTGCCAGAGCCACCGCAAAGGACCCAGTGACTGCCCACATATTAAACTGGGTAGGTAAAGGCTGACCGGAAAACCAAAAAACTGAAAACTTTAAACCTTTCCGGACCAGACAAACCGAACTCTCAATTCAAAAAGGTTGTTTATTGTGGGGTGATCGGATAGTAATCCCTCCTAAACTACAGACTAGAGTGTTGGGTATGCTTCACGAAGATCACCCTGATATTGTAAAAATGAAAAGCCTTGCTAGAAGCTATGTCTGGTGGCCTGGTTTAGATAAAGACATTGAATACTGGGTTGCCACTTGTACAAAATGTCAGAAATCCAGGCCTTCCCCACCACAAGCACCCATAAGGGACTGGGAGACCCCACGAGGCCCCTGGTCTTGGATCCACATTGATTTCACGGGTCCTACTAGGGGACATACCTTTTTAATTGTCGTAGATGCATACTCAAATTGGCTGGAAGTTGTAGTAATGTCATCTACGACAACCGAGGTGGTTATTAAACAACTTAACAAACTCTTCGCAACCCATGGATTGCCGGACGTCCTAGTGTCCGACAACGGGCCACAATTAACCGCCATCCAATTTGAACAATACCTAGCCTCCCTAGGTATATGCCATGCACTGACCGCACCGGCCCACCTGGCAGCAAAAGGTAGAGCGGAGAGAATGGTCAGGTTTACGAAAGAAAGTTTAGAGAAAATGTACCTTGGGGATGTCCAGGATAAAATTAACCATCTACTCACCTTCCAACATATCACACTCAGCACTGTAACCAACAAAAGCCCAGCAGAATTATTAATGGGAAGAAAACTTAGGTCGCAATTAGACAGGTTGCACTCAAATTACACTTTGGAAAAACCACCCGACTCCTCCAGCTGGTTCCAAACATTTAAAATCGGTGACCTAGTCTATGCAAAAAATTTCAACGGGGACCCCCTATGGCTTCCAGCCACAATCACACAAATCACAGGCCCCCGGTCCTACCGACTAACCGTAGACAATGGCAGGGAATGGAAGCGGCATATAGAGCAGCTTCGTTCCCGAAACATTGAAAGAAATACAAACTCACAACCACAAATAATAAAAATCGATGAAAACAAAACCAAAGAGGGGGGGGGGGAATACAAGAAAATAATAAAGAACTTTTTAAAATAAACCCAGAACATCTAACCAATCAAAAAGAGCAAAAGAGAAACATATGGTTAGATGAGACTTGCAGAAAAAATCCAGATGAAGGGGCCAGCCAAGCCAGCTCGACCTGCCCGGAGAAGCCAGGAAGAAGCGGCAAAACCACCGGCCTGAGAAACTCAAGCGGTAGCAAAATGGCCGACTCAACCTTTCAGGCAGTTCCATGGAGAAGAGCCGGAGAGACAGCAACCCCATCCAAACCGGTTGAAGTCTCCAGCGAAAATGAACCGTGCAAGTCCAGTAGAATCAGAAGAAGCCCCACCTACCTGCACGACTACGTCACCACATAGGACTAAACCAAGGGGAGAGGGGTGTTCTGTATAAAATAGTTTACTCCAAATCCTCGAATGTGATTGGCTGGAAAAGCTGGCATAGGGATTGGTTCACTAGGAACCAATCCAAAATAGCCGCCAAAAGGTGGCAAAATCAAGTAACCATCATTGGCTACAAGCCGGCAGGCAAGCCATATATAAAGGCTGTCGCAGCTAGAGCCAAACTATTACGTTTTACAATAATTGTTGAAATAAAGACTTTTACTGTTGGAACCGGTCTACCTCACATTTTTCCGGACGGAACATAACTGATTTCTATGGTTAGTCCAGGACTGGAACTCAGGTCTCCCCCTTCTTATCCAACATCTTCATCACTAAACCAAATTACAGAATACCACAAAAATAAATTATTTTCAGTTCTACAGAACATCTCAGAATAAAAATATCAGATCAAGATTTTGCCATAAGTATAGTCAAATATGACTAACTCCTTGCTCCTCTCAAACCAACATATAAGTTAATCTTTCTTGTTTGATGTACATTTTTCCTCATTATATAATTGTTTCCTGCACATTTTACTCAGGATTAGTCATTAAGAAATTTGAGCTTTATCTATTCCATGGTACTAATGGATTAACACATTGAAAAACAATACTTCATTTTATACAAAGGACATTTTATTCAAAGCATTTCCTAAAATATTAGTTATGAAAAAAGTATATACTATATTTTATACCAAAATTATATGGAAGGCAGATCTTATTAATTAAACTAAAGTATGACATAAGCAATATAAAGCAACCAAAAAAAAATTCAGAAGTGGCTGGGAAACCATGGCACAAATATTTTATTTATTTTATTTTATTTAGCTGCCCAACTTCTTTACAAAGTGACTAATAAGACCTGTGGTTTCTCAGTAGTTAGAAGGCAACATTGCAGGTTAATTCTGCCCACTGACAGGAGTTAGATCCTGACTGGCTCAAGGTTGACTCGGCCCTCCATCCTTCTGAGATTCGTAAAATGAGGACCCATATTGCTGGGAGCAATATGCTGACTTTCTAAACTGCTTAGAGAGGACCATCAAGAATTATGAAACAGTAGATAACTCTAAGTGCTATTGCTATTGCCAATGAAGGAAAAAAGGACTTGTTTTGCAAATGTGAGGTCTTGA
Organism: Laticauda colubrina; assembly: GCA_015471245.1. Lineage (NCBI taxonomy): Eukaryota > Metazoa > Chordata > Lepidosauria > Squamata > Elapidae > Laticauda > Laticauda colubrina. The sequence goes on from BLBF01000002.1 coordinate 49,989,553, forward strand.
TAATTAAGAAAGCAAAAAAGAATAATCAGGATAAAGAGCCTGTTTGAGAGAGAAAGATGAGCCAAGGAGATGTGGATAAACAGAAACATGTACTAGGTAGAGGGTAGAAATTTTCAGAAAAATATTGCATTTTTAAAAAAAATATTCTGAAGAGTATATTCTGCGTTTTTTGTTGATTTGGGCTATTTGCATTTCTGCTAGAAAGAGTTTCTAAGCAATTAAAACTGCTTAGTTCAATTAAAACTTCTGTGACTACTTACAAGCTGTAAGTTTTCAGATCAGCTACATTGGTAGATAAATTGGGCCATCTGGGCTTCACTGCAATGAAACGACTTTTCCCTGTTTCTTTCCGAGAAAGTAGAACAAATTGCCTCCATATTGACATGGTCAAGCAGCCTTGTGTTTGTCTCTAAAATGTACATTTTGAGCATAAAAGATGAACTACCAATATATTTTTGGCAAACCTAAGTGTTGACTTAATGCGGAAAAGATATATTGATGGCCTTCCACTACCTATTACACAATATCCTTCTCTCCAAAGACTGAATAATTAATCTAATGAAAAACGCTAATCTTTCTTAATTGGAGCAACGAACCTTATTTTCCACTATTCTATTTATATGGATTTTCTGATTGCCCAATCAACACATGAAGCCAGATAGGCTAAGGATAAAACATCCAAAGAAATAATTAAGAAACAATAAAACATTCATCAGATAAAACGAACCCATAGTAAGAGATATGCTATTTTGTCGGCACTGCTGCAGAAGAGCCATATTTCCTAGGTTCTGTTAGATGACACTCTTTAATAGAAGTGATCCAGAATATGTTTACCTAGCCATAAGTATCAAGTTTTTATATCATAAATTTTGAATTGAATCTAGAAATGCACCGGAAGATGGTGCAACAAATAGAGTAGATGCATTACAGGGAGAACGAAGGTATATCATAACTAACTGCACCATTGCATTATGGGTCAGCTACAGTAGTCTTCAGGAGCAATACATGTAGAGAAGTTGTAATCGTCAAAATGGAAGGTGGTTTAAAGCAACAGTGACAATAAATAACTCCTATTCCAGGAACAGGAAAAAATTATGCATCAAATAGAATTATGAAAGGATGTCTTTAGCAAGGATGCCCCTTACTTCTGTGTAGCACAACAGAAGAATCTAGCAGGACCCATAATTCCAAATCAGTTTTGTCTGGCAGAGTGCTACCTTTTTCAGAGCTAAATTTAGCTATTCCCAAATCAATAATCATTCAATTATCTTCGGGATTAGCCTGACCCTGTTTCTCATCCAAGCCATTCAGCCCTCCAGAATCTGAGAAACTATTGCGATTATATAACTTGACTGGCATGAGAAGATCGTGTATAATGGGATATTATCAATATATTGACCATTCATCCAGTGGCCTTATATAAATGTTAAACAGCAGTGGAGACAGTAGAGCCTAATGGACTCATACACATTAGAAGTTTAAGGCCAATTTATCACCACATTAGCAATAAAGGATAATATTTGAAACTCAGGGTTGAAATGTGGGGTCCTACGTGCTCTTCTGAGTTTGGTTGTTTTCTTGCAGACTTTTCATTATCCAAACTAGGTAACATCATCAGCACTAGTCTGCGTGCATTAGCATAGCATGTAGTTTGGGTAATGAAACATCTGCAAGAAAATAACCATGCTGAGAGAGCATCAAGGATCCTTATTATCAACACATTGCCTGGAACCAGAGGAAGGAGAATTATTGCAGCACCAGGCCTTTCACTTTCAACCCCTTAAGTTAGTCCAAAAGGATCATGATCAGTGGAATTAAAAGCCAATGAAATATCAAGATGACCCTCACCTACTAGTGTCATGTCTTAAAGATGGTTTCTTGAGGAGAGGTTGGACTAACTCAAGTGCAAATGGGAATAACCCCATATTTTAAGGATGAATCCACCATCGCTTGGACCCAACTACACATTGTCTCAACCAACCAACATAGACATGTATCTAAAGCACAGGTAGCCAAACAGCCAGAGGATCCTATCCACTTCCTTGGAACCAAGAAGATCAATTTGATCCCAGATAACTAAGCAAGACTATGTATCAGTCATCTGCAATGATATTGCATAGCTGTAGTGTAGCTTAGAGTTGATCTGAGCAATCTTATTTGATAGATATTTAGAATTTCCTAGAGGTTCTGGAAACAAGAGTTCTCTGAGATCTGTGAGCAGAGAGAGTCATACATGTTATAATGTCCTCTATATCCAGATCATATTCCCACTGTACCAGTGGTGGGATTCAAATTTTTTTACTACGGGTTCTGTGGGCATGGCAGGGGAAGGATACTGTAAAATCTCCAGTCAGAGGTGGGATTTGCTGGTTCTCTGAAGTACTCATAATTTCCGCGACCAGTTCTCCAGAACTGATAAGAACCTGCTGAATACCACCTCTGCATTGTACCCCAAGACAATATGTAATTACCACCAAGAGGTTCAGGTTCATAACTACCATGTTGGCTATGAACTGTTGAGACAAGCCCAATTCTATACAAAGGGAAAGAAGCCTTTTAGGACAATGTGCTGGAAATACCGTTTGTGGATTTAGGGATGAACACAGATTGCTGTACAATATCAGCTGCCTACATGCAGTGACTTCCTTGATGGCACAGTTTGACTGCCATGGAGCAGTAAAATGAGTAATTCCCATTCATCCCTAAATCTACAAACATGGTCTCATATCTGGTTATTTCCAGCACAATGCCCTAAAAGGCATAAAATTCTTCCTGATCTAGTAAATTATCTTGGTTTTGTAAATGATCTTGCTTTTCAAATTTTATCAACTTTCTGGAATTGAGATTGATTTTTGAGATCATTTTTTAATTTTTTTCAGTTAACTGCCAGGAAATTCTTTCCTTTATTGTACAGTTATTTTTGTGTCTTACATCTATTTTATGAATTCTGGATATATAATACTAGCATATACAATCATGATTATTGTTACTATATTTACCCTTGAAGTAGAAAGTGTTTGAGGCTACTGGTCAAATCGCCTGATTTATTTGTACTTTTAAAATATCCTAAATTTGTAACAGGCTTTGTATTCTTATATGTACTGTATTTCCAAATTCTTTTGTTGTTGTTGTTTCTTTGTACCATAGATACTTCTGAAAAGCATTACATTACAGTACAATAGAAGGACCTATTTTTTCTATTATTTACTTCTATTAAATCTATTATTCTATTATCCATGGCAGGCAGCTTGCTCTATTAGTTCTAGATTAGTTGTACATTAAACTAGAGTTCTATAGTCCTTGATTAGTCCTCAAAGATTGAGGAATGCTTGTCTAACCTCTTTCCTTTAAATTATATCAAATTTTAAAACTTACTCCCAAATTTTTCTTCCAGAGGAATCTGTATCTGTTAATTATTCTTTGTCAAACCTGCAGGGGTTTGCCTAAAATTAGAATCAACACCATTTGGAATAGAAAGTTCATTTTGGGTAAAATATTAATTTTTCATTATTGCAATAAGTTCTAGCCAAGAAAGTTTCAAACTTCTCTATCTTTTGATATACTGCTTTATTTCTTTCCATAACTTGTTGAAACTGTTTTGAAATATATTTGTTACTTCTGGACAGATGGTGTCTTGGGTATTTCATTGAATCTTTTGATATCTTTTGATATCTCACAATTTTTTTCACAATATTTCTTTCATCTTAAGTTAAATGTCTTTACAAACATATTTATAAATTGTTGCTAAAGTATGACAAAGAGATAACAAATTAAATGATGAATGCTATTACTTGATGGCTTTCATTTCATTTCATTGAGATTTCAAGAGTACAGTGATAGAGCACAACAGGCAAATCTCTTTAAAGTTTCCTTGTGCTAAAATGTCTTTTTTCCAATCATTTTTATTAAGAATTTAAAAAACATTACACAAAAATACATTAAAAAGGGGGGGATTAAATGTAAAGATCCCCTTAAATGTAAAGATCCCAAAAAATGACAATAAAATACAAACAGTCCTTGATTTACAACTAGTCTTGAGCAAACTGTTCAAAGGTACAACATACAACAAAAAACTATTTATCATCTGGATTCATAATTCCCGATGGCTGCCCCCTATCCCCATGGTCACACAACTGCATTTTGGGTGATCAACAACCGATCAAAATTTACGGCTGCTTGCAGCACCCTGCAGTCACATGATCACAATTTAACATGTTTTTTTTCCCAGAAACTGACTGCCTAGCTTGACTGCAGTGTTCACTTTATGATTGCTGCATTTATTTAGCAACTATCTTTCAGACAAGGTTAGAGCCAAAGCATGAATTAAGTGAGGTCAGAGTTGGCTTACTGTCAGGACTCTAACCAATGTCCTAATTAAATAATGAGCCTCAGGCCAATCTTCAAAAGAAATCTAGTTATTTATTAGGAGCTTCATGTTGGCATGGACCAAGTGGAGCCAACTCTGACCTCACTTAATTAGCACTTTGGCTCTGACCCTGTTTCTCCCCCCTCGAAGATATGTCATCAGTCACATTCCCCAATGAAGCAATTTCAGTTTGTAGAAGTCGCTCCCACTCGCCACTGTGGGTTCCCATTGAGATGACCTTGACATTGCTGGCTGGAATGTGCTTTGTTTTGACTGAAATGCAAGTTCCTTGATGCAGCTGCAAGGGTCAATTCCCCATCCCCCTTGCCTATGGCAACTAGAGAATGGGTCAGGGATGCTTTGCGAGTTGACACTACCACAAAAAGTCACAAAATCAGGCACAGTCATATCCCTTCAATGATTGTCATTGTTCCGTCCGGAAAAACGCGAGGTAGACCGGGTTCCAACAACAAGTCTTTATTTACAGTAAATAAAGTACAGTTGCAAAACGGAACATTGGCTCAAGCCGCGACAGCCCTTTTATACTTTTCTGTCTGCCGGCTTGCAGCCAATGACATTCATTTGATTTTGCCGCCTTTGTGCGGCTTTGGGGATTGGTTTCTTTTGAACCTATCCCCATTAGTTTTTAGTGACCAATCAGAATGGGTTATTTGGATTCTACTATTTATATACAGAACACCCCTCCCCTCTTAGTTCAGTCCTACGTGGTGACATAGTCACGCAGGTAGGTGGGGCTTCTCTTGACTCGACTGGATTTGCGTGGTTCATTATTGTTGGAGACTTCGACCGGTTCGGATGGGGTTGCTGTGTCTTCCGTCCTTTTCCATGGAACCGTATGGAAGGGTGAGTCAGCCATTTTACTGCCACCTGAGTTTCTTAGGCCAGCGGTTTTGCCGCTCCCTCCCGTTTCCTCTGGGCAGGTCGAGCTGGCCTGGCTGGCCCCTTCAGATGGACTCTTCTTGCAACTTTCTTCAAACAGTGAGTCTTTTATTTGCTCTTTTTGATTGTTATTGTTTTCAGAGTTTAGTTTAAATGGTTCTTTATTGATTTCATGCATTTCCCCCCCCCCCTCTTTGGTTTGAATTTCGTCGTGTTTTTCTATGTGCGGTTGTGTGTTTGCATTTCTTTCTATGTTTCGGGAGCGAAGCTGGTCTATGTGCCACTTCCATTTCCTGCCGTCGTCTACCGTTAGTCGGTAGGATTTGGGGCCTGTTATTTGTGTAATTTGTCCGGGTAGCCATAATGGGTCCCCAGTAAAATTTTTAGCATAAACTAAGTCGCCTATTGTCAAGGTCCTGCATCGGGTGGAGGAGTCGGGGGGGTTTTCTGGTGTGAAATTTGGGTGCAATCTATCTAGATGCGACCTTAGTTTCTTCCCATCAGTAATTCTGCTGGGGTTTTGTTGGTTGTAGTACTGGGTGTGATATGTTGGAGGGTGAGTAATCGATTTATTTTATTTTGGACATCCCCAGTGTCTATTTTTTCTAAACCCTCTTTGGTAAACCTGACCATTCTCTCTGCCCTACCGTTTGTAGCAGGGTGGGCCGGCGCGGTTAGGACATGTCTTATACCTAGGGAGGCTAGGTATTGCTCGAATTGGAGACTGGTTAATTGTGGCCCGTTGTCGGACACTAAGACGTCTGGTAGGCCATGGGTTGCAAAGAGTTTGTCAAGTTGTTTTATAAAGGTTTCTGTTGTCGTAGATGGCATAATTTTTACCTCCAGCCAATTAGAGTATGCATCCATGACAATCAGAAACGTATGCCCCTTGGTAGGACCCGCAAAATCAATGTGGATTTGTGACCAGGGGCCTCTTGGGGTTTCCTAGTCTCTTATGGGTGCTTTTGGCGGGGATGGCCTGATTCTTTGGCATTTATTGCACGAGTTTACCCAGTATTCAATTTCCCTATCTATACCCGGCCACCAAACGTAGCTTCTAGCAAGGCTTTTCATTTTAACTATCCCTGGGTGGCCTTTGTGAAGCATACCCAGTACTTTGGTTTGTAATTTGTTAGGAATAATTACCCAATCACCCCACAATAAACAACCTTTTTGGATTGAGAGTTCAGTTTGTCTGGTCCAGAAAGGTTTAAAGTTCTCAGTTTTTTGATTTTCCGGCCAGCCTTTACCTACGCAGTTAAGTACGCGGGCAGCCAATGGATCTTTTGCGGTGGCTCTGGCGACATCATTCGCAGATATGGGTAGATCGGGGCAAGTCTCTATTTGCAATGCTGTCATCTTTGGTGCCAGGTCTTCCTCTGTTGATGGCAATGGTGCTCTGCTCAAAGCGTCTGCATGGGAAATTTGTTTCCCTGGGCGATGTGTCAGGGGATAGGAATAGGCTGCCAGGAACTCTGACCATCTAGTCATTCATGGGGACAGAATATTCGGTGTAGGTTTGTTTCCCGCCAAAATTCCTAGTAGCGGTTTGTGATCTGTTACGATTTGAAAAGTTCTTCCATATAGGTACTCATGGAAGTGTTTCACTCCGGCGACAATTGCAAGAGCTTCTCTGTCCAACTGGCTGTAATTACGCTCGGCTTTGGACAGGGTCTTAGAATAGTATGTGACGGGTGCCTCTCTCCCATCAGGCAATTGGTGGCTCAGGATGGCACTGACTCCGAATGGTGAGGCATCGCAGGTCACCATCAATGGCAGTGTGTTGCTAAACTGGATAAGAATGGTGTTTGATGTTAATAAGTCTTTTATTCCTTGGAAAGCTTTTTTTTCTCTAAACCCCGATGTCCAAATTGTTTTCTTGTCCAGTAATCGATGCAATGGTTCCGTTATTGTGGCTTTTTGGGGTAGAAACACATTATAAAAGTTTATCAGTCCCAAAAATGCCTGCAGCTCAGTTTTATTCTTTGGTTCTGGTGCATCTTTTATAGCTCTTACTTTTTTTTCGGTGGGGTGTATGTCCTCTCCATCAATTAAATGTCCTAAGAACTCGACGCGATCAGTCATTAGGCAGCACTTTTCTTTCTTTACTTTAAGGCCAGATTCTCTGAATTTATTTAGGACCTCTTTAAGTCTTTTCTTTAGTTGTGTTGCATCTTTGGCTGAAATTAGGACGTCGTCAAAGTATGGCATGACCCCTCTTATGCCATTTAACAGGCGTTCCATGAGGCTCTGGAACACGCCTGGGGCTACGCTTACTCCAAATTGGATCCTGTTACATTTGAATGCCCCTTTGTGAGTCACTATTGTTTGTGCTTCCGCCGTTAAGGGGTCTACTGGGAGCTGTTGATATGCCTGTGCCAGGTCTAGTTTGGTGAAAACTTTTCCTCCCCAAAGAGAGTGCAGTAGGTGTTGCACAACTGGCACCGGGTACGCGCTCTGTTGCAACGCGTGGTTCAGGGTAGCCTTGTAGTCACCACAGATTCGAACTGACCCGTCTGGCTTAATTGGTGTCACAATTGGTGTTTTCCCATTTAGACCGGTTCTAAAACCCCTTGATCTATCAATTTATTTAGTTGTTCCTCTATTTTTTCTTTTAAAGCAAAAGGGACCCGTCTGGCCTTTAGTCTTTTATCTATTCGTTTAGTCTAGACTAAACGAAATGGGGGTTCCCCGATACCTGCCTAGGGAGCCGTCGAAGACGTCCTGGAATTCTCGGATCAGGTCTTCTTCCCAGTCAATTGCGGCCACCCGGTCTACTCCGGTCATCCCGATGCCCAATGGTGCGAACCATTCGATACCCAGGAGGCTTGGTCGACTATTGTTAGTGGTAGTACTGCGACATGTTGCCTGTAAGCGATTCAAAAATGTCCCAGGCCGATTACAGGAATTCGGTTTCCCTGATAATCTTTGAGGGTTAGTTTTTGTTTCTGGAGTTCCTTAATTTTGATGTCAGGAATTAGTTTTTTGAAGGGTGTCCCACAACACCATGTATAGGAACGATCCAGAATCAACTTCCATCTCACAGGGGCTGTCTTCGATTTTTACAACTATTTTTACTTTTTTCCCGCTTTCCGTCTGAGCGCTTCCAATAGTGAAAGTTTGGTATGCTTTCTCCCGGTTAGTGGCTTGCCTGTTTCGCTGCCACTTTCTCTCGGAGAGTCTTGGCTCAGGCTTTGCTGGGGAGTCGTTTATATATATTATGTAATTCTTTTTGTTTCTGCAGACTTTCTCAATATGCCCCCTTTTCTTGCATGCTCTGCAAATGGCATCGAAGAGTCTGCAATTGGCTTGGGGATGGTTTCCCCCGCAGCCAGCACATTACCGCCGATTTCTATTTTTGCGATATATATTATGTAATTTTTTTTGTTTCTGCAGACTTTCTCGATATGCCCCCGTTTCTTGCATGCTCTGCAAATGGCATCGAGGAATCTGCAATTGGCTCGGGGATGGTTTCCCCCGCAGCCAGCACATTCCCGCTGATTTCTTTCTTGTTGGCGTATAGGCAGTGGATTTCGTCGTCTTCCTCCCCAGATTCTGATGTCTCTTCGAGTTCTTTGTAATGAGTGGTTGTGGGAGGTTGTTTTTTTCCTCTGGCCGGGCTTTTTTCATCATTATTTGCATTCATTTGTTTCATCTTATCTGCCGATTTTTTGGCAGCTTCAGCAGCTGAGGCTTCTGCAATAGCTTCGGCTACTGATATGTTGGGTTTGTTCAGTAGCTTGCTCTGTATGGTTGAGTCTCTTAACCCCAATATCACTCGATTCCGCATTGCTTCATCTAAGTTAAGAAACTTGTACGCTCCCCCTATTTGGCGGAGTGCGGCTATAAATCAGCGATGGTTTTGCCTTCTTTCTGGTCTCTCCGATAAAACTCGTGCCGCTTTATCAAGTTTGACACTACTGGTGCATAGTGGGCCTTTAATGTTCTTTGGAGCTCGGTCCACATCAGTTGTTTGACATCTCGGGGCTTTGCCAAATCCTTGGCCATTTTAAAAATCGTGAGCCCACAGTGTGTCAAGAAGACAGCTCTTTTTCGTTGGTCTGAGATTTCCTCCATCTCATTGCTCTCTAGGTACATCTGGAAACGGTCTACGTAAGATTCCCAATCTTCTTCATTGGGGTTGAAGGGTGCGGGCGGCGCATTGTTTCCGGCCATTTCTCTTTGTCTGGCTTGTCTGTCACCGCGTGCTCCGTCTCGCGTTTAGGACGATCCCATCCTCGTCGCCAGTGTTCCGTCCAGAAAAACGCGAGGTAGACCGGGTTCCAACAACAAGTCTTTATTTACAGTACAGTTGCAAAACGGAACATTGGCTCAAGCCGCAACAGCCCTTTTATACTTTTCTGTCTGCCGGCTTGTAGCCAATGACATTCATTTGATTTTTCCGCCTTTGTGCGGCTTTGGGGATTGGTTCCTTTTGAACCTATCCCCATTAGTTTTTAGTGACCAATCAGAATGGGTTATTTGGATTCTACTATTTATATACAGAACAGTCATGACTTATAACTAAAATTACAGGCCAATTACAGTTATAAGTCAAGGACCACATGTACACAAGTTCTGCTTTCTTTTGCTATCTTTGTCTCTTCTCACAAAATTCTTGCCTTCTTTAACAAAGTCCATTTGAAATTTCAGTGTAATGTCTCCAGTAAATTTCTTATATTTCAATGTAATACATATCACTCTTTTGATGTCTTATTTGTGTATCTCTGTTGTTTTTTAAATACTCCTCCAGCTCCATTTGTAAATCCAATATTCCTATCTCTTTGTTGCAGGTTATAGTTTTAGGATCCTCTATAATATTCTTTTCAATTTCATTCAAAGAAATGTTATACTCTTCAATTCCTTTCGGCTCATTTTTTAATAAGTTGTATTGGATATCCAACCTTCATTTCTATTTCAGTTGTGTTCATAAAATTACATTTTTATTGAGAATTTATTTTGATCAATAACTATAATTTCAAATTTCTCATATATTCATTGGGGTTATCTCGAATTTATCTTCCATGTCAAATATTTGCATTGTATTGTTTTCTTTCATTTTTAAACAAAACAAATATTTTGTTTATTTTCTCTGACATTGATTTATATCCTGAGAAAGAAAGAGCTGCATTGTGCCCCTATGTGACATATACATGAAATAGCATTATTAATATTATTTCACTTTTGCATTTTCATTGTTTGATCACAGAAAAGCACAGGATGTACCCACAAATATTTCTCTAATGCACAAATATTAAAAGTTAGATAAGATAATAGATACATCTCCCCCCCCCCCACCGGCCCGCAGAGGAGAACTACAATGCTGATTCGGCTCTTCAAGAAATCCAGTTTTACACATCATTTTGATACATATACAGTACATACATTGGTAATTGTTCCATTCTTTATCCCATTCCTATTTCCATTCTTTTCTCCTGAGAAATCTGTGCTTTCCCTTTGGTGTCATTTACTCCTCCCATGAGGAAATGACCATATTTTTTTAAAAAAAATACATTGAATAAATCCTGTTTCTTTGTAATTTACTCTATTGAATTACTGGAAATGATAAGGATTTAATTATGCTTTCTCCTGATGCAGTTGCTCACAGATGTGTTAACAATGTGGCACCTGAAAATACTGTTGCTGCCTGTGTTTCATGGAACGTCTATTAATGGATTATAGCTACATAACTACAGCAGCAGGGTGAATGAATTCTCATTTCTTTTAAGCCATTTAGCAGAAAATATCTGGTCTCATCCTCTTAATAATTTTTCTATCTGTTTTTCTGAATGAATATGTTTTACCTTCATTATTCTTGTAAAATCCAGTATGTATTTAATGATAAAATTTCATCTGTCAACTATTTCTCACAAAATCCAATGCCTCTATGCATTAAAGCAGCAAATCCCAGAAAGATTGTTAAGGCCAGGATCAAGATGGTCAAGTAGAAAGACTACCAGAAATAACTGTACACATTTAAAAAATTCATCAATGCTTGGCTTTCTTGCACTTTTTCTAATAAACGCAACTGGTCAATTCTGCTAAAGCATTGTAGAAAACAGTTCAAGTTAGGGTCATTGGCATTCATAACCCTCAGTGGTTTGAAATAAGAATATATATTTTTAATCAGGCTAAAGCAGGGATGGAATTCTACCAGTTTGTACCTATTCACTAGAACCGGTTGTTAACATTCTAAGCAGTTTGGAGAACTGGTTGTTAGAAGAAATTACTGGCCTAATCCTATAAAAAAGGCAGGAAAGAAACATTCTGGTGTTGCTTAAAGAAACTGCCTCTCCGTTAACCCTTATTACGTTCTTGGCAGGACTAGATTTTCTGTCTCAGGAACTTCTCTGGACTCTTTTTCCCCTCGTTTGCTGGTACTTTGCTTGAATGGAGGGACCATTCAAAGTTACAATGCACTGAAAAAAGTGAGTTATGAGCATTTTCACACTTACGACTGTTGCAGCATCCCTACAGTCATGAGAGGCCAGGTGAGGAGATGCATGCCTTAATGTGAGTGACATTGAGTTGGCCACACCCAGCCAGTCACATGACCAAGCTATGCCTACCAACTAAGCCACGCCCACAGAACCGGTCATTAAAAATTTTGAATCCCACCCCTGATCATAACTGATCTGTTGAGCAACAGATCATAAGAAGGACCAATCATAGGCAAAATCTAAGAATATTTTGATCTCTATGCTTGTGTAGTACAATTTATTTATGCTGAAAACATTTTGTACATTTCTGCTGCAATTAAGCCTTTTGAATTTTTGTCGAATTTATTGTGAGGAGCATTTTCTTTTTATTCCCAGTTTTGCACATTTCAAACCAAACTATCATATTGTCAGGAGAAACTTTGGCATCATGTGCTAACCAAGCATTAAACTATTATAGCTGTACAGAAAGCAGAAGAATATATATCTATTTTGACTTTACAACATTTATGACTCATTTTGTACTGGACAAATGACAGAGTTTTCAAAATTCTTTTTGGATTAAACAGAAATAATCCAAATCTTTACAGAAAAAAAGTTGTAACTTGGTTATAAATGGTTACATTACTTCAGCATTAATGATGTTATGTAAAATTTATTATTGATTCAAAGTTTATGTAAATGTGGATTCTGACTGATTGTTCCAATGTTTGTGAAGGCAGATTTTTCTCCAAAGAACACAATTACTTTTTTTTTTCCATTCACAGAGATTTTACCTATGCTTTCAATTACAGAACCCACAGTACAATTGGCACTTGCCCGAGAGGCTCGAATGTCACATGGGTTCATCCATAAATCTTCAATTTAATTTTCTGTTCCAACAGAGACCACATAATTTGCCAGAAGGGATTCTAGTTTGTGTATCCTTTTATTAATATTTATTGAATCAGAATTAGTCCTGATGCAATCTAAGGTTGTTCTATTCATGCTGCATTAAGCTAGTTAGAAATGTTAATCTCAATAAACACAAGAATTAGTTAGCAAATCAAACAGGCTTACATAAGATTTACATGTGTGTCTCCCACCACCCTCTTTTCCCCTTGAATAATTGCTCTACTTTTAAATCTTATGGCATTTACAATAAGCAACTAATTGAAAAGTCAAAATTCATACAGAAGAAATGCCATATTGAGTATGATTATTAATTCATTTATTCAGGATTCTGTCACTGAATACAAAAATATCATAGTGTTTCTCCAAAAGCATTATTGTACTTTCCATCTCAGTTACATAAGCAAAATAAATGTGTAAAAATAATTAGTTAGCAGCTGCCTCCTGTCACAGTACTTGTTACATTACTGGAACTTCTGTTTTTTTAAAACCAAGTAAATGAAAACAAACTCATTCCCACTTTAGGATCCCTAATGAAAAGATATAAAATTCCAATGTCAATTAAAACGAAACCTTTGCATCCAAATATATGAGTATCTGGACATTTTCAGTCTCCACCTGAAGCTCACTGATTGAATTGCATATTGTTGGTTCAATAAAGACAATATTTGAAACTGACCTGTACTTGTAACACCAACAATGCCTGAGCTGTACAAAAGATAATTGTATGCATTTCTGCACTGTCTAATTTTTATTTTAATACATTGTACCAGTTCAGTGGTGGGCTACAACTGGTTTAACAACCGATTCTGTGAATGCATGCTTCATGCACACAGGGGGCTTTGCGCATGCAGAGCATTCAATAAACACCACTTTGAATCTCTCCAGCTCACCTTCTAGCCTTCCTCGGTGAGTAGAACAGCTGAGGCGCAGTAATCCACTTTGCCGTGCTAATCAGCTGAACTGCAAAAGAAGGAAATGTAAGACAGGATAAGGCAAGGGTAGGTGTGTGGGGCCAACTGATGGTCGTTCGTACTGGTTCGCTAGAACCAGTGTGAACTGGCAGCAGCCCACCACTGTACCAGTCTATGCTTATTTCATGTATCTCAATTGTGAAACACAATGCTAATATTTGAGGCATTACTATTAAGACACTAAATTTATTGCTCTCTCATTCTCATACATGATAATCTATAAATCTATAAAGCAAACTATTGCTTTAAAAACAAACTAAATATAAAGAAACTAAAATTACTGGAATCGCACAGAGCTATAAACAAATTCAAACCAATTATATACTCTATTTTTACACAAACAAAACAGGCTATTTATAGGCTATTATCAAATTTTATGTAATATTCCATTTTTCCCCATAATTCTATTCTAAATAAAAAAAACAGTTGGTTCACTTTAATTATTTTTAACCAATCCTTTTGGATTGAAGCAATGAATTTGGTCATAAACCCATGAGAATGTCACACAATTTCATTTATGGTTTTGTGACAGAAATAGTGATGGAATGAAGACTGTGTATCAGAAAAATGATATATTCTAGTTTCCTTGGAAAAAATTTTTAATTGGAGTTTAATTGGATGTTTAGAAAAATAATCTAATCTAATCTAATAAATCTATTTATTCTCAATATTAGATACTACACACAAAAAAGTTAACTAATAGAAAAATAACTTTAAAACGTACACAGAGCTCATAACATCAACATCAGACTAATTCAAATGAAACAGTATTCCCCAACTGCATGCCATTTTGACAGTTTTGACAGTCTCCAATTTTTTTCCATCAAAAATGTGTGTGTTTGGGAGCATATGGCAAACCACTTTTGTAAAATATACATTTCCTTAAACTTGGCAAATAGAAAATTTCTTACCATTTGAATATGTTTTAGATTATTGAAATAAGGTAAATTTATTTTTACATTACATTGTTATTGCATTAATATGCAGAAAAAGAAGGAAGAATGAAAAATTTATAAAATGAATTAATTTATTATTTCTTTAAAATTATTCTGAGTTACGTATTTTGAGGCTTTTATTCACTTAGATTCAGATTGATCTTTATTAAGTTCTGAATATAAACTCTGGGAACAAAATAGCAAATATTCTAGTACCTCTCAAGAAATATACACAGCATGATTCAATTTTATTGCTAATTGAAGTTTTAAATCTTGATTTTCTGATTAAATATGTTGCATGAATTATATAACTGAATCATTCTTTGTAAAATGCATAATCACTAATTAATGACCTCTCATCTTGAAACAAAAGGAATTACTCTAGCTTCAAAATAGAATTTGGATCCAAAGTAACATTCAGATCACAACTGTACCAAATCTCAAGTAGTTTGTTTGGCATTGGCTTAGAGGAGCCATGTTTTTTTTTAAATACTATGACTAAAACCAACCATAGCTTTGTGAGATACCTAAGCATATCCTAAAGCCCATGTCCCACTGCACCAACGGATGCAAAGAGGATGTAAAATGGACAAAAAAGCTTGCCATCCATTGGAAAACGCAATACTTCCATTGTGTACTCATTGCATACGTGTTTCATACGCTCTATCCGTCGAGCATCCTTCCACTGAGATTGCATCCACGCAAAATGTTTTGAGCTGCACAAAAAATTTTCAGCGGATGAACTTTCCGTCGCGTACGATGTACATCTGCGACATATACGGGCAACAAATGTTCTATGTCCGTAATCATCCGTTAAACATCCGCTGTATCCTCTCGGCATCCTCTGGACATCCCCTCAACTCACATCCACTGCAGCTGAAAACGGAAAGAGGGAGGAAACAAAAGGTACACGGAACGTCTACACAGCGTTAGTAGCACGGAAATAGAAAGGATATAAGCGGATGTATCTAGTATATAAAGCATTAAAACAGACAAAATGTTTGTATCTGGGATGTATCTCGGATATTTAGGATGTCTGCAGTATGTCTAGAGTATGTGGAAGGACACCTAGTGGAAAACCGATGCTTCCTATAAAAAGGGGGAGGAAATCACCTGGATCTCAGTATGAGTCCAGCAACCGTGGTGTACAGACCTCTTCACCCTTGGTCTTGATCTTCCACATCATCAACTGTTCTCCACCATGGATCATCACACAGTCCTTATGGTAGCTGCGATCATTCAACAGCAGAACCAAGCCCTGTTCAGATTGTTTCATCTTTTCTACACTAGGAGAAGAAGTAGACGTTCAAGAGCTGTGTGGGTCCGAGGATGGATTGGGAGAAAAATGGAGTTTGGACTGTATGACAAGCTGATGGTGGAGCTGAGGAATGAAGACACTCATGCATTCCAGCACTTCATGAGGATGCCACCAGGCATGTCTGATGAAATTGTAGAGCGTCTGAGACCCAGGTTGACCAAGCCAAGCACCAACTTCCATCCCAATCTGGACCCTGGACTGAAGGTGGCACTGACTCTGCACCACCTGGCCTCTGGAACCACAATCAGAAACATGCAGTATGGCTGGAGGTTGCCACACAACACCATCAGCAAAGTGGTGAGAAAAGTGGTGCAGGCCATCATCGAAGAATACATGGAGGACCTCCTCCATTGTCCCACCATTGAAGAACGCTGGAGGAAAGATGCAGAACAGTGGTATCAGAGGTGGAACTTTCCCCACACCGTTGGAGCCATAGATGGGAAGCACATGGCCTGCAAAGCTCCAGCTAACTCAGGGTCCTCTTATTACAACTACAAGGGCTTCTTCAGTATCATCCTCTTTGCCATGGTTGATGCTGACTACAAGTTCATGTACACCGATGCTTTAGGCAACGGGTCAGCTTCAAATAGCCAGGTATACAATGCCAATGACCTCAAGGATGGACTGGAACGTAACCTCATCATGGGTTTTCCAGATTCAGACCCCCTACCCAATGACACACAAGATGTGCCCTACTTCATTATGGGTGATGACGCCTTCTCCCTCAGAACCTACCTCATGAAGTCTTACACTTCAAGATACCTCACCCGTGAATTGAGGATCTTCAACTACAGGCTGTCCAGGGCAAGACGGGTGGTGGAGAACGCCTTTGGCATCCTGGCCAACAGGTTCCAGGTACTTCTCACCACCATGCAGCATCACCCAGGGACTGTGAGGAGCATCATGGAAGCTTGCTGCATCCTGCACAATCTCATGCGCATCCGCTACCCACTGTTGCAGAACAGACTTGTGGACTGTCAACAAGGGAATGGGGACATGGAGCCTGGTGAATGCAGGCAAGGACGAAACCTGATACACACTGTGGATGTACAAGGCCCCAAAAGAGCTTCACATGAAGGGAAGAAGCAGCGCAATCTACTGAGATACTGGTGCAACTCCCCAGCTGGAGCAGTGGAGTAACAAGACAGGATGATAGATGGTTAATGGATGCTTCCTTGAGCCTGTCTCATAATACTGATGACATTGTGCCATGTATGTTGAGTGGCCCTGCAATGAATAGGGCATTAATAAAGACCTTTGCTTATTTTGAAATGTGTTGATCAATGAACAAATTGTTATTGATAAAAAAGGGCCATATGTGTGGCAGCTGGGAGGGTGGACCATAAAGTCCCACTATGCTTGCACTGGAGGTTTATCTATTCCACAACTATCCTTACCTATCCCACAACTATCCTTACCCATCCCACAACTGTCCTTACCTATCCCACAACTATTCTTACCCATCCCACAAGCATGCAAAGGCTTAACCATTTTTTCAAAGTTTTCACCAACACTTTATTAAGTAAAAAAAATGAACCCAGTGTGTGAAGCAAAGATAAACTTTATTAATAACTGTCTTAAGTAAACTGTATGACTTTATTAAAAAAGCAAAATGAACCAAGTAAAGTGTCTTAAGCAAAGATAAAGTGAACAAGTAACAACTCAGTCCCTGGCACTATTCTGTCACTCTGAGGCATGTCCATGGTCTCAGCTATCAAGCGGCCAGGGACTGTGGAGGTGGCTGGTGTGTTCAGGAAGCTCTCAGAGAGCTGACTCAGTCCCGTGAGGTTGAGAGACCCTTCATCAAGGACCTGGGCTGTGAGGCCCAAGACTGATGACAGATTGTCTGTTGACGGGCTTGGCTGTGGGGTGGAGGAAGGAGGAGTGTAGTGGGGCTCTCTGGTCTGCAGCTGGGTGAGGTGAGGTATCTGTGGCGTGCGAGGAACCTGGGCCTGGACTGGGAAGGTCTGCCTCTGCTGTGGGAAGTCCTGGTACTCATAGCCTTGGTAGGTGAGAGGCTGTTGAAAGCTGTGGAAGGGCTGTGACATCGCCTGGGGTGGAGAAGCAGACCTGGACTGGTTAGGAGCAGGTTCAGCTGGGCCTTGAGGGTTGTGCAGAAGTGCTGTTATCTTCTCCTTCATCACCTGGTACTGGGCCTCGGGCAGGTCCATGAGGGTCTGGCTCACGTAGGTGATGAAGGGATTCTGGTTTGAGGATGGTATGTCACTGTGGACCAGCTGAGAGAGAAGATCTGTGCTGGTCTTCATTGTGTCCCTGATCTCCAACACGACAGTATGGCTCTGGCCCTCCAGTCTGCCTCTCTGCCTGCATCCTGTGGAGCTGGGAGTGGGGGTGGGTTGGTTTCTTGTGGCTGCTGCTTCTTGCTCCATTTGTGACAGGGGATCCTCCATGTCCTCCGGCATGGGGAGTGCAGCTGTCGGGGGGGTCTCTGCCATGGGGCCCTCTGAAGACACCTGCCTGGACAGTGTAGCTATCTCCTGGCTGGAAGAGGACTAGCTGTCTGTGGGCTGTCTGAGGGAGAGTGAAGCTTCCTCCAGGAAGCTGCACTTGGCCATGACATACATCTCCTGGTCAGTGAGCCCTACAGCGGCCTGGCCAGATTTCTTGAGGTGTAGCTTGCCATACCAGGTATGCATGTGCTTCCACCATCCCAGGAGTACATCTGCAGCATAGCCCAGGCTCTCTGCCTTGTCTCTCCAAGCTGCCTGTTTCTTCTTGGTGTCACGAAAGAGTCTGTGGCCCTTTCTCCAGAGGTACTCGTTCTCCCTCAGCCATTCCAGCACCTCCTCCTCATGGTCCTTGGAAACGGAGTACTGTTTCCTCTCTCCCTTCTCCTTCCCTTGCCTCTTCCTCCCTCTGGCAGGGCCTTCAGCAGCAGGGCCTTCAGGGGTTCAGCAGCAGGGCTTTGAGGGCCTTGGGGCTGGTCCACCACAGTAGCAGCAGTAGCAGTAGCAGCAGCACCAGCACCAGCAGCACTAGCAGCAGGAGAAGCACCAGCAGCAGGAGAAGCACCAGCAGCAGGAGAATCACCAGCAGCAGCAACACCAGCAGCAGGAAAAGCATCAGCAGCTTCAGAGTCAGTGCCAGGGGGTAGGGGTGTTGGTTCTGTCATTCTTGCCAGGGCTGGCACGAGTAGGCACGGACTTTCTCTTCTTCCCTGACTGACGAACCATGGTGTTATTCGAAGATGTCTGTGGCAGCATGTCTTTCCTCTGAATGCTGACTGCTTGCGAGCTGCATCCTTTTATATCCGCGGAGCTGACGCAATTCATACTTCCCGCATGCGCAGTGTACACTTTGCATCCACTATGCATCCGCTATGCATCCTATAGGCGTCTGTGATGCATCCACATCATCCGCTACGCATCCACTCCTTCCACTATGCATCTGCTTCACAATTCTCCCCCAGAAGCCCTTTGGATGTGTCATCCGCTTCCATCCTCTGTCATTCACTAGGCTTCCTACGAACATCCATTTAACATCCCCACTACATACTACCCTCGTCCATTCCTTTCTGTTCTTTTCCGTTCTGTTTATGCAAATTTGGGGCACTTTTTGGAGTGGATAACAATGGATGAAGCCGCCCCCAAAATTTTGCTCATCTGCTGTGTCCTTTTTGCATACATTTTGCATCCATTGGCCAGTGGGACCTAGCCTTAAGCTACAGTTTATTTTGTTTCCACTGAATTTGCTTCACATTTCAGATTGGCTTTAATAGGGATAACTTTATTTTTTATCTTTATCCTTTTATAGCCATGTCATGTCCATAACCTTCCCATATCACAAAAAACATAACCTTATGTCGGGGTGCCCAAACTTGGCAACTTTAAGACTTGTGGACTTCAACCCCCAGTTATGCTGGCTGGAGAACTGTGGGAATTGAAGTCCACTAGTCTTAAAGTTGCCAAGTTTGGAGACCTCTGCCTTGAATGTTTTTTGCTTAATGCATTAAGCAAAACAGGTGTGATTTCTGAATCAAATTTTGACTCAAAATTTCTCAATTCACCTATCTCTATCTACCATTTCTCCATAAATCATGGCTTAAAAAGGGCATTGGTACTTACCTGATACGCCCATTCTCTGTGAGCTGTGAAGAGCATACAGAGATGGGACATGCTTCAGTCTCTTCTGGAAAGGCTGGGCTTAAAACTCTGGGACGTTCCTCCTCCTCAGCATCCCCCAGTTTTGCGAAGACTGAGTGCCAAAGTCCGGAACTCATCACCTAATCTAGATCCCTGACTGGAACGGAATCCCACCAGATGGAAAGAAAAGGGTGGGGCTGGATGCTCTTCACATCTCACAGTGAATGCGTGTATCAGGTAAGTACCAATGCCCTTTCTCCCATGAGCTGTTCAGAGCATCCAGAGATGGAACATACCAAAGCTTGGCCTGTCCTTAGGGAGGGACTCCATCTGGAATGAAATCTACTCCTATATTCTGTGGACCCTCTGCAGGACTCTTCTGCCAAATGAAGCGTCTGCTGAAGCATAGGCATCAATTTTATAATTTCTGACAAAGGGAGATGGTGAAGCCCAAGTTGCCACTCTGCAGATTTCATCTATGGAGGCCTGCATGGCCCATGCTGCTGAGGTTGCTGCACTCCTTGTTGAGTGGGCTGTAATGCCCTTAGGAACTGAGATGGACTGGCATTCATAACTTTTAGCTATGGTGGCTCTCAACCATCTACCGATAGTCGTCAATGACACCTTTTGTCCCAAGTTGGACAAAAATAGAAATAGAGCTTCATATTTTCTAAATGCCGCTGTGTGGTCTAGATAGATGCGTAAGGTCCTTCGCACGTCAAGTCTATGCCATTGATGTTGCAGCCTATGGGATGGTTTTGGGCAGAAATTTGGGAGGACCAACTCTTGCGCTCTGTGGAAGGTTGAATTTACTTTAGGAGTGAACAATGGATTCAAACAGAGAATCACTCTGTCCGCATGAAACACACACAGGTCCTTATGCATTGATAATGCTGCCAATTCGGAAATTCTTCTAGCTGATGTGATTGCAATTAGGAAGGCCACCTTATATGTCAGGAATTTAAGAGTAGTGCTTCTCAGAGGCTCGAACGGACCAGTTGTAAAAGCGGTTAACACCTTGTTGAGATCCCAGGTGGGATAGCGGTGAATTACAGGAGGTCATAAGTTTGCAGCACTCTTGAGAAAACTGCAGACATGTAGATGGTGTGCTATGGAACGGAGGTCACCCCAGGTTATCACCGAGGCTAAGGCTGCCACCTGTCTATGTAATGAATTTGGAGATAGGCCCTTGGTCAACCCCTCCTGAAAAAACCCAATAATTGTCCTATTGATGGAGCAGTTGGGTCGATCTTGGACCCCTGGCACCAGTGACAGAAAGCCGACCACATGGCCTCATATATATGATTTGTTGAGGCCCGTCTGGATGCTTGAATAGTGGCAATAGCATCCTCTGAAATTTGTTGGGCCCTTAAACAGCTCCGCTCAACCTCCATACAGCTAGACTGAGCCATTGTGGGTTCGGGTGAAATATCAGGCCTTGGGAGAGGGAAACCTTCGAAAGTGGAATTTTCCAAGATTGTTCTCTCGACAGATCCTGTAAATCTGAGAACCACTTTCGCCTGGGCCAGTAAGGGGCGACCAATATCAATTCCGCTCGTTCCTCCAATAACTTCTGGATCAACTTGGGTATTAGTGGGAGTGGAGAAAATGCATATAGAAGTCCAGGAGACCACGGACATCGCAGGGCATTGACGGCCTCTGCCCCCTGAATCGGGTACCTTGAAATATACCGGGGCAATTGGGCATTGAGAGGCAAATAGATTGATCACCGGTTGCCCAAACCTCTGCACTGTTTCCTGGAAGACAGCCGGGTGTATGTGCCACTCTACCTGATCTATCGTGGCCCTGCTGAGTCAGTCTGCTTGCGTGTTTAATGCCCATGCTATGTGTTCTTCCTTGAGTGAAAACAGTTTGGCCTCACCCCTTTGAACAACTTGTTCGTCTCCAGCATCAGAAGTTTGGAATGAGTACCCCCCTGTCTGTTTAGATGGGCCTTGGTTGTGGTATTGTCTGTCAAGACCAGAATGTGGTGTTAATGGAAAAGGGGTAGAAAACTGCGTAAGGCCAGGTGAACTGCTCACAGTTCCAACAGGTTGATGCTTTGTGATTGTTCAGAGATAGAAAAAATTCCTTGTGCAGTGTGGGATTGGAAGTGAGCCCCCCATCCTACCAGGCTGGCATCAATTGTGATCATTACACTGTGGGGTTCTTTGAAAGGGCATCCCCTGTTTATTGCTTTTTCTGACCACCAGTGGAGTGATTGGAGAATGTTGAGTGGTACCTTTATCCGAACATTGGAAGTGGCTTTTCCGGAACGCTGGAAAGGTAGCAGGAACCTCTAGAATGCAGCTCTCTAGAATTGAGCCCAAGGTACAATGGAATCAAGCCCAAGGTACAATGGAAATACAAGAAATTAGTTTTCCTAACAATTGAGACAGTAAAGCCAGGGAAACCCTCTTTAAAGCCCTGATCTCTCTGGCCTAAGACTGAATACTGTTTAACCAGTCCTAAGATAGAAAAACCTTACCCTCCACAGTATCTATCACTGAGCCAAATGAACTAGCTTAGTTGAAGGGATCAAGTGGCTTTTATCCCAATTTATGGAAAAGCCATGACCCTGGAGGGACTACAGAGTAAACTTGGTATCCAATTTTGCTTTATGTCTGGAAGATGACAAAATTAAAATATCATCCAGATAACATTGTAGGCGGACAGATTTGATTCTGAGTGAGGCAGATAATGCTGCAAGGACCTTGGAAAAGGTCCTACGGGCTGAAGCCAGACCGAATGGCAGGGCAATATATTCATAGTGCTTGTTAAGCCTGGGTTCCCCAACCAGGGTTAGGTAGACAAGCTAAACAGAATGTGCAACGTTAGTCAGATAGGCACACAGATAAATGAGTGAGCTAAGCTTGTATGTTTATTAACATACAGTAAAAATAACAGATACGCTTGTGCTATCAAGAATATATTTTATTCCAGTATAAGTTTATAGCATAGTCAAAAACAGTCCAATATTCAGTTACCATATAGTCAGTCCATTCAGGGATATTCAGTTAGCAAAGTCCATGTAGAATATCCTATTGTCAGTTCTCATAAATCAGTCCGTTGTTGTCTCTCCCGTTCGAGCAATGCAGTCTTGCTTCCAAGCAGTAATCAGGGATCATCAAAGCCAGAGAGAGAGAGAGCAAGCTTTAGCCTTGCTACTTTTATATGGTTTTCATAACCACACCCATAGTTGCTATTTTACAGTTAAAGCTGCATACACTAACTATGATTCATAGTTAGTATTTCACCTAAAACAGTTAGGGTGAACAATGTTATCCCTAACATTCTCCCCATTTTAGGTTACAATAATAACTATGAAACATTTACAACTTTAAATTATAGTTTTCGCAACTTTCTTTAAACTTAGTTGCTCCTTGAGCCTTTTGTAAATTGGTCTGCTATGTTTTCCTCTGACATGCAGTATACCAGTTTTATCAATTCATTCTTCACTGCTTCTCTTACATTCAAATATCTTAGGTCAGTATGTTTTGATCTAGTTTTTACAGCAATACTAGTAGCTAACTTTATAGCTGATTGGTTATCCTCATATACCATAATGGGATCTTTTATATTTATTCCCATGTCCAACAACAACTGTTTGTAGAAAATCAAATCAGTGCATAATAATGACAGACATGAAAATTCTGCTTCCATCGTGGATAAGCTAATATGCTGTTGTCTGATTGACCTCCATCCTATCAGTGTCTTACCAAATAATATAGCCATACCAGATGTTGATTTTCTAGTGTTTATATCAGTTGCAAAACTTGCATCTGCATAAGCACTAAGACTCAAATCACCCTTTGGCTCTATATATAATGCATGGTTTATAGTTCCCTTCAGATATCTCAATATTCGTTTTAAAGATTTCCAATGATATTCTTTTGGATCTGAATTAAAACGAGCCAGCTGATTTACACTATAAGCTATATCTGGCCTTGACCAATTGCTTATATATGATAAGCTACCAATCAAAGATTGATATATGGACTTATCAAATTTTGGACTTTGATCATTAATTTGGCAAACTTCTTGACTCATTGGAGTCTTTGCCGGTTTACAAAGTTCCATCTTATAATTTTTAAGTAATTGGCAAATTTTATCTTCTTGAGATATTTTAAAACCATGATTTGTTTTAGTTATTGTCAATCCTAGATATCTTTTAATTTCACCTAAATGCTTTATTTTTATTTTCTTGGCTAATAATGATATTATCTCATTAGCCTCATTATTAGTTTTAGTTATTAAAGCAATATCATCAGTGAATAACAATAATAATGACACCGTTCCATTATTTTCTCTTTTAAATACACAAGGATCTGCTAAACCAGATTTAAAACCTATATTGTTTAACTCTTTCACAATATATTGGTTCCACTCAAACCCAGATTGTTTTAACCCGTAAAGACTCTTTTTGAGTTTCCAACAATCATTGCTATTTACATTATTTTCTTTTATGCCAATTGGTTTTCTTAAATATATAGTGTGCTGCAATGGTGCATGTAGATAAGCAGTTTCTACATCTAAATGATTAATAATATAGTTTTTCTTAGCTGCCCACACTAATGATGTTCTTAAAGATGTAGCTTTAAGGCTTGGCGCAAAAACTTCATCGTAATCAGATGCAGTTTGATTAAATCCTTGAGCTACTAACCTAGCTTTATGGGTAACAGTCCCATCATTTCCAGTTTTTACTTTAAATATCCATTTGCACCCAATGGATTTTTCTCCTGGAGGTAATTTGGCATCTTCATACACTTTCATTACCTTTAATGAATTTAGTTCTTTTTCCATTGCCTTTTGCCAATTCTCCTGATCCTTAGCAGGATACATCCTAAGTTCATCTACACTAGTTGGAACTTTAGTTACTTGGCAAACTATACTTGCTTGATACCTATCAGGTGGTCTAGTTACACATGTAGTACGTCTAGGTATAATAGGACTTGCAGGTGGACTTTCCTCTACTAATTGTTCTTGATCATGTAATTCTTCCTGATCAACTATTTCCTCTTGTTCTGGTCCTATTTGTTCTTCGTGGACTTCTTCTTTAA
This sequence comes from Laticauda colubrina, assembly GCA_015471245.1. Lineage (NCBI taxonomy): Eukaryota > Metazoa > Chordata > Lepidosauria > Squamata > Elapidae > Laticauda > Laticauda colubrina. The sequence continues at coordinate 50,014,537 of BLBF01000002.1, forward strand.
TTGGACTCTTCTTACAGCTAATCTCATCTTTTTGCCTTTTGTAGGGTTCAATAAATATTTCATTATTTAAATCTTGCTCTAATCTATCCCATCCTACATGTTCTAGGAATTTTGCACTAGCACTGGTGTAAACTCTAGATGTTCCTGGTTCCCAGAATCTATAGGATCGATGATTAGAGGTGTAACCTACAAAAATCAATCTTTTTGCTCTATGCTGTCCTTTGTACCTAAGTTGTTTAGGGATATGCACCCATGCTGGTGCTCCAAATGTGTGCATGTAACTTAAATCAGGTTTTGTACCATGCCATAGTGTGAATGGTAATTCACCTGTTGTTGAATTAACAACATTATTTAATATATGATTACCACACATTATTGCTTCTCCCCATAAATTGTCAGGTAATCCTGAATCAGACACCATAGTTTGTGCCATTGATTGTAATGTTTGGCCTCTTCTCTCTATAAAGGCATTATGTTGTGGCCTATATGGTGCAGACATTTTATGTTGAATCCCCAATTGTCTTATTCTGTTTTTAAATTTGTTATTTGTGAATTCTGTGCCATTATCAGTGATGAGAGTCACTAATTTTCTTTTTGTTTTTCTCTCAGCGAATTTTAGCCAATTAAATATATTTTGATATGTTTCAGTTTTGCTCTTCATTAAATAGCAAAACCCATATCTAGAATAGTGATCCATTATACTAAGTATATAGCGAGCTCCTCCTACACTTGGTTTTTTCGGACCTATTAAATCAGCAAATACTACTTCTAAAGGCTCTTTAGTAGTAAATCCATCAACTCTATTAGCTGGTATGACCCTGCTCTTATTTTGTTTACAGGCATTACATTGCAAATACTTATCACAAGGTTTCAAACTTATTCCCTTAGACAATTCAACAGTTTTCTTAAGCATTTTAAAATTTAAATGCCCTAGCCTTCTATGTAACAAGTGAATACACTCGTCATGAGGTTTCTGGTTTTCATAAATTGTGTTAGCCACCTTTAAACCATCATCATTTAACACATATAATCCATCTCTTAAAGATGCAGTAATATTCTTATCATCTTTTGTAATTAAGCAGTTATCTCCCCTAAATGTAACTACATATCCTAGTTTAACCAAAATTCTAACTGAAATTAAATTAAACTTAAGTTGTGGTACATATAACATTTTTACATTCTCTTTTATAAAAGAACAATATGCTATACCTTCACCTTTAGCTTTCAGTTTCCAGCCATTGGCTAACGATATCTGCTGTTTACTCTGGGTCATTTTTATAAACTTTTTGTTATCATTTGTTATACAATGGGATGCTCCACTGTCAACCACCCATAAATTATTTCTTAGAGCTCCGTTCGTATACATGGCTAACTCTAAATGTGTATTTATCTTTTGATGATTTGTAGTATTCTGGCCAGCATTCTGGCGCTTTGCCTTTTTACAAAATCTTGCCAAATGTCCTCTTCCTCCACAATTAAAGCACTTTTTAATTGCGTATGCAGTGGGAGATTTATTATCTTCTTTTTGAGGTTGCTCCCTCCTTAATTCATCTCTTTCATGCCTTCTTCTGGCCTCTTCAATCAATCTGCCAGTTATATCAGTTAAAGTTAAATTTTCCTTTGGCAAAATTTCAAGTGAAGTTACGTAGTTATCATAACTTTCATCAAGGGAAGATAGAATTATATAAATTTGATGTTGTTCAGAGAAAATAAGTTCTTTTTCATTTAATTCCTGGAAAATGCTTTGCATAGTTTTTAAATGACTCTGCATATCACCATTTGTTTGGAGATGTGTCCTGAAAAGCTTCTGTGTTAGATTTATGTGAGAACCAACCTTATCTCGGACATAAATCCTCTTCAGCTTCTGCCAACACCCAAAAGCCGTTTTCTCTCCGTGGATATAAACAAGCTGTTGATCAGTTAAGGTTAACCCAATTATACAAATGGCTTGTTGATTTTTATGCTTAAATTCTTCTATCTTTAGTCTATCTTCCTCATCCTCTGGATCCCATTCTTCTACGTTTGGTGGATTTTCAATTATGTTCCACAGACCTTCTCCTTGTAGAAGTAGACTACATTTTGTAGACCATGATACATAGTTTGTTCCATCCAGCTTGGATATAAGAGACAAACTTTGTAAATTGACTTGTGCCATGTTTTCTTATATGGATATAAAAATATAATTAATAAAACACAGCTGTCTGTTTACTGTAATGTATAACAATACAAACTCTCACCTTTTACATAAATCTGTTTAACCTAGTTAAACTGACTTTGCAGCCTCTGGGCCCATAACCAGTGTTAAGCCTGGGTTCCCCAACCAGGGTTAGGTAGACAAGCTAAACAGAATGTGCAACGTTAGTCAGATAGGCACACAGATAAATGAGTGAGCTAAGCTTGTATGTTTATTAACATACAGTAAAAATAACAGATACGCTTGTGCTATCAAGAATATATTTTATTCCAGTATAAGTTTATAGCATAGTCAAAAACAGTCCAATATTCAGTTACCATATAGTCAGTCCATTCAGGGATATTCAGTTAGCAAAGTCCATGTAGAATATCCTATTGTCAGTTCTCATAAATCAGTCCGTTGTTGTCTCTCCCGTTCGAGCAATGCAGTCTTGCTTCCAAGCAGTAATCAGGGATCATCAAAGCCAGAGAGAGAGCGAGCAAGCTTTAGCCTTGCTACTTTTATATGGTTTTCATAACCACACCCATAGTTGCTATTTTACAGTTAAAGCTGCATACACTAACTATGATTCATAGTTAGTATTTCACCTAAAACAGTTAGGGTGAACAATGTTATCCCTAACAGTGCTGATCGCAATAGCAAAATCTAAGATATTTGTAGTGGGCAGGTCTGATTGGTATATGTAGATAAGCCTCTGTGAGATCTATAGAGGTCATGATATCGTTCTCTCTGATGCTAAGCAGAATGGGCTGAAGAGTAGTCATCTTGAATTTTTGATAAACCAATGATTTGTTCAAACGCTTGAGGTCCAGAATTGCCCTTCAGCCCCCTGAACTCTTTGAGACCACGAACAATAGAGAATAACAGCCATGACCCTGCTGTTCAGATGGAACCTCTTTAATGGCCCGAATATGCAGAAGATGATTGATAGCTTCCTGCATCAACCTCCTCTTAATGAGGTCCAAAGACCTAGGGCTCCTAATAAAAAAGTTCGGACGGGAGGATTGAAACTCCAGCGCCAAGCCAAACCTAATGGTATCCTTTACCCACGCATCAGAGGTGGAGCTGTCCCATTGATCGGCAAGCAGTTTTAATTGCCCTCCAATGGGAACTGCTGTCAAAGGCTCACTTGGGGCGATGAAAAAATCGGCCTCTAGTGCCTCTGGGGATTCTACTATTTTGGCCTCCCCGTTGACCTCTATCGGAAGATTCAGGCCTATCCTGTCTGAAACTGGGCCTGTAGCATGATGTTCTCTGAGATCTGGGAACGTAGGGGCCCTGATAGTAGAACTGAAAGGAACCTGTTCAAAATGACTGGGGCGTTCTGTTTTCAGGTCTATGAAAAAGAGGGGGAAGCACTTTTTTCTTGTTTCTATTTTCTATAAGGAGTGGTCCAAGACACTGCCAAATAATTTATCCCCCGATATTGGGTCTGATGCCAACTTGCATTTATGCTTGGTATCCGCCTGCCAATGTCTGAGCCAGAGCAATCTCCATGCAGATACATGAGATGCTATGGCCCTAGACGGGAATTTGACAGCATTAAATGTGGCATCAGCAGAGAACTCTGTGGCTATGTCCTAGTGAGCTCTAACTTTTGATACGGGCAAAATATCCCTCAGGTGGGAGAGCCATTGGAGGGAGGAACGTGTAAAAAAGGACGCAGCTGTAGCTGCCTTAACGGCCCAGGCATCAGAAATGTGTGCCCTATGTAGTGCTAACTCTGTTCTCTTTTCTTCTGGCCTCAGGGCTTCCTCGGCCTCGTTAGGGAAGGTGGAGGGAGAGACCTGAGCCACAATGGGTTCATCCACCTCGGGTGTTTTGAGGAAGTTTGCAAACTCAGGTACCAAATTAAAATATCGCTTATTGTACCCTGTTGGGGCATACCCTGTATGATGCTGCTGATGCCCACTGATTTTGTATTAGTTCAGCAAACATATGAGGAACAGGGATAGTTTCTGCCTCATTGGCCGGTAGTGAGAATATTAGGTCTTGGGATTCGTCCTGAGCCCTGTTGGTAATGGATGAAGGTCTGATGTGCCTAGTTTGGTGGTGTTATTTGCCTTGAACAGTAAAGATTTAAAGAGGTGTGGACAAAAAAGTCCAGCAAAGGTAGGCTGGTCGGGAATGAGGCCTTCATCATCCGACATTCCCTGTTCTAGCGGGTCAGCCTCTGACAGTCCCAAGTCCATTTAATGGATCGACCTCCCCCCTCCATGGAGGCCTCGTGGTCCTCAAGGCCCACCTCCTCCCTACCACTCCTCCATATTCTGGGGTGATATGTTAGGAAAATTGGGGAGTACCTGAGATTGATATTGCTGGGTATGCCCAAAGGAGCGGGCAGACAGGGATCCTGCATCCGAAGTGGTTGAGAAGTGTCTCATCCGGATGGATTGCTGGAGTCCAGAGGCAATGCCCCTTTGAATTGCCATCTCCATCCATTGCCTCATTTCGATGGGAATGGACTCAGGTAATCCCTCCTCCTGTTTTAGGCTGGTGGCCGTAGGGGTGAAGGTTGCCTCCTGAATTGGCTGGCCAGTGCTCAATGAAGGAGATGTGCCTATGGGGGGTTGTCTAGAAACAGCTTGTCTGGGCTGGGTAGATAAGTCCAAGGGCCCCATCCATGGGTCTGGGTTCTGATCAGCCATAGCCATTTTGTCTGCCTCCCTGGCTTGTTTTTGCAATTCTCCTTCCAATGCTAGGTGCCTTCTATGGGCATCCTTATCTGCTCCCTTAGAGGCCTTTTTGGGACCCACAGGCTTGTCTCGGGACTTACTTGGCTTGGAGTGGAAAGCGTTGTCATGTTCCATTTGTATGATGGATTGTCTTGCCACTGAATGTAAAATTATTTTATTTCATTTTATTTACTTATTTACTATTATTATTATTATTAGTAGTAGTAGTAGTAGTATCGATACTTTGGTAGAAATTTGAATTTAGGGGTGATGTCTGCCCCTGTAGGTGAAATTAGAAAGTTCCTCCAGGAAGGTAAGACTGTACATTTATAGGAATAAAAGATTAACTGGTGCACAGTATCTAAGGGTCCCCAGCAAGGGAAACCCCCAATTGCTCCAAGTGATAGAAAGAAACTCCGGGTCCCTGGTCCCCAGCAAGGGAAACCAGCTATTACAGGCTCTGATGTGACTCCTTGCCTGTCAGAGACAAACGTCCGCAATTTAACTTTCACTCACAATTTCCAACTGAATAAATGATCCAAGGCAAATGCACAGAAATGCCTGTATTAGTTCAGTTCAACTTCGTCAGAAGGATAGCCAAGTCCAGAAAAGGGCACACTAGAAAGTTGCTACCTCGGTCCCCAGCAAGGGAAACCAGTGAAGAATGGAGGCTATGAAATTGGGCATGAAAATGAAGCAGCTGTTGAAAAGGGCGGGAAGCGGAATCACCGGTGTTAAGCCTGAGCCATCAGAGAGATGCTGTCACTGCTACTCAAATTGCAAGTAAGTACTGTCAGGAGAAACCAGTAAAGTCAGGAAAAACGCGGCTGCGAGTGATCCCTTCTGATCTCAGGGCAGACAATCGGAAGGTTAGATAAGTCTGTTTCCTGAGGCAATAGCCTCAAGCTGCCTGCGGAGTGGCAGGCTCCGCTGATTTAAGAGAGAGAAGCTGATCAGAAGGGAAGATAAGGCTGATTGCTGAGGCGAAAGCCTCGAGCTGCCTGTGAAGTGACAGGCTCTGCCAATCTACAAGGGAACCAGTTTTAAAATGATTAATTTTTGAATAAATCAAGGGAAAAGCCTGAAGATCCGAATTAAATGGAGAGGGGTTTTAAAGATCCAACCTGAATTTGAGAAAGCCGTTCCAGTCAGGGAGTGCACAACCTCTTACCATGAAGGCTGAGTTAAAACTGGGGGATGCTGAGGAGCAGCGTCCCAGAGTTTTAAGCCCAGCCTTTCAAGAAGAGACTGAAGTACCTCCCATCTCTGGATGCTCTGAACAGCTCATGGGAGAAAATATGGCTTAATGAAACATCTAAGAGCCAGTGCAAAGCAAAAGAACCAATCATAGAGCTCTGGCTGATTTGGGTCAGTATCTTTTACCTTAATCTATTCTACAAAAATGCATAGGAAAAAAAAAGAGGTCTCAAAGAAAATACAGAATATCTTTAAAATAAATAAATAAATAACTCACATTCCTTTGGTTTTCCAATGCCTTAATTTCATTCAAATCCTTTAGCCCGGGGTGGGATTCAAATTTTTCAACAACCAGTTCTGTGGGCATGGCCTAGTTGGTGGGCGTGGCTTGGTGGTCATGTGACTGGGTGGACATGGCTTGGTGGTCATGTTATTGTATGGGTGTGGCCAACTCAATATCACTCACATCAAGGCACGCATCTTCTTGCCTGGCCTCTCATGACTGTAGGGATGCTGCAATAGTTGTAAGTGTGAAAAAGGGTCATAAAGTCACTTTTTTCAGTGCCATTGAAATTTTGAATGGTCACTCCACACAAGCAAAGTACCAGCAAAGGAGGGGAAAAAAAGTCCAGAGAAGTTCCTGAGACAGGAAATCTAGTCCTGCCAAGAACGTAATAAGGGTTAACGGAGAGGCAGTTTCTTTAAGCAACACCAGAATGTTTCTTTCCTGCCTTTTTTATAGGATTAGGCCAGTAATTTCTTCTAACAACCAGTTCTCCAAACTGCTTAGAATGTTAACAACCAGTTCTAGTGAATAGGTACAAACTGGTAGAATCCCATCCCTGCTTTAGCCTGATTAAACATATATATTTCAAACCACTGAGGGTTATGAATGCCAATGACCCTTGCTTGAACTGTTTTCTACAATGCTTTAGCAGAATTGACCAGTTGCATTCATGAGAAAAAGTGCAAGAAAGCCAAGCATTGATGAATTTCTTAAATGTGTACAGTTATTTCTGGCAGTCTTTCTACTTGACCATCTTGATCCTGGCCTTAACAATCTTTCTGGGATTTGCTGCTTTAATGCATAGAGGCATTGGATTTTGTGAGAAATAGCTGACAGATGAAATTTTATCATTAAATACATACTGGATTTTACAAGAATAATGAAGGTAAAACATATTCATTCAGAAAAACAGATAGAAAAAGTATTAAGAGGATGAGACCAGATATTTTCTGCTAAATGGCTTAAAAGAAATGAGAATTCATTCACCCTGCTGCTGTAGTTATGTAGCTATAATCCATTAATAGACATTCCATGAAACACAGGCAGCAACAGTGTTTTCAGGTGCCACATTGTTAACACATCTGTGAGCAACTGCATCAGGAGAAAGCATAATTAAATCCTTATCATTTCCAGTAATTCAATAGAATAAATTACAAAGAAACAGGATTTTTTCAATGTATTTTTTTTAAAAAACGTGGTCATTTCCTCATGGGAAGAGGAAATGCACCAAAGGGAAAGCACAGATTTCTCAGGAGAAAAGAATGGAAATAGGAATGGGATAAAGAATGGAACAATTACCAATGTATGTACTGTATATGTATCAAAATGACGTGTCAAACTGGATTTCATTAAGGGCCGAATCAGCATTGTAGTTCTCCTCTGCGGGCCGGTGGGGGGGGGAGGTGGGACGAATGCTTTCTGCAGTACCCTGTTGGCCAATGCGGCCCCCAGTGCCCCATTTTAAGCCTGGATGGCCCCTACAGTATTCTCCAAACCAAAATGGAGTCCAAGGGACATATGCGTGTCCCTGTACCATGTTATCGGCCTCCATAGCCTCCAGCAATTCTCTCCTGGCCAAAAACAGGCTGTCTGGAGGCCCTGCAAGGCCCCTGCATGGCCCATTTTTTGTCTCCCCGGTCTCTAGCAGCACTCTGCTGGCCAAAAAAGGAGACGAATGAGAGAGAACATTGTTGGAGAGATTTGTATCAGCTGCCAGCGTAAGATGTCAAAATGTATGGTAGATCTGAAAGGGAAACTCTTATACCCTTGCTCCATGTTTAGTGCTAAGGAAAAAAAAAATTGGGGGAGGGGGTAATGATAAACACTTTTCAATCTAGAATGTTTTGCCAGAAAAATGTCTGCTTTTTATTCCAAAGAGTAAAATGTGGTACAGTAGATTAGGCAAACAAATTCCAAATGAATCTTAGGAAAGCTTTTCTCATGATAACAAAAATTTGGTATTAATTACTAGATATAATTACTGGCAGGTTTCCATTCATTGGCTATGTTCAAAAAGAGGCTGATCAACCATTCAGCATGGGTATTTTAATTTCAAACTCTTGGACTAGGGGATTAAGCTTTGAGACAAATTCCCCTTTCAAATATAAAAGTTTAGGTATTTTTATTTAGACCCATTGTCTAAATAAAATGAGCAAATTATTGTAAATTAATCTTGATTATTACCTGTTCAAATCAAACCAAGATGTGCATATAGCTTTTGAAAATTTAATCACTCTATAGGATTTGAACACAATAATACTCTAAGATAAATTGAAATAGGAAAATACAACTTTTCTCTTCATAACATAATAGTTTTCCCTTATTATGATACAAGACAGTGGTATAAATAATGTGTCTTGACTTCAATCAAGGTAAGGAGTTTTTCCTTCTTTTGAGGGTTTCAACTGCTTCTTATTTATGCCAGTCAATTTTCTTCTGGATACCTTGCAAGAAAATTATAGTAATAAAAAGAATGGGGATTTTAAAAATAGTTTTCTAAGGCTTGGCAAACTGTTTTTATGAATTTTTCCCAATTCATAAAATGTTCAAAAACTTAGAGATTTTGATTAAGGCAAAATAACTAACTTTGACTAGCAGGAGTTGGGAGTTAGAGATTTGTCAATAAAATATATTCTACATAAACCAAAGTGTCCTAGTCTACAGGACATTGGCTAATATGTGTCTTTTTACTATATATTATACGGTATCTCCTGGCACTAGAATGACAGGAACTAGTAAGTGAAAAAATTATTTCTAAGTAAATATATTCTAAATCATCTTTGAGTTTTGGTGGTTTATTAGCCTTTTTATTAACACAGGATGACTGCAATGACATTAGGTTTTAATCAATGATCATGATATTATCAAAATATTTATTTATGTAGAACAACTTTCCTAAAAATAAAAACAATTTGGTCTGGGCTTACAAACTCCAGAAGTAACATTTGATTGATAGCCAATTGGTTACAACTGTATCCCAGGTGCATGTATGGGAAAATCTGCACAAGAAAGTATTGAATTGCCAATGTAAATATATGGAATACTTGTTCTTTTTAGAAATAATTGTTTTAATTCTCAACTTACAACACTTCATTTAGTGACCATTCAAAGTTACAAAGGGACTGAAAAAGTGACTTATGAATTTTTAAAAAAATTTATAACCATTGCAGCATCTCCAAGATCACATGATCAAAATTCAAAATTTGCTTGGCAACTGATGTATATTTATGACAATAGTAATCACCTGTCAAGCAAAGTCAATGGGAAAGCCAGATTCACTTAACAACTGTGTCACTAACTTAACTGTCATGATTCACTTGACCACTGAGGTTAAGAAAAGTTGTAAAATGGGGCACAAATCACTTAACAAATGTTTCACTTAGCAACAGAAATTTTGGGCGCAATTGGGCTTGTAAATCATGGACTACTGTACACATATGAAGGTTTAATCACCAGAGTCAGGTACTGTAGTTCGGAAAGTAAAGTAAATAAAATGCTGTTATAAAGAGAACTGCAGGAATTGATTAAAAAAAAACCCAACTGAAACATTTAAAATCTCACAGGACAGTGAATTTAAAGTGCTACTTGTTGTTTATAAGTGAGTTTATATAACAGAGCACCAGTCAGGGGAATGCAAAATATCACTTCATATTCTAATTGCAAAATTGAGCAATATTAAACAAACTACGAAAGAATTGCACTTACTTTATATCCTAGCAAGGTTAATGTTCAAGACTGCATAGTCCAGACTTCAATTTTAAATGGAAAGAGCACTGCCAGATATACAAGGTGGAATCAGTTAGAGGAAGAAGTACCTGGGTTCACATTGGTAACGTATAATGTATAATGTATCATGAACAAATAAGAGAGTTCTCAAAAGTTCTACACTTTTGTTTTATTGATTATACAAAACTATTTGGTTGATGTATACCAGAACAAATTGTAGATCATCCTAAAAATATAGCTGCAGTGAGTCACCTCATTAGCCTATTGAAGAATTTGTATGATAACAGGAAGCAACAGTTATAAAGACACATGAAACAATAAAGGTTGTAAACTGGGAAAAGAACATGCCAAAGTAGCATATGTCATCTTATTTATTTAAGTGCAGAATACAGTGGTATCTTGGTACTCAACTGCTTTGAAACTCATTGAACTTGGTACTCAACACACAAGCTAGAACTTGTTGATGTCAGTTCCCTTTTGAGACACTATATCCGTGTTGGAGAACCTATGGCATGTGTGCCGGAAGTAGCACGCAGAGCCACTTCTGCTAGCATGTGAGAGGTCGCCCAGAAGAGCTCTGCGCATGTACGTGCATGCCACTGCCCAACATCTGATTGTTGGGTATCTGAAGCGCATGCATGGGGGTGTGTGGGAGATGCGCACGCATGTGCAGAGATGCACAGCATGCATGAGGGATTGCACATGCATGCGCAGAGAAGCACAGCGTGCACAGGGCGATCATGCGCACATGCACAGAGATGCGTAGCAAAAGTCAAAAGGACAGCGGGAGGGGAGAGCAATGAGAAAGAAAGGCGAGCAATGGGGGGATAAAAAGACAGCAGCAAAGCAATGGATTAGAGAGGAGTGGGGCAAGGGAAAGGTGACTGGGGCTTGCACTTACCCAGGGAGATTATCAGATCAGGCAGGGCCACAATGAAAGGTAGGCAGCAATGACTGGCCTGGTAAGGCATGTTGCGCATGTGCACAATATTGTGCATGTGCAATAAGGACTGACTGGGAAGGGAGCAGAGAAGTGGGTGGAGATGGGTGGGGCCAGCCAGAGGCCTGATTTACCGGTTATCCAAACTACTAGGAACATCAACAACTGGTTCTATAGAACCGGGCCAAAGCAGTAGAATCCCACCCGTGGTTACATCCCACTTCACCGTGCTTTACAGCCCTCCCTAAGCCATTTACAGAGTCAGCATACTGCCCCCAACAATTTTTGGTCCTCATTTTACCAACCTCGTAAGGATGGAAGGCTGAGTCCATCTTAAACTATTAAGGATTGAATTCCCGGAGTGAGCAGTGAGTTAGCCTGCAGTACTTGCATTATAACTATAGCACCATAATAGCCCTTAAAAGATGCTTACCAAAGAATAAAATAAAATACTTGACTACAAAACTGTTGAAACACCTGTCAATTTTCTCTGAGCAGTGTCAGCACCTGAAAAGATGACAGAGGAGCAAAGATGAAGAAATGTGGTCCACCCCCCTCCTGCAAGACAGTGGAATATCTCAGTTATTAATGACTAGAGAAGCTAACTTCAATCCTGTGAGCAGAACCGAAGCCATGTTGGATGGCCCATTGAATTGAATAAGGAAGTGTGTCTCAAAACTCAGTAGTTCTGCTAAATAAGAAAGTGTTCCAGTTTGTGCACAAGAGAAAAAAACAAGATAAGGCTAGAACAATGGGGAACTGTAATAAAGTGCTGCGATGTCATAAACCGTATAACTACTTTTGCTAGATAAGGAGCTAGTATGGACCTTCGAAATACATGTATCAATTTGAAAACAGAAAGAATGCGAACCAAGGCCTCGTAAGAGGGGATAAAAATGCTGCCTGAATTTTGCTCTGTGTTCCTTCAATGCCTGAGGGGACCCGTCTCTGCAGACACGTGAATAAAACCTTGTTTTCCTTGGATCAACGAATCTTTTGGGTGGTTTTTTATCTGCTTCCACCTCACAATTTGGCGCTCAACGTGGGCCCCAACGGAATTTCGACTGGAGAAAAGGGACTGGGTAAGTGTGGCGCCACCGCCTCCCATTGTAGAGGGGCCCCTCCCTTGTCTCAGTTGGTTCCCGGGGTAACTGCACTCAGCAGACGATCCTTGGAAACAAGAGAGAGAGAAGCTGGCCTGATGCTCTGGGAGTATCGTTGATCACCTGAAGTGGGGACGCCCACACTCCTTTCACCTCCGGGAGACCAGGGGTGTATCAGGTGAGTTTGTTGCCTTTTGGGATAGAAGAAGGGATATACTGTCCTTAAACTCTGGGAATCCAGCGATTGCTGGAGGACAGTGTAAATCCCTGAGTTGGGAATCTCTGGGAGATTGTTGGCGGGCAGCATGGAGAATGGGAAAGGGACAGAGCAAGTGTGAAATGTTCCAAGAGGGAACGGGTATTGAGATAGAAAAGACCCCGAGAAAGCTGATTCCGACTGACTCCCCATTGGGTCAACTACTACAACAATGGTCGTTGCCCCATCTGAGGACTTACACTCGGAGTCTAGAGAAAAATAAAATGATCTACCTATGCCAAAATAGGTGGCCGAAGTATCCCCAAGTAGACCCTGAGTTTCCTTACCACTGGGATCCCGAAGGGAATACCAGCACGTACTGGATAACTCAGTTGAAAGAGTATATAGTGAAACATCGGATGAAGGAGCAAATACCCTATGTGGAGGTATGGTATCATGCTCACTTTGAAGGTCCAGTTCCACCAGAAACAGAAGTAGGACAGTTTGTCAGCAAGGTGGAGGAAAGCGAAACTGAGGACTGGATGGGGAGTCCACCGGCATCGGCTCCGGCAGTCCTGGCACCACTGCCCCTGCCGGCTCCAGTTGCCCAGGCTCCACCTCCACCTGCATATCCAGGGCTCAGAAGGGAACTGGCTCAATTAAACAAGGACCTAGAGAATTTGCCTCTAGGAGGAAGGTTGGCCAATCCCGTGTCGGCTTTCCCAGTCAGAAAAGTCCCAAATGGCATGAATGCGCAGGGGAATCCAGTCACCGTTTTCGTGGCTGTCCCCATAAAATCTGCTGAGTTACAGGATCTGAAAAAGACCCTTCCGAAACTCCATGAGAATGCTCATGAAGTGGCGGAACAGTTGGAATTGTTTCTGGGGCCCAATGAATACACATACCAAGAACTGATGTATATTCTTGGACACCTTTTCACCCCTGAAGAGAGGAACCTCATTAGGAGGGCAGCAATGGCTGCCTGGGATAGGAGACATGCAGGGCAACAGGGAGCAGTGGCTGCAGACACAAAGTTCCCCATAGCCGATCCAAATTGGAACATCAATGATGATGCTCATAGGGAGCACATGAGAGATATGAAACACATGATCATTGAAGGAATTAAATTGGCCATCCCTCAAGGGAAAAACTTGACCAAAGCATTTGAAATAATACAAGGAAAGGATGAGTCCCTGGGGGATTTCTGTGCTCGGGTCCGTGAAGGGTTAACCAAGTACTCCGGAGTGGAGCCAGAAACCCCTGCCTTCGAGACTCTCCTGAAGATGCAATTCGTCACCAAAGCATGGCCAGATATCCAGAAAAAGATCCAGAAGACAGAGGGATGGACTGATTTGGGCATGACAGATTTGATGAGAGCAGCCCAACAAGTTTTTGTGAACCGAGACTCAGTTAAAACCAAACAGAAGTCTCAGATGATGGTAGCTGCTGTGCAAACAGCAGCCAAGAATGAAGTTAGGAAAAACAGGGAGACCCAGATGTCAGATCCGAGGCCAAGGTGGAGAGATGAAAGATCTCCCAGAAGGGAGTGGAGACCCCCGGTTAGGCAAGGAGGTCTAGGGGGCAATTGAGGCGGTCGATTTCAAGGGCCGTCCCAGAGTAGAACTTGCTTCAGATGTGGGAAAGAGGGGCATTTTGCTTGTGAATGTCCCAAAACCCCAGAGGAAGGAAGCTATGCCCTATACGATGAGGGAAGTTCCGGCTCCCCAAGAGGGACCCGCGGGGAGCCACTGGTAAATGTGTTAGTGGGTCCTGACCATCAGGAATGGCTGTTCCTGATCGACACCGGCGCAAGCCGGACATCTGTATGCGATCCGGTAGAGGGAGCATGCAGGTCAAAGCAGACTTTAAAGGTGGTTGGGGTGAGTGGGAAATCCCAAGAGGTCAAGATTTTGGAAGAGGTGAGATTGGAATTGAATGATGTGGTTACTAAAACCGAAATATTATATATTCCGGATTCAGGGGTGAACTTGCTAGGAAGAGACTTGTTGGATGTTTTTGGGATAGAATTGTGGGATAGAAGGAAGTGAGAGCAGCTTCTGTGAGTCGGTTGAATTGGCTGAAGGAGCAGGGGCTGAAAGTCTCAAAAGAGAAGCTTCAGTTTGTTGAAAAAAAGGTGAAATATTTGGGACATTACATTCAGCAGGGGGTGAGGTCCTTGGATCCTGAAAGGGTGAAGGGGATCATGAGCTTGGCTCCTCCCAGGAACAAGACAGAGGTGCGGAAAGCATTGGGATTATTGGGGTATTGTAGAATCTGGATAGACCAATTCACAGTGTTGGCACAATATTTGCATAGAAAGCTGCCTGGAAAGGGAGAGCACATAAAATGGGAGGAGGGAGATAGTGAAAGGTGGGAAGAGCTGAAGAAGGCTTTGTCAACCGCTCCGGTTTTAGCCTTGCCAAACCTGAAATTACCGTTTCATTTGTATGTGGCGGTGGCTCAGGGAACAGCAGTTGGAGTCCTTGCCCAAAAGAGGGGGGGGCAGTACCAGCCGGTAGCCTTCCTAAGCAATGGTTTGGAGCCGGTTGTGAAAGGATGGCCAGTTTGTGTTCAGGCTGTGGCAACAACAGCGATGTTGGTGGTGGAGAGCAAAAAGTTAACCTTTGGGGGAGCTTTGGTGGTGCATTCGCCTCATCAGGTCAAGTCAGTGTTGAGCCAGCTGGCTACCACTTGGATGACCGAAGGGAGGATATTGAAGTATGAAACCATTTTGAGAACCAGTCCTGATGTGGTGATAGGAACAGACAAGAATCTAAATCCAGCAGAATTCTTGGAGGGGAGAAGGCAGGTGTGGGAACCGGAAGACCATGATTGTCTATTGCAAGTGGATCTCATGACGAAGGTTAGAGAGGATTTGGAAGAGATTCCTTTGGAGAAGGGAGAGAGGTGGTTTATAGATGGATCTAGCAGGGTAGAAAATAGAAAGCGAAAATCTGGGTTTGCAATAGTAACCGGGGAAGGTGAGGTAATAGAGAAAGGGTTACTCCCAGCTGCTTGGTCAGTCCAGAAATGTGAATTGTTTGCCCTGACCAGAGCCTTGGAATTGGCTGAGGGGATGGAAGTAACGATTTGGACTGATTCCAAGTATGCATGGGGGATGGTGCACACATTTGGGAAAATATGGAAAGAAAGAGGGTATATCAAGGCGGATGGGAAACAAATAGAGCAAGTGCAGTTAGTAGAACAAGCCTTAGAGGCATTGCAACTCCCCAGCCAAGTATCAATTGTCCATGTGAGCGCACATCAGAAGGGAAACACAACGGAGGTTGTGGGAAACCGATGGGTGGACAAATGGGTGAAGGAAGCTGCAGGGGAGATAGAATTGGTAATGGTATCTATACCAATACTGGAAAAGGAGGACGAGAGGGAGGAATGGGAGCCAGAGAAAAAGGAAAAGTTGGAGTTGGAGAAAGAGGGATGTGTCAAAACCCCAGAGGGATGGAAGACGTCAGAGGGAGTCAAGGTGGTGTCACCCATTGTTATGAGGGGAATATTGGAGAAAGTTCATGAAGGAGGACATTGGGGAATGGAGGCCTTGGTCATGTCCGTTAAACCTCACTATTGGAGTCTGAGGATGTGGACAGTAGCTCAGAGCATCTGCTGGAAATGTTTGATTTGTTTGAAAGTAAATAAGAAAGTGGCACGCAAGAAAGAGATGGGAGGGCGACCCTTAGTGGGTTGGCCTTTTCAGAGAGCACAAATTGATTTCACTGAGTTGCCAGAAAAGGGGGGTTGGAAATACCTGCTTGTGATCAAAGATCAACTAACGGGGTGGGTAGAGGCTTATCCCACTAGAAGAGCCACAGCTCCCACAGTAACCAAGATCTTACTAGAACAGATTATCCCACAATATGGAATGATGGAAGCAATAGATTCAGACAGAGGAACTCATTTCACCCAAAAGGTTCTGCAAAGGGTAATGGAGGTGGTGGGGGTGAAATGGGAATTACACACGCCATGGCATCCTGAATCCAGTGGAAAAATTGAAAAAGTGAATGCGGAATTGAAGAAACACTTGACCAAACTACAACTTGAAAATGGATTACCATGGACAAAGATGGCCTTCCCCAAGGCCAGATACGTAATAAAAGAGACTCAGAATCTGGCCTTACCCGGAGACTCTGGGCCCAAATCTCCCATGGTATAATAACACCATTGGGAGTAGCCATGAACTACCGAGATATACATATTCTAAATAACTTCACGGTAACAATGTTCAATGATACAATAAAGAATATTAAAATGATAAACACCGAGCTTTCTGAAGTAAGACAGGTTGCTCTACAAAATAGGTATGCTTTAGACATTGTATTAGCTACAAAAGGGGATGTGTGTGCTCTGATTCATTCACATTGCTGTGTATACATCCATGATTTCCAACCCAATATTACAAAGACAGTAAAAGTAATGGAAGAACGTATTCGCTCTAATCCATTATCACAAAGAGGTGACTCCTCATTGCCAGACCTGTGGGGAGCACTATGGTCTTGGCTTCCCAGTTCCACTTGGTTTAGATCTACCATAATGGGAATTATATTGATTATTATATGCTGTGTATTGTTGTGTTGTTGTCTTCAGTGTCTCCCTGGTGCAATAACAATGTGTGGGAAGATAGGGAAATCCTTGGGTTCAAGATTTGAGAAGAAGCAGGAAGCAGAACCTCTAATGATGTATCAGAGAGAAATCACTCTGAAAGAAGCAGAGGATCTGCTCTTTGAGTTTGAGACAAGAGTGGAAAAAGAAAAAGGGGGGATTTGTGAGCAGAACTGAAGCCATGTGGATGGCCCATTGAATTGAATAAGGAAGTGTGTCTCAAAACTCAGTAGTTCTGCTAAATAAGAAAGTGTTCCAGTTTGTGCACAAGAGAAAAAAACAAGATAAGGCTAGAATGCGGTATCTGCTATCCCGCATCAGATGTGCGTCTCATGATAGGGAGAGAAAGGAGAAAGAAATGACAGGAGACGAAGTTCCTCGGGATGAGTGCGCCCAGAATGTCTTGGCACACGCTCTTTTATTATGCTCATTCAAAAGGGGGTGATTGTTTATTCAGAGCCTAGGTCAAGCCCAGGTCAGACAGGATACACAGGATTTACAATAGCTCAAACAAGGTAAGATACCAGGTCAGACAAGATTTATAATTTGATCAGGATATTCCTTCTTCACATAGCTGCATGCCAGACAATGTAATCTCAATGTAAATAGGCTATTTCTACAGAGGTTTAGCTCCTTGTCTCTGTACGTGCCCTGTAAAAGGTCACTGAGGAGACAGAAGCTCAATGATTACACTTGAATGATACAATGTTGCAAATGCCTGAATGATACATAGTTGCAATGATACACAGTTGCAAACACATAAATGATACATAGTTACAACATCTCCTCTGTTTTTATTATTTATGACGAGTCTTCTTCCTTGTCCAAGAAGACAGGAACCTTTTTTCTGAAATGTTCACCGTCCCAGTCATCTAGGCAGGAGTGCGACCCGTCAGCGTCAGGGTTGTCCAAGGAGCGGTAACTCAGCAATGACATTTTTTCGTCCGGTGTTAAGGACTTAACATGAGCTTGCAATAACACATTAACATTAGCAGTTATGGAGGATAATTGATTTTTCAAAAATTGCAATATTCTATTAAAACAACAAGGTCCTATAATACATATCAATATAATGATTATTAATGGTCCTGCCAATGCAGTTATAAGGGTTGTAAGCCATGGTGAAATAGAAAACAAGCCTTGATACCAATTATACATGTTTAACCTTTCGTTTTCTCTATCTTTTAAGTGTTTTTCTAATTGTTTCATAGAATCCAACACGATCCCCCTGTTATCAGCATAAAAACAACATTCTTCTTTAAGCGCAGCACACAATCCCGCTTGTTTTAAAAATAACAGATCTAAGCCTCTACGATTCTGCAAGACCACTTCCGAGAGGGACGTCAAGGAGTTTTGCAAAGCTGTAATTGATTTCTCAATTCGTAATAAATCATCATCAATGACTGAACCCAGAGCTGTAATTTTTTGGTCAGAGACAGCTAGTCCTGCAATGCCCGTGGCTGCGCCCGTGGTGCCCAGAGCAAGCAGTAAACCTAAAGTGAGAGTACTAATAATTTCCCGCTTTGCTCTGAGGGGGTATTCCATGGGTGCCTGTAGGGATATAAAATCATCAGAGTTATACATGTTAATTTTTGGTACAAGCCATACTTGAATGCAAAATGATTTGGATTTAATAAGTTCATCCCCGTAGACACATGCTGTGAGACCGGTGGAACAAGCCCAGACAGAGTTATTGCCAGGGATAAAATACATTCCTTTCAGGCGTGATGTTAAATTTGCTCCTGAAGTGGTGTAGACTGCAGAGTATCCTCTGATGGTGTGGGTGCGGCCAAGGCGGTTCTTAGGAAGATATACATTACAATGATAGCCATTAGAAACTTTATGACAATATTGTGAGTAATTGGATGGAATATTTCCTAAGCAACAACCAACCCCAGTGATGGAGGAAACAGTAATAGTGGAGTTCCTCCAACGGCAACGTTCATCTGATGTGGAATTAGCAATGGATTCTTGGGAAGTGATGGCTTCGTAAAAAGGTGGAGAGGCAGAAATACAAAGCCAACATGTGGAGGCAATTGATGAGTTTGAAGAGTTCAGCAAGGCATAGGAAGCTTTGATCATTGGAATCAATGGGTTAACTCCCTGTGTTATGGGTTGCAAGAATGGGGATTTAATAACCTTTTCATGTGGTCCCACCGGGTTAGAGCGAGGGAGTTCAATGTGACGTTGAATGTAAAAAATATTTCCATAATGCTTTTCCGGCCAGACTCCTTTTAGGCGGGCACCCCATTTCAAGCCAGTGTCCCATAGGGTACTTTTCTTGCCTTGGTCCGTGAAACTTATGGTTACCGGGTTGCATTTGGGCAATTTTTTATCACTGCATGGAATATCCCATGTGGTGCGAGTGACAGTAATGAGATCACCCTTAGTGCCCGGATCCCAATAAATATGTCCAGTTGAAACACACGACCAGGCTTTGCAAAAGTAATCCGACGAACCCCCGCAGTCGAGAAGTCGTTGGGCAGGGGTCTGAGTGTTGGAAACGGGCTGTCCTGGGCATACATAAAACCTATATTTATTTACCACTCTATGACTAGGCTCCATTGGATGAGAAGGCGAGTTGTAGGCGGTGGAGCCTACAAGCATTTCTGCCAAATCGAATTGAAGTGGTGGGTAGAAGTCTTCTATGCGAGAAGAATTGGTTGTAGAGCTTAAACGAATGCCTTGAAAGTCTTTTATAGTCCAAGTAATATTATATTTTCTATGAGGCTTCTGCGGATCGTCATGGACAGTTCTTTTGAAGCGTCGTTTGTTGACAGGATCAGAGTTCGGGTATATAAAAGCATCACAAGTAGGAGAGAGGACTATGGACAAGTTAGTTGTAGAACATTTACGAGATGAGAAGGGAATGCAATTAGTAGAAAAAGGATAATAATTAGAATAATGACAATGAAGATTAATTTGGTCATTCATCAAGGATGTTAGTTGGGTTGGAGGAACCCGTAATACAAGAGAAGGACATTTAGGTCTCCCTATATCTAGCTTGAATAGAGGAAAAGATTTTAAGGTTCTTTTCCATAGGAAGAGTAAAGAAGGAACAAAAGAGCGAGTGATAGAGTGTTCTGTAAACAAAACAGAAGTGACAGAGTGAAAGCTACGGGTAGCATTTTCATGACGTACCCACATGGAACAAGTATAATAGCCTTCTGTTAATGAAGTGGCTTTAACACGAATAATCTTTTGAGAGGAAGCATAGGTTTTGTTGAAGTATGTGTGAATATAAGGAGATAGATTTATGGGAAGATTATTATGCCAACAGACAACAGGACAGTCACTATCATAATTAATAAAGCGAAATTCTAATGTGGTCCAATGACCATGTTGAACAAAGGTATAAGTAGGATATGAATAAGGTAGAAATTGCAAAGAGGATATAGGCAAGAATATCAGGAAGAGTTTAAGATGTAGATGTAGCAGAGGAATTCCCATGATAGGATCTTACCGCCCGACCAGGGACCCAGCAAGTGGTTTTGTCTGGTAGTAAAATCGCAGCATAGCCTCGTCCCCAGGTGAGAAGCTCAGCGGGACCCTGCCAGGCGGGATCTGGCAATCTGCGATAATGTACCAGAGGTCTGTTAGGAGGGGGTGAAGGGGAGGAAAAATGACGTGAGGCAGCAGAAGTAGGAGGAATGCCAGTCAGATTAAGAAAATTTAAAGTGTAAAGACAAATGTTAAGAGAATTTTGCAATGCTGGGAGGTTGGGAGGTTTTTCCCGCAACGAATATCGATCAAGAGCACGTTTCAAAGATAAGTGAGCTCGTTCCACAATAGCCTGCCCTGGCTGTTATAGGGAATCCCAAACTTGTGAGTTACATCCCATCTTTTACAGAAGTCCTGGAAAGCAGAACTCGTATAGGCAGGTCCATTGTCTGTTTTGATTTCTTTTGGACATCCCAGCGAGGCAAAGGTACGAATTGAATGATTGATGACATGTTTTACAGTTTCTCCCCTTTGAGGAGTAGCCAGAATAAACCCTGAATATGTATCGATGGAAACGTGGAAATATTTCCAAGGGGCAAAAGGTGGATACTGAGTTACATCCATTTGCCAAATTTCACAAGCTTTTAATCCTCTAGGATTTACTCCTATGGGAATGGAATGTCCTTGCTTACTACATGTGGGGCATTGTTGAATAATGGCAGCAGCTTCTGCCTGAGTTAGAGAAAATTGTTTTTGTAATGCCTTTTTATTTTGGTGAAAATAGTCATGGCTTTGGGCTGCTGTCAGATTACAAATTGATTTACCTGATGCAGCTGCTGCAGCTGCATCTGCCACCTTGTTTCCTTCCTGTAAAATACCAGGAAGAGGTTGATGGCTCCTGATATGTGCTACAAAGAATGGATGCGTACGGCTGTTGATACATTGTTGTATAGGAAGCATCAATTTTAACAAAGGAACAGATATGCTAGGAGATAAATAGGCTTGATATATATTTTTCAAAATCTGAGAAACGTATAAGGAATCTACTATTAAATTAAAAGGAGCTTTTTGAAACTGTTGAAACGCGATAAGAGATGCAGCAAGTTCTGCCTGTTGAGCAGAAGATTGCGGAGGGGTAATTTTAGTTTTCCACTCTCCCTCCTGGTACCATGCACAAGCACCATACATTTTCCCCCCATCTGCATAAAGTGTAGGTGCATCTACTAATGGAGATATTGAGAGGGGGGGTTGCCATTCAAAAGGGAGAGTTTTAAGAAAAGTGAAACGTGGGTCCGCTGGTAAATGGCAAGAAGTTTGCCCTGGCCACTCTTCTAAAGCGTATTGTAGTTCTTCTGAATTACACCATAGCATTTCCCACGTGGTAAGTGAGCAAGGAGTGAATATTGAAACAGGCTCACATCCCATGAGTTGTTTACATCTTTGTCGACCTTTAAAGATCAACTGGGAATATGCAGAGGCTTTACTAGTGATTGTGGTTCGTGGGGTGTGAGACAAATGCAGCCATTCTAAAATCAGAACCTGTGTTTGATGAGATTGCATTATAACAGCTGTTGGTCTCTGAACAGTATTTAGTAAAGCAATTGATAAAGGGCAATTCTCTATAGCTCGATCCACCCATCGAGTAGCCAGTGAATGAGAAACGTCTTTTAATGCCTGCAACTGCTCTTTATTTAGAATGATAACATCAGACGGGGCTTTACCTTGTGTGAGGGCATTAAAGAGAGGAGCTAATGTAGCTGTGGTCAAACCCAAATAAGGACGTGCCCAATTTAAGGTTCCTAGGAACTGTTGTAAGATCACAAGTGTGGGTTTCGGGGGAAGTGTTGGGAGGGGAAGGGAAGGAACAGCAGCTGAAGCAAGTAACTTGTGACCTAAATAGGAAAAGGATGGTTTGGATTGTACTTTTTCTGGGGCTATTGTGAGACCTGCTTTACCGAGAATGGAGGTCAGGCATGGCAGAGTTTTTAATGCCGTGCCCTTTGGGCCAGGTGCAGATACCAATATATCATCCATGTAATGATAGATTAAAAAATGAGGACATTTGTCCCTGTATGGTTGCAAGGCTAAATCCACAAAATATTGACATATAGTTGGACTGTTTAACATGCCTTGTGGTAAGACTTTCCATTGATATCGTTTGGTAGGTCTCTGATTATTTAAGGTTGGTACTGTAAAAGCAAATAATTTTCTATCTAACTGGTGTAATGGAATGGAGAAAAAACAGTCTTTTAAATCAATAATGATAAGGTCATGTTCTTGAGGAATTATGTTAGGATTTGGAAGACCACATTGCAGGGGTCCCATTGGAAGGAGGACCGAATTCACAGCCCTCAAATCCTGAAGGAGGCGCCAAGCGCCGTTTTTCTTTTTGATAACAAAAACTGGGGTATTATATGGACTCAATGAAGGTTCTAGATGACCTCTATCTAATTGTTCTTGAACAAGAGAATGTAAGGCTTCAAGCTTTATAGAAGGGAGAGGCCACTGATCAATCCACACAGGGTTATTGTGAGTCAAATGCAAACGAAGCATGGTTAGTGGAGGGTAAGTTGTGCATTAAACTGTGACATAAGGTCTCTTCCCCACAAATTAGTATACAGAGGAATTACAGCTGGTTTAATATAAGCAACACATTGAGACTCAGGGGAGTGGGCTTTTACCCAGTTTCTGCTAATGCGAGTCTCCTGGAGTCGCCCCACTCCTCTCACCGCTGGTGCCACATCTGCAGGCCAGGTGTTTGGCCACTCAGCGGTTTGGATGACGGAAATATCCGCTCCAGTATCTAAAAGACCAAGAAAGGATCGACCATTCAATAAGAATGTTACTGTAGGTTTTGGTTGACTGATTGGTCTTTCAATTGCATAGAGTTGCTCTTGTTGTTGGTCTAAGAGCACAATCATTTTTGCCACAACATCCCCCTCATTTATAGTAACTTCTGTATTAGCTAGTACAGACAGACAGACATCAGACAATACAGTGGGGTCATGCAGAAAAGGAGAGGCAAGAATACCTTGTTCAGCTAAATCCCTTACTGGAAAGACTAGCACTGGAATATCGGGGGGCATATGAAAAGGCTGAACAGGACGTACAAAGAGAAAGTCAGCGACACCAGGAAGATAAGTAACAGTTTCATTAGCAACAAGATCGTAAGCGAAGGAAGAAAAGTTGCAATTTTCAGCAGCCTTTTTTGTGGGGCTGGCTGCCTGCCCCGTTTCTAGTTTCCCTGATTCAAAAAAGATTTTTGGATGATTGCAGGGTTATTCTGTTGTTCATTCTTTTGGACTCTGCACTGATTAGCCCAGTGATAGCCCTTTTGGCATAGAGGGCATGGCGTCTTTGGGCGAGCTATCTGGTTTCTTGACATATTTGCTCCTCCGCCCGGGGCTCTGCATTGGCTCTTAAAGTGACCTGGCTTGCCACAATTAAAACAATTGCCCATTTTGCGAGTATTTTGTTGGTAAATGGGAAGAAGAGAGCTCATGTTCTGCTGCATGCCTTCAGTAATGGCTGTAGCCAGAGTAGACATGGAATGGGATGTGGTTCCTATGATTCGGCAGGCTGTAAGATAATCTGCCAAGGTAACATTTTTCTTATTAATTAATGGTTGCAAAACTTTCTGACAATCAGCGTTTGCGTTTTCATAAGCAAGTTTCAATTGTAATTCATTACAAGCCTCCTCATTATCAATTTGTCTCTCTAAGGCTTCTGTGAGATGGTTTATAAAGGAGGAAAAAGGCTCAGAAGGTCCTTGAATAACTTTAGAGAAAGATTTGGGCACGCATCCCGCATTATCAACCTTTCGAGCAGCGGCCAAAGCACAATCCTGTAATATAGGGAAAGCAGCTGCGTCTGTGGCAGTCTGCTGGGCAACGGTAAGCATAGTGCCAGTACCGTTAAGCATATCTAGAATGACATTTGCCTCTAGCGGCTGCGGCTGCAGTACGCTTATGAAATTCTGACTCCCAGACCAAAAATTGTGAAGGCGTGAGGATCATGGTAAATAATGTACGCCAATCAGCATTTATCAAGTCAGCTCCTGGTTGAGCTATTGATCCTAAAAGACCCTGTACATAGCGAGATTGAATACCATTTTCCTTGCAAGCTGCTTTTAAATCCTTAATTATTTTGTACGGCATTGGGGTATACTGAGGAGCTGGAGGATTGCCGGCTTGTATGATAGGATAAATGGAGGCAGCTGCAAAGGTGTCCTCATCCATTTCTCCTTCAGAAAAGGCTTGTTGAATGGCTTTTACAACACCCCCCCACACCTCGGGAGGGTGGTGGAGGACACGAGGTCTCTACATTTAAGGAAGTGGATTGGATGGAGGGAGGGTCTTGTAATGACTTACGATCATTGGGAGCGGAGGGTTGAAGGACAGGAAAGTTATCATAACTTGGTGGAGGAGATTCAAATACACTCTCTGCTTCTATTTTATGATGGACTTTTAAAGCCTCCATAATTTTCCTCCAAGTGACCAAAATGCCAATAAGTGCACGAGGAGGACTATGGAGATAGTCACCAATTTTTTTGCCAAATGGAGATTTTTAAGGACCCTTTCTCTGGATAAGTGGGACAATGTTGCCACACATAAGTCAATAATGTAGCAATAGGTTTAATTTTTACAGGCGAGCCCTTTAAATTAGCAGAATATTTAGAAGAAGAAGCGACTAACTCCCTCAATTCCTTCAGATGCTCTGTCTGTTGTTGAGAAAAGTTTCCACCCATACTTACGAAAGTCGAGACCGTGTTTCAGATCCGATGATGTGCAATTCGCTTCAGGCCTGGCGATACACAGCTCCCATCGAGCGGGTAAGATATGAGCACGTCGCAACGTATCCCCCTTAGGGAATCACGTCAGGGTCACCAGAATGCGGTATCTGCTATCCCGCATCAGATGGGCGTCTCATGATAGGGAGCGAAAGGAGAAAGAAACGACAGGAGACGAAGTTCCTCGGGATGAGTGTGCCCAGAATGTCTTGGCACACGCTCTTTTATTATGCTCATTCAAAAGGGGGTGATTGTTTATTCAGAGCCTAGGTCAAGCCCAGGTCAGACAGGATACACAGGATTTACAATAGCTCAAACAAGGTAAGATACCAGGTCAGACAGGATGGCAAGATTTATAATTTGATCAGGATATCCCTTCTTCACATAGCTGCATGCCAGACAATGTAATCTCAATGTAAATGGGCTATTTCTACAGAGGTTTAGCTCCTTGTCTCTGTATGTGCCCTGTAAAAGGTCACTGAGGAGACAGAAGCTCAATGATTACATGTGAATGATACAATGTTGCAAATGCCTGAATGATACATAGTTGTAATGATACACAGTTGCAAACACATAAATGATACATAGTTACAACACTAGAACAATGGGGAACTGTAATAAAGTACTGCGATATCAGAAACCGTATAACTACTTTTGCTAGATAAGGAGCTAGTATGGACCTTCGAAATACATGTATCAATTTGAAAACAGAAAGAATATGAGCCAAGGCCTCGTAAGAGGGGATAAAAATGCTGCCTGAATTTTGCTGTGTTCCTTCAATGCCTGAGGGGACCCATCTCTGCAGACACATGAATAAAACCTTGTTTTCCTTGGATCAACAAATCTTTTGGGTAGTTTTTTATCTGCTTCCACCTCACAATCCTAACTTCAATCCATAGAAATCTGATAGATAAGACAGCAAACCATTTGTAGACATCTTGAAGATTGTGAATACTCATTATGGTTTATCAAGGCAGGTGATTTGAAGCAAACCTATGGCAACACAAGCTGCTATAAAAACAAAGTTTTGTGCAACTGAAAACTGTCAAAGATAGAGCATTTCCCCCTCTTACTTGATGGTTGGTCATGTGTGCAACTATAGTCATGTAAGCATCTGAAAAAAATCCTAGAAGTCATAGCTGAATTTTTCTTAAATATAAAAAAAAAAGTATAAAAAAATTGCTTCATGCTAAAATAAGTACAATAGTGGAGCAATCAAGTCTTCCAATATCTGAGGGCCTGCCACAGGGAGGAAGGGGTCAAGCTATTTTCTAAAGTACCTGTAGGCCAGACAAGGAATAATGGATGGAAACTGAACAAGGAGAGATTTAACCTGGAAATAAGGAGAAACTTTCTTTAAGTTTAAGACAGTGAGAACAATCAACCAACGGAACAACTTGCCCTCGGAGGTTGTGGGAGCACCATCACTTGAGACTGTCAAGAAAAGATTGGACTGCCATTTGTCAGAAATGGTGTAGGGTCTCCTGCTTGGCTGGGGTGTTGGACTAGAGATGACCTACAAGGTCCCTTCCAACTCTGATTATCTATTAAATCTGTTAAAGATATGGAAAGTATGTAATTTTCATCTCTGGAAGTTTTGAGAGGCTGGACTGGTTTTCAAGGGTAGTTTAATTGGTTTTCCTGTACATTGCAGAGAATTGGTCTAGGTTATTGGTTGATCACTGTGGTCTCCGATCACCGCCATCCTCCCATTAGAATATTATGATTGAGCTTTAGTGGCACAGTGATTAGCATGCAGAACTGCAGGCTACTTCTGCTGACTATCAGCTGCCAGCAGTTTGGCAGTTTGAGTCTCACCAGTTCAGGGCTACTCAGCCTTCCAGCCTTCTGAGGTCAGTAAAATGAGGACCCAGATTGTTGGGGGCAATATGTTGACTCTGTAAATGGGTTAGCACTGTGGCTTAGGGCCGTAAAGCATTGTGACGTGCTATATAAGTCTAAGTGCTATTTATTATGATTTATGACCCAAAGAATACTTTGATACACAATATACTACTATTCAAAGCAACCAATTTTTCATCTTAAAAAGCCTAGTTTTTTTTTTTATTTTTACGAGTAAGGTAACCAAAGTACAATTTCATTGTATAGTATTCTTGTAATGGTTGTGGTATTACATGCAGCTGTTTTGGTCTTTGAATATTTTTTTTGCCTAAAGCTCTATCGGATTTTGTCACTCTATTAAACACTGACTGGCTAAAAAGCCTTTAAGGAAAATATTCTGTGTTTAGCCATAGAACTCATGCCAGTATTTTCTCTCGCTTCATTTACAGGATATTTTTAGAATGCCTTGAACTTCCTCCAGTAATCCTCCCAGTCCTATTTACTGTAAACTTTGAAGGTTTCTGTGTTTGAATTTCATATAGTTGGTCATGTTTGGATAGTGTGATTCATTTTAATTTCTGGCAACTTCTTTCACTATTTATCCCTCTTTTTTTCTAGCACCTTCTTTCCAATTTGTCCATTAAATGTTTAAAACTTTGCCACTACAGGAGTATCACACTTGATTTCATTGAGGGCCATATTAGGGTTGCGTTTGACCTTGGAAGGCCATGTGTGCGTGTCCGTCCATCCATCTGTCTAGAGTTGGCATGGCCATGGTGGCAATTGACACATGCTCAAGATGCATTTTTTTCCCTTCTCTTCTTTCCACAGTTGTTTACTATAACCATTTTCCTATTTCTTCTACTAGGCAAACATTGTTACTGGCAAACATTTATTACTTATTCTTAATACTCCACTAAATTTTGTATTTCTAAATTTATACTCCATAGTTTAATAGTAAATTGTTTTTCCAGGCAGAAAAGATATTTATACTACTGTATTTTTATTATTCAAGTAATAATAAAATTACAATAGCAGAAATAACATGATAATACAAGATCCAACAGCAGAGGTAAAACCCCAGGATAGTAAATAGAAATGGCTGTAAATTATTGATTGTTGATTATAGATTAAATGGATTTACAGTATGTAAAATCTGACATTAAATTGTAGTATTAATATAGGATGTTGCTTGTTTTCTATTCAGATCAGGCACTTACTTGAGGCCACATAATTGTAATCCAGTCTTTCTGCAGCACTCTGCCAGCTATTTTGACAGGCAGAGGCCCTGCAGGCCAGATTTAAGCAACCCGTGGGCTGGATCCAGGCCACAGGCCTTGAGTTTGATACCCCTGTTCTAGAACATCCCTTGGAACATTTCCTGTTCTAACTAATTTGGAATTTATTCAAAATAATGTATCTATTTCTATCTCAAAATCCGTTTTCCCCCAGTCTATAAAATTTGACAAAGCTCTCATAATATTCTCTCCAACACTGCACTGACTACTGCAATGCTCTCTACACGCACTCTGCCTTTGAAGAGTATACAGAAGCTTCAGCTGCTACAAAATGCAGAAGGATCAGCAGTTATATGCACTTCTAGAACAGTGCATGTTACACCTCTGCCTCATGAGTTTCATCAGCTGCTAGTTTACTTTCAGGTCCAATTGAAGATGCTGTCAAATTAATCTCACATAAAATTATATTATATTTAAAAAATTTAAATGACCATCCAACTTGAATATTGCAACTCTTGCTGTAAATGGAAGCCTACACATGCACATGTACACTCAACAACAAAATCCCTAGCAGAAAGAACAAATCCAATTGATAATGATCACTGTACACTGAAATTGTCTGATTAGTTAGGGTGTCCAGGTTTTACTTTCACATAGGAACTCTACTAATCCTGGCACCAACCTGGAAAAACAGACAGGTTTTTACAGGTTTCTGGAGGCCAAAGAAAGTTTGAGCCAACTGTATATTGAAGAGAAGAACTAGACAAATAGTTGTCTATTTAAGAACAATTGTTTCCAGACATGATATTCTGGTCACCCAAGTGCAGGCCAGCACGTTAACCAGCGGTGGGATTCAAAAAATTTTTACTACCGGTTCTGTGGGCATGGCTTGGTAGGTGGATCGGGCCAAAATTAACTTTAAAAAATGTTTATGGTCAGAGTAATTCTTTTATTGTAGATATGTAAACTTACATTATGTCTATGTTCTCTCTTAGGTACATCATTCTTCCAAGGGGGGAGACGAGAGAGAGGTTCAAAAACCAAAAGTAAGTACTTTTTATACCTGGTGGGAGGGGAATATGCAGTGATGCATCATGGAACTTGTATGCTCAACATGAGGGATGGCAATATCAATGTTTTCTTATGGAATAAAGCAGTTTGACATTTTACCTTAACATGCCGGTTCTCCAAACTACTCAAAATTTATGCTACAGGTTCTCAAGAACTGGTCAGAACCTGCTGAATACCACCTCTGATATTAACCAAAGATATTCCAATAACCTCAAATAATAGAAGTTTAATAATTTTTTGGATCTATAGCCTGTGTAGCAAAAATACATGTTGGTGTGCTGATTTTTGGTTTGCCGTTATTAAAAGACAGAATAAGAAGTGGATTTTATAGAAAGCTATGTCAATGAAATGCAACTATGCCTCTTAAGTTTTAATTTTAACACTTTTTAAAGAATAAAGTTACAGAATAATATATTCTTTATTGACCAAGTGTGATTGGACACAAAAGGAATTTGTCACATATTTGTAGCAATGTTTTAGTTCACATTATTTTTATCTATAATACATTTATTATTTCCATTCAAATTATTTTTTCCTTCCAGAAAAGCAGAGAACAGTCCAACACTTTAACCTATAGTTAGAGAGACAGACAGACACAGACACCTGTGTACGCATACATAGAGCAATCCAGCACAAACATAAGAACCCATAAAATTTTAACAAAAAAAAAAAAAAAAGAAATTCTAATGGAAAAGAAGCAAAACATATTTTAAATCTGTCATTAAATGGCATAAACATTTTTAGTGCCCACTCCACAAGAGAACTTGAAAATTTTCTCAGGAATAGAACTTAATTTTAATATGGCATATATATAGAAAATTAATCCAAGCAGAGTCATTTTCAATATTCTGACCTAAAGCCCAATAAAGCTTTAAATATTAAACTTGATTCAGAAATTAACAAACATCTTCTGCAGATTATGTGATCTGTGTATTATTATTAAATAAATAATTATTGTGGGCCACCTTAAGAAGTCAATTCCATAAAATGTTAAGTTTATTCTACAAAATATATTTGGTTACCTTGAGACAATTTTCTCACAAAACTGAATACACTGTCCCTGGGATATTGCAAATGTCAAGCTTAGTGAACTGTATGGTGCTAAACTAATAAGCATCACAAGGGCTTTTGTAAAATAAATTGTGATACTGCATTTTACAATCTAGAGCACATCAAACTTAAATACCATACTTCAATGTTTTAATTAGTTAGTGTCACTGAGTCAAATTCAATTCCTGGTGATTGCATTATCAATGTTTGCTACCCTGACCTGCTTCTAAAGAGACTTTTCCAAGAACATTCCTGTAATCTCTTAAATCCTTATCCATTGCCGCCTTCTTGTACTTCTTTGAACCTGTCAAGTGTACAGATGCTTTCTGTGGTCTATCATCTATATCACTGTATATACAAAGTGTTCCGTCCGGAAAGAAGCACGGGAGACCGGGTTCCAAACAACAACTCTTTATTTCAAACCAATGGTAAAAAAGTGGAACATGGCCCAAGCCGCGGCAGCCCTTTATATAGCGGCTAGCCTGCCGGCTTGTGGCCAATGACAGTTATTTAACTCTTTCCACAATTGCCAGGGCTTCACGATCAAGTTGGCTGTAATTGCGTTCCGCTTTGGAGAGCGTCTTTGAATAAAAGGCGACCGGTGCCTCTCTGCTGTCTGGAAGCCAGTGACTCAGGATGGCACTGACCCCAAAAGGTGAAGCATTGCAGGTGACGTCAGCGGCAAGGTGTTGCTAAACTGGATAAGAATGGTGTCTGATGTTAATAGGTCCTTAATACCTTGGAAAGCTTTCCGGTGGCCCCAAGTCCAAATGTTTTTTTTGTCTAGCAGCCAATGTAGAGGTTCTGCTATTGTCGCCTTATGGGACAGGAACACATTGTAAAAGTTTATGAGCCCTAGGAATGCCTGGAGATCAGTTTTGTTTCTTGGTCTGGGAGCGTCTTTGATCGCCTTCTTTTCAGTTGGGTAAATGCCATGCTCATCGATTAAATAGCCCAAGAATTCAACCCGGTTAGTGGCCAGTTCACATTTCTCTTTCTTGACTTTTAGGCCTGATTTTCTAAAGCGAGTTAAGACTTCCCTTAGCCTGGTCTCTAGCTGGTTGGCGTTTTTTGCTGAGACCAGTACATCGTCGAAGTATGGGACGACACCTTTGACTCCGTTTAGTAGGCATTCCATGAGGCTTTGGAAAATGCCTGGGAAAGGTAACACCGAATTGGAGGCGGTTACATTTGAATGCCCCTCTATGCGTTACTATCGTTTGTGCCTCTGCTGTTATTGGATCAATGGGTAGTTGCTGATAAGCTTGTGCTAGATCGAGTTTTACAAATAGTTTTCCTCCCCCTAGCAAGTGCAATAAATGTTGCACTACTGGCACTGGGTATGCGCTTTGTTGGAGCGCATGGTTCAGGGTTGCCTTATAGTCCCCACAGATGCGCACTGACCCATCTGGCTTTACCGATGTTACAATAGGGGTTTCCCACTTGGCATGGTCGACTGGTTCTAAAAGCCCTTGCACTATCAACTTATTCAGCTGTTTGTCAATTTTTGGTTTAAGCGTGAATGGAACGTGTCTGGCCTTTAAGCAAATGGGGGTTATTTTTGGGTATAGGCTAAATGAGATTGGGGTCCCCTGGTACTTGCTTAGAGTCCCATTCTCCTCCCAGTTGGTAGTAGCGATGCGGTTGATACCAGTCATCCCGATTCCAAGAGGCGCGAACCATTCGATTCCTAGCAGGTTAGGGCGGTCATGGTTGATGATAATTAGGGGCAAGACTTTGGCATGTTGTTTAAATCCAACTAAAAAATGTACAAGGCCAATTACAGGGATTCAATTTTCCTGGTAGTCTTTTAGCACAAGTTTTTGTTTCTTTAGTTCTTTCTGCTTGATGTTTGGAATTAGGCACCGGATGGTATTCCAGGATACCATCGATAAGAACGACCCTGAGTCGACCTCCATCTCGCAGGGTCTCCCCTCTATGCTCACCTCTATCCAAACCTTCTTTCCGCTTTCTGTCCTGGCATTATCGATGGTGACTGTCTGATGCGTTTCTTCTCTGTCACCGGTTCTTTTATTTCGGTTCCATCAGTTTCCGGCTTCTCTGTCATCGTGTCTGGGGGGTGGGGGGTACTGCTGCGTCTTTTTAGACTATAGCTCTTTTTGTTGCAGCAGACCCTTTCGATGTGCCCCCTTTTATGACAAGCCCGGCATATTGCATCGAGGAATCTGCATTCAGACCGTGGGTGATTACCTCCGCAGCCCGCACATTGAAATTCCCGACGATTCTTCCTCTTTTTGTGCCATTTTCTATCTGAATAGAGTCTATGGACATCTTCGTCATCGTCTTCGGTGTCACTCTGGGTTTCGACGTCCTCCTGGTGGGTTGTCGCTGTGGGCTGTTTCTTTCCTCCCTCTACCTTCTTCTCCCTCATTTGGGTTGGCAGGTCGGGAACTGTGTTCATTTGTCTCATGGTGTCTGCTGACTTTTTTGCTGCTTCGGCGGCGGTTGCCTTAGCAATGGTCTCGGCCACGGTTATATTTGGCCTGTTGAGTAGTTTTCTCTGAAGGGTAGAGTCTTTCAGGCCGAGGACTACATGGTCTCTCATAGCCTCGTCCATGTTTTGAAACTCACATGCCCCTCCAATGTGTCTCAAGGCTTCAACAAATTCTGCAATGGTTTCATCCTCCTTCTGGTCCGTTTTGTAAAATTCATGTCGTTTGATGAGATTTGAGACCACTGGTGCATCGTGTGTTCAGAGCATTCAGTTCAGGTCAGACCAGGTCATCTGCTTGACATCTCTGGGTTTTGCCAGCACCTTCGCCATTTTGAATATGGCCGGTCCACAGTGTGAAAGGAAGACAGCCCTCTTCCTTTGATCCAAGATTCTTCCATCTCATTGCTTTCTAAGAACATAAGAAAGTGATTCCCAATCCTCTACATCTGGATTGAAGGGTGTGGGCAGCACGTTGTTTCCAGCCATCTCTTTCACTAGGTTCAGATCGCTGCATGCTTCGGTCTCTGCTTCTACGACGATCCCACCTTTGTCACCAGTGTTCCTTCCGGAAAGAAGCACGGGAGACCGGGTTCCAAACAACAACTCTTTATTTCAAACCACTAGGTAAAGAAACAGAACATGGCCCAAGCTGCGGCAGCCCTTCATATAGCGGCTAGCCTGCCGACTTGTGGCCAATGACAGTTATTTAACTCTTCCCGCCGTTTGGAGGCTTTCCGGATTGGTTCCTAGCAAACCAATCCGTAAGTAGTCTTTTCGGCCAATCAGAATGAAGTACTTGGAACCTACCAAGTTCCATACAGAACACAAAGCATATAACTTTCTGTTTTGCCTATCATAAAACAGACCATCTTTGTTCACTCTTTACAAGAAAATGTCCAAATGGAATTATTTCTCACTAAGCATTGTATTCTAAATAAAATGTCAAATAGATGGACATTGAGAACTACAATGATCAATCTCTGTCTAACATGTTATTCAAAGTAACTGTTGAAACAGCATCATGAGCACAGTCTTACTGTGATGTAAGCAGGAAAGTTTCCTTAAGCATCTACACCAGTGGTGGTATTCAGCAGATTCTGACCAGTTCTAGAGAACCCGGTCATGGAAATTTTGAGTAGTTCAGAGAACCAGCAAATACCACCTCTGACTGGCCCTGTTCCCACCTATTCTCTGCCTCCGAAGTCCCAGTTGATCAGCTGGGTCTTCTTTTGTTGCCCTGCACAGGAGAATGGAGCTGGAAAGCAGGTTGATGGGGAGGGGAGGGAATGGAGATTTTACAGTATCCTTTCCCTGCCATGCCCACCAAGTCACGC
Organism: Laticauda colubrina; assembly: GCA_015471245.1. Lineage (NCBI taxonomy): Eukaryota > Metazoa > Chordata > Lepidosauria > Squamata > Elapidae > Laticauda > Laticauda colubrina. The sequence goes on from BLBF01000002.1 coordinate 50,048,688, forward strand.
CCACAGAACCCGTAGTAAAAAAAATTGAATCCCACCACTGATCTACACACCTCAAAATATTGGTCCAGTAAATATATATTATAAGCATTTTGTGTCCCATATTTTAAACAGGAAACTATAGCAATTTGTGTGTTATAAAGAATAGACACAATCTTTGCTATATTAAATAGATTTGTGGCTTTGATTCATCTCATTGCCTCTTCTGATCAAAAGGTTATTTTAAAAGGTGATCAAGCACCCACACTTCTTTTCCAAAATCCACACTCAGTGACCGAAGATTTGGGATTCCTACCATAGCAAATAATCTTTCTATCTGAAAGAAATGGAAAATGAGGTGTGTCTACCAGTAGCCCTTAGCATCTTTCTGAGAAAGTGGATTGGAAACACGGTAGACAAATTACAGATATCCATAACTTGGAACTCACAAAGCTTCAATTCCTTCCTCAGTATTTGCATAAGAGAATAGTGGCTTGTCCACATACAAATCAATCCTATTTATCTATTTTCCTTAGAGCCATATGGACATCTGTATAAACAAAAGACTGAATGAAAATGAACTAATTGAAGATATATGCAAGATATTTTGAATAATAACTACTGGAATTTATTTTCAGCGCTGTCCTATGAAAATTATCTCCCACATTCCTTAGCTGTGAAATCAATTTATAGATAACTAATATTGAACTTTATTTAAATGCAACAATTTAACTTCATCAAAATAATCATTTTTTCCGTCAATCAATCATATACAAGGAATAATTACAAGCAGTGAGATATTTATTTCCGACTTATTATTGTTTCTCTTTATGAAAAGCCTTCAAATAGAATACATGTTATTTATATAAAATAAATATCCATATGGTTAAACTACACATGCTCATTATAAAACATGAATATTCAAATTTTTGAAATAACTGGTAAATTTGAAATCTACTGAGTATGTGCTCAGCAATATACTCTGACTAATTTTCAGCAGATCCATTGAGAAGAGGCTAGCATAAAGCAAATTATATGCTACTTTTTAGGTTGAAATTATCATTTGTAAAATCACACCATGATTCTGAATGGAATTTATTTTTCACTGCTTTAAAGGAAATTGGTATTGTCTTTCCTCTTTTTTGTGATGCCCTACTGAATTATGAAGGTATTAATCTTAGATCCAAATTATTCTTATATGAATTTCAAATTTTAAGTAAGCTAAAATTCTTGAAACAAATGACTTGGAAACCTAACTTTTAAGTTGGGGTGGTACACAATGAAATCTCAAGTGTACATCCTGATTCATATGCATACCCATTAAAGCAATATATATTATTAATACATATGGTATCAGAAGAGAGAAAAAGTATTTTACTGATTTCAACATTCTAATTCTTGAATTTAAAATCATAAGATGTTCTATTATCTAGTATATGCAGACAGACAGATTTCTGCACTGTTATCTTTCATTTCAAAGTTATTTTTTTTATTTGTAAGAAATATGTTATTCTAGCCTTATTTAGCATAGCTGAGAAATAAATGTGGACTGCATATTAAATAAAATAAGTACAAAGAAAAAAGATATTGCATTTATCTGAAAGGAGAAGTAATTCTCCAATCACATGTAATTTAAATTTAAAATGACAAAGTGACCTCTGATCATCTGAAATTATGTAAATGGTAGCAGACTTCTATGAAGGCAGGTCAGGAAGTATTATCTAAAATTCCATATCAATAGGGTTAAAATTGTAATTTTTAGCATGGCTTTGTATATTTACTCTATAGCATGGCTGTCAAACTCTCAGCCCAGGGGCCAAATGTGTCATGCGCTGGCCATGCTCATGCCCATGCCCAGTTTAGCGAAGGGGGGAAAAGTCCCAATACGTCATCTGACACCTCTGTGATGACATGAGTTTGATACCCCTATAGCTCTATAATGTCTGTATTTTCTTTGTTGTATTTTGATGCATTATTAACTGCTGTGAGCTAGTCAGAATCATATCCATGAGTGTGGCAGATTTATGAATTGAATAAATAAACTCAGTTTAAATTTCTTCAGGAAACCAATTATTTCAACAGACCCCTCAGTTCAAATTGAGGAACTATTTCTAGCCAATGAAATTGTCAGGTCAGCAATTAAAATTGATGTAAGACAAACATCAACAATCAGAAGTAAAAATCCAATTTCCATTGCATACCTATATAATACTGTGAAGGGAATTGCAAATATGCTGTTGACAGTTCTAACTTTCATTTCCATTTTCTTTCCCCAAAAGATGTTGTGTCTGGCAGCCAATTTGGGTAAGATGAGGGTGAACAAGCTTAAATACATTTCGCTACAATAGGCAGAACAGCTGATGTTTTTGTTTGGAGGTTTGCAATTACTCCCAGTTTTATTTCCTAAAGGCCCTGTCACACTGGCCGACGGATGCAAAACGTTTGTAAAAAGGACACAGCGGACAAAAAAAATGTTCCATCCGTTGTTATCCGCTCTCAAAAGGGGCAAAAATTTGCATAACCAGAGCAGACAACACGGAAAGTAACGGACGGGGGGAGGACGTAGGGCGGATGGAAAGCGGATGCTCCACGGAAGCCTAGCGGATGGAAGTGGATGAGAGTGGATGGCACATCCGCAAGGCTTCCGGGGGAGCGCAGCAAAGTGGATGCGGAATGGAAAGAGCGGATGCAGAGCGGATGCAGAGCGGACGACGAGCGGATGAAGCGGATGCACAGTGGAAGCCTAGCGGAACCCTAGCGGAAGCCTAGCGGATGCCTAGCGGATGCCTAGCGGATGCCTGGTGTTCACTGCGCATGCGGGGAGGATGCATTGCGTCAGCCCCGCTGATATAAAGGGAAGCAGCTCCCAAGCAGGTCACCATTCTGAGGAAAGACCTGCTTCTAGACACAGCTCTCCAGCCAGCCAGCCAGCCAGCCAGCCAGCCAGCCGGCCAGCCAGCCAACAACCCAACAACCATGGGGAAGAAACGGAAGCCTTTGCCATCTGCTGCCAGCCCTGGCAAGAGGGACAGGGCCACCCTTCCACCACCTGGCCCTGACTCTGCTTCTGCTGGGGCTTCTGCTGCCCGGGCTTCTGCTGATGCTACTTCTGGAGGTGCTGCTTCTGCTGAAGCTGCTTCTGGTGGTGGTGCTTCTGCTGATGCTGCTTCTGCTGGTGGTGCTCACTCTGCTGGTGCTTACTCTGCTGGAGCTGCTCCTGGTCCTGCTGGTCCTGCTGGTGCTCCTGGTCCTGCTGGTCCTCCTGGTGCTCCTGGTCCTGCTCCTGGTCCTGCTGGTGCTCCTGGTCCTGCTCCTGGTCCTGCTCCTGGTCCTGCTGTTGCTCCTGGTCCTGCTCCTGGTCCTGCTGGTGCTGGTGCTGCTGCTGGTGGTCCTGCTTTTGCTGCTACTGTTGTTGCTGCTGCTGGTGGTGATGGTGGTGTGGAGGAGAAGCCCCTACAACTTCGAAGCCCCTTTGATGAGGGCCCATATGGCCATGCCAAAGGGAGGAAGAGGCAGATGTGTGAATGGGAGAGGAGGCAATACAACATAGAAAAGGAACATGAGGAGGAGGTGCTGGAGTGGCTGAGGGAGAATGAGTATCTATATGTGGAAGGGACACAGGCTCTATCGCAACACCAAAAGGAAGCAGACTGCTTGGAGAGAGAAGGCTGAGAGCCTGGGCTACACTTTGGAGGTGCTCCTCAGCTGGTGGAAGCACATGCACACCTAGTACGGGAAACTGCACCTCAAGAAATCTGGCCAGGCCGCGGTCAAGCTGACAGACAGAGAGACCTACGTGATGGCCAAGTGCAGCTTCTTGGAGGGTGAGATCCACCACCGAGGAGCAGCCCCTCTCACAACCCTCTCTCTCAGGCAGCCTGCTGAGAGCCAGTCCTCTTCTGGCAAAGAGTCAGCTCCCGTGTCCAGGCAGGTATCTGTGGAGTGTGCCACGACAGAGACCCCTCCAACAGCTGCACTACCCATGGCGGAGCGCGTGGAGGACCCCCTGACGCAGTGGGAGAAAGGAGATGGCACTTCCACCACAGCCCAATCTGCATCCACCCCCAGCTCCACCTCCACAGAAAGGCAGAGAGGCAAACCGGAGGGGCAGAGCCACACTGTCCTGCTGGAGATAAGAGACACCATCAGGAGCAGCGTAGATATCCACTCTCAGCTGGTACACATCGACGCCCCATCCTCCAACTGCAAGCCCTTCCTCACCTATGTCAACCAGACCCTCATGAACATGTCAGAACCCCAGTACCAGGTGGTGAAGGACACAATCACCGATCTTCTTCACAACCCTCCAGACCAAAATGAACCTGCTCCCACCCAGTCCAGGCCTGATCCTCCATCCCAGGTGATGTCACTGCCCTTCCAGGGCTTTCCACAGGCCCTACCCTACCAAGGCTATGGCTACCAGGAGGTCCAGCAGCACAGGCAGCCCTTCCCAGTCCAGGCACAGGTACATCGGATGCCACCGGTGCCACTGATGCCACCGATGCACCCACGCCACTGATGCCACCCACACCACCAATGCCACCGACGCCAGTCCTTACACAGCTGCAGACCAGACAGCCCCACTACACTGCTCCTTCCTCCACCCCAAAGCCAAGCCCGGCCTCAGTACATCTGTCATTGGTATTGGGGCTGACACCCCATGTCATGGAGAAAGGGGCTCTCAACATCACGGGGCTGAGCCAGCTGTCTGAGAGCTTCCTCAACACACATCCCCTGCTGTCCTCTCAGGGCCAGGCACCCCAGTGGCGCTTCAGACCAACACTCCAGCAGCAGCCACCTCCACAGCACCTGGACCCTTCACCCCTAAGACTGGGCACGCCTCCAAGTGACCAAGAAGAGTGCCAGGGACTGGGTGGCTACCTGGTGACTTTATTTTTGCTTTGGACACTTGACTTGGGTCATTTTTCTTTTACAACTTGTTATTAATAAAGATTATCTTTGCTTCACACACTTGCTTCATTTATTTTATTAAATAAAGTCTTGGTGGAAACTTTTAGAAATGGTTTAAGCCTTTGCATGCTTGTGGGATGGGTAAGGATAGCAGTGGGATGGGCAGGGATACCTTTGGGATGGGTAATAGCTGTGGGATGGGCAGGAATACCTTTGGGATGGGTAATAACGATGGGATAGATAAATCTCCAGTGCAAACATAATGGGACTCTATGGTCCAACCTCCCAGGTGCCACACCTATGGCCTTTATTATCAATTATAATGTAATCATTCATCCACACATGTCAACATAAACACAACTCTTTATTAAATGCCCTGTTCATTGTAGGCCCACCCAGCATACATGGCCCAATCTCATCCGTGTGATGAGACAGGCTGAAGGAAGCATCCATTAATCATCTATCATCCTGTCTTGCCACTCCACTGCTCCAGCTGGGGAGTTGCACCAGTGTCTCAGGAGGTTGCGCTGCTTCTTCCCTTCACATGAGGCTCTTTTGGGGCCTTGCACATCCTTAGTGTCTATCAGGTTTCACCCTTGCCTCCATTCCCCAGGCTCCATGTCCCCATTGCCTTGTTGGAGGTCCACGAGCCTGTTCTGCAACACTGGGTAGTGGGTGCGCATGAGATTGTGCAGGATGCAGCAAGCTTCCACAATCCTCCTCACAGTCTGTGGCGCAATGCTGCATGGTGGTGAGAAGTACCTGGAACCTGTTGGCCAGGATGCCAAAGACATTCTCCACCACCCGCCTTGCCCTGGACAGCCTGTAGTTGAAGATCCTCTCTTCACGGGTGAGGAGTCTGGAAGTGTAGGACTTTATGAGATAGGTTCTGAGGGAGAAGGCGTCATCCCCCATGATGAAGTAGGGCACATCTTACGTGTCGTTGGGCAGGGAGTCTGGATCTGGGAAGCCCATGATGAAGTTGCATTCCAGCCCCTCCTTGAGGTCACTGGCATTGTATACCTGGGCATCTGAAGCTGACCCGTTGCCTGAAGCATCGATGTACATGAACTTGTAGTCAGCATCGATCATGGCGAAGAGGATGATGCTGAAGAAGCCCTTGGAGTTGAAATAAGTGGACCCCAACTTGGCTGGAGATTTGCAGGCCACGTGCTTGCCATCTATGGCTCCAACGGTGTGTGGTAAGTTCCACTTCTGATACCACTGCTCTGCAACTTTCTTCCATCCTTCTTCAGTGGAGGGGTACTGGAGGTGCTCCTCCTTGTATTCTTCGATGATGGCCTGCACCACTTCTCTGGCCACAATGCTGATGGTGTTGGATGGCACCCTCCAGCCGTACTGCATGCTCCTGTCGTAGGTCCCTGAGGCCAGGTGGCACAGAGTCAGTGCCACCTTGAGCCCAGGTTCCAGGCTGGGCCGGAACCTGGTGTTTGCCTTGGTCAACCTGGGTGTCAGGCGCTGCACAACTTCGTGAAACATGGCTGAAGGCATCCTCATGAAGTTCTGGAACGCCCGAGTGTCTTTGTTCCTGAGCTCCACCATCAGCTTGTTGTACAGTCCGTCCTCTGCTCTTCTGGTGAACCATCTTCGGACCCAGACTCTTTTTGGCTGCCTCTTTTTCTTCTCGCAGTAGTGTTCACAGAGCCTGCAGATGGCTTCGCACTGTTGCAGAACGATGGTGGCTGCCGAAAGGACTTTGTTACAATCCACGGTGGACATGACTGGATGCTGTGGAAGAGGAAGAGCCAGATGAAGGTTGCAGAGGTCTGCACAGCAGGGCTGCTGGACTGAAAGTGAGATCCAGGTGAGTTGCTCCCCCTTTTTATAGGCAATATAGGTTTTCCACTAGGTGTCCTTTTGCATCTTCTAGGCATCCTTAATATCCAAGATAAGTCCCCTCTGCGAACATTTTTTCCGTTTTTAATGCTTTGTATGCGAGCTGCATCTGCTTTCATCCTTTCTCCATCCGTGCTACTTACAATGCACGTCCGTTCCGCATCCATTTCGCTTCCTCCCTGTGTCCGTTTTCCGCTGGAGTTGCGCGGATATGCAGTGGATGCCTAGCGGATATAACGGACTTGTAATGGATGACAACGGATGTAGAATGGATGTTCCCTGTATGCGTTGCGGATGCAGAACAGACGCGTTGGATACATTTTCTGCTCAAAAAGTTTTGAGCAGCTCAAAACTTTTTGAGCTGATGGAACCTCAGTCGACGGATGCTGGATGGATAGAGAGGATGAAAAACGGAGGCAGTGAGTACAGAACAGATGAATCGCGTTAACCAACGGATGGCAAGTGTTTCTCTCCATTTTACATCCTCTTTCCATCCGTTGGTGCAGTGTGACATGGGCTTAAGGTTACATTGTTCTGGTGGATTCAGTTACTACATGAAGAACTTCATATGAAAAAGAGAGAGAGAGAGAGAAAGAAAGAAAGAGAAGATAGAGAATACCTTGGAAGAAACATTAATATTCTACAACTTTTCACATTTTTAAAAAGAAATGTTAGGAAAACAATATTTTGTAAATACATTACTTTTTGTTATTTTTTGGTTTGGTTTGTATTTCAGATACAAAACTGAACAAATGTTTAAACTATGTCTTCTTCCAGCCAACCCGGTACTTTATTTCCAAATTTAGTATTACACACTGGAGGACTTTCAGTTTGAACATGGTGGGATACATGTCTCTGAGACAGCGGAGATAGCATTGTGGCAGAATCAGCAGCCCAATGGCTTCTTTTTGGTCCACCAAAGCTCTCTGCATAAAAGAGAGATTGTGAGATCATCATATATACACCAGAAAGCTGCTGCTCATGAGTAAAGCAGAAAAAGAATGACTATGGTTGGACAAAAAAGCAGTGGGAACAGGTGCAATTTCTGGATTTCTGCCAATTTGTCCATTGAGTTTCCTTGTGGGAAGCTGCCAAGAAACATCAGAAATTTTCCTCCCCTCCTTCCTTCCTTCCTTCCCTCCTTCATTCCTTTTTTTCATCCTTATCTCCCTCCCTCCCTCCCTCCTTCCTTCCTTCCTTCCTTCCTTCCTTCCTTCCTTCCTTCCTCCCTCTCTCCCTTAAATTCCTGCAGACTTTCCCATTTACTTTGTTTGAGGGAAGACTGCAAGGAGAACATTGATGGGTAATTCAGCATGAATTTGCAACTCCAAGATCAGCAGGCAGGTAAGTGATTACTGCCAGGGGCATGAATAATGGGGTATGCAAGTCAGGAATGGTGCATGGGAGTGTGTTAAGAGGTACCAAGTGGGTTGGCAAGGGTGTGGAGGTTTGCACTAGAGATGCTGTGCATGTCAGAAGTGTATGAGTAGGTATCAAAAATCAGGTAGGGTGTCCAGCTATGTGCAAGATATACTGCATGGATCAGGTACAGAGCACAGTGGACAATATGGGTCAAGAACAATACTTAGGCCTCTCCTCTTCTCGCTTCCTTTCCTCTTCTCCATTTCCTTCTGAGCAGGTAATTTAGCAGGTACTAAATGTAGGTGGTGATGATGATGATGATGATGATGATGATGATGATGATGATGATTAACATTCGTAACTTAAACTGTCATCATCTTCATTGATCTTTAAAACATTGGTATATAATTGTATTACTTGTATCACATTATATCACATAATCCCTTGATGTTCCTTGCCATCAGCCTAGCACAGGAGTAGGGAAACTTGGCTCTTTTATCACTTATGGACTTCAAGTCCCAGAATTCCTGAGTGAGCCATAAAAGATTCCCCATCTCTGGGACTACTGGTTTTTCAGTTGTGGGGGAAATCAATTTTTGACTTGAATGGGACTGTTTAATATTAATATTAATTAATATTAATATTCAACAGTCCTATTCCAGTCAAAAATTGATTTTTGAAGTCCATAAGTGATAAAAGAGCCAAGTTTCTCTACCCCTAGCCTAGCAGAATCTCCATGACAATACATGTTGATTAAAATTACTGTAAATCAGAACACAGATTGTTCCTAATTAATCACTGAAAGTAGATTGCTTCTACTTCTGAAATTTTATTTTTCATTTCATGGATGAACTACTTCAAGATAGAAGCATAAAAGGGTTCCAAACTTTCTACAGATACCAAGCTTGCAGAAACCAGCTAGGCATATAAAATCCTGCTTTGAAGTCTAGTGATACCCTATGTGTCCAAACTGCCCAGATAATAATGGATTTCACAACTCAATTCAATGGTTTAGAATAAAAACTAGTTAAATGTGTTTAAGCCTACTATGGTTTCATTATCATAAATATTCCAGTTTCAAACAGAATTTTTCCTGAAGAAACATTTTTCTTTCTGCCCAATTCCAGTTGTTCCTTCATATGGCTATGGTAGGGAACAGACAAAGTAGGATATACAGAAGGGCCATCTGCAGGTCCAAAAGTCAAAATGAAGGCTACAATTGTGCAGCTGTAATTTCATTTTGACTTTTTTGATACCCTCCTTTTATGAATATTATTGGAGTAAGACCTTGGCTCCGGAACTGATCTCCCAGTCTAAGTAGTTTCACCTACAGGAAGTGTGAGATGGGACTATTTGAATATTCTTCCTGTTTTATTTGAAATAGCAGCTATTTGAGGCAACTTAGAAAGAAATGAACACAACAGTAACTGTTTTCCTATTGTTGTTTTATGTGTTCAATTGAATTCTATTAATTAGATTTAACAACTTTGTTACCCTTAAATTTTAATTAGCCTATATAATCCTCACCAGTCAAATGCTCTTAACCTTGCTAAAACTGTATAAATTTTAGAGTCCAATGTCTGAGTTAGGCTGATCAATGGGTAAACAAAATGGAGAGAAAGGGAGATTCAAGGAAACTCATTCAAAATAATGGGCAATGTAATGTACATAATACGAGAAAATTGCCGTGGGTAATTTCCAATTTATTTACTCTCAGCACACTCTTAGTCAATCCCTAAATTCAAATCAGAGCAATCACAAACACCTCTCAGATCAGATAGGGGGAAAAAAAGACCTTGATGTTTACGAAACATCAGCAAATATCAGAACATTTACCTGGCAAAAGGCAGGAAAATCAGAGAGACATGACAGGCAAGTGATTAAAAAAAGCCAGAGGACTTAATATATAACAAAAATAACAACAACAACAATAGTTATAGGTCCATGATGATGAAACTATGGCATGTGTGCCAGAGGTGGCACAAAGAGCCCTCTTTGTGGGCACGCATGCAATCACCAGCTGCTCTTTGGGTGCTCACATGCACGCCAGCCAGCTGGTCTTCGCAGATGCTGGAATGCCAGAAAACAGCCACAAAATGGCCCCCAAATGCCCCCAAAACAGAATTTTTCAGGTGGTTTTCAGGCCATTATACATGCCATTTTTCCCCCCAAAAATGGCCTGAAAATGGCCCCCAAAACAACCTGAAAATGGCCTGAAAAATGCCCACAAAACAGTCATGTGCACACCGGCCAGCTAGTCTTTGGGTTTCCAGCGCTCTGGCACGCGCACATGCATGCGCATGCACGTGTGTTCCGGTTCACTGCTGATAAGATTCTCCATCAGTGGCATGGGTAGTCCTCTTACAACAGTTTGTTTAGTTACAATGACACTGAAAAAAGTGATTTATGACTGTTTTTCAGAGTTACAACCTTTTCAACATCCCCAAGATCATGCAATCAAAATTCAAATGTTTGGCAACTGGTTCATATTTGTGACCATTGCTGTGTCTCAAGGTCATGTGATCACCTTTTGCAACCCTGTGACAAGCAAAGTGAAGGACGAAGCCAGATCCACTTAACAGTAGTAACAGCCGTGTTACTAACTTAACAATTGCAGTGATTCACTTAACAACTGAGGCAAGAAAGATCGTAAAATGGGGCAAAATTTACTTAACAGATGTTTCACTTAACAACAAAATTTTTTACAGTATATTTAGCATACGTATACTAATTATATTTCTTAAGTAAATAACTTAACAAGAGTTCTTAAGGCCACTGGGGACAATATTGTGGTTAATTAGCCTGCACAATCCCACAGGAACTTGTCTTTGGTTTCTTCAGTTTTAATCCCTATATACATACAATATAACAGTAGCAGTATAGTGATACAAAGCAGCATGTCAGATATGCTGCACCATGAAAGAAATAACGTGTCATGTCCCTGGTGGAGTCTGACTCTGAGGAAGAGGAGGAACAGCCAACAGGGAGTGGGAGTTTGGCTCCAGAGATGGTGGAGGAGGCTGAGGAAGGGCAGATGCCAGCTGAGCAGTCAGAGGAGGATCCAGGCCCATCCCCTATCCATCCGAGGTCACACAGGGATAAGAGGATCAGGGAAAAGTGAGGTCTATTCAAGAGATTACCATGATCCTCCTCGTGGCTTGCAGGTGGGAGCTATGTATATAAGTTTGCAATTGCACAGTTAGAATTGCTGAAGTCAATTAGTGTTTACCTTGAAAGAGGTTTATCTTTGCTGGAGTTCTTCCCATGGACTTTTCTCAGTTATTTTCCTGGAGTTTATAATTAGTTATCTTGGCTTGCTTCGGAACTCTCATCAATGCAGTTTGTTTTGGTTTTCTGTTTGCCTCATTATTTACTTTTGTGACTTTAAACTGTGCCTAATAAAACAATGAAGTTAAGTTGAAGGCTTTATCGATGTTTAATATATGTTTTGGGTTATTTTGAGAGACTATGGGTCATCACACAACCTGATGAATGGGTATGAGGACTCCAACAAATAGACTTAAGCAACACTGAAGCTTAATGGATATTCCTGTATTTTTTTTATATCACAGAATATTTTGAAACCAAAAATTAGATTTATTTTTTCAACAGAATATATAAAAAGTACTGCAATTTTGCAAGATAAGTGCTGCAGTACAAACTTTAACGATGATATTATCAACCCCACCATTCTGTTCATTACCTTCACAAATCTGATATAATACGATTACTGAATAGCAAACAAAATAGCAAGTAATTTCTATTATATCAGTAAAAATTAGATTTACAACTCTAATCCATATTGAAAACATGTAAGAAATTAAACTTGTTATTATCATTAGCATCATGGTTGTTATTGTTTTGCTTTTAGGTTTCTGTCAGATAATCTGACACTGTTCAGCAGAATACATCCAAGTGGGAATTAAGCAGTAAATAATAGAAACAATAAAGTCAAGGATTATTGTCCAAATTGGTTTATGTACATCCTCTTTTTAGAGAAATCTATTGGCCCAATCACTTGTAGCTCTCTTTCTTCAATTCAGTTTGAATCCAGATAGTCATTACAGGTGTAATCAATATGGTAATTAGTTTCTGTAACTTCTCTGCAAATTGTCATGATTTTCTCAATAGATTAGAAGAAATAGAAGAGAAAAAAGGGGATGCTATTTCAAATCAGCTGTGATATTAAAAGGGAATGTATTATTAATATGCACATTTTTAAAAAATGGGAGGGAAGATTTTCCACTTTGGAAGAAAAGAGAAGAGAAACAAAGTCTCTTTAGAAGCCAGTTATTATAAGTAAGATGGAGAGTCAGGGAAGAGGTAATTTTCAGAAGTATCTCATTAGCCCAGGATTAGATTAATTTTTACTGATTTTTATTTACTGTGAGTTTAGCACTTGTCAATAGCTAGTTGTATTTTGTTAAAAAGGCCATGCATGAAACATCAGAGTATTAATTAAAAATTACCTTTAGAAACTGAATTTATACTAAAATATCTCCATTATTATTAATAAAGTATGAGACCTTATTCCAGCTTCCTTTACATATATTATGATTTTATGTATAATGAATAAAATAATGCAACATATCTCTTACAATTTATAGAGTGAAGGGGGAAAAGAACTATATATTATCACTGCTGAAAAAAAAATCAGCTGCCCTTTGATTCTTTTTAAGACTTAAAGGAACCACAGCATCCAAATCGAAAGTTTTGGAAATTTTATTGCATCTTTCCTCATGGCTTTTAGTCCAGTTTTTGGACTGAGAAAACTTGGTAACCATAATTGCAAGATTTATGATAGGAACTGAAAGGATGGGATGCACCTCTTCTTTCTTTCTTTCTTTGTTTACTGCCCTCTCTTGCAGACTTCTGAATAGCTTCCAGATCAAGAGTGGTATAGGTAATCTAAATTTTCTTTCAATTGAGGCAAATAAACAGGCTTAAATCCAGACAAGAAACATGCTAGTCAATGGCCAAACTATCCTAGGATCAGGAATAAAATGTATCTGAATTCCTGCCATTGAGAGATGAAGCCTGTAGTCTGACAATTCTACTTAAAAACCACCGATTATCACATAGTTCGGTTTAATATGGTAGCTGGATCTTTCTCTGTCAGAAGGATACCAGGTTTTATTACATATGTTTTTATCACATCAGATTAGATTATTTCCAAGCCCTGTTACACATAGCTGCTCTTGAAAAGAGTTCTGGAACTGCAGCAAAATGCAGCAGCTGGTATACTGAAAATATATTTTGAAATACAGCATACAAATTCCTGTTATTTAAGTCACAATAACTCTTCATCTCTCCCTGGATATACCATGAAAGTCAGATTAACTAAAGCTTCCTCTTCTGTCTTTCATTTATTTGCTAGTTATATTTTAACTTATCTTTTCTCTAAGCGCTCAACCTCATAAAAAGGGATTATAGCATTATCGAATCTTGCTTCCAGCAAAATGCAAACCATGATTTCTTCCCAATTAGGGAACATAGAGTCTACCCCACACTATAAATGACTGATTTAAAACTTGCTATAAAGAATGGACTAAAGTCCTTTTAGCTGTGCATTATTAATATTGCTTTATGTGTCAGCAATTACCCCAAAATGGAAGCCCATAATGCTTTTCAGCAACTAAAACTTTAAAGATGCAGATTTTAACACAAACTTAAATTTAGGAATTTCCATATAGTATTTCTGCTGTTTAGGTTCAACCATTGAAAATCAGAATCGTGGAGGGAGAGAGAAGTGAGAGATGTACAAGCTAGTTTAGAAAAAGTTAAGGAATAAAGCACATTATTGCCAATGAACACTGTATAACTGAGAAAAACAAATAAGGCCAAAAAGACAATATGCACTTCATTACCAGTAGAAAGGCAATGTGTCATCCTGGCAGGCCATGGCATATCTTTAAGATAATAGTTATCCCAGGCCACCTCACTGTTCTTATGCAAAACTTTTATACTGGCCAGAAAGCCACAGTCTGGAAGAATCTGAGTGAAACAGGTTCACAAAGGAAAGAGACAAGGCTATGCACATTCCTTGCTTATTTAACCTAGTTGATGAATAGAGGACAGTAAATGAAACAGACAACATGTTTAAAAGTTCTGATATTTATGTAGTTATTTACCAAGCACATCTAAATTATATTAAAGTAACCAAAATATCTTTACAATCCTCAATACATGTCACAAATTTTGAGCACACCTAATGTTTGGGAATTGAATGTTGAAAAATTCGACATGCCCTCAGGGAGATGCCACAAAACAGTAAAGTCCATATGACTTTACTGCTTTGGGTCCTTCAGTGCTTACCAATGTGCTTCTGTGCACAGTTATCACTTACAGGTAGTCCTCAACTTATGACAATGATTGGGACTGGGACTTCAGTCACTAAGTGATGTGATTATTACTTGTAACATCATGTGACTACATTGCTTAGTGACCCAGCTGTGCTTGTTAGGCTAGGTCAACACCATTGTTAGACAAGGACCTCACAATTCTCTCACTCTTACAAGCTCACTTTCACTTCAACTCTCCTCACCCATCTACTTTCCTCCCATCTCTGTCCTTTTAAGTGACCTGCAAACTGCTCCAAACTCCTGTTGTGCACAAAAATAGCCATACACTGCCCCCAGTGCGCATCACTGATTTTTGCCATTTTTTTTCCTCCTGCTGAGGACTCAGCACTGGCAGCAGATGTGGCCATCTTTTGAGCATAGGATATCTAAGAAGCCAGGATTCTCTTGTATGGCATCTGGGACTAGTGGCCTTTCGGGACCCTAAGGACTGGTCCCACTGCACTTACGGATGCAAAGAGGATGTAAAATGTTAAAAAAAAGCTTGCCATCCATTGGAAAAGGCTATGCATCCATTGTGTACTCATGCCATACGTATTTCATATGTTCTATCTGTAGAGCATCTGTCGACTGAGATTCCATCTGCCCAAGAAGTTTTGAACTGCACAAAACTTTGTGAACAGATGAATTTTCTGCCACGTACGATGTACATCCATGACATATATGGGCAACAAACGTTCTATGTCTGTTATCATCCGTTAAACGTCCGCTGTATCCTCTCGGCATCCTCTGGACATCCCCTCAACTCATATCCGCTGCAGGTGAAAACGGAAAGAGGGAGGAAACAAAAGGTACATGGAACGTCTACACAGCGTTAGTAGCACGGAAATAGAAAGGATGTAAGCGTATGCATCTCGTATATAAAGGATTAAAAATGGACAAAACATTTGTATCTGGGATGTATTTAGGATGTCTGCAGTATGTCGAGAATATGTAGAAGGACACCTAGCGGACAACCAATATTTCCTATAAAAAGGGGGAGAAAATCATCTGAATCTCAGTAAGAGTCCAGCAGCAGTAGTGTACAGACCTCTTCACCCTTGGTCTTGGTCTTCAACATCATCAATTGTTCTCCACCATGGATGATGACACAGTCCGTATGATAGCTGTGCTCACCAGAACCAAAACCTGTTCAGACTGCTTCAACTTTTATACAAAAGAGAAGAAGGGGACATCTAGGAGGATGTGTGTTGGTCCAAGGATGGATCGTGAGAAGAATGGAGTTTGGACTGAATGACAAGTTGATGGTGGAGCTGAGGAATGAAGACCCCCATGCATTTCATCACTTCATGAGGATGCCACCAGCCATGTTTGATGAACTTGTAGAGCATCTGAGACCCAGGTTGACCAAGCCTAGCACCAACTTCCGTGCCAACCTGGACCCTGGACTGAAGGTGGCACTGACTCTGCGGCACCTGGCCTCTGGAACCACATACAGAAACATGCAGTATGCGTGGAGGGTGCCACACAACACCATCAGCAAAGTAGTCAGAGAAGTGGTGCAGGCCATCATCAAAGAATACGTGGAGGAGCTCTTCAAGTGCCCCACCACTGAACAAGGCTGGAGAAAACTTGCAGACGAATGGTATCAGAGGTGGAACTTTCCCCAAACCGTTGGAACCATAGATGGGAAGCACATGGCCTGCAAAGCTCCAGCCAACTCAGGGTCCACTTATTACAACTACAAGGGCTTCTTCAGTATCATCCTCTTTGCCATGGTTGATTCTGACTACAAGTTTATCTACATTGATGCTTCAGGCAACGGGTCAGCTTCAGATAGCCAGATATACAACACAAGTGACCTCAAAGATGGGCTGGAACGCAACCTCATCATGGGTTTTCCAGATCCAGACCCCCTACCCAATGACACACAAGATGTGCCCTACTTCATCGTTGGTGATGACGCGTTCTCCTTCAGAACCCACCTCATGAAGCCGTACCTCACCCGTGAAGAGAGGATCTTCAGCTACAGGCTGTCCAGGGCAAGACAGGTGGTGGAGAATGCCTTTGGCATCCTGGCCAACAGGTTCCAGATACTTCCCACGCAGCATGACCCCGAGACTGTGAGGAGCATCGTGGAAGCTTGCTGCATCCTGCACAATCTCATGCACACCCACTACCCAGTGTTGCAGAACAGACTTGTCGACCATCAACAAGGGAATGGGGACATGGAGCCTGGTGAATGGAGGCAAGGACGTAACCTGATAGACACTGTGGATGTCCAAGGCCCCAACAGAGCTTCATGTGAAGGGAAGACGCAGCGCAACCTCCTGAAACACTGATGCAACTCCCCAGCTGGAACAGTGGAGTGGCAAGACAGGATGATAGATGATTAATGGATGCTTCCTTGAGACTGTTGCATAACACTGATGAGATTGTGCCATGTATGTTGAGTGGTCCTACAATGAATAGAGCATGAATAAAGAGCTTTGTTTATTTTAAAATGTGTTGATCAATGAATAAATTGTTCTTGATAATAAAGGTCCATATGTGTGGCAGCTGGGATGATGGACCATACAGTCCCACTAGGCTTGCACTGGAAGTTTATCTATCCCACAACTATCCTTATCTATCCCACTAGCATGCAAAGGCTTATCCATTTTTTCAAAGTTTTCACCAACACTTTATTAAGTAAAAAAAATGAACCAAATGTCTTAAGCAAAAATAACCTTTCTTAACTTTCTTAACTTTATGACTTTATTAAATAAGCAAAATGAACCAAGTAAGCTGTATTAAGTGTGTTAAGCAAAGATAACCTTTATTAACTTTCTTAGGTAAACTTTATGACTTTATTAAAAAAACAAAATGAACCAAGTAAAGTTTCTTAAGCAAAGATAAACTTAACAACTACAACTCAGTCTCTGACACTATTCTCAGTCACTCTGAGTCATGTCCATGGTCTCAGCTGTTAAGCGGGCAGGGACTGTGGAGGTGGCTGTGGCTTGAGTGCTTGTCTGAGGCATCATTGGGGTGCTTGGCCCCAAGGGTACAACAGGGGATGGTGTGTTCAGGAAACTGTCTGAGAGCTGGCTCAGTCCCGTGAGGCTGAGAGGCCCCTCATCAAGGACTTGAGATGTCAGGCCCAATACTGATGACAGATTGTCCATTGACGGGCTTGGCTGTGGGATGGAGGAAGGAGGAGTGTAGTGGAGCTGTCTGGTCTGCAGCTGGGTGAGGAGTGGCATCTGTGGCATGCGATGAACCTGGGCCTGGACTAGGAAGTTTTGCTTCTGCTGTGGAAAGTCCTGGTAGTCATAGCCTTGGTAGGTGAGGGGCTGTTGAAAGCCGTGGAAGGGCTGTGACATCGCCTGGGATGGAGGAGCAGACCTGGACTGGGTAGGAGCAGCTTCAGCTGGGCCTTGAGGGTTGTGCAGAAGTGCTGTGATCTTTTCCTTCATCACCTGGTACTGGGCCTCGGGTATATCCCTCAAGGTGTGGCTCACATAGGTGATGAAAGAGTGGTGGCTGGAGGATCCTCTGTCCAAGTGGACAAGCTGAGAGAGAAGTTCTGTGCTGGTCTTCATTGTGTCCCTGATCTCCAACAGCACACTGTGGTCCTGGCCCTCCAGTCTGCCTCTCTGCCTGCATCCTCTGGAGCTGGGGATGGGGGTGGAAGTGGGTTGGCCTCTGGTGGCTGCTGCTTCTTCCTCCATTTGTGACAGCAGGGCATCATCCTCCATGGGATCCTCCAAGTCTGCCGGCATGGGGAGTGCAGTTGTCGGGGGGTTCTCTGCCTTGGGGCCCTCTGAAGACACCTGCCTGGACAGGATAGCTGGCTCCTGGCTGGAAGAGGACTGGCTGTCTGTGGGCTGTCTGAGGGAGAGGGGTCTCAGAGGGGCTGCTCCTCAATGATGGATCTCACCCTCCAGGAAACTGCACTTGGCCATGATGTTCATATCCCGGTCAGTGAGCTTGACAGCAGCCTGCCCGGATTTTTGAGGTGTAGCTTGCCATATCAGGTGTGCATGTGCTTCCACCATCCTAGGAGTACTTCTGCAGTGTACCCCAGGCTCTGTGCCTTGTCTCTCCAAGCTGCCTGCTTCTTCTTGGTGTCGCGATACAGTCTGTGACACTTTCAGAGGTAGTCGTTCTCCCTCAGCCATTCCAGCACCTCATCCTCATGCTCCTTGGAAACGGTGTACTGTTTCCTCTGTCCCTTCTGCTTCCCTTGCCTCTTCCTCCCTCCGGCAGGAGCTTCAGCAGGGTTTTCAGGAGCTTGAGCAGCAGGGCCTTCAAGGGATTGAGCAGCATTGCCTTCAAGGGATTGAGCAGCAGGGCCTTCAGCAGCAGGGCTTTGAGGGCCTTGGGGCTGGTCCACCACAGCAGCAGCAGCAGCAGCAGCTTCAGTCAGTGCCAGGAGTGGGATGCTGGTTCTGGCCTTCTTGCCAGGGCTGGAACAATTAGGCACGGGCTTCTTCTTCTTGCCTGACTGATGAACCATGGTGTTCCTTCTAGATGTATGTGGCAGCACGTCTTTCCCCTGTATGCTGACTGCATGAGTGCTGCATCCTTTTATATCCACGGAGCTGATGCAATTCATACTCCCCGCATGCGCAGTGAACGCTTTGTATCCGATATACATCCGCACGGCATCCCCTTTGTTTCTTGTAGGCGTCCGTGATGCATCCTCTTCATCTGCTATGCATCCGCTCCTTCCGCTATGCATCCGCTTCAAAATTCTCCCCCGGAACCCCTTTGGATGTGTCATCCACTTCCATCCGCTGTCATCCGCTAGGCTTCCTATGAATATCCATTTAACATCCCCACTACATACTACCCACGTCCGTTCTTTTCCATTCTTTTCTGTTCTGTTTATGCAAATTTTCACCAATTTTTGGAGTGGATGACAATGGATGGAGCCACCCCCAAAATTTTGCTCATCCACTGTGTCCTTTATGCATATGTTTTGCATCCATCGGCCAGTGGGACCGGGCCTTTAGTGGTGGCTGATGAGTCCTTGAATCATAAGCATTGCCAGCCAAGGTAATGAGATCTCCCTCCTCAGTCAAGACTTAAAGCTATGCCCACACCCCATTCTCCTCTGCATCTCCTAGCACTGTCTCAACCAGGTATGGTATTCATTCATTCATTCATTCATTCATTCATTCATTCATTCATTCAATCTGTTCCGTCCAGAAAGAAGCGTGTGAGACTGGGTTCCACACAACAACTCTTTTATTTAACTCGCTAGGCAAAAGATAAGGAACATAGCCCAAGCTGCAGCAGCCCTTTATATAGCGGCTTGCCTGCCGGCTTGTGGCCAATAACACTTGTTTAATTCTTCCCGCCGCTTGTTGGCTTCCTGGATTGATTCCTTGTGAACCAATCCGTAAGTGGCCTTTTCGGCCAATCAGAATGAGGGACTTGGAATCTACCATGTTCCATACAGAACATAATCAATTTCTATAGCCACCCAACCCAACCAAATGACTCTAGGATTTGTTCATTTTTCTAGTCGATATTTGCAAGGAAAAGACTAAGCTTTCAGTAGAGAGAACAAGGAAAAATACAAGACCGAAAAGCAGGTGTGGTGCTGATGCAGACATTTCACATCTGGCTAATAAGCTGCTTTCTTCTCTGCAACACCCAACTCATGCACTTTATCTATGTGCCTCTCCCTGGTTGGCTGAAAAGCCATGAAGATGCAGTGGTTAGAATGCAGTATTACAGGCTAATTCTGCAATTCAAATCTCACTGACTCAAGGTTGACTCAGCCTTCCATCCTTCTGAGGTCGATAAAATGAGGACCCAGACTGTTAGGGGCAAATATGCTGACTCTGTAAACCAATTATAGAGGGCTGTAAAGCACTGTGAAGTATAAAAGACTACATGCTATTGCTATGTCACATGCTGCTCACTCTCTGAATGAATGGAATACTCTTCGTGCCCATCCCAGGTAGGGCATTGTCCTCATTGTGTGCATTTTTCCGGCTTTGCAGGAGGAAGGCTGGGCTGAGAGTGAGCAGGGGGAACTGTGGGTAGATTCTGTCAGGAATGGACTTTCCTCCTCATTAAAGCCCTTAGGCCTATTTTCTAGGACTACTTGCCAAACAAGCTGCAGAGTATGTGTTGCACTTCCTGAAATCCCATGTTCTTCCTCTTCCTCTAGTTCTTCCACACACATATTCCCAAAGAGTCCTCACACATGGCCTCCACCTCACCCAAGGAACTGCCACTGGCTCTCCCTAACCTTTCCACATGTACCTCAATGGCTATACCTTGCCCAGTGCCTGGATCCTGTGATACCAGCAGGAGGAAGGAAATAACAAAGGTGAGCTGCAAGCAGAAGGAGGTGGCAGCAAGGCTATGTGGTGGAATTCAGGACATCCAAAAGGGCAGAGATGTGGGGAAGAATAGAGGGTGGAAGGAGTTGAAATGTTCATCAGGTGACCAAGGGTTGTTCCAAAGGCTGTATGTAACTTCAGGCACTGGTTATAAGTCCCTGAAGTTCACTCAGCATACCATAACTTTGAAAAGTCACTGAAATAATGGTAGTAAATTAAAGCTCTTCTTGGCATAGTTTATGTGATAGTCCATATATCTGCCCTGGTTTCTATTCTGCCATCTACAAGTCCAGAAGTTTCTGATTTTCTTTTTATTGCTTTTCTGTTTTTAATGGTAAGCCACCCGTTCCAGCCTCATAATTCTGGAATTTGATAGTCTCTGAATTTAAAGAATATGAACATGGTTCTAAAACTGGGGGAATAAATATCAGACTGGGGGAATAAATATCAATAACCTGAGCTATACTGATGACATTACTCTGACAGCTAAAAATGTGAATGATCTGCAAGCTGAAAATCAAACAGCATAGTGAAGAAATAGGCCTACAGTAAAGAAAACTAATCTAATGATATTCAGCCTTAGAACTGACACTGACATTATTAAAGCAGTGGATAATTTCTGTTTTTTAATGACTGAGTATTAGCATAAAGAGACCAGCAGCCAGGAAACATATTGCAGACTACTATTTGATAAGATGCAAATGAAAGCCTTGGAAAAGATACTCAGAATTATGTCTATCTACAAAGATCAGAATCATCCAAATTTTCTTTGTGACATCTATGGAAGTGAAAATTGTACTCCGAAGAAGCAGGACCATAAAAGTTTTAAGTCTTCGTTATCAGGGATAACCAAGAAAAAATTATGCCATAGCAAATTAATCCAGAGACACAACAATCAGGGTCAAATTAACATATTTTGGTCACATTATATGAAGACCTTAAGAATTCTCTTAAGAATTCATAATGCTGGAAAATATCTAAGGAAAGGAAAGAACAGAAAACTAACTAGAAGCAAATAGATGAAATGCTAATAAAAATTTAAAATATGAATAAGTGCTTTCTCTTTACTAACTGTCTGTTTTCTAATACTGTTTTGTATGCTGGTTTACTTGACTGCTCTTGATTTAAATAGATGTGTCTAAATTAATGTATCATGCTTAGTATTAAACATATATAAGAGACTTAGCCAGATCAACCAATACAAGTTGCTTATGGAACTAAATCTTACTTCTCTCTGATTCTATGATGCATCATTTCTGTAACTGTTTTTCACTAAAATAAACAAGCATGTTTATTTGCATGATGACCTAATCATGTGACTCACAGTATTTATACTATCTCATTTTTTCCAAAAATATAATTCTCATATGATCAGCAATGATTTTTAAAAAGTAGTAAAACATGTAAAGCTGCAGTGTCAAACTCATGGCATTGCACTGTCATCACATGATGTATTTTTCCCCTTTACTAAACCAGGGGTAGGCGTGGCCAACATGTGATACATCCAGTCCACAGCAGTGAGTTTGACATTCCTGGTGTCGAGAGAGAAAGAATTATCCTATTGATAAGGCACTTTACATTATTTCTTGGAATGAACAGAATAAAAAAATCTTGGAGTTTGGAAAAAAAATCTGTTCTGCTTTCCATTTCCACAGAAGGCTAATAGTGCTGAATCATAAATTAACCTTAAATCTGAATTCAGAGATACAAGGAAGCTCAAGCTGTTCATGTGACCAGCATGACTAAACACCGAAGGCACATGGAACCCTTTTACCTTCCCACCAAAGTGCTCCCTATTTTTCTACTTGCATTTTTACATGCTTTTGAACTGCTAGGTTGGCAGAAGCTGGGACAAGGAACGAGAACGCACTCCATTACACGGTGGTAGGGATTCAAACTGCCGAACTGCCAAACTTTCTGATTGACAAGCTCAGCATCTTAGCCACTGAGCCAGCATATCCCTGTGTTCTAAATAGCTGTATTAAAATACTGCAATCATAAGCAATGAAAAAACACATGTAATCTCACCTTAACTAATCAGTTTTCAATGGCAACAGATATAACAGATCTCTGTTGTCACTGTTGTTGTTGAAAAAATGAAATTAGTGCACTTAATGTAACATTGCTTATAACACATTTCTTCACACTTCTCCTACTCTTTGCTAATTGCTAAGCCCCAGATAACTTGTAATTTATTCAACAGAAAATCTGGCTCTGCTTTTTTTAATGGTTGGTTTTGCCTCTTTAATTGGGCATGACTTCCCAGTTTGGCCCTCTCTGTTCTGACTCTTATGATTTGTTAATTTATATGTTCAACTAAAAATCATGTTTGTAACTCAGTCAATATGGTAACCTTCAAACAATCATCACTAGTTTTTTATCACCTCTGCAAATAACTTCCATGGCTGCATGCTGTGAAGACAGTCCACTCATGAAAATAGCCATTTGTGATTATTCAGGCCAAGCTTCTACTCCTTCCACACTGAAATCTTGATGCATGTCTGAAGAAGGAAAAGCTCTAGCTACATTAAGATTGCAAGAAAGGGTAGTAAATCTCACCTGTATCTTAGTCAGGAAAATTAACATCTCTTGATCCTGAGTCCTTGATGGTGACTGCAGTATATCTGCCCAAACCAGCCATCAGCTGCATTGAGATAACTTAGGAAGGCCACAGGCTCCTCAACCATTTAGATCTTCATCTTGGTCCTGGAGCCATGCCATCATTTGTGTGAAACATAGAATGTTTCTCCTTCTCAGAGTCTGATGGGCTTATCTAAGAAGATTCTTAGCTGAATAATTCTGGAATATCTAAAATGGTATTCACTGATAATGAGTATTCCAACTCTAATCTTGAAAATAAATCAACATAGAAGTTCCTCCACGTATACATCTGAGCTGTTTGTTTATAGATGAATCAAGAGATTTGATAGCTCATTACCTTATATTAACAACCTAAATGGTTTTTATATGAAGATCCATTCCACTTATAATTATGCTACATCCAGGTATAATTCTGGATGTCTGAATCTAAACATATATCCTACTGCTTTTCAGCAAGTATTACTTCAAAACACATCTTAATAAATTTTCATTAAAATTAAGTAATATGATTACATAATTTTAATTAAATGAAATGATATCAATAACAGCATTAGCATGACAGTTTGATCAAGTGGATCTAGGGTAGAAACCATGAGATGTTGAGTTCTAGTCCCACTTTAGGCATGAAAGGCAGACTCTCTCTCTCAGCACAATTCACCTCACAAAATAATTGTTGTGGGGAAAATAGAAAGAGGTATTATATTCACTGCCTATCTTAAATTAGGTAACATCTGTAAATAAAATATTTTTGGAAATTCCAATCCCCCCCAATGTTTTCTGGGAAATAAAAAAAAACGAAGAAAAATTGAAGTAAGGACAATAATGCTGGATATTTTATTACATTACCAACTATATTATGCATAGTTTCATTTCTTACAAAAGTAGATTTGCTGTATACAATTAAAAAACAGTTTATTTAGACAATAGTTGTATATTTACTGCTTAAATGTATGTTTACATTTCAAAAAATACAAATCTTTGAGCTTTAAAAAATACTGCATTTCTTTAAGAAAAGTAAGCAGGCAGGGAGTTAACAGTGTAAACTTAAGAAAATATCAACAGATTTGGGACAGTAAAGCCAAGAGTCAGAGGTTCAGAGAAATGACAGAGCTTTTCTGTCATAAGGCCATGAAGTATGAAGAACAAATAATATAGTAGGTTCAGAGGTGGTATTCAGAAGGTTCTGACCAGTTCTGGAGAACCAGTAGCGAAAATTTTGAGTAGTTCAGAGAACCAGCAGATACCACCTCTGACTGGAGATTTTACATTATCTTTCTCCTGCCACATTCACCAAGCCACGCCCACAGAACCAGTCGTAAAAAAATTTGAATCCCACCACTGAGTAGGTTACAACTGCCCTGAAATATACATAGAAATGTGCATTCTCTCTTTGATCAATAGCAATCAAATGTTTCAAATGGGAAAGTCCTATCATGCAATTGAAATTTTTATCTAACCATTATCTGTCCTGCTACATCATGTGGGAGAGTTTCTGGTCAAGTTCAGGCTGAAGATCTCAATCATTTCAAGTCATCTTCCTGTGAATTTCTGTAGTTTGGCATGATAACCTTTAGAACTGTAGTAAAGTACAATAATGGAAATTATTGTGCTCAGTAGTTTCAGGTGGCAAGAAGGGTATGAGGCTTTTTTATGTTTTCATTAAAACAAAAGCAGTAAAACAAAAACAAAAAACAGTAGAAACAGTTACGCACACATACATACCCTCAGATGAATGTTTTCCCCCATTTATTCCAGTCCCACATATAGCATCTAAATAATACAAGCATTATTACTCTGAACATTCATTATTTTTCAATATTACATCACATTACAAAGGTTATCCTAGTTCTTGACATTTCCAAATACTTTGCATGTATATTTTGAGCCATGATCAGGAATCAACTGTCGTAGTTATCGTATTCAAATTGTATTTTTAAAAATATGACATTTTCATTTAATTATCCTGACATCAAAACATTGAGGAAAAACAGTGCATTTGCAAGTTAATCTTTACACTTTTTCTTTTCACATTTTGACAGAAAAGGAAAATATATGGCAGGAAAAAATATTTGCCTTTCTTTCACTAAGGAATTTAAAATGAAATTATAATTGAGCTATAAATGTAATTATAAGTTATAAATTAATTTTATATTAATCATAGATGTCTGAGATAATTAATCTGTTAAAACAGTTGTATCAACTAGGATGCCTGGTTTTAAATTACATAAACTACTACACACTATTCAAAATAGTGTTAACCAATTTATACTTAAAGTACAAATATACAGGAATGGTTTACAAAAATCTTCTAAAAAAAGATCTATACAGATCTTCCAAAATTTATTATTTCTATGTAAGTTTATGTATTTGTGCATGTGTGTGCATGTGTGTACTCATACACACGTTTATATCTTTCAAACTACAATTAAATAATTAGTTGAATTTCAGTATCAATCAACTTAGGAGTACTGAAAAAAATTCACTGTCTTAATTGTTCAGGGTATATATATGTATTTTACTGTCTTTTTAAATATGCGGTCATTCAATATTACAGTAATTACCTTCAACCACCACAATAAATGTGGATTCAAAAGAGGTTGAAATTAAAACTCAAAAAGTGTTTGCTAACTCAGGTAACCCTGATACTGGTCTCATCAATTTCTAAATCAGTGCCACAGAACTTGGCAATATATATGTCATAGGCAAGCTTCAGTCAGGTCAGAAATTAATTCTACTCATATTTTCATGGTTGGCATGATTGATTTTAATTATTTTCATTTATCTTTTACCATTGTTTAATTTAATTTGGTTCACATCTGCCCTGGATAGATTTATGAAAATACATTATACAATTTATGAAAAGTATAGATGGAATCAATAAATTATTATAGATATTGCATTTTTGGTAATTCTCCAGACAGATAAGTTTTAACCTTTTACTGGAAACACATACATGAATCATTGGCATGCGATGTTGAACAATTAACTTGTCAAGTTAATTGCTATGTCATATTCTGGCTCTTATCAAGGAAATTTTAATTATGAAAATTTAAAAAAAACATTCATTTCTTAATTTGAAGGTGATTTTTTTTTTAATGAAGTAGGCTTCCTACATGATTTCAGATCACTGATTACAGTCCCATACCTTAAATGTCACAAAAAACTCTTGATTGAAAAACTTTTTGTAATTAATTATATTCAACCTCTGCTAGTTAATATTTAAATAAATGTTATTATATTTTGATATGCATCCATTGCATTCTAAAATTTTAGTGTGCACTGAGAAATTAATAACATTTCACCTAAAACCATGTAAACTTTTCTGGTTTTTGTATTCTTCTATAGATCTATTAAAACCTATTCTGTGGTATCTGCTATGCGGTATCTGCTATCCCGCATCAGATGGGCGTCTCATGATAGGGAGCGAAGGAGAGAGAAACGACAGGAGACGAAGTTCCTCGCGATGAGTGTGCCCCGAATGTCCGGGTACATGCTCTTTTATTATGCTCATTCAAAAGGGGGTGATTGTTTATTCAGAACCTAGATCAAGCCTAGGTCAGACGGAATATACAGAATTAACAATGGCTCAAACAAAAGCAAGATACCAGGACAGACAGGATGGCAAGATTTATATTTGATCAGGATATTTCTTCTTCACAAAGCTGCATGCCAGACAATGTAATCCCAAGTGAATAAACCATTTCTGCAAATGTTTGACTCCTTGTCTCTGTACGTGCCCTGTAAAAGGTCACTGAGAAGACAGAAGCTTAATGATTACACGTGAATGATACAATGTTGCAAATGTCTGAATGATACATAGTTGCATTGATACACAGTTGCAAACACATAAATGATACATAGTTACAACACTATTCCTCACTTCCAAATATAAACTTTGTTACCAGTTGACTATTGTGTACGTAGCTCATAATATTGTAAAAATTATTTCAACAATTTCCACAGATCTTAAAATTGTCAAGGTTGAGAAACAACCTTGAAAGGATACTGCCAGAGGTGGTATTCAACAGATTCTAATTAGTTCTGGAGAACCGATAGCAGAAATTTTGAGTAGTTTGGATAACCAGAAAATGCCACCTCTGACAGGAGATTTTACAGTATCCTTCCTGCCACACCTACAGAAACAGTACTAAAAAAAATTTGAATCCCACCACTGGCTAATGTATAAATATTCACCCACAGCTTGATTCCTCCATACTGAAAACTGCTAATTGCCAGTTTTGCCAATTGTGTTGCTTAAACTGGTGAAAGTGAAGTCTTGTGAGATAAAATATGATCTAAAGTGAATAATAAAATGTGTATGTGGTCTTCTTTATATCACAAGGAAAGAATCTACCAAATATAACAGTGCAGAACAATTATAGATTTTGTGTCCATATAATAAAATATCTGCAACTCAAACTTTTTTAATGTTACAATTTCCTATCCTAGTTATTCTTGTAGGTTGTATACTCTGTAGGATGGAAAAAAAATACCTAAATGCTAGCCAAGTATTTGAGGATGAGTTTAGAAAACTAAGATTAAAGTCATAATTAAAGTTTTCAATTTAATTTTGCTGGTGAATTTTATGGAATGTTTCTCACAATACTGTAATGTTATTTGTGGCATGCTATTTAAAGAAACAAAGATGTTTCAAAATCACATCACAAAATAAAAGAATATCTTTCGTTGTTTGTAGAATTCAATATTTTGTCATTTATATGATTAAGTTTCAAACATAATTCCACATAGCTGCAAAGGGTTTAATTTTTTTGTCAAACATTGTCTCCATGCCATGTTCCTCTAATTACCATTTGAGGAACCGTTTGTATTTATAAAACCAAAATATCCTTTTATATTTTATTTAAGGTATGCAATAGTATTTTAAATCTTTCTGACCAGAGTTTTCAGAAGCCATTTGGGGGATTTCTTACAAGTTTACACTTACTTTAAATAT
>BLBF01000002.1:50081885-50096466 GCA_015471245.1 Laticauda colubrina
TACATACATACATACATACATACATACATACATACATACATACATACCAGTGGTGGGATTCAAACTTTTTTACTACTGGTTCTATGGGCATGGCTTGGTGGGTGTGGCAGGGGAAGGATACTGTAAAATCTCCAGTCAGAGGTGGTATTTGCCAGTTCTCTGAACTATTCAAAATTTCTGCTACCGGTTCTCCAGAACTGGTCAGAACCTGCTGAATACCACCTCTGATATGTACATATTCTATATCTGTAATAATACAGACTCTCTTTATGCTTCTTGAAGTTTCTAGGATTTGCAAACTTCTTTATTGTATTTCTTTACATTTCTTGTATTTCTTTACTAAATAATGAATAATTTCTTCACATTTCTTGTATTTCTTTACTAAATAATGAATAATTATTTAGAGACTATGCCAATATCCAAATCAATATGAAAAAAGGATAAAACTGCATCATTATATTTTTTGAATCATATTCACTAAAAATATTCTTCACCTTTAGCCATTTAAAAAGTTTAGCAATACAAGACATGTCTTTTTTTTCCTTATATTAGGAATGAAGGTTTTACTTATATGCAATCTATAGAACAATACTTTGCCAATGCCTTGAAAAATCTTTGTATTTAAGACCTATGCAATTTATAAATTGCAAGGAAATCTACCAAATTCATTTTTTAAATGGGCAGGGTTAAGAAAGTTTTTTAAAAATATCTAAAAGTAAGTAGTGTGCACTCAACAACATAATGTTATTCACAAACCGTGACTCATTAGACCATCCTTTTAGAGATATTTCCTTACCTAAGTAAAGAAACAGAATGACCATGGAAATTGCTATCATTTGGAGTTTAAAATTAAAGAAGAAAACATTTTATTAAAGAAGAAAATGTATATGCTTTTTGTTTAACAAAGGATGCTTTTGATTAATTGTGATTGATGTGCCATTTTTAAGAATCATCTAATGTTTTCACTTCTTTTTAACTTGGCTTAAACTTCAAAGTCATAAAGCAACATACAGCTTTACTGATTTCTCTAGATAAATGAGCACATTTTCCATAGTTTGTCCTTGCGCTTTATGTATAGTGAGAGCAAAACATGACTGTATCGGGAACTGTGTATACTCAAGAAGGATACCTTAACCTTCTGATAAACTAAACTTATTTCTTGGAATTGTGACAATGTCAGATTTGAGTGCACCAATATTTATTTTTCCTACAATGAGATTTATTGGGTGAGGCCAGGGACTCAGCATCCAAGGAAGACAGGGTTTTGAGGTGCAGAGAAGGAAGAGGAGATCTCCCCCTCCCTCCTCCATCTCGCTGCAGGGCTGCCACAGAGCTCATGCAGGACAGCTTCTAATCTTTCTCCCTCTCCCGCATCTCAAGCAAAATCAAACCACGATGAGGGGAGGGGAATTTCCAATAAGTACAGTGTTAAAGTTAACATTTCAGAAATATTACCTGTGGAGATTTTCAGGTACAACACTCGGCTGCAACTTCAGAGCAAACCTCCACCTTCCCTGCACAGGATTGCAAGGCTGGAGGCTCCAAAGCCACAGAAGGAGCATTTTTGGATATGCATATGTGCAGGACTCCCCAAGGAAAGGAGGATCAGCAGGAAACACACACGCACACCCATTTTTCTGATGATCACCCTTTCCTTGTGCCGAAGATGCAGAGGAAATATTTTTTTGGCTGTGCACCTGTGCAGGACTGGCAGGAATGATGAGCAGAGAGGGGGCATATGGTTTAGGTGAGTACAGTGGAGAAGGCAGGCAGAAGTGGCCATCTCATGCTTGAAATGAGGGACAGGGAGAAAGATTGGAAGAGGGGAAAGTGAGGAAAACTCTTTCAGAAAATCATTGGTGGCTGGGGAAGGAATTTTCCTGTCAATTCCCCTTTCTTTAGGGAATCCTGAATGGACACATATCCAAAAATGCTCCCCCCCCCACATGGCTTTGGAGTCTCCAGCCTTGTAATCCTGTGCAGGGAAGGTGGAGGTTTGCTCTGAAGCTGCAGCAGGGTGTTGCACTGGTAGGTCTCTGCAGATAATATTGAGTTGCACATCTTGTTCCCATGAGAGGGATAAAGAAGGGGCTTGGTGGCCAGGGAAGATGGTTTTGGGGTGCAAAGGAGGAAGGGGTGACCCCCCTCCCTCCTCTGTCCTGCTGCAGGACCACCATAGAGCTCACGCAGGGCAGCATGACCACTGGCAGACTGGCATTGGGGGTGGAGATCATAGAACTGGGCTGAGTTGCCCCATGCCAGGCAGGAACAACCCAGCAGGACTGTTGCACAGCCAGGATGGTGAAGAGCCCCCACGAAGCCAACAGCAGGAGGTGCAGCAAGCCCAGCAGATGGACAGAAGTGAGGGGGAGCCAATTTTAATATGCTGCATGGCCTTCTGCCTCATTACAGCAGCAACCTAAGCAAGACCTGATCCCCAGTGTCCCAGCAGCAACAAAGCCAGCAGGCAGGGAGAGTGGAGGCCAGGGTGTGTTGAGAGCTTGGTTTGTTGAGGCTGAAGGTAAGCAAACAGTGGGAGGGCAGAAGAGCCTGGTGGTAGCAGGTGGTAGCAGGTGGTAGCAGGTGGCAATTGTAAAATTGTTTTAATTTTACAATTAAAACAAACCAACAACATATACACAAATGAAAAAAAGAAAAAAAGAAGAGAAGGAAAAGAAATTAGAAAGAAAACATAAAAAGCAGTGAAGAACATTCGCATCTTCAACAGTTTCGACAGTTTGTAAGATCTATTTTTTTTTAACCTTTAAATTATGTCATATACACACACCTAATTTGCATATATCTGTATGTCACTGCTATGGGTTTATCCTGTCTTACAGTGTAAAATCTATCTTTGGTTTATCCATCTGCACCAGCAATTCCAGCTATCGTAGTATATTGAGGTATCTTTATTTTTTAGTGCCAAAGTTAGTTTGTCCATTTCTTCACAGCTTGAGATTTTTTGAATGATCATTTCCTCTGAAGAAACCTGAGGCTGCTTCCAACATTGAGCAAAGGCAAATCTGGCCGCTGTCAAAATGTGTATTGTTATGTATTTCGCTTTTTTTGATATTTGTTTGTGAAAGATCCCTAACAGAAAGGACTCTGGTTTATATTTGTTAAGCCTGGGTTCCCCAACCAGGGTTAGGTAGACAAGCTAAACAGAATGTGCAGCGTTAGTCAGATAGGCACACAGATAAATGAGTGAGCTAAGCTTGTATGTTTACTAACATACAGTAAAAATAACAGATACGCTTGTGCTATCAAGAATATATTTTATTCCAGTATAAGTTTATAGCATAGTCAAAAACAGTCCAATATTCATTTACCATGTAGTCAGTCCATTCAGGGATATTCAGTTAGCAAAGTCCATGTAGAATATCCTATTGTCAGTTCACATAAATCAGTCCGTTGTTGTCTCTCCCGTTCGAGCAATGCAGTCTTGCTTCCAAGCAGTAATCAGGGATCATCAAAGCCAGAGAGAGAGCGAGCAAGCTGTAGCCTTGCTACTTTTATATGGTTTTCATAACCACACCCATAGTTGCTATTTTTACAGTTAAAGCTGCATACACTAACTATGATTTATAGTTAGTATTTCACCTAAAACAGTTAGGGTGAACAATGTTATCCCTAACAATATTCAATCTGCTCTTTTGTCATTTCTTCTAACCATAGAGACTTCTGGTGGCAAGGCAAGGACAAACAGAGATGCAGAAGCTCCATCTGTGGTTTCAGGTAACATTTTCTTGTGGTTAATATTTAAGATAAAGTCAGATAAATATACATATAGATTTATAATATTAAAATATAGCTGGATTTGATGTAACATTTAGGATATAAATATTTATTATATGAAGTGAAATATAGAGGTTGAACACAGACCTTATAAATTATATAATTAACTTAGAATTAGGATCTAAAATAATATATACATTACAGTAACCAGTTAAGAATACAGCTACCTAGCAGATAGAGAGATTAACTAGTTACATACTGGTCAATCTAGTGGTTATAACACAGAATGTTAATTTGGGACAATATACTTAATATAGTTCAACAACAAAAACAAATCTTAAAAGAAATGACTTCCACAACTACTACAGCTCTGAAAACTGGAAGGAAGGTCACCCCATCACTAACAACTATCATGGCAACAACTTCGCCCATGGCACAAAAAACAAGAGAAGAAACATTACCAGTAGAGGAAACAAGCCAATCTCTCAAATGCCAGCATCCAATTAATCTTGCTCACCTTATAGGAATCGATGACGAAGTTGCAAGAAACAATGATGAAAAACCATAACGAGAGCAGATATTAATGAACTAAAAGAGGATATGGGGAAATTAAAAGCAGAAATGAAAGCGGATATCTCCAAAGTAGAGGACAAAGTTGGAAAATTACAGCAGGCCTTGGAGAAAAATGAAGCAACAATAAAAGAGGTAGAGAAAAAGACTGAACGAACAGAAAGGAAATTAGGAAGGGTAGATGAAGAATTAAAGAGTGTGAGCAAAGAAATGGAGGACTCACTGGTCTACTTAGAGATGGACAAGGCGGCTACATACTTGAGATTCCAAAATGTAGTGGAATCCAGAGAAGAAGACCTGGAACAACTAATGGCGGAAATATGGCTGGACTATTGGAAAAGGACAAGGATGGCATCTTAAGGGAGTTTGATGAAGTTTATAGGGTCAGCACTAATTATGCGAGATGCCATAAATGCCCAAGAGAAGCCCATATATGATTTATGAGAAGGTGTGTTCGAGATATTATTATAGAATGTCTAGAGATGGAACAGTCACATACAAAGGTAAAGAAATCTTGATTCTTAAACAGATACTGAGAAGAGTAAGAGAACAAAGGCAAGATTACAAGTTCTTAGCAGCTTACTTAAACCAGAAAAGAATTGTATTCAAATGGCTAATCCCAAAAGGGATGTTAGTATCTCAGAAAGAAAGGAAAATTAAAATAGATTCCATGGAGAAGGCCCAGGAATTCTAAGAGCAGCTGGTGGGCCTGGAAGACCAGAGCAGCAAGGAGAAACTGGAAACAAACTCCCAGGAAGATCACGGCTGTTACAAAAATAAAGACGGAATGGTAGGAAATCAAGGAGATACTCATTTACACCAGGAGACAGAAAAAAACTTCACACCTTCAGATACAGGAAGAGACTGGAGTTGTTACAAGACAAAGAGTGAAACAGAATTAATTAAATGGAAGAAGAAGAAAAAACTACTATCAATTAATATAAATGGTTTAAATTCGACGATAAAAAGGAAAAGGATATTAGCTAAACCAATCAAACAAAATGCCGATATAATATGCCTACAAGAATGCATATAAAGAAAACAGATGAAAAATACTTAGAATGTCCGAAGTTAGGGAAGCTATTTACCGCACCAGCAGACACGGGAAAAAAGAAAGGGATTGCTGCATATGTTAAAGAGAATTTGAAAGCAGAGTTAATATGGTCAGACTCTGAAGGAAGAACTTTGGTTTTGAAGATCTGGACCAATACCATCCCAATTCTCTTAGTGGTAATTTATGCTCCGAATGGAGATCAAAAAGAGTTTGAAAAATAGTAGAATTGGAAAAAAGAAATAGTTGCATTATAGGAGATTTCAACTCTGTTGCTGATTATCAAAAAGACCATTGTAATGGGGGGAAGAACAAAGGGGGGAAAAGAGAGCTTCCCAGGATTTGTAGAGAAATGATGAAGGAGTTAAATTTGACTGATATATGGAGAAGATTACACCCCAAGAAAAAACAATTCACATTCTATTCAAATCCCCACCAGATACGGACACGAATCGATACGGCATGGATGACTAGGGAAATAGCAAACGAGATAAAAGAGATTGAAATTTTACCTAATGAATGGGCATATCATAATCCAATTCAGATAATATGGAAGGGTAGGGCAAAACCAAAGAAAATATGGATGTTAAATACTCAATTAATAAGAGAAAAAGAATATATCAACAAACTCAAGGAGGAATTAAATTAGTTTTTAAAGGAAAATGATAATGGAATAACTACGAAACAAAACATTTGGGATACAATGAAGGCAGTAATAAGAGGTATAACAATCTCTTATAATGCCAAGAGGAATAAGGAAAAATATGCCCAGAAAAATAAATTACAACAAAAAATTAAGGAACTAGAAACTCAATTACAGAGTACCCCAAAGGATTCAAAATTGCAAAATCAGATAATGATAGCTAAACATAAATTGAATTTAATTGAACAAGAGAAAATGATTATAAATTTGAATTTGACCTTGACAAACTTATTTCGAGCATGCTAATAAGCCAGGAAGATGGCTATCTTATAAATTTAAAAAAAGGAAAGAAAAGAGATTGATATATCAGCTAATAGATGGCAAGGGGGATATACAGCAGAAGATAGAACAGAAAAAAGAAATAGCTCATAAGTATTTTGAAGATCTACATAAAAAGGAAGATGTTAATGAGGATAGACTAAGAAACTATTTAGAGGAAGCGAAGGATAAAGCAATTGGGAAAGAAATGGTAGAACTATTAAACAAAGACATTACTTGGTTGGAATTGAAATCAGCAATAGAAAACCAGAAAAACAACAAAACCCCGGGCCCAGATGGGGTTCCAGGGGAGATGTATAAGGCAATTGCAGAACAAATTGGGCCTCTTATGGTAGAAGTTTTTAATGATGTTTTATTGGCCGCCAGGATGCTGGACTCATAGAGGGGGGCATTGATTTCGCTAATCCAGAAGGAGGATTTGGATTCTTGATATATAAACAATTATAGGCCAATTTCATTGTTAAACAAAATATTTACTTCTATTATAGCAAACAGACTAAAAAGAATGCTAAACGCGCATATACATGAAGACCAAAATGGATTTCTCCCGACCAGGCAAATCAGGAATAATTTAAGAACAGTACTAGATGTCTTAGAATTTTATGAAGCCCACTCCGAAAAACAAATCACAGTTATGTTTTTGGATGCAGAGAAGGCCTTTGACAATTTAAATTGGCAATTTTTAATCCAAAAAATTTATAGCATGAATCCAGGCGCCAAATTTGAAAATATTATAACAACTATTTATGATACACAACAAGCTAATATTATAATAAATGGGGAATATACCCACCGAATAAAAATAGAAAAAGGAATCAGACAGGGCTGTCCACTCTCACCCCTGCTCTTCATATGAGCATTAGAAACATTATTAATGCAAACTAGACAGAACCCAGAGATAAAAGAATTAAAGATTAAGAAAGAAGAATATAAATTGCAAGCGTTCGCAGATGGTATGATTTTTTTCATTGAGGAACCAATAGAAAGAGGACAAAAATTGATGAATGAATTGGAACAATTTGGTGTAGTAGCAGGACTCAAAATTATTAGGAAAAAAAACTAAATTAATGACTAAAAATTTAACAGAAAAACAGAAAATAGAGTTAGAAGAAGTTATGGGAATACAGGTGACAAAGAAAGTTAAATACTTAGGAATATGGTTGACAGCACATTGTAAGACACTTAAGGAAAACAATTATGATAAATTGATGCAACAGGTAAAGAAGGATTTAGAATCATGGGGTAAGCTGCAACTTTCTTTATTAGGCAGGATTGCTGCCATCAAAATGAATATTCTTCCAAAATTTCTATCTCTATTTTAGATGATCCCAATTAAACTACATGAAAAATTTTTTGAAGAATTCAACAAAATAACTATTAAATTTATTTGGCGAGGGAAAAAACCTAGAATAAATTTAAAGGCAATGCAAGATATGAAGAGCAGGGGGAGGACTGGCACTCCCGAATTGGGAGTTGTACTATACTGCCGTATAGTACATACTATGGTACAACCATACTTAGTATGGTTGAAGGAATGGGTGAATTTAACTAACAAGAGAGTATTATTTTTAGAAGGCCGTGGCGATAATTCACCCAAATAATCTGGATATCACCAAAATGATTAAATATAAGAACCTATTAGATACACAAGGAAATTTAAAATCGAGACAAGAACTTCAAGAGCATGGACAAAAAATTGATCAGTGGGTATACCTTCAAATTCAAAGTAGATACAAACAGGATAAGAAAGAATTTGGAATCAACAACAAACCCCAGCAACTAGATAAAATTTCATTAGGATCAGGCAAAAAAAATATAACAAAATGTTATAATTATTTATTAGAAGTCGAATTAGAGGAAGAAATTGTCAAAGGGAACGTGATTGCCTGGAGTAGGAATGTAGGATGCAGCATAACCTTAACAGAATGGGAAAAGGTCTGGAGTAGAAACAATAAGATTACAAAATCGGTAGCATATAAAGAAAACACCTACAAATTGTTTTACAGATGGCACCTTCCTCCTTTGAGATTAGTGAAGATGCATCCCAATATGAGTCTGAATTGCTGGAAATGCAAAAAAAAGAAGGAACTTTTTTCCATATGTGGTGGATCTGTATAGAAGCCCAAAAATATTGGCAGAAAATTAAAATTTGGTAATCACTGAGAATTTAAGGGGCTGACTTGGTAGTTCAATCACAACAGCAATTTTGTATTTCACAAAAAATGCTAGCTGGACCACCCCCACCCCAAAATCTCAGAGATTCAATTATAAAGTAGCAAATACAGTGTAGTACATATTACATTTTGAAGTATCTATTTATAGCTTCTGCTTATATTCTGTGAATATAGCTTGTGCAAAAAGGATATGGAAAATAACAATCTGGAAATCTTGATGTCAAAGCAAGACAATCCAGAAAGAAACCTGTTAGTCTGTCTTCCTACCTTGTCTGATAATAAAGATACTAATAAAAATACAAGGGGCAAGACAAAGGTTCTATATTTTATTCACAAATACAGGAAGCAAGTAATGAGTATTCCTGCATGCAGAACTTGTTTTTCTAAAACACAACCCTCATGAATACATTCCTGTATCCCAAGTATTTTTAGCTTTCTGCTGCTGAATTTGTCTCATATAGCAAATATAGTTTGTTCTCTTTCTTTCTCTCCCCTCTCATACACACAGACATGCACATACGCCTAACTGTCACAATCAACAGCCCTGCTGGAGGAGATGCAGTATGTTATTATTCTCAAGGAGATCCTACATAAATTCTCCATCTTTTGACCCTCAAATCTTTTTTACCTATTAATAAGGAAACGTAACTGTTATACTTTAGGCCACTGATAAGGAATCCTGGAAGGAATTCTTCTCTGTATGTGTTTTTCTTTTTCTTGGACTGTAAGAAATTGTATTGTTTAGGCAGATATTTTCTGATTGATCACTATCATATCTCAACCTAATTCACATAAATCAAGTATACAGTAATGTTTTAGTCTCATTGGAAATATAGAAAACTTAAAATATATACTGTATCAAGAATATTTAGGAAACTATTTACTTTTGTTTTGAATAAAAATTCCAAAGTTTCTTCCATTAGCAAAAGGAGCAGAGATTGTTCTTGTCCTTGAGGCTTTTGGGGGGTAAATAGAGAGATAAATGACATTTCAACCAATAAATAATGCTCTGTTCTTATACACTGCCTGCCATAAGCCCACTAATTGTTGCTAGCACAAATGTATACAAACAAAGGGCATCCAGTTATAATGTGTTACTTTCAATAGCCAGCTAGGATGCCACAGAATTGCTTAGTAGCAATTAAACTCAACACTGCAAAAGCTGAGATGGTAATCAAACCAATGCTCCTTGCAAAGCCTCCACTCATCCATATGTTAATTTAAATATAAAGCAAGTTGGCAAAGTAGAACCTGCATACTGTGCATTAGGGAGGAGGGTAGCAAAAATGTTATTATAGGACTCTCTTCATCATCCAAGCATGAGACAAATCTGATTAATACCAAGGTCATATCTTACAGTTACTTCTTTCAGTACACAATAACAAGTAACATCCAAGCATCTGAACTGGACCTGTTTTAATTTCAAATAGTCATTAAGTAACTAGTTGCAAATCTGTAATTTATCTGTAATTTAAGTCCTTTTGTTTAGCTGTTCCCCAAAATATTGCTTGAAGTTATTTGTAGTATTTACTGATTATCTAAAACAGGGATCCCAACTCCCAGGTTGCAGTCCACTACTGGGCTGTCATCCATTTGCAACTGGGCCATGTGAGCAGTAGGCCAGCACGCATGAGCAATTTGCATGAGCAGCAGGTGGGCACACATACATATGTGTGAGGAGCTCAACTTTCACAAGTCAAGGTGCGTGTGCATCATGGCCCACTGCTTGCCTGGCCTGGTTCCCCACTCCTTTCCCTCCCACCAGATAGTCAAGGTTGATGACTAGTGATCTAAAACATTAAAACAATCAAATATTAAATTCCACAACAAACTTTAGCATTGAAGTATTTGTGATAACAAAAGTACATTGATTCATGTTTAGTCATCCTAAGGCTGAGCAGTCACTGTCTTGTTTTATTTCTTTATGATGAACAAGAGAATAGATAATACCCTTTGTTAAAGATATTCTGCCTAACTATTTCAGCCTAGAAGTACAGAAGTTGTTATACATTATTCATGACCTGTCTTCAAGATGTCTTTCTACAGCAGCTTTAAGCTGAAACTGCAGTTTAACTTCCAAAGTTAAAATTAAAAAGAAAATAATGGGAAGACAGTCAGCCCACCAAACCACTTTCTTGATTACTCTGTACAGGTTAATGCCCATTGGGGGTTTAGGAATTTTGCTTGAGAGACAATTGAGATCTTTCAATGAAGCAAAAGCAGCTTAACTAATCTTCATCACATCAATTTCCTTTGTCTGAAGAGTTCACATTTGAGCGAACTGAAAGAAAGAAACAAAGGATAATACACTCTCAAAAATTTTAGGTTTCTGTTCACTTTTTCTGCCATCTTTGATAAACTGCATTTTCCTAAAATTGTGCAGCACATTCCTTCTTTTCCCTGTTATTCTTCTCATACAAGGTATCTATATTTGCCTTCACTATGAGCTATTATTATAACCTTATATTTTATTAACTTTGCAAAATCATCTATATGAAGAACCAGAACTCCAAAGAAATTTCTTAGAATATTGTTCCATCAGCTTGGATCAACTGTAGAATTAAGGTATGTCTATTTAACTGCGCTAAATAGCTTGTATATGTTGTGCAGATATACCTTCTGTAAATTATCATATTAACATGAATTGTCCTATCAATATGAATAAAATAATGCCTTCATAGTAAGACATAAGCAGTCCAAAATCCAAGAATTTAAATGAAAAATGGTTTCTCTAACAGTGTAAAATTTTAAAGTACTATAATATAATTTATTCCCACTTCTATAAATAATTTTAACTCTTTGCAAAATAATATTATTTAATTAAAGTTGTAATATTCAAAATACCACATACATCTTAAATGTAAAAGGAACATTTAATTTTCCTTTTACACAGGTATTATTAACTATATTTATACTTTAAAAACAACTATAGGAATTTATTTCAAGCATATGGAATAGAAATTTTATTTTCAATTTCTCTTATATCATCAGAATTTGCCAATGAACTGATGCCTGGAATCTTCAGCTTTATGATATGTCATGAAATGTACTCTCAAAAGCAGATTGATTAAAAACCAAAATAATTTCCCCTTCTGTCAAATTAGAAATACAAAATTTGAAGATTTTAAAAGACCCCATGCAACCCTACAAATGAAGGTTGTTCATCCCTAATACAAGGGAATGTGTGAATGCTGTGAATAATTATAATATGCAAATATCTTAAAATCATCAAGTAAATTTGATATAAGAATGATGACTTCATATGAAAGGCTCGATACCAAATGACAGTGCAGACTAAATGCACAGAGGTAAGCATTAGAAAACAGCTTATTGGGTCTTTGCTACTGTCTGGATGCTTATTTTTGATGTTTGAAAAAAGTACAAGGATAATAACAGAAACAATAATATACTTTCAAGAAAAAATGAAAGCTAAATATATTATTGGTTCAAAATTATGATTGCAATATTTTGTATAGGACTAAAATATTGCAAATTTCCTATACATTTATTTTCCAAGAAGCAATTTCCTAAACAGAGAATCAAGATTTTAAGCAGTTTTTAGCATCCAAAAGAACACAAGACTTCTTCTCAAAATATTGTTCAAGAAAGCTAAATCTTACACGAAATACGGTCTATAAAGTTGAACAATATCAAACTCATTCAACACTGAATGAGAAACACTAACAAGAATATCATGATTAGTTGAAAACTGACCACAAATTAAGAAACAACTAAATTTACAGTTCAAATATTAATTTTGCTGTCTTGCCAACAAGATTGCATTAGGTGTTTGTGGCTGATATTTTCCAATATGGCTATGCTAGATTAAAATTGGACCAGCATTCCTATAACATACAGGTTATTTTTTCCTAAAAAGTGTTTTTAAACCCAGGTGAAAAAATTCCCAAGATATTTGAAAAGGATACTATTATGCTGTTAAAAGTAACAGAACTGGCAACACCATGCCAACGTTTAGCACAATCCAAAATCTTACCTGGCAAATCTTTCTGTTTTAACATATCAACTTTTACAATCAGTATTAAGGTTATTAAAAAGTACTAAGGTTATGAAAAAGCCATTTACTGTGCAGAATGAAGAGTATAATGCAGTCTAACTGCTCCTTATACAGTTTAACTGATCTGTATCAGCATCTGCTGATGAGAGATATAAATTCCACAGCTCTTACATAAAATCTCAGACAATCTGATTATAAACCAGATTGATTATAATAGAATCTCACACCTAAAGTATCTTGAGTTATTTTTATCATTGTTACATCTAAATCTTATGGATGTTTCAACTACCTGCTCAATAATACAAATATCTCTGTGTGATCTGATTTTCTTAAAGATGCAGTTTACATTCTGTTACTGACCAAGGATATTACTTTAGTCTACCAGGACATGGGAACCATAATCTCAAATTTATTATTACAACCAAGTCTTCTCCTGTTATTAATCTATCATTCTGTTGCTTATCAAATATCAAATTTACATACACATGTTACAATTAAAATGAGATTTCTGAAAAAAATGAGTAAGTTTTTGGAGGGGAAGAGTAAAGCAGTAACTGAGATTTCCTTATCATCATCCTGTATAATCAGTCATTCAACGGGAGAAATTCTCTGTTGGGTATGCAATGAGATTCCATTGTTCTGCATCTGAGCAGACTTTTTTTACAGCCTGGAGTCTCATTTAGAAGATTATTTTAAAAGGTATGCTTGTTTATATGCTTAAATGGCTCACTTTGCACAGAGGAAAGCAGTCAGTTGTTAAGGAAACAGTCTTAAAATGATAATGAAACTGTATAATATGGCATAAATATATAAGCCTCGCTAGGCTTGATATATAAAAATTTCCAGGGGACCTTTCTTTTTTCTTATTTCTTTCTGTTTCTATTTATTTTGCATATAATATTTTAATGGGTTGTCGGTATCAGATAAATTATATATGCTTATATGCATGATCCTTACATTTGTGAAGTCATCCATGAAAGGTATAGCAGAAGGCCTTATGCACTTTAGTGCACAAATGAGGAGTGAAATTTTTGAGATGATCATAATTAAGCAGGTAAATGAACGGGGAATGATAGTAAGAACTACAGTAAATATTCAGAAAATGTATGACATACCCTATGCAATATACCAAAATATTGCTTGCTTGATCCAGCTCATGAACAAGAAACAATCATAAGATCTGCTTAAATATATTTATACTAGATTTAGTGACCTTAATTCCTTAATCTCTATCAAAACTCAAAAAGCTAGATACATCATGATGATATTGCCTTCTGGGACAGACAAAAAACTACAAATGAATAAAGAATTTAGGCATTGCATGGCTGGGATATTTTGAACAAATGTAAAAGTAAAGTGTGAGATAACAAAGCATTCACAGTAATAATAATGTCTTGACTAGGAGAGCCCAATAAGAACAGATCAT
The DNA here is from genome assembly GCA_015471245.1 of Laticauda colubrina. Classification (NCBI taxonomy): domain Eukaryota; kingdom Metazoa; phylum Chordata; class Lepidosauria; order Squamata; family Elapidae; genus Laticauda; species Laticauda colubrina. The sequence goes on from BLBF01000002.1 coordinate 50,095,839, forward strand.
GGCAATTTCTTAGTATGCAAGTGAAAAATAACATGGATACCTTTCTAATCATTATATTATTTAAGAATACATTAAAGAACAAATATTGGACAAAATTACCCAGAGGAAGTTAATAGAACTACCTTTTCCCTTTCGACCAGAAGCCATTTTAGGTATATACAGTATTTGTTATCTTGATAGTATCAATAATATCTTTACAGATATATCCAAAATGTAACAATGAGTCAATTCCTTGATGTAAAAGAATCACTAAACAATTGTCTAATAATTACAGAACAAGAAAATACATTCTTATTCCACTTAAAAGGTTCTGCACAACAATTTTAATTCTCCTACTTTGCTTAGGAAATCAAATAAATCTGTGCATCTATTTCCCAGCTCACTAACAATATTTTTTAAAAACCATAGCTTTTAATTTAAGAAGCAGATTTTCAGTGTTCATTTTTTATGGAATAAAAATACATTTAATGAATGTAAATACTTAATAAACTCACAACACATTATTTTCTTTTATTCAGCATCCTGAATATTTTTCTCTCCTAGCTAATTGTTCCACCATTGGTGTGCTGTATTTCTTTCTTTCTATCTATCTATCTATCTATCTATCTATCTATCTATCTATCTATCT
>BLBF01000002.1:50096476-50138388 GCA_015471245.1 Laticauda colubrina
TCTATCTATCTATCTATCTATCTATCTATCTATCTATCTATCTATCTATCTATGCAATTCAGGTGATGATAGAATAGCATGAACTTCTATGGTTTTTAACTAGTCTTACAGATAAAATATGCACATATCCCCCTTAATTCATTAAAATAACAAAAAAGGAAGAAGGAACAGGTTAGGGGTAGGGTTAGAGTTAGAGTTAATATTAAAGATGTAGGAGGAATGAAGTTGTCTTATACAATATTTGCTGCCTTGTTATTATAGCAACCAGACATAATTTGGCTACATGTGGATTCTTACCGTCTGCCAGGAGAAAGAAGATAAACAAGTCATTATCTCTGCCTTGGTGTTCCTTTATGATAGACTGTGTATCAAGTAACCCTTCTGAAGAAAATGCAATACAAATGAGATGTTGCACATTCTGTATGGCATGAAGTCACATGGACAGAGGTGTTAATGAAAAGGAATCTTTTGATATTTACATCAATAACTGATGAGGTAGTACATCAGACCTCAATAAGGGAAATGCTCTGAAATGTCTATGAGTTGCTAAGGACTGGCAATAATCAGCTAGCTTAGTACTTTGAAAGTATGAAAACTGACTAGATCAAAAAGTTGTTCATATTCAAAAGCTCATTAAACTCCTGGAACCTCACAATGCCAGTATTTGGTAGCTGTCTTTCCACCAAAGTTTTCCAACTGCTTTGCCAGATGACCTCTGGCAAACTCTCTCTGGAAAATTATCAGATATAATCAGCTATAAATTTACTAAACAAGACAATTGTTTTCTGCCTGGACATCTCTTCTTTTTCTTTTCTTCCTAGTGTGCCCAGATAAAATAATCATCCAGTTGCAATAAATTGCCTTTTGTACCACCACAGTGTGTAATTCTGAACCAGCCAGCATTTTAAAGAACTTTCAAACCAATATTGATATTCTGGATTGTTGCAGAATTGTAATTATGGAGCTTAAAATCAAATTAAATTACTACAGTTTATTGAGATTTACAAATTTTATTCATGTGCACCATGGTGAGGAGAAAAAGTATTCTATGTTTAGAGGCAAGAAACTTTGATAAAATAAAGTTATACAAATACTGGATACTTTCAACTCCAAAGTTGAAAGCATGGACAATATTGCAGTATTCATTAATTCACTGTGTTTTGATATTATCTAAGAATGAAGATTCTCTTTTACTTATCTTGCTCCCACTACATCTGAGATCATTCCAACAATCAAACAAAAAAATTTTATTCAATCATAGAATAGCTTGAAATCAGCTAGTGTAAATTCATAGCCTATCCAGGTGATGACTGGCCATGAAAATCCACAAAGTTGCAGTTTGGTTTATATTGCTTGGCACCAGAAAGACTGAAAGCAATTGGTCATAATTAACCTTTTTTCCAGCTTACCAAGCCAGCTGAAAAAAGAGAAATTATGCCAATAGCAGAAAATGAAAATCCAGGCAGAAGTTTTTTTGTTTTTTTTAAATAGATCAGCTTCATAGTTAGGCACCATGTTCAGAACAGAACAAAACATTTGAGCTGAACTCTTTCAAGAGGACGGAATGACCTGTAGCAGGTCACCTGCTCTAGGAGCTGGGCTTGCATAGAGTTTAATCCCTGCAGATGTTCTCAGTCATCCAGGTCATGGTTGTCCCAAAGGTGCTTTCTTTTCAAAAGCGGAAAATCTCCATAATCTATGGAGCTATGCACTTTGGAATGAACACTCTTCAAATACTGCAGAAATATGAATGGATCTCCAAAGAAAAATTGCACACTACAGGATTCAGAAGGCCTTAAAGGCACTGATAAACCTCCAAGTTGCCTCAGTGACTTTCAGAAGGAGATCTAAAGGCCTGGTCCCACTGCACTTATGGATGCAAAGAGGATGTAAAACGTTAAAAAAAGCTTGCCATCCGTTGGAAAACGCTATGCATCCATTGTGTACTCATTGCATACGTGTTTCATACGCTCTATCCGTCAAGCATCTGTCCACTGAGATTTCATCTGCACAAGAGGTTTTGAGCTGCACAAAACTTTGTGAACGGATGAACTTTCCGCTGCGTACGATGTACATCCACGACATATACGGTTAACAAACGTTCTATGTCCGTTATCATCCATCAAACATCCGCTGTATCCTCTCTGCATCCTCTGGCCAACCCCTCAACTCACATCTGCTGCAGCTGAAAGTGGAAAGAGGGAGGAAACAAAACACAGAACGGAACGTCCACACAGCATTAGGAGCATGGAAATAGAAAGGATGTAAGCGTATGCATCTTGTATATAAAGGATTAAAAACAGACAAAACTTTTGTATCTGGGATGTATCTTGTATATTTAGGATGTCTGGAGTATGTCCAGAGTATGTAGAAGGACACCTAGCGGACAAGAGATATTTCCTATAAAAAGGGGGAGAAAATCATCTGAATCTCAGTATGAGTCCAGCAGCTGTGGTGACCTCTTCACCCTTAGTCTTGGTCTTCAACATCATCAATTGTTCTCCACCATGGATGATGACACAGTCCGTATGATAGGTGCGCTCATTCATCACCAGAACCAAAACCTCTTCAGACTGCTTCAACTTTATACAGAAGGAGAAGAAGGAGATGTCCAAGAGCTGTGTGGGTCCGACGATGGATCGTGAGAAGAATGGAGTTTGGACTTTCTGACCAGTTGATGGTGGAGCTGAGGAATGAAGACCCTCGTGCATTCCATCACTTCATGAGGATGCCACCAGCCATGTTTGACGAACTTGTAGAGCGTCTGAGACCCAGGTTGATCAAGCCTAGAACCAACTTCTATCCTAACCTGGACCCTGGACTGAAGGTGGCACTAACTCTGCAGCACCTGGCCTCTGGAACCACATACAGAAACATGCAGTATGCGTGGAGGGTGCCACACAACACCATCAGCAAAGTGGTCAGAGAAGTGGTGCAGGCCATCATCGAAGAAGACGTGGAGGAGCTCCTCCACTGAAGAAGGCTGGAGGAAAGTTGCAGAAGAGTGGTATCAGAGGTGGAACTTTCCCCACACCGTTGGAGCCATAGATGGGAAGCACGTGGCCTGCAAAGCTCCACCCAGCTCAGGGTCCACTTATTACAACTACAAGGGCTTCTTCATTATCATCCTCTTTGCCATGATTGATGCTGACTACAAGGTCATCTACATCAATGCTTCAGGCAATGGGTCAGCTTCAGATGGCCAGGTATACAACATAAGTGACCTCAAGGATGGGCTGGAACGCAACCTCATCATGGGTTTTCCAGGTCCAGACCCCCTACCCAATGACACACAAGATGTGCCCTATTTCATCATTGGTGATGACACGTTCTCCCTCAGAACCTACCTCATGAAGCCGTACACTTCAAAATACCTCACACGTGAAGAGAGGCTCTTCAACTACAGGCTGTCCAGGGCAAGACGGGTGGTGGAGAATGCCTTTGGCATCCTGGCCAACAGGTTCCAGATACTTCTCACCACCATGCAGCATGACCCAGAGACTGTGAGGAGCATCGTGGAAGCTTGCTGCATCCTGCACAATCTCATGCACACCCACTACCCAGTGTTGCAGAACAGACTTGTCAACCATCATCAAGGGAATTGGGACATGGAGTCTGGTGAATGGAGGCAAGAACATGACCTGATAGCCACTGTGGATGCACAAGGCCCCAACAAAGCTTCACATGAGGGGAAGAAGCACTGCAACCTTCTGAGACACTGGTGCAACTCCCCAGCTGGAGCAGTGGAGTGGCAAGACTGGATGATAGATGATTAATGGATGCTTCCTTGAGACTGTTGCATAACACTGATGAGATTGTGCCATGTATGTTGAGTGGTCCTACATTGAATAGAGCATGAATAAAGAGCTTTGTTTATTTTAAAATGTGTTGATCAATGAATAAATTGTTTTTGATAATAAAGGTCCATATGTGTGGCAGCTGGGATGATGGACCATACAGTCCCACTATGCTTGCACTGGAGGTTTATCTATCCCACAACTATCCTAATCTATCCCACAAACATGCAAAGGCTTATCAATTTTTTAAAAGTTTTCACCAACACTTTATTAAGTAAAAAAATTAACCAAGTGTCTTTAGCAAAGATAACCTTTATTAACTTTCTTAACTTTATGACTTTATTAAAAAAGCAAAATGAACCAAGTAAAGTGTCTTAAGCAAAGAAGTACAACTCAGTCTCTTACACTATTCTCAGTCACTTTGAGTCATGTCCATGGTCTCAGTTGTTAAGCAGGCAGGGACTGTGGAGGTGGCTGTGGCTTGAGTGCTGGTCTGAGGCACCATTGGGGTGCTTGGCCCCGAGGGTACAACAGGGGATGGTGTGTTTAGGAAGCTGTCCGAGAGCTGACTCAGTCCCATGAGGTTGAGATGCCCCTCATCAAGGACTTGAGATGTCAGGCCCAATACTGGTGACAGATTGTCCATTGACGGGCTTGGCTGTAGGGTGGAGGAAGGAGGAGTTTAATGGGGCTGTCTGGTCTGCAGCTGGGTGACGCATTGCATGCGTCTGTGGCATGCAATGAACCTGGGCCTGGACTGGGAAGTTCTGCTTCTGCTGTGGAAAATCTTGGTAGTCATAGCCTTGGTAGGTGAGGGGCTGTTGAAAGCCGTGGAAGGGCTGTGACATCGCCTGGGGTGGAGGAGCAGACCTGGACTGGGTCGGAGCAGCTTCAGCTGGGCCTTGAGGGTTGTGCAGAAGTGCTATGATATTCTGCTTCATCACCTGGTACTGGGCCTTGGTCAGGTCCCTGAAGGTCTGGCTCATGTAGGTGATGAAGGGCTTCCGGCCCGAGGATGGTATGTTGCTTTGGACCAGCTGAGAGAGAAGTTCTGTGCTGGTCTTCATTGTGTCCCTGATCTCCAACAGCACACTGTGGTCCTGGCCCTCCAGTCTGCCTCTCTGCCTGCATCCTCTGGAGCTGGGGGTGGGGGTGGGGGTGGGTTGGCCTCTCTTGGCTGCTGCTTCTTCCTCCATTTGTGACAGCAGGACATCATCCTCGAGGGGATCCTCCAAGTCCGCCCGCATGGGGAGTGCAGCTGTCACAGGGGTCTCTGCTGTGGGGTCCTCTGAAGACACCTGCCTGAACAGGGTAGCTGGCTCCTGGCTGGAAGAGGACTGGCTGTCTGTGGGCTGTCTGAGGGAGAGGGGTCTCAGAGGGGCTGCTCCTTGGTGGAGGATCTCACCCTCCAGGAAACTGCACTTGGCCATGATGTACATCTCCTGGTCAGTGAGCTTGACAGCGGCCTGCCCGGATTTCTTGAGGTGTAGCTTGCCATATCAGGTGTGCATGTGCTTCCACCATCCTAGGAGTACTTCTGCAGTGTACCCCAGGCTCTCTGCCTTGTCTCTCCAAGCTGCCTGCTTCTTCTTGGTGTCGCGATACAGTCTGTGGCCTTTCTCCAGAGGTACTCGTTCTCCCTCAGCCATTCCAGCACCTCATCCTCATGCTCCTCGGAAAGGGTATACTGTTTCCTCTCTCCCTTCTGCTTCCCTTTCCTCTTCCTCCCTCTGGCAGGGGCTTCAGCAGGACCTTCAGGGGCTTGAGCAGCCGGGCCTTCAGGGACCTGAGCAGCAGGGCCTTCAGCAGCAGGGCTTTGAGGGCCTTGGGGCTGGTCCACCACAGCAGCAGCAGCAGCAGCTTCAGAGTCAGTGCCAGGGGTTGTGATGCTGGTTCTGGCCTTCTTGCCAGGGCTGGAGCGAGTAGGCACAGGCTTCCTCTTCTTGCCTGACTGACAAACCATGGTGTTCCTGCTAGATGTATGTGGCAGCATGTCTTTCCCCTGTATGCTGACTGCGTGCATGCTGCATCCTTTTATATCTGCGGAGCTGACGCAATTCATACTCCCCGCATGTGCAGTGAACGCTTTGCAACCGATATACATCCACGCAGCACCCCCTTTGTTTCCTATAGACATCCGTGTTGCATCCGCTTCATCTGCTATGCATCTGCCTCTTCTGCTATGCGTCCGCTTCAAAATTCTCCCCCAGAACCCCTTTGGATGTGTCATCTGTTTCCATCCGCTGTCATCCGCTAGGCTTCCTATGAACATCCGTTTAACATCCCCACTACATACTACCCACGTCCAATCTTTTCTGTTCTTTTCCATTCTGTTTATACAAATTTTCACCAATTTTTGGAGCGGATGACAATGGATGGAGCCATCCCCGAAATTTTGCTCATCCGCTGTGTCCTTTATGCATACGTTTTGCGTCCATCGGCCAGTGGGACCGGGCCTTAACAACATGATTGCAAGGAATATAAATCTTTCCATTATCCACCATTCAGTCATACCAGAAGAAGCTTCTTGTAGGAGAAGCAAATCATTTTCAAGGAAAATAAAGCCCAGTTCTCTTTTGAAAGAAAACACTTATGGGACAATCATGATCTGGATGACTGAGAATCTCCATAGACATTCTTCTTTTTTTATAGATTGGGATCACCAAAGCTAGGTCCCAATCATCATAATTCTTAGCATGGTTATCAGTACAGATAGAGAAGCCAAAATGAGTACCCAGAAATCTAAATTGTTACAAATGATCTCTGCTGAATGAAGTACTCTGCAGCTTTTTTTAATTTCAACTGCTTAATCAGTTCTATGACTTCATAATATGACATAAGGGCTAAGAGGAGAAAGGGCTTTGGCATTTACCTGATACTCCCATTCTATGTGAACTGTGAAGAGCAGCCAGTGATGGGAAGGTGTTTCAATCCCTTCTAGGAAGGCTAGGCTTAAACTTGAAGACACTCCTCCTCCTCCACAAGACTCCTCCTTAGCATCCCCAGTTTTGCGAAACCAAGATATCGATACCCTATATGCTTAAGCCTATGTAATAACCCTGGCCGGAACAGACCCCTACCAGACAGAATAAAAGGGAGGGGCTGGATGCTCTTTACAGCTCACAGAGAACAGGCGTATCAGGTAGGTACCAACGCCCTTTCTCCCATGAGCTGTTCAGAGCATCCAGTGATGGGACATACCAAAGCTTGGCACTGTCCTAAGGGAGGGACTCTATCTGGGTTGCAGACCCTACTGTCTCTGAAATAACTTGCTGCAAAACTCGCCTACCAAATGAAGTCTGAGCAGAAGCAAATAGGTCAATTTTATAATTTCTAATAAATGGAGATAGAGAAGCCCAGCTCGGCAAATCTCCTCTATTGTAGCTTGGGTTGCCCATGCTGCTGTGGTGGCTGCACTTCTAGTGGAGTGAGCGGTAATGCCTTGGGGTACTGGAATCAAGTGAGAGTCATACAACTTAGTGATGGTGGCCCTTAGCCATCTACCTATGATAGAGGGTGAAACCTTGCACCCTAGTGTGTTTGGCTGAAAAGGACACGAAGAGGGCTTCTGTCTTTCTGGAGGGCACTATTCGCTTTATGTAGATGAGTAAGGCTCTTCTTACGTCCAAGTGGTGCCATTGGAGTTCGAGCCTGTGTGATGGATGTGAGCAAAAATTTGGGAGCACCAGCTCTTGAGCTCTATGGAATGCCAAATAAACTTTTGGAATGAAGGAGGGATCTGGTCTGATAACCACTCTATCCGAATAGAAAATGCAGAGATCTTTGTGCACTGATAATGCAGCTAGTTCAGAAATTCTTCAGGCAGATGTAATTGCTATCAGGAAAACTACTTTGTAGGTTAGAAATAGAAGTGTTGTGGTCCTTAGTGGCTCGAAGGGACCTGTAGTAAGGACCAATAGTACCTTATTTAAGTCCCAAGTTGGATATCGGTGCACTACTAGGGGCCTCAAGTCCTTGGCACCACACAGAAAACTGTGAATGCGAGGGTGATGAGATATGGAGGTAAGATCATCCCAAGATATGACCGAAGCCAGGGCTGCCAAATGTCTCCACAGAGTATTGGGTGATAACCCTTTGTTTAGGCTCTCCTGTAAAAATTCTAATAATTGCACTACTGATGCGGAAGTAGGGTCAATCTGAACCTTCTGACACCAACGGCAGAAGCTAGACCAGGTGGCCTCATAGATTCGGTTCATCAAATCATACTGTGTTCCTGACCCATGTGTCAGTGGTAGAGGAGTCCCATTGATTGGCAAATTTTTTTAGATGACCACCAATAGGAATCTCACAGTGGTCGTTCTTGGACCTGCGGAAGGGCCTAGATCCTGTTCCTCAAAATTGTCTCCTAGGATGGAGTCCCCTTCTATATCTGTCCCTATGTTCAATTCTATCTGTCTGTTGTCTGAATCCAGGCTGTCTTTGAAATCTTGGATAGTAGGGTTGGTAGAAGGGGTGAAAGGAACCCCTACGAAAGGGGTTGTGATCATCTGGATTCTGATCGACAAAAAAGAGAGGGAAGAATTTTCTTTTTGGTTCCGGTTTCAATTAGGAGAGGTTCGGGCACACTGCCAAATAGTTTGTTCTCTGAGATGGGAGCTGAGGCAAGCCTCCACTTGTGCTTGACATCTGTCTGCTAATACCTGAGCCAAAGTAACCTTCTAGCCATAATTTGGGAAGCAATGGTCCTAGAGGAAAATTTAACTATATTGAAGGTAGCATCTGCTGAAAACTCTGCAGCAGCGATTAATTTTGCCACATCTTGATGTGCCCTAATGTTTGAGGCTGGAATGATATCCCTCTGGTGGCAGAGAGATGACCTGGTGAAAAAGGAGACAGCTGTGGCCGCTCTGATGGCCCATGCATCCGAGACGTGTGCCCTGCAGAGGGCTAGTTCCGCCCTCATTTCTTCAGGCTTGAGAGCCTCTTCAGCTTCACTTGGGATGGCTGAGGAAGATGCAAGCGCAATGATAGGCTCATCCACTTCTAGAGTGTTTAGAAATTTAGAGAACTTGGGTGCCAAATTATAGTATTTTTTATCATGTCCTGTGGGAGCGGGATATGAGGCTGCTGCAGCCCATTGTTTTAGTACTAAATTGGAAAAAATGTGTGGCACAGGGATAGCCTCTGCCTCAGTGACTGGTTGAGAGAATATGAGATCCTCTGTTTCCCCTGGAGTATTTGGTGGGAGAGGGGTACCCGTATTATCCAGTCATGCAGTGTTGTTGGCCTTAAACAGCAGAGATTTAAATAACTGTGGGCGGAATAATCCTGTAAATACGGGGAGGTAAGGTGAGAGGCCTTCATCATCAGACATCCCCCTTTCTAGTGGATCCCCTCTGACAATACCTGGTCAACGGTGTGTACAGACCCCTCCTCCATTTGATCCATTGGATCCCCTTGATCTCCCATATCCTGTGTGTACTGAGGGTCTCTGACATTGGGCAACAATAGTTCTGTGGAGGGGGGAGTAACTGATGAAGATGTGGATCCGTGATGTCCAGAGATCATTCAGAAAGAGATATGCAACCCGAAGCTGAGGGTGTTCGTCCTGCCTGAATTGGATGCCTGAATGTTGGATGCCTGCTTCTATGCCCTTCTGGATAGCTAGCTCCATCCATGCCCTCATGTTGGCAGGGATTTCCTCCGGAAGTTCCTCTTGTCTGAGGCCAGCTGCAGTTGGCATAAATGTTGCCTCTGGGACCCTCCTGGGGGAGACAATGTTAGAAAGAGCCTCCTGGGGAGGTTGTATCAATATGCTGCTCCTTATGGATAAATCCATAGGGGCGGTTGGAGGGTTCTGGGCCTATGAGGTATAGGGTATGATGAGTGGTGAAGAGGTGGGCTATGCAGCTGTTCATGTACATTTTTCCACCTGCCTTTCTAATGCCTGATGGCATCTGCATGCATCTTTCTCTGCTGCCTTAGAGGTATTTTTGGGCTCCGTGGACTTATCTCTATTTTTAGCAGTTAGTCTAGATCTGGAGTTGTAGCTGCTATCCATGGTAATGTCTTTGACAGCAATGGAAAAAGGCTATGAAAAGGTGGCTGGAACACCTAGGGGCCTGCTCCCTTAAGGGGCAGGGATCCTGAAATAAATAGTTCCCCGATGCCTTTAACAAATATTGTCTCTTCATTCTGTTTTGCTTTGTTATCTATCTGTCTGTCTGTCTATCTATCTATCTATCTATCTATCTATCTATCTATCTATCTTTTAATAACTTAAAAATTTGTAGAATTTAAGTCAATCAAATCAATTTTTGAATAAAGTACTTGTAATATCAAATATAGAGACCAGAACACCCCCTCCAAACCTGGCACCTATATGAGAACATAGAGGTCTGTAACTGATAATTAGATTAGTTTAGCTGCACTTATTGCCTGTGGAATCCTCTAGTCCTCTAACATCCAGTGGAGTGGTGGCAGGGACTCCCCTTCCCAGGTCCCCCAAAAGGAAAACCTTGTTGGGTAACTTTCCTCACAGACAGTAACAATTACTCAGCAAATTTAATCATGCGGCCTTTAAAATGCTGACTGCCTCGTGGCAGAATGAAAACAAAAGCAGCTACCACTGCCCAGCCTGCTGAAAGCAAAACCGCTCAGCGGGAAGGCGCAGGGGCTAATTCCCTGCCCTGAGGTGTTCTGCAGGGAAAGCCTCATAATAAAAAAGAAAAAAGGCTGCACTTTTAAATGGAAGCTTCAAACCTTGAAGGGACAGAGCATTTACTCAGCCAGCTGGGAGATGGAAGAGAAAAGCCTCCTTGTTTAGAAGTTTAAGGCAGCATCTCTGAAACGAGAGGCTTTTAGCCTCTGGGCAGATTGGAAAGATAAACCTCCCCATTTATGAGGCTTTAGCCTTGGAAGGCTGGAATGTAAAAACAAAACAAAAAAATGAGTGAAATGACTTTTGGAGGTCCCCAGGGAGGTGGTTGGTGACAGAAACTATGGTATTACCTGACCTGACAAATAAATCAACTAAATCAGCTAAATCACCAGTGTTCTGTTCCAACCAGGAAAACAACAACACAACCTGTCTGAAGAAAGGCTGAACTAAAACTGGGGACGCTAAGGAGTAGTCTCGTGGTGGAGGAGGAGTGTCCTCAAGTTTAAGCTCAGCCTTCCTAGAAGGGACTGAAGCACCTTCCCATCACTGGATGCTCTGAACAGCTCATGGGAGAACAAATGTTCTTCATAGTTAATTCCCATTTTGTATGGAGTAATTCCACCTCTGTATAGAGCAATCTGAAATGGGCTTCCCAAACTGAAGCAAGAATGAAAGATGAAATTAATAAATTAGGGGATGGAGCACAAATCCATTATTAAAATAGATTTTCAAAAAAATATCCCCTATCATAATAGGCACAAAAGAACTATATGATTAAATATTTTGTTCATTGGGTAAGATAGAAAAAGGCCCTCTTTCTTTTAGATTTTGGACAAAATTCTGAAATATATTCATTAATCCAGAGTTCCAATCATTTAGAAACAAATTTTAACCTGGTTTAAAAGGTCACAGTGTTGAAAGCCATAAATGCAAACATTTATTTTAAAAGTAACTGAAAATATGTCAACAATTCATGACAAATAATACTGTGTATAAATTAGGTTAAGAGAAACATGAATTATATAATCTGAGACCAGAAAATCCAATAGTCAAAATATTATGTTATGCCAAATTTCAACCAAAACTAAAAAAATATGTCCTTGTGTAAATACATGAGATTGTCAGGTATTGATTTTTCTTGTTCTAAATATTATTAGTTGGAAAATTATCATTGGTAATTTCCAGTTTATTTGCACCTAACAGACTCCTAATCAGCCCCTATATCCAGATGAGAACACATACACACACACACACACCACTCAGTTCACCTAGAAGGAAAATAGCTTGTCATTTATTTATTAAACATTGAAAATATTTAATTAGTAAAATGTATTAAAACCAGGAAGAGACATAGAGGCATGACCAATAAACAAGAGAGAAAAGGGCAGGGGACTTAATAACAATCTAGATTCTCAGTATTTATATATCAAAAGGTACAGGACTTCACAGGGTTATTTGAAACAATATGGTGGCATTTGACTTCCACCATCCAAAAGAGGATGCTTTTTGTCAATTCCTGCTTTTATAAATATGGCAGTAGTAGTAAAACAGAAGCAAAAAGCAAAACATTAGATGATTCTTCCTCTGTCTTACACCATGAAACGTTCTGGTGTAAGGAGATGATACATCCAACCTTATTGAATTATACAGCATCCCACAGGCTATCCTAGACAATTGTGATTTCTACACTGATGTAGTTTATTGAAACAAATTGTGTTTAGTATCCAGCAGGTCACGCTTCATTAATAGCATTTGACTTAACTTCAGGGATAACAAGAAGTAGTTCATTAATTCTAATGCTTTAGATTGTAGTCTAAAAACATTCAGATTTGTAGATGTTGTTTGCGAAAGGGAGGGGGATCAAGAAAGTTTTCTTAAATACTGTATGTCAAAGTTATTAATTACATATGAACAATAGCTGATGTATACAAGTTAAAATAAGTATAGGTAGTTAATTTATTTTTATTGTACTACACTGGTTTTCAAAGGAGAATCTTCAGATGCCGGATTGCTTTCGAAGCTTTTAGCACAATTAACTGAAAACTAGTGCATGTCTTATTTTAAAAATAGTTGATGAGGCTAGAGTTGCTTCACAGAGTAAGATCAATTTTTTGTTATTAAATTAAAATTAACAGCTCTGGCTGAAACATGTTTCTTCTGAAAAGTCATACAGTATTTCATATGCATACTCCTGCTGGAAGATGTATGTTTTCAGCTTATAGAGGAAAAAAGGCACAAATTGAGAGGCCATTTGCCTAAATTAGCCATGAATTTGTTGAATGTGCTATCTGCAAGATCTCAGCTAACAGTGCACTTGCTCATTGTTTATAATTGTTTGCTAACATTCTCAGGTCTCCTGAGTGGCAGCTCATTAATCTGTGTTGCTACAGCACGAAATCCATCTAGGAAATATCATAGTTTCAATTCCAGAGAGCTCCCTGAGAAAAAGGAAGGAATAACATATAGAAAGTTCAGAGAAAAGGCAAAATTGATGCCAGGAAAAGTTTCACAAAGGTTGTCAGGTTTGAGAGTCATAGAAAGCTCTATTTGGTTTCAAAAGTTTGTTGTGGTCAAATGGTTTCCTAAACAATCATGCAATCCTGCCCTTGTATAATGGATGCTGACCAGACTAGGTTTCATACTAGCTCCCAAGTAGGACTTCTTGAATGATCAGATCCTTAACTTGGCTACTCCATCTTACTTTCTGCCCTCAGAGTAAATATGAAAAAATAGAGGCTTAGAACTTTCTGGGTTTAGGTATGCAACCTAGAGCCTAAACTAAAATGAACAGTTTTCAAACTTAAATTCTGGAACATACTGGTCACAATATTCCAGAATTTGCTCTTTAATGCCATTGAGTTGTTGATATTGGGTTTTGTAGCACAACTACAGTAGCCCCAATATTATAGGCAAAATCTGAAGTGTTAGCCACACTATGATCCTGCTGCTGCGAGTCTACTTGGATGGACTTTTGGAATCGGTGAATTGGAGACTGTCCCAACCTAGACTGATGCTGAAATTTACCATTAGTTCCAAGTATTATCCAGTGCTACATACCATACAGAAAAAAGCAATCAGGATTTTACCATATTTCACATTTGCAATATGTAATTTTGAATTTTAGTTTCCATGGATACTCTCTCTACATTATAATTCAAGCCTACGGTTTCAGTGCCAGTTATGATTCACACATACACATTGTGTGTATATGTGTGTAACATACACGTTACGTATGTGTTTACACATATATATTCATTTTTCTCTCATAAAAATATTATAACAAACTATCATAATATATAATAGGGAAATATAATTTTTAGAGCTCGTATATTAACACTGTAAAAAGAGACTTGTAGAAGATTTATGCTGAAGTTCTATGTATAATGTGCTGAGAGAGGACCACTCAACAGTTCTGAATAGACATGCATAAAATGTACAGATGTGTTTGTAACAGCTCCTTCTGTGTCTAAAACTTAGAAAGTATTAGAACAAAACTCATTTTTATAAGTAATCAGAGAAAGACATCAGGGGGTTAAGACCTTTTGTAAAACAGACTTGAGCAAATAATGTTACTGCTTTTAGCAGGAATATCATGACACAGAGTGTTTAAAGCATTAATTTATGAAAGTTTAAAAGAAAGGCCAAGTCACCTCAGTGTTTGTCATTTTTATGTATAGTACGGGTGGAACGGGTGCAGCTCAAGAACTAACTCGTTCCAGGAATTGCACATACTTCCAGAAAAGGAAACAAAAAAAGTATCTCAAATTCTTGACCATTTAGTACCAGTCAAAAATACTATCTGGGCTTCATGCTGATTAAAGTGTTAAGGAGGCCAAGGTTCTAATCCACTTTTTAGTCCAGCATCAAAAACCCTGTGGACCAGTAATTCTCTCTTAGCCCAACCTTTGTTACAGACTTGTGGTTTTGGAGAAAAACAGGCAAAGAAAAACAGTCATCTTCAGTTATTGCTTAAAAAATGGCAAAATAAAAATCCAGCAAAGAAATAATCCTACATATAAGAACATCTTTTTTCCAAGGAAGTAATGCTTGAAAGAGCTGTCCACTGACATGGTTAGAATTGGGTGGATGAGGTCCTCTTGGACTGGGCAAGGCATGCCTTGCTTTCCTATGGCAAAAAACCTTCTGACCTTCTCAATGAAAGAAATACATATAACTTTCAGAAATAAAATGTTCTTTAACATTTAATTATATACCCAGAATTTAAATTATTTGAATAAAACAAAAGACTAATGACCTCAATAACATTGGTTCAGCATTAGTTGAACTATATACATGTAATAAATGGTCATTCAAAAGCTGCATGCTCCAAAAGTAGACATCTTTGGCAAACTGTATGTTCCAAATCGTCCACAAGTGAACAAAAGTTGACCTAGTTGATTTGTGGTACAAAGCTAAACTCAATATCTTTCTACAAATTTGGAAGCATGCATAGCATATTTATGCATAGTTCTTTAAACTATTTTGTTTTTCTTTTCTAAACTTTGTATTTTTCCCTGTGTTCTTGTTTTTAAAGTTCAAGTGCTGCACTTTTACTATTTTTCCAGTCACCTGAGGTAAATCTCTGGATTACAGCTTCAGCATCCATCACTTGCCAGCATGGACAGCAGTTCTTATAGCTTTATAACAAGAACTAGAAGATGACAAATTCCTGATGCCTTTTTTAAACAGAAAACCGGTATAGTTTAATCTGTAGAACACAGCATAAGGTATCAAGTCTTTTTAAAAATTTGTACATAATACATTGTATATTCTGCCCTGAAAATTACACAAACTTTATGAAGATATGTTTATGTTCAGAATTCATTAGGTTAAAGTTTCAGATATATTGAATAAATGCGATTAATCCATGGGTAGCTATTATTTCTTTCTTCCCCACAATACTTTTTGTGATTAAAAAAAAAGGATAAAGAGAACTGAGAAGATTTAAAAGCACAAATGGAAAATCCTACTGTGTGAACCCTGTGAAGCAAGAACTACATAATAGTGTCTCTTCTGGAAGCACTCTTAGCTTGGGCAATACAGTGTGGCAACATAAATTGAAAACAGAATCCTCTCAAATCAGAAGGAACCTCCAAAATATCAGGTGAGTAAATATGTATTGGTACATTTATAGATTTAATTATCACAACAGTGCTTTTATGCCTAACATACATTTAATAGCTTTTTCCCCACGATATATAAACTGATAACAAGGTGACAATAAGACATTTCAGGATAACTCTATGCATAAATACATATATCAGGGGTAAGAGATTTACAGTGCAATTATTCTTGTGCTTCCAATTTTCAAGATTCAACCATTAAATTTGAAGATAAAGTACCAATTTTAGCATAATTAGCAAAAAAATTAGCATCACTAAATAATTGCTAAATCTATGAAGTAACACCACCTTCCAAAAGAGACAAAAAAAATCCAACTGCATGTTATCTACCTTTCTAGCTACATTTTCTATATACTTTGAAAACTTCTAAAACTTTAATAAAAATGTTATTCCCCTCCCCTTTAGAAACATACAAAATAAAAAAATATTATTTCAGAGAAAGAGAAGTGCTAGGAATACAAGAAAAATAAAGATCCATTACCTAAAAATGTAGGAATAATAAACCAACAACTTAATCATGTTTCCAAGTAGTCCTTGTTGATTTATGTCACTGGGACTGCAATCATTCAAAGTTATGGCAAAGTTGTGATGATTTGGAAAGCCCTTGGAAAGCTTATAAGGTCTCCCGAAGCATTGTAAGCAGGTTCTGACCAGTTCTGGAGAACCGGTAGTGGGAAGTTTGAGTAGTTCGGAGAACCAGCAAATACCACCTCTGATTGGCCTCACCCCCGTTTAATCTCTGCCTCCCAAGTCCCAGCTGATCGGCTGGGTCTTCTTTTGTTGCCTTGCATAGGAGAACAGAGTTGGAAAGCAGGTTAGTGGGGTGAAGAGGGAGTAGGATTTTGCAGTAACATTCCCCTGCAGTGGGGTGGGAATGGAGATTTTACAGTACCCTTCCCCTGTCACACCAAGACATGCTCACCAAGACATGCCACACCCACCAGGACACGCTCACAGAACCAGTAGGAAAAAAAATTAATCCCACCACTGTAAGAATGGGGCACATTGTTTGGAAAACAGCATGAGTGGCCTTGGGATGAAGGCTTGGCATGGCCAGCAGCTGCCTCACTTAGGACTAGTCTGGGAACACCTTGTTGGCAATGAGAGGGACATGGCAAGGCCAGGTGGGCCTGGCAGGGCATGTGGAACACATGACAGTAGAGACAGATGGGGGTTTGCACTGTTATGCTGAAGTGGAATAACTGGTTGTGGAGGACATGAGGCAGCACTCCTCAGCAGTGTCACAGCTGAAATTGAGATCTGGGGGTGGTGCCAGTCGGTAGAGATTGCTGAAGGCCATCCACCCTCTATTTAGTCCCGAGCCACATCAATGCTGCCACTGCTACTGAGCACTGCCACTGTGCAGGGCAGCCAGAAGTTGGAGTGGTGATGGTGGAATAGATTGGTGGTAGAAATTGAAGAGGATGCTATACTTTATGAACTGAGGCTTGGGGCTTGAAGAAACCAAGCTAGGAATGGCTTGGATTTGTCTGGGTCCTCATCTAATGACTGGTGAATTAAGATGTTTAACAACAGAAATTCCAGTCCAATTACCCTAGTAACTACAGGACTACCTGTAATTATTTTAACCTATTAATTTGGAAGTTCAAAGGGAAAACAAGTTCAAGACATATTCAATTTAACTCTATAACTGGGTCTTGGGTTGTGAATATCTAAATTTCTCTTTTTTCATAAGTGACCACATTTTTCATGAAAACTTCAAGTTGTGCCTCTTTCTCTCTCTCTCTCACTCTCTTCCTGAACATCCTATTAATTTTGCCAATATTGATTATTTATTTATCTTGTATTTTATTTCTATAGCCACCCTTCTCAACAAGTGACTCTTCATATAATAATCCTTTCAGGACTAATTTCAGCAAAAATATTTCTTTTCTAGATTTACATTTGTTTTAGTATCTTATTTTGACTCCAGAAGCAATCACAATAATTGGCATAATTTTGAGATTTTGAGGTTAAAGAATATACAGTAAGATCACAGTAGAGTACAAATCTGCATCAATCCCAGGTCTCCACATGAACTAAGAATGGATTAGAACCAAGCCACACTTTAAATTATAAATCCCATTCCAAGGGACAAGCCATTACAAGTGGTAAGAAGACTATGGAATAACCCTTCCACAGGTACTGGTACGGAAAGGTGAGGGAGAACCAAAAGAAAACCATCCATATTTGTAGAGGTTCCACGCAGAACTTCCAGAAACAATAATGTACCTGAAGTTCCTATGACACCAGAGAAGACAGACAAGGCATGAAGGAGAACCTTGGCTCAAATACTATTTGGTTTTGTCATAATTATTATACAAGGGAGTGTAAACTCTTCTTGGAAAAAGTTGTTCTTAATGTTAGGGAAGTTGTGGGAACATAACATAAAATTGGCAGCAAGAACAAGCATGGGGAAAAGAAAGTAATAATAAACTGAATGGAAAATGAATGGAAACATAGTTTTGTTAGATAAGGATCACACTTATCCAAACTGTTTTGATGCAAAGGAATTGGCCTAAATTATTGACAAGATCTTAATCCAAGCAAACCCATAATTCAAAGCAAGAATGCTATTCATACATTTGCAGTTTGAAAACCATTTTTAAATTTTTGATCACAGACTGCTCATACTAGGAGTTGTTCTCACATATTTTCCTCACCTACATTATGCCTTTAAAATGTATACTTTTACAGAAACATTTATTATTTCAGCCTACTGAAAAAGTAATGAAACCAAAGTTATGCAATATAGTCATGATGGTGAACCTATGGCACGTGTGCCAGAAGTGGCGTGCAGAGCCATCTTTCCAGGCATGCCAGCTATCACCTGTTGTTCTTCTGGGTTCCGGCACATGCATGCGTGCTGGCCAGCTAGTCTTTGCATGCATGGGAGCACTGAAAACCGGAAGCTCCCCAGTGAGCATGCATGTGCCAAGCTGAGCTTCTGGGTTACAGTGTGTGCATGCATGAAGACTAGCTGGTCTTCTGGTTTCCAATGATCCCACACACGGATGTGCGTGCTTCCATTTCAGTACTTGGTGCTGAAAAGATCGCCAACACTGCAATATAACATGATCATTAAATGAAGTATTCCTATAATTGCCACTTTATAAGACTATTAGAATATCTGCTAATTATTTTTAAATGCCAAAAGGACATTTCCATATGAATGTTTTACAAAAAAATATTTTACATAGCCAACTAGCATAATTCATACACCTCTAGTGTTAAAACTAGGCAGCCTGTAATTGAAATCAATTTTGAAAGACCCTTTAAGCTTTCATATACATTTAATGAAGTTCAGAAAAAAAAGAAAAATTAAATTTAGACAATGGATGAGTGTATTAACTTGTATAGCAATAGTGTCAATGGACCTTAAATTATGACTGATTAAATAAAACATATTTAGAATTTATTGGACTCCAATATGCCTATATTGAAAAGAATTGTGTAGGATTTTGTTGGAGATGTAATAAGGACAATGCTTATTTAAAACACCTTTTTATAATGTTCTATACTTCCTAAATTTCTGCAGAAAGTGGTGAACCACATAAATGTGAGTGTGTGACAAAGCTAACTTTTCAAAGGCTAAAATTCTTTTTTAATTACTTACCTAGTACATGGAATTTGACAACTAGAAAATGTAAATAGATTCTCTGTGCCCTTTCTATGGCAAAAAGACAGATATTACAACACTGGAAATATAAATGCATGATCCCATTTACTCAATGGATTGAAGAATTGATTACACTTGCTATTTATGAGTAGATTGTCCATAAGCCTATTATTTTTAATGGACAAAAGAAATATGGGGCTCATGCACAAAAATACAGTAAGTTTTTAAAAAGCAATTAAATGTATATGCATATTTACACAATATTTGCATTTGATAGATGGATTTTTTTTCTTATGATCCTGTAATCCCTCAATTAAGGATAGACTTGGGGCAAATGTATGGAGCTGAGTGTTTACTGATCAGATTCCCTTCCTGATGCCTGCATGGAGTTTGCAGAAGATATATTTTCTTTGCACTATAAAAGAGAAACACCACTCGCTACCTAGGATTCAGCTCTCAACCTTCCAAGTGGGAGGTGAGCATCTTCATGGTGAGCCACCATGCCACTCGCATTTGAATATTATATATATGGAGTTATATATACACTGCTCAAAGAAAGAAAGGGAACACTTAAACAACACAATGTAACTCCAAGTCAATCACACTTCTGTGAAATCAAACTGTCCACTTCGGTAGCAGCACTGATTGACAATCAATTTGACATGCTGTTGTGCCAATGGAATAGACAACAGGTGGAAAGCAGAGGCAGTTAGCAAGACATCCCCAATAAAGGAGTGGTTCTGCAGGTGGTGACCACAGGCCACTTCTCAGTTCCTATGCTTTCTGGCTGATGGTCACTTTTGAATACTGGCGGTGCTTTCACTCTAGTGGTAGCATGAGATGGAGTCTACAACCCACACAAGTGGCTCAGGTAGTGCAGCTCATCCAGGATGGCACATCAATGCGAGCTGTGGCAAGGTTTGCTGTGTCTATCAGCGTAGTGTCCAGAGCATGGAGATGCTACCAAGAGACAGGCCAGTACATCAGGAGATGTGGAGGAAGCCGTAGGAGGGCAACAACCCAGCATCAGGACCGCTACCTCCACCTTTGTGCAAGGGGGAACAGGAGGAGCACTGCCAGAGCCTTGCAAAATGATCTCCAATTGTTCATGTGGCTGCTCAAATGGTCAGAAACAGACTCCATGAGGGTGGTATGAGGGCCCAACGTCCACAGGTGGGGGTTGTGCTTACAGCCCAACACCATGCAGGACGTTTGGTATTTGCCAGAGAACACCAACATTGGCAAATTCACCACTGGCGCCCTGTGCTCTTCACAGATGAAAACAGGTTCACACTGAGCACATGTGACAGACATAACAGGGTCTGGAGACGCCGTGGAGAATGTTCTGCTGCCTGCAACATCCTCCAGCATGACCGGTTTGGCAGTGGCTCAGTAATGGTGTGGGGTGACATTTCTTTAGGGGGCTGCACAGCCCTCCATGTGCTCGCCAGAGGTAATCTGACTGCCATTAGGTACCGAGATGAGATCCTCAGACCCTTTGTGAGACCATATGCTGGTGCAGTTGGCCCTGGGTTCCTCCTAATGCACGACAATGCGAGACCTCATGTGGCTGGAGTGTGTCAGCAATTCCTGCAAGATGAAGGCATTGATGCTGTGGACTGGCCCGCCTGTTCCCCAGACCTGAATCCAATTGAGCACATCTGGAACATCATGTCTTGCTCCATCCACCAATGCCACGGTTGAACCACAGACTGTCCAGGAGTTGGGGGATGCTTTAGTCCAGGTGTGAGAAGAGATCCCTCAGGAGACCATCCACCACCTCATCAGGAGCATGCCCAGGCATTGTAGGGAAGTCATACAGGCACATGGAGGCCACACACACTCATTTTGACTTGTTTTAAGGACAGTACATCAAAGTTGAATCAGCCTGTAGTGTTTTTTTCCACTTTAATTTTGAGTGTAACTCCAAATCCAGACCTCCCTGGGTTGCTAAATTTGATTTCCATTGATAATTTTTGTGTGATTTTGTTGTCAGCACATTCAACTATATAATGAACAAAGTATTTAATAAGAATATTTCATTCATTCAGATCAAGGATGTCTTATTTTTGTGTTCCCTTTATTTTTTTGAGGAATGTAGAATTGTAATTGGTTTCCATAACAATTTGTATTATTATTAGAATATTATATTACAAGTTTGATACCCATGCTTCGCTAGAAAACTACATGGCCAGGCTTCGTTTTTGGAGAAGAAAATAAGGGGGGGGGGATTCTGTCTCTGCCTATCAGCATCCATTGGTATTCATCTGGCTAGCATGCTGTCAGTGTTGAGGGCTGTTTGGAAATTGAAATAGTGTTTGCTGTGTGAGCAAGGAGACAGCAAGGATACAGCAAGGAACCTGGGTGTGGCTTAATTCAACTGTTCTGTACTAAAGCTGCTTGGTGCTGTGAAACTAAAACTGAAACTTCCTCTGCTTGTGTTTTTCATTTGGAACAGATTTCTTTTCAGGTGGGGAGGGGGAGTAGAACCCCTTAGCATCACAGTGTGTTAATAATAATATACAAAATACTCTGATGGTCATTTCTAAAAATCTTTTCTTAGTGAGCTAGAAGCCAAGAGGAACATATGTGCCAAATTTCAGGTTTGTAGACGTTACAGTTCTGGAGATTTTGTGATGATGTGTAAGTGATATTTTGCTTTTTTATACATAGATTTTATGATTGTATATTACAATGCAACAATATATAACAATATTATGTTCCAACAATATAAATGTAGTATTATTATTGCTTATATTTTTTATTTGTATCTTTTATTTGTATCCTTTTTACTAATTTTTAAGCCCTTGTTATTTTATTAATAATGCATTTTTGTATTTTATTCCTTTTGTTCTTTTATTATTTTCAAAGCGATAAAAACTGTAAGAAAAAGAAAACCTTGGATAAATTTAAATAAGTTTTCATTTTTTTAACATTTACACTTGAAACTCATGTACAAAATCAGGAAATAAATAAGAAGGAAACAGGGGGGGGAGTATTCATCCCCTTTGAGAGATTTCTGAATTTTTTGTAACTTTGCCACTGAAAGTTATTGGAGCAATGTGTCCATCCCAAAGCTCTAACAATTCCAGAGGCAAAGATGTGAGTCCAAAAAGGTACATAGAAGTCAGAGTGAAGAAATTACACCACAGCTTGGTTTTTCATTTATTTCACAAACATAATTAACCAACATGCAGTGGGCAATGTGGAAGAGCCTCTTTCTTAGATTAAGTAACCACTTGTAGTTGCCAAATTAAGCAATTAAACACTGGCCTAATTTAATGATCAGTCTCCCATAGTGTAATATCCTCTATGGCAAACTTAGTAACATTTAATATATGAGTAGCATAAACTACTCATTACAGGGTCTGTCATAGCATCTTTACAGAATTTTGGTAGAACTTTGACTTGACCATTCTAAAATTCTGAAATTGTTCTTTAATCATTCTCCTACTGATTTGCTTGTATGTTTGTGATGCACATGCACACTGCATTATAATGCACTTTGCTTCAGTTTCAGCTGACAGATTTTCTTTGAAATTCCCTGCATGATCCAGATTTAGAAAAAAAAGCTTCTCCTTCCAGGTTTACTTCTCCAAATAATTAAATCCTAAACTGTAGGTAATACCAATAAGCATTTGTAAGCTACAGTTTGAAACTGTCTAGCTTCTATAAGCCTACTGCTGAGACGAAAGCCCATGTCCCACTGCACCAACAGATGCAAAGAGGATGTAAAATGTTAAAAAAAGCTTGCCATCTGCTGGAAAACATGATGCATCCGTTGTGTACTCACTGCAAATGTGTTTCATACACTCTATCCCTCCAGCATCCGTCCACTGAGATTTCATCCGCCCAAGAAGTTTTGAGCTGCACAAAACTTTGTGAACGGATGAACTTTCCGCTGTGTACGATGTAAATCCATGACATCCGAGCAACAAACGTTCTATGTCCGTTTATCATCCATTAGACATCCGCTGTATCCTCTCTGCATCCTCTGGGCACCCTCACAACTCACATCCGTTGCAGCTGAAAATGGAAAGAGGGAGGAAACAAAAGGTACACAGAACGTCTACACAGCGTTAGTTGCACAGAAATAGAAAGGATGTGCAGTGAACGGTTTGCATCCAATATACATCCGCTAGGCTTCCTATGTACATCCGTTTAACATCCCCGCTACAGACTACCCACGTCCGTTCTTTTCCTTTCTTTTCCATCTGTTTATGCAATTTTTTGCCACTTTTGGGAGCGGATGACAATGGATGGAGCCACCCCCAAAATTTTACTCGTCCGCTGTGTCCTTTTTGCATACGTTTTGCATCCGTCAGCCAGTGGGACCTAGCCTGAAGTACATTTTAGTTCAGATATGCTTATTTGTAGTTACTTAAATATGGACACTTCAGAATCACTTCTTCTAGTGACTATGACATTATTAATACTTGACTATAATTCTGAAAAATTAAGATCTTCTGTAAAAGTACTGTCCTGTTAAATGTCATCAGTAGACAAGCAAAACTTTTACAAATTAAAATGTTTGCTTTCTAATATAAGTCAGGTTCTTGTTCTATGCACATGAGCTGCACATAAAAAAGGCAGTTTCAATCACATCATCATAGTAGTTATCTTGATTTTTTGACCATATCCTACAGACTTAGCTAGTAATGCATATATAGTATTTTAACATATTTTAAACAAACCCCAAGTTCCACATGTGATCACTATTCTACCTTGCTTGCTTTTGTGAAAGAGTGAGTCACTGCACAATATGGAAAACAGCTATGATTATACATAGCTAGTTCAGAGGCAGACTGTATTCAAATGAAGCCTCTACAGAACAATCAATTAATAGGAAAATTAGCAAGACATTTGGTCAAGTGATAGACTCATTCCAATATCTCAATATGTTTATACTGAAAATTCAGACCCAAATTCTCACTGAATATACATTTATACAACTGATTCCACTGGCTACTAGGCAGTCATTATGAATGAATCACTATCAGTCAACAGCTTCTCTGTTAATTGTGATAGATAGAACTTGTAAACTTAATATATTTTTAGAATTATGCACATAGCATATTTTTGTATATGTGGCAATTTATTACAGCTTTTCAAAAAGGCAAAGATTCCCTTAAATCAAATGTGTTGCAGCTATCAAAAAAGCCAGTGGAGACATCAACCGAAGGATAATACAAAAATCAAGGTACATGATAGTACTGCTCTATACCTCAATGATGAAACCACATTTGGAATGCAATATCCAGTTCTGGGCAACACAACATGAAAAAAGGTTCTAGAAAGAGTGCAGAGAAGGAGAACAAAGATGACAATGAGTCTGAAGGCTACATCCTACATATGAAAAACAGCTAAAGGTACCGGAAGTGTTTAGCTTAAGAAGAAGACTGAAGGGAAATATACCAGCAGTCTTCCAATACCTGAAGGATTGCCACAGGAAAGAAGGCATCAATTTATTCTCCATTGCACCTGAGGACAAGACAACAAGCAGTGGGTGGATGTTCATCAGATCCAACCTGGAAATAAGGAGGAACTTCCTTACAGTGAGAACTATTAAACAATGGAACAGCTTGCCTTCTGGACTTGTGGGTGCTCCATTGATGAAGGTTTTTAAGGAAACATTGAACAACCATTTGCTTGAACTGGAATAATGACTCCTGCCTTGGCAGAAGGTTGGACCTCAAGTCTATGATTCTATCAATGTGGTGTCTATGCAGTTTTATCAGTAGCAATATGAAACTGGTCTGCCACTGTCTTATTCTGTTAATTGTTGTTTGTAATTCCCAATTTGTTCCAACATTTTGAGTTTTTTCTGGTGGTCTTCTGTTTATTGTTTATTTAATAAATATCCATACTAAAAGTCTAACCCTTCTTGGCTTTTCAGAGATTAGCCATAATTGATTTTTCTGCCATTTGTCAGTTGACTGTTCATTCATCAAGTCACTTCCACCTAAGAAAATAACCTATGCTTCCCCTGTACTTAGCTCTTCAGTGCTTTTTTCACATTCTTGCTTCAGTCCATTTGTAGTTCTGTGTTCCTGGGTTTTACATCCATACCTCTGACAATTCAACAGTGGTTATTTCTTGATAAGGACAACAGATGGCATTCCCCACCTTTTACTTCCAAGAAGAGCTAAGACTGGTAAGTGCAACCAAAAGACCAACTGATTGGTGGCTACATAAAAGAATTATGGGGGTACTCTTGCAGAGTTCAGAGCCATTCATTGTCATCCACCTTCCCCAAATGTCCTTTTTCAGTATTTCTATATATATTCCCATTTCACAGAATGTGATCTTAAGAACTTGAACTTGACTTCTCCTAGAAACCAGAAGTCATATGCAAAACTGTCATTTCACCAAAGTAACTGCATCAAGAGATGAGCTTCTCACATTTTTTTCCTTTTTCTTTTTCCTGACTTTAGTCATTGTCTTTAGAAGATGTGCAGTTGACCTCACTTGGATCTTTCTCACTCATGCTTCTAGCATGGTTTATTTGTGAATTTTGGCTACTCTCGGTAACCTAGCAGATTCTAGCTGTTTAACAGTGTAAGTGGTGGCCTTTTGTTGTGCTTGCAGATGAACCTGTAAAACTCTATAATCAGCCTATTATACTTCATTAATTAGATTTACAGATCACCCAATTCCATTGCAACTCTGGCAGCCTACAACAGAAAACAATAAAATGCAATACTCCCCTCTCCCCCAGGACATCCAGACATCCAGGGGGAAAAAGAAAAAAACAGAATCCAAATGAGAAATCATCCATCAATGGGTTCAAGAGACTCTCTGCCAATCTTCAGGGAATTAAGGATTTGTTTAAATAAGATGAGGGTGGGAACTAAACAGATCTTTAGATAAATGGAGATCTTCTATCCTTCCAGAAGACAAGTGCATCAATAAAATAATCCCTTCACCTAGGTTAATGAGGTGACATTATTTGATCAACTAATCCTAGAGTAAGACAACTTTCCAGTTTGTATATGAATTGCATTCAGAACTCTGATGCAACTCACAAAGCAAAGGGGCTAAATGGGCTTGCTGTGGTTTGTCCATAATTGCCTATGCCACTGTGATCTGCATCAGCTAAACCTTTTAAGTGGTCTTCAAAGATAACTCTGTGTTGAAAGATATATAGTAGTTTAATGAGAGATGACTAAAGCATGAGTGACCATTTTAAGAGTCTTCTGGTCAGACATGGTGCAAATCACACTAAATCAGTTCCTTCCTGGCTACAGCTAACATTTGAAAACATCAAATTGTACACATATCCTGAAGGAGAACTTGAGCCCTAATCAAGAGCACAGATTGAGAATTTCCAGACCCAAACATTAAATCATGTCAGAGTTGAATCTGAATTTGGCATTTATCATCAAGAAGCACATTGTTGCCACATACTGAGATAAGAGCTTGACAAGACCCTCATCAGTCCATGGTATAGATGAACACCAATGTCCATTCAAAGCCCTTTCTTAAGACCCTTGAACAGTAATTCTTTATTCAGAGGAAATAACCATAAAGGGGGTTGTTTGGATATATTCTGGAGAGTACAATTTGCTATTGTTCATTTGTGTGTTGAGAATCCAATTGAGGAAAGCTATTGCAGAGATGACTGTATCAAGTAAGAGAGCTGGGGGGTGACATTGTTTCAGACTAGAAAAGAGGAAATTGTTTAAATTTAAGGACAACTGTCCTAGACCATGACCAACATGGCTGTACGCAGCCACAGAGGTGCTACTCATAATGAACACCTCTTTATCTGAATCTAGAACCAGCTGTAAGAAGACCTCAATTTCCTTGGTCTACTGTAGGCCCCAGTCCGAGCAGACATGGCATATGTGAAGCCCAGAGCAGGAGGCTTGGCTTCAGAAACTGATCAAACACATGGCAAAGGGAGCAGCAGTCTCTGGTAGAAACCCTTTCATGATACCACATCAAAGACGGCAATAAAACAAATATAGGAGCAGGTCAATTGCAGTAACATAGTTTGCCTATGTAGTTACATAGATTGAAAACAGGCTTCTGAGACTTGTGGGAGTAAGAAACAGGTCCCTCGAGGATGTCATATATGTGCATGGATGTTTACAAATAGTGACTGGGAGCAGTTACATTAGTATATTGGTCAGGCATTATGTTGTGGCCAGATAATGAAAAAGATAGTTGATACACTCAGAGCCAATGTGCATCAAAGGCCTGATGTGGGAACATGCAGGAGACATGAACAGTTACCAGAGCTGTCCCATGAGGAATACACAGAAAGTGGCAATTAGATTTGGCCTTGGGGAGTTTAAAGGAAAAGAACAGCTGCAGAGGAGAATTTTAGCAACTGCTACATGTGTGCTGAGTTTGGTCTAATTTGCAGTAGATTTCACAAATTCTTCCCTTCTGTTAGGAATGGCAAACATGGAGCATGCACCTCTGCATCCTTAGGGCAACCTTGGTTTCACCAGTCAACATTAAGGTAATGAAACATAAAATCTGCCTTTCAGCTGGACAACACACTTACTGCATCGAAGTCTTTGCAAAGGAAGACCAAGCTCACCGGATAAAGTACGGGCTGCATTTAATGCAGGGACAGAGCCTTCCTATCTCTTTCCAACTCTCAAGAGAACCCAATTCATTGAAAAACAAAATGTGCTACAAAAAGGGCAGGGCTTCCTCTAGTGACCATATAATCAGAAGCACTTACTTTTACTGACTGCTGCCTCTTGCTGAAAACGGCGGACTTTTAACTCCTCCAAATCACCTCAGGAAACTTCTTTCCCAAATTATTTCCCATCCGCTCAGTTGTGAGAAGCTTCGGGAAAAGGAGCCATCCCTTTGCTTCGGAGACGAGCAGCCAAGGCATGGAGGCTCAGGTGGCCCTCTGGCGAGAATCCGCTTGCGGTCTGTGGCTCTTTCAAAACTAGGAAAGGACGGGTTTTTTAGCGACCCATCGGGAATTACGGCGGAAGGGTCGGAATATTTCGCTGCGCACATCCAAACACAGAAAAGAACAAAGCTCCAGCTCGTGCAGGGGGAATAGAAAGGAGAGAGCTGCTGAGATCCCCCTTTCAGCAGCGACAGATCCCCGTAAAAGGAGCCAGAAGAGCCCGTTCTAGAGTCGCCAGTGGCCGCGGCGCTTCCTCCCCTGGCTGCCCAGTCTAGAGGCGTTGAACACGCCTGGCAGGCGTAATCCTGGAACTAACGCGCCAAGCCTCTCGGTATCTTCCGACGTCCCTTGTTTTTCCCCTCCAGTGCCGCCCCCCCGATCAGCGGCAGGGGAATCTGGCCGCTCAAGCAGCGCGTTGCTTTGAAACGCCCGAGTTGCTGCAGGTGGAGCGGACGCTGAGAAAAGACGGATCCGGAAAGCTCAACAAGAGGGGGGCTTTCCCCAGTGGCCTGTTGGGAAGGGGAGCGAAGATGCTGATGGGACGAAAGGAAGTTTTTCGCGGTGCTGTCAATTCAAAGCCTTGGCGCCATTCATCGGGAAGTGAAGGTTCTTCTCTGCCCCTTCGCGCAGCTCCTTTCTGCAGCCTTTCGCGGTCTCTTTCTCCGTGTTATCTGAAATTAGCCCTCCACTTCTGCGAAGCTGCACGCTCGCAAGATTTTGCCTTCATCCCTTCTTATTATGAGGGCGCTGCTTCGTCCAGGCTCCTACCTTCAATACTTCTAGAGGCAGATCGTAGAAACCGAAGCACACCGCAAGAAGGTGATTAATTAACATGCGAATCACTAAGTTAGAACAAAACAAGAGGGGCGGAAATCTGTCATGATATGAGTGAGGTACTGCACAGCTAATAGAAATTCAAAGAATGAGAGCCAAGCAAGCCCCAAAGTTCTACTCTGAATGAATAAACATGTGCTGCTTAAATTCTCTTTCACTTTTCATGCTGGATAGCCGGAAAGAACATTTTAAAAAGTCTTGCTAATTCATTTTTTTTTTTCCTTACCCTCATCGGCACCGAATCACTCTTGTTTTTAAGAGTGAGTTTCGGCACCAATTGAAATGTTGCGACTGTATTATCAACAGCAGCATCCAAGAAGTTATTTCCAGCGATACTGTAGCCGGAAACAAGTCAATTCCATGGCTTTGATAAGACTTGTTTTCAGATAACAACGAAGAGCTGCGAAAGCAGCTGAGAACGTGCCACGAATGTGCAGTTTCAAGCTTCAGCTTCAGATCATTTGGGGAAAAAAAAAAAATCAATCTTCAGGTATATTCAGCCCGATCGCTCCCCAAACCGAACGCTAAAATCCAAATCGCAATAAAACTGGCTAAAAACTAACGTTTCTCTTAATGTTTATATGATAGAAACGAGGGATCTGAGGATGCGATAGAGTTGAAGTGCTACACTCACCGTCCAGCTCGATTACATCTTCAGTCAGAAGTAATAGCACCCCCCCCCTCAAAAAAAAAAAAAAAGGTGTTTTGATTCCACACCACTCTTTAAAAGGAACCTCCATGCCTCATTTAACTTAACATTGTTTGTTCTTTCCTGAAGTCAAGAGAGCGGCGGTTGCTTTGCGCTTAAAAACAGGGCTAGACCCTATCAAGCGAGTAAAGTGTAAGGGAGTCAAGAGTACATTTCATTCACCCTGTCACGGTAGCCCATCTTGACATGAAAAAGCTGGAGCAAATAAGCCGGTCAGAATGAAGAGATGAACTTCAGTTTCGCGTGGTGACAATAAATAATGGAGCTAAATGTTTTACCCCCAAATTGCAATAAATCCCGCAATATGACCTACATTTCGCATCGAAAGATTCCGCTCGCCCTGGAAGAGGACCGCGGGATAAATTCTACCGAGGGGCGGAGCAGAAGGATCACCTTCGTTCTGATTGGTGGCTGCGAGCAACGTCACGTCGCTCAGACCTCCCCTGCTTGCTTATTCTAACTGCATCTTCCTCCAGTCCCGCTTGTCATTATAGAAAAGGGAGGGAGCCGTCTTTGACTGTCTCCAGCCCGTTTTGTGTTTCTAATTAAAAGACTCCTGATTAGAAACCGTCTACACAAATAAGAGGCAGCCAGGGAGACAACAAATGTGCCCCCCCCCCCCCCACGTTCTTCAGACTGCTCAGGGAAGAAATGCGCTTCAGTTCAATAGGGCAAGGCTATGCACGGGAAAAGTAACAATGCGCCTTTTCAAGGGCCCCGGGATGGAAAAGAAATGTAAGCAAATCCAAACGCCCGACGGTCTTATTTATGGGGAGACCAAGTCATTATCCTCGGGGCGGGGCTTCCCGCGAAGGCAGCTTCCATCCGCCAAAATAGATGAAGAGGGAGCCTATCCAGTTAGCTAGTCGTGGAGGGGAGGGTATCCTGCGGTATCTCTCTCTCTCTCTCGCCCTGATTTTCCATTATGGATTAAGCGGTTTTTTAATCCGCGGTTTGGTCCTAAAAATTGCTGATAATTATAATCCATCTTGTCAAAAAGGGGACATCATGTTTTTGAAAGCTGCCCTAATTTTCAGGAGGGGAAAGCTGGAAGGAAAAACGAGAAGAAAGTAGTAATTATGAGATAACCATGTTGTGTTGCTTTGTTACATAAATGGGACACCTGACTTGTTTGTGAAATGTCCCTTCAATTTCAGCCCTTCTGGCCAGCTATGTTAACAAACCTAAGCAAGCACTTTATAGTTCCCCTAAGGAGTCAAATGCTTCACACAAAGTGTGAAGCAGGCAGGCAAGGTTGTGTAACCTGGAGTGAGGTTGCTGCTTCCAGAAGTCACACTTGCAGCCCTCTTCCGCTTCTTTCCACATGTGTCTTCACTGGATCTGAGGCTGATGCTGTCCTCTCCCCCATTGTGTTTCCATAAAAATGTGAGACTTGTGTGCAATTTGGATAGAATAAGTAGAAAGTACTAGCTAGAGTTTTGAGAATTCTAACACCATCTTTTTCACAGCCATGATAACAAACATTTCTTCTAGCTTCGAACCCCAAAATATTGTAGCAGTGAGGTCAGAGAATGGTGCTTATTAAGGACATCTGAATGTACATCACATCCATTGCAAGCATATAAAAAGGGGTAGGCTTCAATCACCTGCTTGTGCTCACCAATTTTGAAGCCAGAAATTGTTGCTACAGTTATGCCCTATGCTGTTCTTACAGTTTTAGTATGGGACAAGTTAAAAGACTCAGTACGTTTCCTTGGCTTCAAATATTACCTTTTTAAAAAGTGGAATAAGACTTAGCCTGGGAGGGGAAAGCAAGTTTTAACAGATGGCTAGAGAGGTGAGTTTATTTAAGCATTTTTCAGGGAAGGATGTTGATTAGGGCTATTTTGGAGTAGTATGGTCCAATTCAGGAAGAACTTGAACTCCACAGCCCAATTTGAATGTGGTGAACAGATGGGCTCCACGTCAGCAAAGGAGTGAAATAAAGCTGTGTACTGCCTTCTTACTTATTTGAATTAACACTGGAGAAGTATTCAATAAGCTAAACTCTCCTGATGGCACTAGTCTCAGATCTGAAAAAGCAAATGATCTGCAAGTTCTAGTAATGAAAGTTGAGAATCATAATTTAAAAATTAGTTATTTAATAACTAAAGTTAAATAAAATGAAGAGTAAATTAATGACAAGTACAGCAAATAACCTTAGAGTTAACAATGGGATGGCTTCTGCCTTTCTAGCATTTCTTGGTGTTTTTTTTTTGAAAGAATTTTATTAATTTTTAACAAACAAACATATACAAACAAAACACAAAACATAAAAAACATAAAATATCTTTTTGGACGGCAGTTTGATCCCGAGTTACATCTTTTTGTACAGACATAAATTCAGGTTCATGCTTACTTTTATATAGCATTCCATTTCTTATTTACTATTTTACATTTTCTATATAGCTTCTCCCCTCTTTTCACTCTCTTAATTCTATTATATTTATTTCATCTCAATTTAAATCATTATACTTATATCCTTTGTCTGTCCCGTTTCAGCTGTCTATTATCTTTTCTCATTAACACAAAATTTCTTCTGTAATGACTGATTGGCGTATAATGCCTTATCATACTTATCCTTCCCCTAGTTTTAAAGCTTAACATAACACATAATTTTCATTCGGATTCTGCGTAGTACATTCTAAAGATAGACTCAATATTTTAAAACAAGAAAAAAATTTTTTTTAAATATATAATATAATTAAAACAACAATCCATAGCAATTGAAATTATATCATTAAAATTAATATTCATTTAAGTCTTAAGCATTTTACACAATCCTTTCTAAATAAGTATCATGCTTCTATGGGAACACTTATAGATTTTGCTTAGTTACTTCCCCCTATTTCACTTATATTTTAAAATATTATACAATGACAATGTTCCCATTTTTCTTTAATTCAATTCTCTCATATTTGATTTCATTTATTTTATTTAAAAAAAAAATTTCGCTAAGTTACATTAAATATTTTGTCCCATTTTATAATCATATATTATTCCAATTTTCTAACATTATTTCAAATATGAATACAACAACACAGTCTTATGTACCTTTGCAGAATCTCTTTTTCAGTTATATGTTTACCCATTATCTCTAAATAAATTCTGTTTCTTTACATCTTGTTTCAAACCTTTGTAGCTTCTCTTCCCTTCTTTCCTCCCTTGCTTCTCCACTCTACCCTTTTTACCCCCTTGTCTCTTAATCTCCACCCTCTTGTGTATTCCTCTTTTCTGTTGCTTTCTGATGTTGTGTCCACTTTTCACCTTGTTTTTCCCTTTTTTGGTTGTTTTTTTAAGTCTTAAATTCTTCATTCTCTTTCTCCCCTTTCCCCTTTCTTCCCCAAATAAAGTTGCTTGTTCATTAAAGATGGTTTCTTCTTCATCCCAATCTTCTTGTTCTTGTAGTTTCTCATATGTAGAAATTGCCATTTCTAAAAAATGAAAAACAGAGCCAAAAGAATCCTTCCCTTCTTGTTTCTCTTGTTTATATTTTATAAATTCCATTTTCAGTTCATAAGTAATGCCATTGTAAAAAAAAAAAAAAATTTAAACGACCCAAATGATTTTAATCATTCAAATAAGAGTTTCCAAAAGTCTCAAAGTCACCAAACAATCCAAATACACACAGTCTATTTCATTTAACACTTTCTTCTTTTTTTCACTTTTTTTTTTCATTTTAATGCTTCAAAAAACTTCAAATTCTTTTTGACCTTCAATCCATCTGATAGAGTAGCCAATTATGATCCAAAATGGAAAAATCCAATAGTAAAAAGGCCCAAAACCAAAGAAGAAAAAGGATAAAATAAAAAGCATAAATAAAATATTACTAGAATTGAAATATACAAAAAGGCTGGCGAGTAGAGATTTCACAAGTATATATATATATATATATATATATATATATATATATATATATATATATATATATACTGCACACTGCACTTTATTTATTTATCCAAGGCTCTTATTATGACTCTCTTCTCCAGCAGCTTCAAAGCCAAGCCTCAAGTGTTGAAATATTGATAAGAGTCCAGGAAAACACCTGTAATAATATTTTTCTGTGCTCTCCCTCATCTTATCACATTAAAATGTCCTTGAGAAGGAGTGTTTATACATTTCTCCCCAATTCAAATAAAGTACTTTCAAGCCTCTAGTTGGCAGTGTTGCAAGATCTCTTAATACTTTTTTCCCCCCCCAGCCGGAAAGAAGAGTAATGTATACAAAACTCAGAGGAAAAGAAAAAAAAACAAAGGGGGCCTCTATCCTAAAGAAAATTAAAAAATCAAAAGCATAAAAATATATATAAGAAAAAATTCAATCTGGTTACCTACAAAGTCACATTAAAGTCCTCAGAAAAAGAAGTAGTAAGGAAAGAATCCAAGCCTCAATTTGACATCACTTTAAAAAACGCCACTCAAACAATTCCAGTCAGACAAAAATAAGGTCACAGGTTTCTTCTTTGTTCAGGATATCCTTTCAGGTCTCAACCAATTTACAATACAAAAGAGGTTTCTCACTCAACCGACACACACTCGCTCAAGCCACTTTCTTTTCGGAGCTGTCCCGACTTCAGCAGCTTTGGAGGCTGCCTTTCCACCACCAGCAAAAGGGCTTCTCCCAGATCAAACCAGAGATTTTGGGATATCTCTGGGATCCTGGGACTGTGCCCTTCACAATCCCCGTCTCTACGGGATGGTTTAGGTCCGTTAGGACTGACCAGGGGCGAAAATATCAGCTGCGATCTCAGAGCCCCGAGATCGCAGCTGTAGCACCGAGACGAAGCTCCGCCTTCTCACCTAGCATTTCTTGTTGAAGCAGGCTCAAATTGTTGTATTTTGGACCTGTTATGTGAAGGCCTAATTCTCTTTTCTATAATGTTCAGAATGGTAAAAGGAAAGAGAAGAAGTCAAGGACCAACAACAAGGTAGATGGACACGATTGCAGCAAAAATGAACATATTGTTAGAAGACCTGAAGGCTAGATTAAAGAGAGATCATCCTGGGTCTTTCTGTGACAGAGTCACAGAATAAAAATCAAGAAATAAGTGCAACCTTGAAATATTTATCAAATTTCAGATTTTTCATTTTGTTCTTGATAAGGTATGCAAAAATCTAGAAGAAAGGAAGTATGTAAGCCTTTCAAAATAACACAATTATACCAAGAATATTGTCAATTAGGCCAATGAATTATTTAATCCTAACATTCAGTATTCCACAGGATCCAACCAGCTGCATTAGGTAACATGGATAGCTGTATCTTCCTCTAGTATTTAAAATAAGATGTATGTGATTTAAGAGACAAAAAACCCCACCATCAAAAGCCAATCTTCCATGAATTTGTCTGATTACTTTTTAAAACTTTCTAAATTAGCTATTACCTAAATGATGGCAGCCAATTCCACAGTTTATTTATATGTTATGTAAAGAAATATTTTCTTTTATCCATCTTGACTCTTCATACTTTTTGTTGTAAAGAATATTCTAAGGTTCTTCAATTGGATGAAAGATACTAATGTTAACATACATTTCATATTTTTATGTCACTTCATGTACATCATTTCAATGATCCAGAGATAATCTGGGAATCTGAAAATAATCACATCAGTTTTAAGGTTCCAGATCAATATGCGTGCCCTGAAAAAATTCCATAGCTTCAAATTGCTTTGAAAAAAAAATGAGCTGTTCATTTGTTTGTTTTTTCCAATAAGGGAAAATATTTGTAACTCAAGGTAGAAACATGAAGTCCTTGATGATCTCTGAGTTTGACAGTTTTCTTGCCAGCTTTTCATTACTCAAATCGTACTGATAATATTACTGAGTTTGGGTAATGAAATGCTGGCAAGAAAACAACCAAGCTCAGAGAGCACCAAGCAACCCTGGTTTTTCTCCCCTTGTCCATCAGTACAGTATAATAAAGAATGGCAAATGCTTTTTACAATGAAATATGTAGCTATACAGAAATATTTTAAACATGATGTGGTTTATGACATTTACAAAATAATCCATTCCAATTATAATTTTAAATTATATCGCTACTTATTTCATATGCATGTTGATAAACAATTCCATACTATCATGAAGTCACTTAAAGAGAAAAATTTGCAAAATATAAACCCAATTAGTTGAATTTGCACTTAATATTAAGCCTTGGTCAATGGTGTCAGAATTCCGGCGATTGCCCGAATTGAATGCTTTACAAGTTGACAAATGGCTTATTTACAACAACCCATTTTTCATAATTCACAAATATATGTATTTGTATCATGGATTCACATTATACAAAATATATTTACAAAATATTTCTTGCTTTATGTTGTGAAATTTTTTATGATTGTGTGTGTATATATAATAAATATATACAAACATATAAAATAAAGTAATTAATAATTAAGTACAAATAATATACTTACATTATACTGTAAGTGATATATATAAAAATAAAGTCAAAATTTCCATGTAAGTAGCATAAGTAACAGAGCCTCTGTGGCACAGTGGTTAAAGTGCAGTACTGCAAGCTACTTCTGCAACCAGCTGCCTACAATTTGACAGTTCAAATCCCACCAAGTTTAAGGTTGACTCAGTCTTCCATCCTTCCGAGGTGGGTAAAATGAGGACCCAAATTGTTGGCGGCAATATGCTGACTTTGTAAACCACTTAGAGAGGGCTATAAAGCACTAAGTGCTATTGCTATATGTAAATAAAATTTCCATGGCAGAAATTATAAAAATATTTATGTGGAACTCAACACTATTTGATGAACTGGAATTTTGATAAACATACATTGGATTGTTTCTTCATTGAAGAGAATGGCTCAAATTTAGTACAAAATGGGATAGTCTAAGCAATAATTTCTTTAACCATCATTAATGAAGCATGCCACAATAGTTGTATTAATACTTAATATTTTTTTTTATAAAGTTTTTATTAATTTTCTACAAACAGACAAACATACAAAACATTAAAAACATCTACTCTCATATATACTTCCGGTGTATCGGTTGGTTCATCAGTTTTGTGCATTCATTTTATAGTGTCAATTACAATTATATTGCATAACCACTCATATTGTCAATCCATATTCTAATATTACTAAAAAAAAATAAAAATAAAAAAATCTTTTTCTGACTATACTTTTAATCATTCATGCTTTGCGAGATAACAATACTTCAAACAGTTTATTCTATAATTTATCGTATAATCATAACAAATCAATCCTAAAAAACTCTTCATATATATAATATTAATGCTCTATTATTGTATTTTATCATCTAACCATTGATAAAAAAAACCCCAAATTGCATAAAATTGTTTATCTTCTTGTTCTCTAATTTCAAATGTCAATCTACTCATCTCAGCACATTCCAATATTTTCTTAATAATTTCTTCCTGCAATGGTATTTTCTCATTCTTCCAGTTTTTAGCAAATACAATCCTAGCCGCTGTTAATACATTTACAATCAAATATTTCAAGTCTTTATTATATATATCAGGTAAAATTCCCAATAAAAAGATCTCTGGCTTCAAGTCTATGTGTTTCTTTGTCATTTTTTCCAACCACATGTGAATTTTAGTCCAATATTTTCTAGCATTCTCACAAGTCCACCACATATGATAGTATGAGCCAGGTATCTGATGACATTTCCAACATTTTTCAGATTTATTCTTGAACATTCTTGCTATTCTTGTCGGGGGAAGGTGCCACCTGTAAAACATCTTATACAAGTTTTCTTTATATGCTATTGACATTGTCATTTTATAATTTTGAGACCACAATTTTTGCCATTGCTCTAAATCAATTCCATATCCAAAATTCTTCCCCCATGCAATCATAGTTTCTTTAACTTGTTCTTCCTCCAGCTTAATTCCCAATAAATAACCATATAACTTTTTAATCACTTTCTCATCAGTACCCATCAATATCTTATCTAAATCAGTCTGTTTATCATAGAATCCTTCCGTTTTAAAATCTTCAAGATATCTTGAGTGTATTTGCGCATATGAAAACCAATTCATCCTTATACCTTGTTCCTCTAAATTTTGGATCGTTTTAAGTCCACCCTTTTCATCCAACAGTTCCCCATATCTAACTGTTTGTTCCTTTTTATAGATCATAGGATAGGAAAATGCTTCAATAGTCGATAACCAAACTGGAATTTTCAAATAACATTGTTTTTTTATCTTCTCCCAATTTAACCACAAAGACTCCCGTATATAATGTCTTCTGAAATACCCCTGTGTTTTAGTTCCCTTGTACCATAAAAAAGCATGCCAGCCCAACAGTAAATCATGTCCTTCTAATGTCAACAATCTATGTTTTCTTAATGTTATCCATTCTTTGACCCACATCAAACTTGCAGCTTGATAATACAATTCCCAATTAGGCAGGCCAAAACCTCCTCTATTTCTAGCATCTTGCAAAAGTTTTAACTTTATTCTCGCTTTTTTACCTTGCCATATAAACTTCAACATAGTTTTATTTAAATCTTCAAAATAGTCTTTTCCAAGTCTAATTGGTATTGTTTGAAAGAGAAATAAAATTCTAGGTAAAATATTCATCTTAATTGTTGAAATTCTCCCTATTAATGACAATTGTAAATTTTCCCATTTCTTCAAATCTGTAATTATCTGTTGTTTAAGTTTAATATAATTATTCTCTTTTAATGTGCTACACCTTGCTGTCAAATGTATCCCCAGATACTTAACCTTGTTTGTAATTTGAATTTTCAAAAGATCTGTCAGTTCTTCTCTTTGTCTCAATAACATGTTTTTTGTCAAAATCTTTGTTTTATCTTTATTTATTTTCAAGCCAGCCATCTCACCATATGTCTCTACCTTTTCCAATAACTTTGGAGCGGTTTCTAACGGGTCTTCCAGAATAAAAGCTAAATCGTCAGCAAAAGCTTGTAGTTTAAATTCTTCCTTTTTAATTTTCATTCCTTTTATATTTTTGTCATCTCTAATATTTCTATTCAACACTTCCAAAGTTAATACGAATAACAAAGGAGATAGGGGACATCCTTGTCTTGTACCTCTTCTTATATTAATAAGATCTGTAAATTATCCCTCCATCATTACCTTTGCTGTCTGTTTATTATATATGGCTTCTATTGCTTGAATAAATTTTCTGGCAAAGCCCATCTGTTCCAATAATAATAACATAAATCTCCAGTTCACGTTGTCAAATGCTTTTTGAGCATCTAGGAATATCAAAGCCATTTGTTTTTCAGGATGAGCCTCATAATATTCCAAGGTATCCAAAATTACTCTCATGTTGTCTCTAATTTGTCTCTTTGGTAGAAATCCATTTTGATCTGGATGGATAAAATTATTTAAATATTTTTTCAGTCTTTCTGCTAAGATTGAAGCAAAGATTTTATAATCTGCATTCAATAAGGAAATAGGTCTATAGTTCTTAATTTGCAACGAGTCAGCCTCTTCCTTTAAAATAAGTGTAATATAAGCCTCTGACCATGTTTTGGGTGTCATCTTTTTTAACATAACTTCATTCATAATTTCTAACAATGGAGTGTTCAATGATTCTTGAAATTTTTTATAGAATTCTGCCGGAAGCCCATCTGGACCTGGTGCTTTCCCATTATTTTGTCTTTTAAATGCTTCATTTAGTTCCATCATTGTTATATTGCTTTCTAACATTTCTTCAGTCTCTTTAGGTATCTTCGGTAAGTTAACATTCTGTAAATACTGTTTAATTTTTTTCTCATCAATATTCTCTTGATTATATAGTTGTCCATAATAATCTCGAATAATTTCCTTTTTCTCCTTATTACCACAACAAACTTGACCTTGATCATCTATTCGTTTCAGTATTTTTCTTGATTCCTTCTCCTTTCTCAGTTTATATGCTAGCCATCTACCTGGTTTATTTGCATCTTCAAAATAATTCTGTTTAGAATTTCTAATTTTCTGTGCCAGTTCTTCTTTCTCTATTAATTCCATTTTATGCTTAATTACATCCAGTTTCAATTTAATATCTTTTTTCTGTGGTATTTTCTGTAATTCTTTTTCAAGTCTTATATATTCATCTTCCAAGGCATTAGAGGTTTGTCTTTTCCTAATATTCTTTTTTCTTGTATAGTCTATTATCAAACCTCTTACATATGCCTTCATTGTATCCCAAACATTCTGTATTGAGGTATCTTCTTTTTTATTTTCTTTTAAAAAAAAGACCAATTCCTTCTCCATCCATTGTATAAAATCTTTCTCCTTTAAAATGGTATTGTTTAATGTCCATCTCGATCTTTTTCTTTGTCCCTTCCATTTAATTGTCATTGGACTATGATCTGCCCAAGTACTTATTTCAATATTTGTTTCTTGAATAGTAGATATTAATTCTGTTGAGATCCAAATCATATCTAACCTGGACCATGATAAATGTCTATTAGAGTAAAAAGTATATTGTTTAGTTTTAACATTTCTTTCTCTCCAAATATCTTTTAAGGTTAATTCATCTGTCATTTTAAAAAAAGATTTAGGGAGAATCTTTCTATTTTGTTTTGTTGTTGTTGTTATATAGTCCAATTTATTGTCCACAATTCCATTAAAGTCTCCCATCATGATTATGTTAACATAGTCCAGTCTAATTATTTCCATATGTAGTTTTTTATAAAACTCTTCTTGTTTATCATTCGGAGCATAAATTGCAATCAAGAGTATTTTTTTATTATTATCCATTATTTCCACCATTAATACTCTTCCATCTTCATCCGTGTAGATCAGTTTTGCTAGAATATCTTCTTTAATGTAGAGAACCACTCCTCTTTTCTTACATTGAATCAAAGAAGTAAATATTTTCCCTAATTTTGGCTGTACTAACAAATGCTCATGTTGCTTTTTAATATGAACTTCTTGTAAGCAAATTATATCAAATTTTAATTTCTCTAATTTGTGAAAAGTTTTCCTTCTTTTAACAGCTGAGTTAAGTCCATTTATATTCATTGTAATCAATTTTTTTTCTTCCATGATTATGCTTTATATTTAGGTCTAACAGCTCTCGTAGCTCTCACTTCACGTTGTTCTTTACTGTCTACCTGTCCACCTGCAACTCCTTTCTCTTTTTCAATCTCCGGTTGTTCCTCCAGAAGCTCAATTAATGAGATCTCTTTCTCTGCCACCTCTTTTTTTCTTCCAAAAAATTCTGCATAAAAAAGTTCTGCTTTTTCAATCGAGTCAATTCTATGTCTCTGCTCTTGCCACGTAAAAATTAGTCCTTCTGGTATCAGCCATCTGTAGTTCACTTCATTTTCCAGTAGCATTTTGGTCAAAAATCGATATTCTCTTCTCATCTCTCTCACTCTTCTAGGTATTTGTTTTAAAACTACAATCTCTTCGTTTTTATATTTCAATGCTTTTTCTCTTGCCACTTGTAATATTTGTGTTCTGATGGATTTTTTAGTAAATCTAATATGTACTTCCTTTGGTAGTTTATTTCTCATCGCATATCTTGTATAAACTCGGTATATCTCATCTACTCCGTCCATCATTTTTTCCTCAGTAATTTCCAGAAGATCTGCCAATATTTCTATCATTATCACAGCCAAGTTTTCTCCTTTTTCCTCTTCTATATTTTGAAATCTAAGATAAAATTCTGATCTTTCCATCTCCCACCTCAACATCCCATTTTTTTCTTGTTCTATCACTGTTAATCTAGTGTCAATATTTCCAATCTTCTCATCTCTTTGTTTTCCTTCTTCCTCAATTTTTTGGAATCTCTCCTCATACTTTCCCATCATTTGTTTAAAATTTTCATCAGATTTCTCTATTTTTTTGTCCATGGTATCTATTTTTATCTTAATATCTTGAATTCCTTGCATAATCATCTGTAAATTTACTTTTTCTTGTTCCTTATCTTGCTTCAACATTGTCTGAATTGAAAGTTGTCCTTCAAGTGGTGGGGAAGCAGAGGTAGAAGCAAAGACGCCGAATGGTTTTGGCTTCCTGCTCATTTTAATATTTCCAAGTCTTCAAGCTCTCTTTGACTTTAAATCCAACTGGTATAGTAACCAAATATAGTCCAAAAAATCAAAAAGAAAAAGAAAAAAATCCAATAGTAAAAAGCCCAAAACCAAAAAAGAAAAAAGGAAAAAGGAAAAAGAAAGGTCTTCAGGTTCTTCTAGACCCTAATCCAAATTAAAATAGATGGAAGAAGCAAAGAAAGAGAAGAAAAAAGAAAAAACTCTGAGGCTTTCCCTTTAAAATAAAAAGCAAGGATGCTAGAGTTAAAATTAACCAAAAAGGCTGGCGAGT
This sequence comes from Laticauda colubrina, assembly GCA_015471245.1. Taxonomy (NCBI): domain Eukaryota; kingdom Metazoa; phylum Chordata; class Lepidosauria; order Squamata; family Elapidae; genus Laticauda; species Laticauda colubrina. Next base: position 50,138,328 of record BLBF01000002.1, read on the forward strand.
AGGAGTTTCAAAAGTATATATATATATATATATATATATATATATATATATATATATATAT
>BLBF01000002.1:50138398-50164877 GCA_015471245.1 Laticauda colubrina
ATATATATATATATATATATATATATATATATATATATATATATATACACTGTACACTGCACTTTATTTCTTTATCCAAGGCTCTTATTATGACTGTCTTCTCCAGCAGCTTCAAAGCCAAACCTCAAATGTTGAAATATTGATAAGAGTCCAAGAGAGCACCTGTAATAATATTTTACTGTATTCTCCCTCTATCTTATCACATTAAAATGTCCTTGAAAAGAAGTGCTTTTCTCCCCAATTCAAATAAAATATTTTCAAGCCTCTAGTTGGCAGTGTTACAGCATCTCTAAATACTCTTTCCCCCCCAGCCAAAAGAAAAAATGTTTATAAAGAACTCAAACAAAAAAAAAGATAGTCAAAGGGAGCCTCTATCCTAAAAAGAAAGTTAAAAAGATAAAAAATAGAAATCAAGTGAAAAATAAAAATATATATAAGAGAAAATTCAATCCAGTTACCTACAAAGTCACCTTAAAGTCCTCAAAGAAAATAAGAAAAAAAAAAATCCAAGTCTCAATTTGACATCACTTAAACGCCGCTCAACCCAGGTTCAGTCAAAAGAAAAATAAAGTCACAGATTTCTTCTTTGTTCAGGATGTCCTTTCAAGTCTTAATCAATTTATAATGCAAAAGAATTTCTCACCCAACCGATACACGCTCATTTAAATCCCTTTCTTTCTGGAGTTGTCCCGACTTCAGCAGCTTTAGAGGCTGCCTTTCTGCTTCCAGCAAAAGGGCTTCTCCCGGATCAAACCAGAGATTTTGCGATGTCTCTGGGATCCTGGGACTGTGCCCTTCACAATCCCCGTCTCTACGGGACGGTTTAGGTCCGTTAGAACCGACCAGAGGCAAAAATATCAGCTGAGATCTCAGAGCCCCGAGATCGCAGCTGTAACACCGAGATTAATAAAATTAATACTTAATTTTAAGACATAAACCATGATAAATAAACAACTGATTTTGAAGAATAAATTACCTAAAATATAATCCAAGCACCATATAGGTTAATGCAATATACAAATACAATAACTGAATTATTCTCCGAATTTTAAATAGGTTAAGTGGAAGAATGCCTAACTATTTTAAAAATGAGAGTTTTTATCTTTTGAGATAAATTTATCTTTGTCTTATTTCATTTTCTCACTTTCATAGATCTGTTAATGTTAAGAGCCTATGAAAGCTTTCAAATAAACCTCTCATTGTTCATAAAATATAAACCTCTCATTGTTCATAGAATAAAAGGCATTTAATCATTTGAACTGAAATAATTATCATTTCTCATACAAAACCAATTTCTGTTATTGTTCACATATTAAAGCATGCCTTTATGAGTGTATCAGTTAATTAAGCAACATTCTGGGATTTGAATCCTGCAATCAGAATACATTTTTTTAGGTTTCTCTTTTTTGTGAATAAAAAACTCCAAATAGTTTTTCTCCCTAAAACTATTCTGCTTATTTCAGCGTTACCTCCTGGATGAAAAGGTAAAGATGTGGAAAATAATTACAGTTTAAAATATCTCTCATGTGAAACACCACAACTTTAGTGCTAAAGTTGTTTTAAGTTTGATATTGATCGTTAAGATTGTTCTTGTCTCTGCTTCATCCATTCAATGTCTCTGAAAGGACTGGTAACCACCCTCCCTTTTAAAATTCAGAATATTTAATATTCTGCTACTTCCTCTGCTTTTGAATTTATCTCTTTTTCAGATGAAAATAAGATTTAACTAACTGCTAAGAGTTTTTCTTTCCACTGCTGATGTTATTCCATTCTTCTTTTATTGTATTCTTCTATTTTGGTTTTGGTCCTGTGTTTACCACTTAATGAACTGTTATTTAATCCTATTACTTTTCTAGATTCTTTTATAAGCATGGTCTTCTTTATTTTTTGACAAACTAACTCTTTTTGATCCCTCTTTGTGCTGTAGTTATCACCCTGTATCTCTGTTTATTTACCTAACCTCTTTGAGAGGGTTGATTCTTCATCTTCTAATGTTTATAATCAATCAGGTTTGGGAGAGGGCCATTCATCTGAGGCAATGCTTTAAAAAAAAACCTCTGGCTCATATTTTAGAGGTCAAGTCCTTGTGCCTGACACTACTGTTTTCTAACCATGCACTTGATTGTTGAAAAAAACGTTTACTTTCTCCTTTGCTGCATTATTGCAAAAAAGATTACAATCCTTAGGATATCTTCTTAAAAAGAAATCAATGCTTGTTCCTATTATTTAAAATCTATTATATATTTTCTTAGGAGCCATGATTCATAATCCAAGTATTGGCATTTTCTCTGGGATGTCCTACCATTGCTTTAAGCTAAATTAAGAAAGAGATTGTCATGCATTAAACTGATAATTGTTTCCCTAATCTATTGTGCCTTTTCCATTTGTCAGATCATCAGAGTTTCCTCCACTTACAACCTCAGAATGTTAATAATCAGCTAACTTTAATAATTTATTGAACTTACTGCAGGGATCACTAATTCTCATTCATCATTCATTTGATGAATATGTGTAAAGTCTGGAAGCAATAAGCAGGCAGAGAAGTCTGCAGCTTTATTAGCATCTGCTTTATTTGTTTCATGCAAGATGATGACAATAGTCTTCTGGCAGGTGTACCTAACTCTATTCTCGATCCCCAATCTTAATACAGAACCTTAAGCCCATCTCACACTGCACCAACGGATGGAAAGAGGATGTAAAATGGAGAAAAATGCTTGCCATCCGTTGGTTAACGCGATGCATCCGTTCTGTACTCACTGCGTGCGTGATTCATACATTTTATCCATCCAGCATCCATCTACTGAGATTTCATCCGCTCAAAACATTTTGAGGTGCACAAAACTTTTTGAGTGGATGAACTTTCCGCCGCGTCCGTTCTACATCCGCAACACATATGGGGAACAAATGTTCTACATCTGTTACACGTCCGCTGTATCCTCTCGGCATCTGCTGCGCATCCACACAACTCGCATCTGGTCCAGCAGAAAATGGAAAGAGGGAGGAAGTGAAACAGACATGGAACGTCCACACAGCATGAGTAGCATGGACATAGAAAGGATGAAAGCGGATGCAGCTCGCATATAAAGCATTAAAACAGAAAAAACGTTCGTATAAGGGACGTATCTCGGATATTTAGGATGTCTGGAGGATGTCTAGAGTATGCAGAAGGACACCTAGTGTAATACCGATATTTCCTATAAAAAGGGGGAGGAAATCACCTGGATCTCATTTTCAGTCCAGCAGCCCTGGTGTGCAGACCTCTTCAGCCTTGCTCTTGCTCTTGCTCTTCCACATCATCCAGTCATCTCCACCATGGATCGTCGCACACTCCTTTTGGTAGCCGCCATCATTCTACAGCAGTGCCAAGCCCTCTTCAGGCTCTTTCACCTGTTCTACGCAAGGAAAAGGAGGTGTCCAAAAAGTGTGTGGGTGCGAAGATGGATCACGAGAAGAGCGGAGTACGGACTGTATGACAAGCTGATGGTGGAGCTGAGGAACGAAGACCCTTGTGCATTCCAGCACTTCATGAGGATGCCACCAGCCATGTTTGATGAAGTTGTGGAGCATCTGAGATCCAGGTTGACCAAGGCAAACACCAACTTCCGTCCCAGCCTGGACCCTGGGCTGAAGGTGGCACTGACTCTGCACCACCTGGCCTCCGGGACCACATACAGGAGCATGCAGTACGCCTGGAGGGTGCCACACAACACCATCAGCATTGTGATCAGAGAAATGGTGCAGGCCATCATCGAAGAATACCTGGAGGAGCTCCTCCAGTGCCCCTCCACTGAAGCAGGCTGGAAGAAAGTTGCAGAACAGTGGTATCAGAAGTGGAACTTCCCCCACACTGTTGGAGCCATAGATGGGAAGCACGTGGCCTGCAAAGCTCCAGCCAACTCAGGGTCCACTTATCACAACTACAAGGGTTTCTTCAGCATTATCCTCTTTGCCATGGTTGATGCTGACTACAAGTTCATGTACATCGATGCTTCAGGCAACAGGTCAGCTTCAGATGCCCAGGTATACAACGCCAGTGACCTCAAGGAGGGACTGGAACGCAAGCTCATCATGGGCTTCCCAGATCCAGACCCCCTGCCCAACGACATACAAGATGTGCCCTATTTCATCGTTGGGGATGATGCCTTCTCCCTCACAACCTACCTCATGAAGCCCTACAATTCCAGATACCTCACCCGTGAAGAGAGGATATTCAACTACTGGCTGTCCAGGGCAAGACGGGTGGTGGAGAACGCCTTTGGCATCCTGGCCAACAAGTTCCAGGTACTTCTCACCACCATGCAGCATCACCCAGAGAACGTGAGGAACATCATGGAAGATTGCTGCATCCTGCACAATCTCATGCGCACCTGCTACCCAGTGTTGCAGAACAGGCTCGTGGACCGCCAACAAGGCAATGGGGACATGGAGCCTGGTGAATGGAGGCAAGGACTAAACCTGAAGGACACTATGGATGTGCAAGGCCCCAACAGAACTTCACGTGAAGGGAAGAAGCAGCGCAACCTCCTGAAACACTGGTGCAACTCCCCAGCTGGAGCAGTGGAGTGGCAAGACAGGATGGTAGATGCTTAATGGATGCTTCCTTCAGCCTGTCTCATCACACTGATGAGATTGTGCCATGTATGTTGAGTGGCCCTACAATGAACAGGGCATTTAATAAAGAGTTGTGTTTTTGTTGAAATGTGTTGATGAATGATTAAATTGTTATTGATAATAAAGGGCCATAGGTGTGGCAGCTGGGAGGGTGGACCATACAGTCCCACTATGCTTGCACTGGAGGCTTATCTATCCCACAGCTATTACCCATCCAACAGCTATTACCCATCCCACAGCTATCACCCATCCCACAGGTATCCCTGCCCATCCCACAGGTATCCTTACCCATCCCACAGCTATCCTTATCCATCCCACAGCTATCCTAACCCATCCCACAGCTATCCATCCCACAGCTATCCTTACCCATCCCACAAGCATGCAAAGGCTTAAACCATTTCTAAAAGTTTCCACCAAGACTTTATTTAGTAAAAGAATTGAACCAAGTGTGTGAAGCAAAGATAACCCTTATTAATAACAAACTGTAGGACTTTATTTAAAAAGCAAAATGAACAAAGAAAAGTGTCCCAAGCAAAGATAAAGTCAACAGGTAACAACCCAGTCTCTGGCACTCTTCTCAGTCACTCTGAGGCATGCCCATGGTCTCAGGGGTGAAGGGTCCAGGGGCTGTGGAGGTGGCAGTGGCTGGAGTGCTGGCAGTGAGTGAGGCGCCATTGGGTGCCTGGCCCCGAGAGGACAACGGGATGGTGTGTGCAGGAAGCTCTCAGAGAGCTGGCTCAGTCCCGTGATGTTGAGAGGCCCTTCCTCCAGGACATGGGATGTCAGTCCCAAGACCGATGACAGATGTTCTGAGGCCGGGCTTGGCTGTGGGGTGGAGGAAGGAGGAGTGTAGTGGGGCTGTCTGGTCTGCAGCTGAGCGAGGTGAGGCGTCGGTGGCATCTGTGGCGTCGGTGGCATCTGTGGCATCTGTGGCATCGGTGGTATCGGTGGCATCTGTGGCATCTGTGGTGTGCGATGTACCTGTGCCTGGACTGGGAAGGGCTGCCTGTGCTGCTGGAAGTCCTGGTATCCGTAGCCTTGGTAGGTGAGGGGCTGTTGAAAGCCTTGGAAAGGCTGTGATATCGCCTGGGGTGGAGGAGCAGACCTGGAGTGGGTCAGAGCAGGTTCAGCTGGGCCTGGAGGGTGGTGCAGAAGACCTGTGATCCTCTCCTTGATCACCTGGTACTGGGCTTCGGGCATTTCCATTAGGGTCTGGTTGATGTAGGTGAGGAAGGGCTTTTGGTTAGAGGTTGAAATCTCAAAGTGTACCAGCTGAGAGAGGAGATCTACGCTGCTCTTGATGGTGTCCCTGATCTCCAAGAGGACAGTGTGGCTCTACCCCTCCGGTCTGCCTCTCTACCTGCTTTATGTAGAGGTGGAGCTGGGGGTTGTTGTGGGTTGGTCTCTGGTGGCAGCGGCCTCTTCTTGCTCCATCTGCATCAGGGGATCCTCCATGTGCTCCAGCATGGGGTGTGCAGCTGTCGGGGGGGGGGGGTCTCCGTCGTGGGGCATTCCAAAGATACCTGCCTGGACACAGGAGCTGACTCTTGGCCAGAAGAGGACTGGCTCTCTGTGGGCTGCCTGAGAGAGAGGGTTGACAGAGGGGCTGCTCCTCGGTGGCGGATCTCACCCTCCAAGAAGCTGCACTTTACCATGACATAGGTCTCCCGGTCAGTGAGCTTGACCGTGGCCTGGCCAGACTTCTTCAGGTGCAGCTTCCCATACCAGGTGTGCATGTGCTTCCACCACCCCAGTAGGACATCCAAAGTGTAGGCCAGGCTCTCCGCCTTCTCTCTCCAAGCTGCCTGCTTCCGTTTGGTGTCTCGATAGAGCCTGTGTCCCTTCCTCCAGAGGTACTCGTTCTCCCTCAGCCATTCGAGCACCTCCTCCTCATGTTCCTCTGCAATGGAGTACTGTCTCCTCTCCCCCTTTTTGCGCAAATGCCTCTTCCTCCCTCTGGCAGGGCCTTCTGGGCCCTCAGCAGGGCTTTGAGGTTCTACAGGCTGCTCCACCACACCACCACCACCAGCAGAAGCACCAGCACCAGCAGCACCAGCAGCACCAGCAGCACCAGCAGCACCAGGAGCAGCACCAGCAGAGTAAACACCAGCAGAAGAACCAGCTGCAGAAGAAGCAGAGTCAGCACCAGCAGCAGAAGAAGCAGCAGCAGAAGAAGCAGAGTCAGCACCAGCAGCAGAAGAAGCAGCAGCACCAGCAGCAGAAGCCCCAATAGAAGCAGAGTCAGCGCCAGGGGGTGGGATGGTGGTCCTGTCCTTCTTGCCAGGGCTGGCAGGAGTAGGCACAGGCTTCCTCTTCTTCCCCATGGTTGTTAACTGAAGATGTGTCTGGCAGCAGGTCTTTCCTCTGAATGGTGACCTGCTTGCGAGCTGCTTCCCTTTATATCCATAGGGCTGATGCAATGCATCCTCCCCACTTGCGCAGGATGCTTTGCATCCGCTAGGCATCCATGATGCATCCGTGCCATCCGCTCGGCATCCACTCAGCATCCGCTCGGCATCCGCTCCTTCCTCTGCACGTCTGCTTCGCTGTTCTCCCACGGAAGCCCTGCAGATGTGTCATCTGCTTCCATCCGCTAGGCTTCCATTGAACATCCGCTTTACATCCTCGCTACGTCCTCCCCACGTCCATTCCTTTCCATTGTTGTCCATTCTCTTTATGCAAATTTGGGACACTTTTGAGAGCAGATAACAATGGATGGAAAATTTGCTCGTCCGCTGTGTCCTTTTTACATACGTTTTGCATCCGTCGGCTGATGTGACTTTGCCTTTAATGCTTGGGCTGCTTTGGACTTTCTGTGCTATTTTTATTTTACAGCACAGAATTCTTTAATGGTTCTCTATCTTTCTCTTAATGTTTCAGATTGTTTCCTGCTTTACAGAAAAGATTCAGGAGATGTTGGAAAAAACCTGGAGCACATCACATGGATAAGAACTCATATTTGTATCTATCCTGGGGTAAAAAGGGGAAAGATATATTCTCATTTTTCACTGAGATTGTGGGAGATACGGTGGCCTCATTTAAAGTCTCTTGTTCCCTTTCAAGGAGGACTGATTAGCAACTTGTTTCATACTGTCACTGTGATGATGTCAGCTTTGGAAGCCATATTGAGATCCGATGCTCCCATGCTGCCACAATTGAGCCTGGGAAAGTGGGAGTGGGGAATTTATTTGAGTGTATCTAGTTAGACAAAATAAAATTATTTTGCTGGTTCCAGGTCATGTGAAAAGGAATTCTTACTTTGGGATGGATGATGATTGGGCCATGTGATATGATGATGGCTAAGGGGGCATGGATTTGTAATTTTTACTTTTGCAAGGAAGCCCAAAACTTTCAGACTTGGGATTCCACAAATGTACCAGTTACTGTCCAAATAAAAGGAACCTTTGAGAGATATCTGTCTTGGAGTTATTGGTTGGAAAGGAGGTTTGCTGGAAAGCTGACAGATGATTTTACTCAACACTTAATCAGTTTATTCACTTGCACCAAATCTTCACTTCATGTTACCAGAGTTTGATAAAGGAAGTAGGGCAAAATCTTGTTCTTTAATAGATTTCTGATTTACGAGTTTGAGGAAATAGATAAAGGGTTTGTGTCATGACCTTCACCAAATAGAATTTAAACCCTTTTCTTTCTAGTTGCTGTGGGTTGTCAGGGAGGTGTAAATAATTAAATCCTGGAAGTTACCAGTGTCTCTTTCCTGGAGAGTATTGTTGTCTTTTAATAAAGGGTATACCCTTTTGAAAAGGGTTTCCCTGAACCAACAGTATTGATATCTAATGCCTGATTTACAAACTTTTGTTTTTAAAGATACTGTTGAGAATAATGTATGATTTTATTTGTAGAGAAATCTAGAGGGTACAGATCATATGGACCTTTTTCAATCAGGATTTAAATTAGTATGTGGAACAAAAATGACATTGGTCTCTGGTAGATAATTTTTATCAGCAGTTGGATGCAGAGATATTTCTCTAGTCCTATTTTATCACCCAAACCATGCTATCCTTCTGTAGGGTTAGAGGTCAAAAGCATTGTTTTACAGTGGTTCCAGTCTTCCTAAGTGAGATTTCAATCACAAATTGAAATGGTTTCTTGATGAATAACAACCCTGTCTTGCTACATTTCTTTTGCTGGTTTTTTATCCAGGTTTTTACAGCCTTTAGACATTGGGTCAAAATCTTCACAGCATCTCCAACCTGGCTTGGTTTGGAAATGTACACTTGAGTATTCAGCAGACAATCTCTCATCTCAACCCTATAGATAAGTTCTCAATAAATTTCATGTAAATATTAAAAAGTACAGATGAGAGGATTCCATGCTGTGGAACCTTCCAAGGGAATGCATATTAGACACTCATTCTGTCAAAAACCAACTGGTATGCCTGTTTAGGAAAAAAACAAAACTATTGCAAAACATAATTGAATTCTTAAACCTCACAGATATTTTCTCCATTATTGTAGTTTTATTATGTTATTGCCTAATAAAAAGAGAGGAGGAAGAGGAAACATCAAAGTGTGATACAAAATGTTGATGATAGGCAGGACCAGGAAAGGTGTCTATATCTGAAAGGGACATACCAATTTCGTTTTTAAGACATCTAGCATGACCTACAAGAGTTACTGTCAGCCCTCCCAGATAAACCAGATAGGAAATATGATCGGATAGGCTAGTTCTATTTTTAATAGAATCCTGTAAGCCTAAATGTACGAATCTCCTGCCATCTTCTTTTTATAACCGGATCAATAAGGTGAATCCTTCCTATATTTCTTTCTCTGACTGCTAAGCAACTCTGGCTTTTTGCCCCCTTGCCTGTCCTTCCCTATGCAGTATTTCTCATCCCTAAGGACATTTCCATATAACAATAATATATATTCCCCCAATGACCCAAAGTAGCCAAAGATGGTTATTGCCTTATTTACTTCATCAGAGATAATTGACCAAAAAAGAATAGGTGGGGCATACAATACAGATATATTGTAATATATTTCTCTATATTTTCTTCTCCAAACTTCTAATTGAATCACATTAATCTAATTAAGCCAACTTTAAAACAAAACAATCTCAGAAAAAAAATCCTGCTCAATCTGTCCTTTATAATTAACTGTTTCATTGTAATAAAGTTGCATAAATAATGAGAAACTAGTCACACTACATAAATACAATAGCAGTATTTTAGTTATTTTTCTTAAATTATTTTTGCTGTAAAAGTATCTTATTATTTATCACTATTTCTAAACAAAAAAGTTCCATTAAAGAATAAGTTTTGCAAGCTTTAATTCAAAACCATTTCTGAATTTAAGTTACTTAATTGTTAAGAAAAATATAATTATTTTCACATTAGTATTTTGTGTTATGTTAGAATAATTAAATTATTAGAATTATTCCAACTTTTAAAGAAAAATGCACTGTTCAATTAAATTTGACTTCTGAGGATAATACAAACACAATCATATTATTTTTCTGATATTATGATAGTGGTTTGCTATTATTCTTTTCTGGAACCCTTTTTCATGTTCCCTGCCTAACTTTAGTAATTAAGTGCTATTATAGATTATAGTTTTCATATCACCTTCTGAATTATTGAGCAGTAAATACTCTTTATGACCCATGAAAAGCGCTTTCTTAAATTAACAATTTTATTTGGGTTGCTGAGTTATAATACTTCCAGCTTTCAGAATCTTTAACAACACAAACTCTTCAACTAATGTCCACTGTTAGTAGGAAGACAATGTGTTTCTGAGAACCAGGCTGTTTAATTATATTAAATTAGTTACAGATCAAAATGAAAGAATCAGGAGTTTTATAGTATAAAAAAAATCCGAGCAAAAGTAGCTATCCTAAATCAATTAAACATGTAAACTAAGCTCATAATTATATGCCACATGATTTACAGTTCTTAGGCATTCATAATGTTTATATATGTGATTTAATATAATATAATTTCTGGATAAGGAATTTTCTGCCTTCTGCACAGAGGTGGATTTGAAGCTGTACAGATGCAGATAGATAATTCAACAAGACGTCCACAACAAATTACATTTATTGGTTCATCAGGTATCCTCAAAACTCACTTTTGTAATGAAGTTCTTCTTTTAATGACCAATCCTTTGTATATCTGCCTTGTAGTAAAAGATGGTTATCTCCTAACACATTTCTTAGTGATAGAAAGAAGCCGCTATGAGTTCGTGAGTTCAGGCAAGAATGAAGAAAAAAAACCCCACCCCTCGAGAGTCAATTTAGTGCCCAATCAGGAATACATACGTGGCCACATGACATGAACTACATTTCCCAGGATACCTTTAACTATATTTACTATGATTCATTCCCTTAAGGGGACAGCTCATAATTCCTAAGTAACTATTCAATTCCCATAGACTGACTAGGACAGCATGCTCCCCGCCTGGAATTGTAAATTCCATTATTAAAGGAAGAGAAAAAAAATTAACTATAAACTAAGATAAGCAGTAGACAGTAATACTATGAATAGCAGATAACTATACAACTATGATAATCAGTTAGCTATGTAACTAAGAAATACAGTAAACATTAATAAAGCATCAAACAAAGCAAAGCTTGAGGTTCAATCTTCAAGTATGGCCTCTTGGTGCAAGTCTGCTGGTCACCTCTGGCGGCTTTTTAAGGTGTACAGGTACTCTTGGCAGCAAAGGTGAAAGTCTAGTGGTTGCTTCCGGTGGCCTTTTAGGATTGGAATGGTACTCTTGCTTCCGTGGTGTCAAAGGGCATTGGGAAGCTGTTGGAAAGGGTGTTGTGTAAGCATATGCCTGTGTAGAGCATCTTAGTGGACATCTGGTGGTTGTTGGCAGCCATTTAAGGTGTCCTAGCAAAAGTGTACTGATTGCTGGCCACATTTTAGGCTGGAACGGTATTCTTGTTTTCGATGGTGTTAAAGGGCAGTTAAGGAAGGCAGTTGGAATGGATGGTGCTAAGGCATTTGCCTGGGTTGGAGCCTGCATCTGATCGCCACTGACAATTCCTATGATCCCCTATCCTAGTGGAGATTTGAGGCCACCAGGCTATCTACAGGACCGCAAACTGACTCGGAGAAGATAAAGGCACATGGGACATTATTTCCCAGCAAGAGTAGAATCTTAGCCTCCGGATCTAGAACAGGAAAGTGATGAGCCAGATGCTGAAGGTAAGGCATGGTACTTATGACCTCAGGTGTTGCAATCTGACTGTGGTCGTTTGGTACCCCATTGTATTCAAATACAGGTGGTAGTGGGAACCAGGAACTTCCATCCAATAACTCTATGCAGAGTCCAGTAGCTCTCCTCACTGCCGTGCTTCTTGGTCCATGGCACGTTTATACAGTGAAGGGAAGTTTGTCCTATTGCACCTCAAAGAGGTCAAAGAATGCGGGTCTGGCCAGGTGCAGGTGCTTTGAGTATCTATCCACATGTACATTTTCACAGCATCTTTGGGGCATCCTTCAGGGTACACTTTAGCTAAGCAGATGGGAAGACACGAATGAGGGCATGGTGAATCGGCACACAGTGCTATTCAGTTGACACTCATGCTTGGTTTTGGTTGTGGTTTGTCAGACTGCCAAGAAGCCCTGCATGCTTCTGTGTTACATTGAGGCTCCTTGTCCAAAGGAGGGTTCTGAGATATCTGCAGTGGCGGCCCAGAGTCTGGATGCAGGGTGGTTGGGTGCTGGTCACTATGGCATAAGTCGCATTGCACCTTGGCTGTGCAGTATTTGGATGGGTGTTTGGATTTGCAACACCTATAACAGTATTGGTACTCCCTTAGCAACTTTTTTCATTGGGTCAGTGATTTTGCTGCAAACCCAGTGCAGCTGTTCATCAAGTGACGAGTGTTGTGCATGGGACAAAATTGTATTCTCCTTGTATTCGGACATCTAAATTGGATTGTATCTTATGAATTCTCTCCCCAACTGTGTGTGGATGAGGAGTCAATCTCAGTTTTATGGACAACCCTGAAGGGTCTTTTCCTGGTAGTGTGCATAGGGCCTGAGGCAACATATGGTTGCTGTTGTATCTTCTATCATTAGGAGGGCTAACAGCTCTGAGCCCACGGGCCTGGTGTGTGTTGCACATCATTGCCTGGTGGAACATGAATTCTTCAAGAAGTGTGAAGGGTATAAAGTGGTGGCAACCCTTGGCAATGAAGGTGTCAGTCAACTGGAGCCACTTTTCAATTAGCACCTGCGGAAGTTTTCAAACAAATTTGTTCTACGTGTCGATGTGATCGAAACAGGAAAGTGCCAGTAAGTTGGGATCCCATTGTGCCATTCTCAGCTGGACAAGTATGTTAGCAAGGTTTATGATTCAGCGAGGCTTGTTGATAGCAATTTTAGGAAAACTATTGAAGCTATCCAAGAGTGTTGCTTCTACATCCTCAGAACTGCCATATAGTTTATCAAGCCTTTGCCATGATTACCGTAGGGCAGTGGCTGGGTTTTCTAAGTGGGATGCCAAAAGTGCCCACGGTATGTCGGCAGACTGTGGCCCTATCCATGCTATAAAGTGTCCAATTACTTCATCAGGTTCAGGCGTACCACCTGAACGGAGCACAGGAAGAATTTCTTTCATACTAGATACTCACTGCCTGGCTTGTCAGAGAATCTGCGAACTCCATTGGCATGCAAATTTAGCTTTCCACTCTGTACAGCCAAGTTTCTCCAGTAATCTTCAGCATTTGATGAGTTGGGGGGAGGTATTGATGTAGAGAGTTCTCCCCCTGGATTCTAGTAGGATGGGTTTGGGTTGTAAGCCAACGACGGGTTGTAGTCTTCCTCCCAATATTTACAGAGGATGTCATTCTCCCCTACTGGGGACGATGGTCAAACATCACCCTGATGTGTAGGCTGGGCGCAGTTACCTTGTGGTGCCTGGGAGTTTGATTAGTATTGAGGCTGTGGCAGAAACGCTGCTGCCTGTGGATTGAGTGTGGCAATGGTCATTGATGGCATGTCGACTTGTTGAGAAGTTGTTGTGAGCATTGATGGGTTAAGTTGCTTGGCCAGCAGGGCATGAGACATTGCAGTAGAATTGCTGGTGCTGGGAAGAGAATCTCGGACTTTAGTATGTACAACATAAATTGGGGAAAGTTTGCTGTTGATGGGAAGTAAATTTTGTACTTTAGGTTGTAACATCAGATGTGTAATGTGAGATCTGTAAAATCTGTGGTTGAGATTCATCCCAATGCTTCGCTGCTTGTGGGAGACTGCTAGGCAACTGAGGCGGTTCCATCTGCTCATTTTGTAGTGAGTGCTGCTCATCCATGTAGGCCTTGACCTGAGTATCTGGGCTCTCTTTGCCCAACTCATCGAGGTCGAAGTTGAGGGAGGCAACATTAGCTGCCTTCTGCCATGCTGCAGCCCATGCTGTTTTCACTGTCTATCTTGTCATGCTGTCTATCTTGTCATTCAAGTAACTCCACTTGGGCCTTAGTTTTGGCTATTTCTGCTAGTTGATTGGCCTGAGCCTTGGCCATTTCTGCTTGTTGATTGGCCTGAGTTTTGGCTATTTCTGCTTGTTGATTGGCCAGAACTTTGGCCATTTCTGCTTGTTGAGTGGTCATTTCTGCTTGTTGTTTGGTCAGTTCAGCCTTCTGCCATATCACCTCTGTCATAATACATAAATCTGCCTCTGCTGCTGCAGCTTCAACCTGGGCTTCTACAGCTCATTCAGTGTAACTTGCTGCTTTGGAGGCCTGAGATGCACCACTACAATGGGAGGATGTTTTGGAAGGATGGTGAGAGTTGGCAGCAGAGAATTGATGCGAGACACCAGAACCTGCCTGCGATCTAGCCAATTTGGGATGGAGAGAGGAGGCTTTCTTTGAGTGGTAGGATGAAGCTGCTTGTGATTGAAGACCTCTGTTGGATGTGGTCTTCTCCTTTGGAATTTGCTCCTTCTGTAGCGCAATGAGGAACATGGCCTGGAGGGAGTTTCTGCCTTCCCAAACACTGTCTTCGTGTTCTTTGTTCACCTTCTCAAAGGAGTGAATGTGTTCCTGGAACTCTGGGTCTTCCAGGTTTGACTGTATGTATTTAAGCTTATTTTCACTGACTCTCCATCTTGCGAGGTGGTCCTCTAACTCTTTCTGCATCAGGAAGAGGCTCTTGAGGAGCAACTTGCTTTTGGGCCTGTCACAGATCTTGACCATCTCCGTCCATGCATCTGCATGACATCGATACTGCCTCTCCCAATCCTCTCTGAAGTGTGTTACCACGGGTGAGGTAAGCTTCCTATGCTGTCTGAGGTTGTAGGCCTTCTGAGGTATTGTGGCTTCATCAGAGGGTTGGACATTTAAAACTGGGTTTTGGGAATCAGGCTCCAAGTTTACAACAAGGGTGGGTGGAGGAATCAGGTCTTCTGGTACATCGGAGACATCTGTAATGGCTGAGGAAGTTGCCATGCTTCAAATTGGCAAAGAGAGAAATTTGGAAAAATTTAGTGCAATGCCCTTTTTTTGTACTGGGGGTGCTGCAAACAGGTAGCAGAAAGTAGAATTGCTGCTGGATTTAATACTTGAGCACATAGGTAGCACTGCAGAGTCTGGTCTTTAGTACAGCACACAATATGGCTGCTTCTAGGGTGTGTTGTGAGCTTGCAACACAAGGGGGCACTAGAGGTTACATCAGGAAGTCTGAAGACTTGAGGGCAGAATGCAGAAATGTATGTATAATTGTTGCTTGCTTCACAAGGTGGCAGCAGAGGGTCAGGAAGACGCTGTTGCTATGCCCATGTTAGGTTGCAGTTACTCTTGGGATCTTTGAATTAAGTTGATTAAATTGTCCACAATAGTTTCAGGGAGATTTTTCTTTGAGCCCCAGATGTAGCAGTGGGCTGAAGAGAAAAAGAAGGGTAGGACTTCCTTGCCCACTCTTGAAAAAAGAGGAAAAAATGGTAAGAATTCTTTAACTTCACTGTAAATTTCACTGTAAATTCTTCTTGACACCAGATGGGGATGTAGGCTGCTTTACTTGAATCTGATTTCTCTCTTTAGGGAGGTGAGCCTTGTGGCTATGTAGTTTGCTGATTGCCCAGAGGAATTTATTGCCTACTTCAGATGGTGCTGTAAGCTAATAGTTGAGTGTCAGCCGATTTCACTGGAAGGGAAAAATTCATTAGGAAAAATACTCCAGTAAGTTGCATGCACTGTGGCCATGTTATGCTTTTAATTTTTTAGTAAAGAGAGGAGGAGATAAAGAAACATTAGGCTTTTAAACAAAGGAAATTGCTCCTTGAATTATTTTGTTGAAATAGCTTGCTTGAATTAGCCTTGTGACTTGGGAGGAGGAACATGCTCTGTTGCTTTGAAGACAGTCCTTCACAAATGATTTATGATCCCCAATAAACTGGCCAGAGTGGTTGTAAAATAGCTGGAGAGGCCTCCTTTATTGCCTCTTTGAAGCAGCCAAGAGCATAAGAAATGCAAAGCCTTTCCTTTTAGCAATACATGCAAAATTTCTCAAATTTTCCATTGCATTTGGAAAGGGTTTGTAACTGGAGAGAGACCGAGATGGGGAATACCTGGCCCCTTCCTTCAATTCCAAACAAGCTGTAAGGTTACTTTGGCAAACAATGGGAAGACGCAGATAAATCCAGAGAATAGGATGTTTGAAAGTCTCTTGCTGCATTTGTAGAAGATTTAAAGACAGAGGTTTGGTTTTCCTTTGAGAGCTGGGGAATATTTGACTCACCTTGTTATGCAGATGGAGTCTTTGAGATAGCAGGAAGACAAATTGAGCAAAGAAGAGGTGGGTGGGTGGGTTACTGGTTCTCTTTGTTTGAAGCATGTGGAGGAATTCCAATCCTTCTAACCATCTAACCAGCATGTAAAAAATTCCAATGCTCAGAGAGAGAGAGAGAGAAAGAGAGAGAATGAGAGAGAGAGAGAGAGAGAGAGAGAGAGAGAGAGAGAGAGAGAGAGGATGATATATGCAGGCTTAGATTAACATTGCATATTCACTCATTATTACTTTGCTTTATCACAAATCCAAATTCACAATCTTTATAAAGATGGGTTTCGGGACTTCATCTTTTACTTTTCTGCCTTCTGCACAGAGGTGGATTTGAAGCTGTACAAATGCAGACAGATAACTCAACAAGACGTCCATAACAAATTAGATTTATTGGTTCATCAGGTATCCTCATAACTCACATTTGTGATGAAGTTCTTCTTTAATGACCAATCCTTTATATATCTGCCTTGTAGTAAAAGACGGTTATCTCCTAACCCATCTTGTAGCAATAGAAAGAAGCTGCCATGAGTTTGTGAGTTCAGGCAAGAGTGAAGAAAACTCCCCCAACCCCTCGAGGATCAATTTAGTGGCCAATCAGGAATACAGATGTGGCCATGTGACATGAACTACATTTCCCAGGATACCTTTGACTACATTTACCATGATGCATTCTCTTAAGGGGACAGCTCATAATTCCTGAGTAACTATTCAATTCCCATAGACTGGCTAGAACAGCACAAGGAATTAAATCCAGGCAACATTTTAGAATGCATGCTATGCTACGATAAAGGTTTGTGCATAACACTGATATATTTTACTTCCAATGTATATCATGGCATAATATTGTGATGGTACAAGATACCTAGGAACTGTAAAGCAAAAATAGCAAACTTGATACCCTGAATTTAAGTGTATTGGCATAAATACATTTGTTTACATTAATGTAGACCATATAATAATTATTAACACATACAACTGGTGAGTTGAAACCAAATAGCTTATAATATGGGATCCAGGAAATGCTTCTCTCAGGTTACTTTTAATTAATTATTAATTAATATTTCTGTTAGCTTATTGGGAAATAAATACTTAAAATAACACTCAGAATCAAGGGTGAAAGGAGAGCAAAAAGTTCCTCCCATCAGTCCACCCATCGGGATGATATAATAAAAAAAAACATGAAAAGAGAATGGCCTCATTCAAAAAGATGATTAAGTATTGCTCTCTTGAAAACATTTATTCCTCACAGAACAAAGGCACACATAATCCATGCAGCATTTTGTAGGGGTGGGGGGAAACATTGCTAACTAAATTCTAAAACAGTGCTTACAATGGTTTGCTTAGAATTATAGCACATCATAGATCAACAGCTGATTCACAAAAAAATAAGGACATATCATCTATCTTAAAACATTTAATATTAAATAGATTTTCATATTTAGAAAGAAAATATATGAGCATAAATTTTTACAAGTAATTTTTCCTTGTAAAATCTTTACTTGCATTTTTACAAGTATTTATTTTAATGTGAACAGTTTCAAACAATTTTCAGTTATTGGTCTATTACTTGTACTCTGTATTTATCTGTTTACAAACTCTGTGAAAATTAAGTGCACTGAAATTTTAATGAAGCAAAGAGGTATTTCCATGCAGCTGCTTGCTGGAGCAGCTTGACTCAAGACAATAATAATAGATAATTGTTTATTCTTTAAGGACCAAAATTCCTTGATAACAGTTTATGAGTACCTTCTTCTTCACCTTCTGCAAGTTAAATCAAGAAATGTACATTGGTTTGAGAGATTAATTCTTTCTCTGAACCTCTAAAGAAGAAAGCTATATCAAAAAAGTAATAAGGCATCTATCAAGTCCACATCTGGTGAACTTCAGTAGCAAGTGTGGCCTGGTCCTTGTTACTACAGATTCTCAATGTTGTCATTTCCTTGTTTATTGTTGTTTACCTCTAATCTAAGGAGTGAAGACATTGGCAGACAGAATACACATTAGCTATTATTGTATGCTAGCTATTTTGTACACACAACAATCTAGTATAAGATGCGTTTTAAAAAGTGGCCAAATTAATGAAAAAAACAACAACCTTCTAATATAATACTTGGATGGATATAAACTTGTTGAAGTCCAAAGCCAATCTGGTGTAGTGGTTAAAGCATTGAGAGACCATGAGTTCTAGTCCTAATTTAGACATGAGTCAGGTAGGTGATTTTGATTCTCAGCCCTAGGAAAGAGGCAATGGCAAAGCACTCAAAAAACCTTGTCAAGAAAACTACAGGAATTGGTCCAAGTAATCTCCAACAGTCAAAAACAGACTTGAAGGCACCTACATGCAACATACACCCAGGTCCTAAAAACTAAGGGAGTATTATTATTTGTTTGTACATCATCATTTAGAAGCATATAAAACTGCAGCATGGATAGGTGCATGCAATATAGATATTACTTTGGATATGGATAGACTTATGCACAAATAACCAACTCGTACATTGTACATCGTGTCTATTAGAGAAAGAATCCAAATGAGAAAACACAAGATTTCTTACTCTACTTTTGACAACAACATTTTTCTTTGTTAGCAGAAGCCATTTTACCTGCTGCAGAGTCTTATTTGCTTTTAACATAACAACAACTTAGAAACTGGCATGCAGCAACAAACAGGGGAAAAAAAGCTGTAGCACTAGTATTCAAGTGGGATCTAAAAACCCGGGTAGCAAAGAAGCATGCAAGAAAAATATGCCTAAAACTATGTAACATGTGAGCAAAAACTTCTCTAAATAATTGGAAATTTTAAGACAAAAAACATGAGTCAGAGTAATATTAAACTGGAAAGAATAATGAGAAAAATAAGAGTTGAAAACTTGATAGTGGAACAGCTTTTTTGTGGGATGATGATCAAAAAATAAATGGCAGTTGTTAAAATATGATTGAAATCACATCTCTTAATGTATTGCCATGATCATCATCTTGACTTTTGATATTCTCCTTCCCACTACCTTTTGGCAAAGAGATTAGAAGATATAATTTTAGTGTCATCTTAAGAAACTTTATATCACCAGAGTGACTATGCTTCTTTTTTAAATGTTAGCTTAGTTGCTGTTGATTCTTTGAGGAAATTATTTATCTAATTTCCACAAAACAGTTTACTTTAAATGAATATATTTCTAACATCAGTAAAATCAACAATGAAATAACACCAGTGATAAAGTGGTCGCCATATCATTCACTGTACAACCATCAAGCCTGATTAAATGTAGTTGAGATGACAGGACTGTGCATGCATCAAAAGTGGTTCGGAAATATTGCTTCAGGTTCTGTGGAAACACAAGAGTATACCATCTCTCTGGAAGCAACTAATTTTTTTAAAATCAAATTTATGCACAGAACTGGAAAAAAATTCAATTTTCAAGATTCACTTTTTGCAAGTTTTTACAAATCATGAAAAAGTTGGATTGCTTCAGTAAAAAACAGATAAGTGCTGTAATTATTCAAGTCTAAGGCTTGGCTTCAGACTCATTTTTGGAGAAAGCACAATCCTACTACATTACATCATCATCAAGTGAAGGGACTGAGACTGAAAGTTATACTTGAAATCCTAGGTTGCATCCACAGAGGGATAGTATCAAGGTCATGTGAACTGTTAGTACAGCTTTATACTACTTTGATAAGAGCACACTTGGAATACTGTGTGCAGTTTTGGTCACCATGAAACAAAAAGGATGTGGAGACTCTAGAAAGAGTACAGAGAAGAGCAACAAAAATGATTAAGGGGCTGGAAACTGAAACATATGATAGATGGTTGAGGAATTGGGTATATAGAGTCTACCAAAGAGAAAGCTGGAGATAATATGATAGTCTTCCAATCTTTAAGGGACTGTCACAAAGAAGAGTCAACCTATTCTCCACGTGAAAGCAGGACAAGAAGCAATTGATGGAAACTTATCAAAGAGAGATCCAACCTAGAACTAAGGAGAAATTTCCTGACAGTGAAAATGATCAGTTCTTTCCTCCAGGTTTCCTCCAGTTTTCCTCCAGGTGCTCCATCATTAAAGGTTTTAAAAAGAGATTGGACAACCATTTGTCTGAAATGGTATGTTCTCCTGCTTCAACAGTGGGTTGGATTAGAAGACTTCCAAGGTCCCTTCTTACTCTTATTCTGTGTTCTGTATAAGAAATTAATATAGTAACTGTATGCAAAGTATGCATGAAAGATTCCTTATTACATTTAATATAAAAAGCCAACAAAGGGTGATTAAGACAAAGTGAAGGCTTTAAAAAAGTATGTGATTTTAAACTATTGACTACCTCTCAGTCTAACTTACATTACTACAGTTAATGTTTTAGGGATAAAAGTATACAAAGGTATTATGTTCTCTGCCTTAAACTCCTAAAGAGAAAACAACAGATAAAAACTTAATGATTAATAAATCAGAGAAAGTTTTGAAGTAAAACCAGCCCTGTGAACTTCATTTTAAACAGTGACTTAAACCTTTGATGCCTTTTGGGAGGCAGTAGCTATGATTAACATTTCAGAGAATGACAATGATGCCAAGTAGTTGTGCCATTTCCAGATTTTCTTTGTTGTTGTTGTTGTTGGACAAACATTTTCTTATCGATGCCAGATCTTGTATTATCTTAGCTGAGATAAATAACTTTTCAACAAGGCCCATGGAGGATAATATTCTACTAAAAATCAAATGAATTAATAAATTAAGAAATTGAAATTATCTCATAAAATGCATTCATTAAATTGAATATATTATTGTGGTGTGATTGTTTCAGTTATTGTTCCAGTTATTAGACAGAATTTTATTGAAGATACTGGTGCAGAAGAAATTCTTTTAGATGGTGAATCTAACATAAATACTCAAACTGTATGTGCTAAGGCAGGGGTAGGGAAACTTGGCTCTTCTATCACTTTTGGACTTCAACTGCCAGAATTCCTGAGTGAGCCATGTTTGGGGGTACTATGCAGACTGTGTAACTGCTGAGAGAGGGCTGTAAAGCACTGTGAAGTGGTATATAAGTTTAAGTGCTATTGCTATTTCTATTTATACTCTTTACAAATTACTTGACTAAAAAGATAGTTCCCATGGGTTTTTTTAAAAAGAAGCTGAAACTCTGTATTCCTCACCTAGTAGATAGATAGCTTGATTAATAGGCTGTGGAGATGAGCAGTCAGAATGATCCGCCCTGCTGACATCTTCTAGTCTGTGTTCTTTATAAATCTTCTTTGCTCCTATTTAAATGTTCATTCAGATTGTGATTCCCCTGTTATTTCTCTTCTGCCCACTTTGTGAGTACCACCTCAGTTGAAAAATAATAACATTATAAGACATGTATTGATTAATTTTTGATCTGAAATTTTGATTAAGATCTTACACAAGAAGAATAGATCCATAAGAGACAATTGTCAAATCAACAGGCACATTTTCAGAAAATCAGAGCAACATAAGATCAGAGACCTGACATAAGATAATGGAAAGAGCAAGAGAATACAAAGTGAGTTATCCTGAATTCCTTAACTACAAGGCCTTTAACCATGTGGGTGATATTAGAATATGAAATATATTAAGGCTAATGAGCCTACCAGAATATTTTATTATTCTGAATAATCTTCACACTGAGCAAGATGTTACTGTAAGAATTAAATTTGGAAAAGCGGAGGGGCTGAGAGATCAGAAGAGAATCAGACAAAATGTTCGACACAAACATCAACTATCAGAATGACAAGGGTGGAGCTACCATCAAAACCAGTTAAAACTTTGAGATATACAGAAAATATCATTTTGTTGGCTACAAACAAGGAAATTTGAAAAAGCTCATTGTGAAATAAAAAATGGCAATTGAAAAAAGCTTAATGAATATTAAGAAAACAAACATCTTGTAATATTAGTGAACTTAGATTTGATGGTGAAGCAAAGGAGATAAATAATTTGTTCTCTTGGGCTTGTAAGTTGATAAAGATGAATAACAAGCTGAAGATGTAAAGGGAAGTTAATGCTAAGGAAAACTAACACACTTAGGCAAAATCATAAATGGCAAAAATATTTTTAGTTTACAGAACTTTAGAAAAGTTAAAGCAATTATTTTTCCAGTACTATTGTAAGGCTATGAACCTGCACATTGAGAAAAGCAAGATAAAACAATGTAGACTTTTCAAATTACAAATTCGGAAACGATGACTTTGAAAACTAAAGGCCCTATCACACTGCCCAACGGATGCAAAATGTTTGTAAAAAGGACACAGTGGACGAGAAAAATGTTCCATCCGTTGTTATCTGCTCTCAAAAGGGGCAAAAATTTGCATAACCAGAGCGGATAACATGGAAAGGAACGGACGGGGGGGAGGACGCAGAGCGGATGGAAAATGGATGCAGAGCGGAAGCCTAGCGGATAGGAGCGGATGAGAGTGGAAGGCACATCCGCTAGGCTTCCGGGGGACCTCAGCAAAGTGGATGCGGAACGGATGAAGCGGATGCACAGCGGATGCACAGCGGATGAAGTGGATGCACAGGGGATGCACAGCGGATGCACAGCAGAAGCCTAACGGATGCCTAGCGTTAATTGCGCATGTGGGGAGGATGCATTGTGTAAGCCCCACGGATATAAGGGAAGCAGCTCGGAGCAGGTCACCATTCAGAGGAAAGACCTGCTGCCGGACAGATTGACAGCCTTGCCTGCCCTGCCTGCATGCCTGCCTGCAAGCCTTGCTGCCAGCCCTGCTGCCAGCCTCCCTGCCAGCCTTGCTGTCTGCCTGCCTGCCAGCCTTCCTGCCAGCTTTGCTACCAGCCTTGCTGTCTGCCTGCCAGCCAGCCTTGCTGCCAGCCAGTATGCCTGCCAGCCTTGCTGCCTGCCTGCCTGCCAGACTTGGTTACTGCCTGCCTGCCAGCCTTGGTGCCTGCCTTCCTGCAACCCTTGGTTCCTGCCTTCCTGCCAGCCTTGGTTCATGCCTGCCTGCCACCCTTGGTGCCTGCCAGCCTGCCTGCCTGCCAGCCTGCCTGCCTGCCAGCCTGCCTGCGAGCCTGCCTGCCAGCCTGCCTGCGAGCCTGCCTGCCAGCCTGCCTGCGAGCCTGCCTGCCAGCCTGCCTGCGAGCCTGCCTGCCAGCCTGTCTGCCAGCCTTGGTGCCTGCCTGCCTGCCAGCCTGCCTGCCAGCCTTGGTGTCTGCCAGCCTCCCTGCCAGCCAGCAACCCCACAACCATGGGGAAGAACAGAAAACCTCAGCCATCTGCTGCCAGCCCTGGCAAGAGGGACAGGGCCACCATCCCATCCCCTGGCCCTCACTCTGGTTCTGCTGGGGCTTCTGTAGCATGGGCTCGCTCTTCTGGGGCTGGAGCTTCTGCTGCTTATGCTTCTGGAGGAGCTGATGATGCGGGGGGATCAGACAAGCACTCCAGCACCAGACACCTCCACAGCACCTGGACCCTTCACCCCTGAGACTGAATGACCAAGAGGAGTGCCAGAGACTCATTTTTGTTTTATAGCTTCTTGTTAATAAAGTCTATCTTTGATTCACACACTTGCTTCATTTCTTTTTTTTAATAAAGTCTTGGTGGAAACTTTTAGAAATGGATTAAGCTTTTGCAGGCTTGAGGGATGGGTTAAGATAGCAGTGGGATGGGTAATAGCTGTGGGATGGATAAGGATAGCAGTGGGATGGGTAAAAGCTGTGGGATAGATAAACCTCCAGTGCAGGCATAGTGGGATTGGATGGTCCACCCTCCCAGGTGCCACACCTATGGCCCTTTATTATCAATAATAATGTAATCAATCATCCACACATGTCAACATAAACACAACTCTTTATTAATGCCCTCTTCATTGTAGGACCACGCAACATACATGGCACAACCTCATCAGTGTTATGCCACAGGCTCAAGGAAGCATCCATTTACCATCTGTCATCCTGTCTTGCCACTCCACTGCTCCAGCTGGGGAGTTGCACCAGTGTCTCAGGAGGTTGCGCTGCTTCTTCCCTTCATGTGAGGCTCTGTTGGGGCCTTGCACATCCTCAGTGTCTGTCAGGTTTTGCCCTTGCCTCCATTCCCCAGGCTCCATGTCCCCATTACCTTGTTGGAGGTCCCTGAGCCTGTTCTGCAAGACTGAGTAGGAGGTGCGCATGAGATTGTGCAGG
The DNA here is from genome assembly GCA_015471245.1 of Laticauda colubrina. Classification (NCBI taxonomy): domain Eukaryota; kingdom Metazoa; phylum Chordata; class Lepidosauria; order Squamata; family Elapidae; genus Laticauda; species Laticauda colubrina. Next base: position 50,162,909 of record BLBF01000002.1, read on the forward strand.
ATGCAACAAGCTTCCACGATCCTCCTCATGGTCTCTGGGCTATGCTGCATGTTGGTGAGAAGTACCTGGAACCTGTTGGCCAGTATGCCAAAGGCGTTCTTCACCACCCGCCTTGCCCTGGACAGCCTGTAGTTGAAGATCCTCTCTTCACGGGTGAGGCATTTGGAGGTTTAGGGCTTCATGAGGTAGGTTGTGAGGGAGAAGGCGTCATCCCCCACGATGAAGTAGGGCACATCTTGCGTGTTGTTGGACAGGGGTTCTGGATCTGGGAAGCCCATGATGAGGTTGCATTCCAGCCCCTCCTTGAGATGACTGGCGTTGTATACCTGGGCATCTGAAGATGAGCCGTTGCCTGAAGCATCGATGTACATGAACTTGTAGTCAGCATCGACCATGGTGAAGAGGATGATGCTGAAGAAGCCCTTGTAGTTGAAATAAGTGGACCCTGACTTGGCTGGCGCTTTGCAGGCCATGTGCTTGCCACCTATGGCTCCAACGGTGTGGGGGAAGTTCCACCTCTGATACCACTGCTCTGCAACTTTCTTCCATCCTTCTTCAGTGGAGGGACACTGGAGGAGCTCCTCCAGGTATTCTTCGATGATGGCCTGCACCACTTCTCTGACCACAATGCTGATGGTGTTGTGTGGCACCCTCCAGCTGTACTGCATGCTCCTGTTGGTGGTCCCTAAGGCCAGGTGGCGCAGAGTGAGTGCCACCTTGAGCCCAGGTTCCAGGCTGGGCCGGAAGTTGGTGTTTGCCTTGGTCAACCTGGGTGTCAGGCACTGCACAACTTCGTATAACATGGCTGGAGGCATCCTCATGAAGTTCTGGAATGCACGAGTGTCTTTGTTCCTGAGCTCCACCATCAGCTTGTTGTATAATCCGTCCTCTGCTCTTCTGGTGATCCATCTTCAGACCCAGATGCTTCTTGGCCACCTCTTTTTCTTCCCGTAGTAGAGTTCATAGAGCCTGTAGATGGCTTCGCACTGTTGCAGAACGATGGTGGCTACCAAAAGGAGTGTGTTAAGATCCATGGTGGACATGACTGGATGCTGTGGAAGAGCAAGAGCCAGATGAAGGCTGCAGAAGTCTGCACAGCTGGGCTGCTGGGCTGAAAGTGAGATCCAGGTGAGTTGCTCCTCCTTTTTATAGGCAGTATAGGTTTTCCCCTAGGTGTCCCTTTGCATCCTCTAGGCATCCTCTAGACATCCTTAATATCCGAGATAGGTCCCCTCTGCGAACGTTTTTTCCGTTTTAAATGCTTTGTTTCCATTGTGCATCCGCTAGTCATCCGTTCTGCATCTGTTCCACGTCCATTCTGCTTCCTCCCTGTGTCCGTTTACTGCTTGAGTGGATGGAGTTGCGTGGATGCGCAGCGGATGCCTAGCGGATATAGCGGATGCAGAACGGATGCAGAACGGATGCCTAGCGGATGCCTAGTGGATGCAGAACGGACACATTGGATATATTTTCCGCTCAAAAGTTTTGAGCAGTTCAAAACTTTCTGAGCGGATGAAACGTCAATAGATGGATGCTGGATGGATAGAGAGGATAAAAAACGGAGGCAGTGAGTACAGAACGGATGCATCGTGTTAATCAACGGATGACAAGTGTTTTTCTCTATTTTACATCCTCTTTCCATCCGTTGGTGCAGTGTGACAGGGGCTTAAGAACTTAAAGATCCATCAGACCTGCTGCTTCCATGAGGCAATAATCAGCAAGAAGAAATTCACACTGTGGAGATGTGATAAAGGCAGTTGACAGGTAAGAAAAAAAATGATATATGTGGAAAAACTGGTGGAAGAAGAAGAAGCCAACAGAAGCTGTGGGAAGACAGAAGCAAAGAGATTCCTCGTATGTCTTTTATGTTTGATAGCCACACAGAGTCACTGAGAGTGAGTTTGGCAATCATATAAACATTCAGAAAGAAAGAAAGAAAGAAAGAAAGAAAGAAAGAAAGAAAGAAAGA
>BLBF01000002.1:50171330-50191097 GCA_015471245.1 Laticauda colubrina
ATATATATATATATATATATATATATATATATATATCCATATGATATATATGTGATAGATATGTGCTTGCATATGCAGATAGCCCTCAGCAACCACAAACAGAACTGGCAACTTGGTCACTATCTCATGCTATTTTATTTCACCTTTCCTTTTTTCCACACTCCAGACCTTCTGTATACTCATCCCAACACTGGAATAATGAGCAAAAAGGGACTTATATATTTAGCATAAGTATACAGCCATCCCTCTTACAAATATATCACTTTGGGTGGCATACAACACAACGGTTTAAAAAACTCCCTAACACCTTAAAATAATAACACAAATGAAATAAACAGATAAAACTTTAAAAAGTGGGAGAATAAACTATCTTTAACTTTCAGTCATACATGTACACATGATTTCTTGGGAGATTATCAGTTTTACTTCAAACCTGCAGGGTTAACAACTAAACAAAGGAATGTAAAGAAAGCAAAGGCTTTTCTGCAAAGTTTGTTTTGAAATAGGTGCACAAGGGAGTCATCAAAGGTCAGTCTAAGTTTCAAAGAACTAAGTTAAGGCTGTTCACCTGTCCAAAGAATACAAGTTCAACAGTAGATTCCACACAATAGTCACACACAAGCTGGAGATCAGATGTTGTTTTCTGCAAAGAGATAATGGTTAGAGCTGTTCCTTACATAAGGTTGCAACCAGCAATCACTAATTAGAGGGTTTACTCTGCTGTTTGGCAAGGAGTCTAATAGACCTTTACTGTTCTGCTCTTCTCTCTATTCATTGTATGTATGGGCTGGAACACCTTACATCATCTTCTTCTGACTTTTTCAGCTGCAAAGATGGTACATGATTTGATCAGCCTCATCTGATTCCTGACTTTGCCTTTCCTGAGGCTGACATTCAACACTCACTCTCCTTGGGTTCTCCTCAGCTGGTGTTTAAGGAGCCTTCCAGAAGGCTAAAAGAAATGTGGTTAATGTAATTTTGTGGTGGAGAAGTTATCTTTTAGAGGTAGAGGGGACATAGTAGAAGAGGTATGCTACCTGGGTCCCATCAGATGGAGCTCCTTGACAGTTGGGACAGTATGCCTCTTCTACCTGACCTGGAACAGATAAATAAGGCCCCACAAATATATCTTGCTACCTACTTATTGTTTGTATTTACATTTCATTGGAGAGTAAAGGATTACAAGAGAGTAAATAAGGTCATAATAAGGAATAGAAATGTATAAGAGCTAGTTATTTGTTTAGTGCATTTGTACAGTTTGAGAATTCAAAATGCAAATACCATTTACTAGGGTCTTTATGTTCTCCAACTTGGAATACGGCAATTAGATGTACAACAAGCTGCCCTTGAAGATCATTTGACCCCTACACTGATATAGAATACAGCTGTGTGCTTTCTAGAAAATGAGGAAGTGGAAATACAAAAATCTTGCATGGTTTGCATTCATTACTGATAGACTTTTGGGTCCACTTCAAGATTCTGCTGATTACCCATTAGCTTTTTATGACTCAAATCCTTCATATCTCAGTGATTACTAGTTTGGGATAGAATCTGACTCCTGTAGGCTGAGAATGAAGGCTGTAGATTTCTTCTCTGTGAAGTGTTCTTAAAAAGGAAAAGTCTGGAAACAAATATTCTTGATTGGAGCTGTCTTTCTCTTAAACAGCTTGTCCTTTACCTTATTATAGTCTTGAAAAGAAATGAAACTGAAGGTTTCTAGAGAAATTTCAAAAATAAGAGTTAAAGGACTAGCAGAAAATAAGGAATCAAGAGGGGAATGCTCAGGAATACTTTTGTATTTCTTTTTACTGATGCACTATGATTTAATGTTTTTTTTTCTTTTTATGTGGTGTATTTATTTTGAAATAAGTCACCAAGAATTGTTTGATGTGGTGGGATAGGAATGTACTTTTTAAAAACTGTCTTTTGTAAAATGGCTTTTTGTTCAGATTCTTGATTGACATCTAGATGAGATGAGAAACTGATAATTTAATAACAGTAAGTAGCTGCTGCTGAAACAGTTTTCTTTTTCTATTAAGAGTCCTTACATAAATATGCAGAGTAGTACTGTAGAGAACTTTTGTTATGCATGTAAGCTATAAGGATATTTTATGAACATTGAAATGAAGATATTTCTACCAGTGTAAACAGCTTACAATGGTATGTGAATCAACTATGATAATAGTTTGGTTCTGATTTTAGAGAAAAAGACATCAGCAATAAGTTTGAATATGCTTAATAGTCTGTGAAACAGGATTTTGCTCAGTTTGCCCTATAAATCTCTGAGGAGATATATATATATATAAGATATATTATGTTTTCAGTATATACATAATATATCTTATTATGTATATTATGTATACAGTATTTTATGAATACATGTTAGCTCTTGTGCCTAGAAATTAAAAATGAGTGAAGAGTAGGCTCTCTTTTTTATCTATTCAGCATTCACTTTCCAGTGCTGAAAATTCAAATGATATTATGTACAATTGTGAAAAATTACAGTGCAGATAGATTTCAGTTGTCCTTGAAGCATTTGTATTTTAATATAGATTCAATCAGATGAAAAGACCAAAGATGATGACTTTATCCTTAGAAGGTTTCCATCATAGAGCACAAACATGGATATAACCTGAACCTTCCTTTGTAAGTAAACCTTCACCTTCACTTTTCCAAAAGGGAAATTTAACTTTTCCATCATCTGATCGCCTACTCTTTACATTTCAACAATAGGATATTTATTAATGATTCTCACTGTATTTTAGAAGCACAGAACTCTCAGACATCAAGAATAGCTTCTAATATTGAAGGCAAGCTGAAAGCGTCTACACCAGATTAGTATCTCTCAATGTCTTTCTTGTGAATGTACTCTTCCAAAAGAATGATCCTTCTTTAGGAGTAGGCAACTCAGGTGATAATTGAGTAACATAATATCAAGTAATATCAAGAACTTCAATGCAAAGTGATATATCATAATATTGAAGAACACACTTTTGTTTTGTTGTATTTATAACTATAGAGACACAGTTATGCACACACATGCATGCATAATGTACATCATAATGCCTTCCTTTTTAAGTAAGTACAACATATTTCTAAAGAGAGTTTACAGAAATGCAGGATTTACCTCTACCAGACGTCCCTACAATCTTGCTACCTAGTTTTTTTTTATTACACTGTATATTTTATCTAAGTGACAGTTTTGCAAACCAGTGTGTCAGTCATTTATTGCTGCCTTACTAATTTCTACTATTTTTATTAATATTAATCCTTTGGAAACTGATTTTAATATTTACATTACTTATAAGAATGATCTGCAAGTAGAATATGTAAAGGAATACCTCTTTCTTTTATGGTAAGGAATAAAGGAATATGTAAAGGAATACTTAAATACCTATTTAAGTCTATATCCCCAAGGTACACGGTACCTGAGATTCTTCACTCTCTTACTTAAGAACTCAGTTTGTGAGGTTTGGTTGGTCAATTCATTTTTTGGATGGTGGTGGTGGGCTTTAGGTAAGATGTTAATGAGAGCTGGTTTGATGTAGTGATTAAGGCATCAAATTAGGAACCAATAGAGTGTGAGTCTGATTTTAGGTCCAAAGATACCCGGTGACTTTGGTCTAGTCACTCATTCTTAGCCTCAGGAAGCAGACAATGGCAAACCACTTCTGAAATCTTGTCAGGAAAACTTCAGGGATTTGTCCAGGCAGTGATCAGGAATCAAAACTGACTTAAAACCCTGCCTCTCCCCACAAAAAGCTATTAATACTATTTTGTTCTAAGCTTGGAAAATATTTCTCTTGTTACTTTTAGCCTGTGGTCATTTGATTTAGCACAGCTTTATATGATGATAAAGTGGTTTTTAATGTTATATATTGTGAAAATGCTTGGGAACATATAAATAAACAATACACAGATGAGATGCATAAAGAAGCAGCTTTACTGTCATTCAGTGAATTAAAATGACAAGGTTCATTTGTTGCCTTCATGATTCACCTTGTATCATTTCAAACTTTAATCAGCAATTCCAGCACCTACATGAGGTAAAAGATCTATATGATCTGAAGGGAAACTGCAGTATAACTAGAAGAGCCTTCCAGAGAACTGGAGTGATGAAGATAGCATTCACACAAAAGAGGGTGTTTCTGTGAGCTCTTTCTCACAATCAAAATGCTCAACACATTGGACTAGAAGACTTCCAAAGTCCCTTTAAACTTTGTTATTCTGTTATTCAGTAGCATCCTGAAGCCTGTCCCTCTCCTTTTCTCTCCTGTTGATCACGAAGTTTCCCTTTGCCACCAAGACTGTACAGATCTAGTTTTGTAAGATTAGGTAGTTGACCTGGAACCCTAGCAGATACAAGGAAGAGGGGTCCTTGGTGCTCTCTTGCAGATGTTTCATTATCCTAACTAGGTAGTATCATCAGTCTAGTAAGGAGTGCGGTTTGACTTCAGTTTATATTCTGCTGTCTTGCCTATCTGTGTGGGTGGGGGTGGTCTTAGAGATTCTTTGGTTGGACTGTTTACTGAGGGCTCTTTGGCAGTTTCTTGATTGGGGTATTGCTTACTTGATTGTTGGTCTGAAGTTAACCTTGGAGTTAATCTGTGCTGATCTGAGTGCTGATTACTGATGGAGAGGTGCTGGAGTCTTTTTCTCTTTTGGGCTGGTTGATTAGTTCTTTTGCATAGTCTATAGATGTTGTTAATGTCGATGTGTTTCTTGATTGATTTGTTAGAGTGCCAGTCTTCTAGAAATTCCCTGGCAGTTTTGGATTTGGTCTGGTATAGAATTGTCACATGACAACAGAATATAAACTGACAGCAAACAGCACTCCTTACTACTGGAAGCATTAATGGTGTTATCTAGTTAGAACAATGAAACAATTGCAAGAAAACAACCAAGCACAGAGAACACCAAGGATCCCTCATTTCAACCTGAGTTACAAATATTCCTTTCTTGGTACAAGGGAAGAGGTTTGAAAAACAGGAAAAATCTGCATTAAGTCTCAAGGGTTATGGAGGATAGTCATACCCACATAAGCCTACATTGACGATTAAGTCCAAGTCTAGGGATCACTTATGACACCAAGTATATTGTCAGTGAAGCATATCAGATGTACCCATGACAGTACTACTTATTTAAAATACTAACACTACCAGAACTTCCTCCGGATTGGGCCAACATGTTAACTGAGGACAATATGAGTGTGGTTTGTGTCATGTCTTGGTTATATGGTGCTTGATTTACTATATTCGGATTGTTTTACTTTTTCTAGAGTTGTACAGAATTATATACATAAGATGGGTGGCCATACAAATTTCCTAAATTAATAAATAAACTAAGATTTTGAAACTGAAATGAAAATTGATACAACCAAATGGCAATCATATAAAATGTACAACAACATTGATGATAATCTGAAAATGGTAAACCATTTAATACAAGCAACACCCACATAAAAGAAATGTAGAAACATAAAATTTATAACAGAAAACCAAAAGAAAAACAGATGAGATAAAAATTGCTTTGGAATAAACTAATAGTCTAAGAGCCAATTCACAGAGATGACCTGGATTTTATCTCCAACCAGACTATACACACTGCCATATAATATTTTGTGACATTACGTGAAATAAAACTACATTTTATCTGACAGCAGTAGAGAAACATAAAATTGCTCTAAACAACTTGGGAACAGATAATGATAAGTTTAAATTGCTTTGGATGTGAGATAGGGGTGCAATAAAGGGTCCACATGATGACATATTAGAAAGAAAAGAGGTTTCCAAAGTATATTTGTGCCATGGTTATGTGCCAGAGAGGTCCTCTGTCTTGTCTCTTTTCTTCCTTGATTGGAAGACTGTCACTTATATTTTCTCCTCAGGCCATTTCCCATAGAAGTAGAAGACTTTTCTCATCTCTTATTGAGACTTATTCTCAATAAGACTAATTCTCATCTCATAGGAAGAGGACAGAAAGCTTAGAAATGTCAGCTTTTTCACATACCATGCAAATTCCTAATTTCATGATTGTTGTTCTTTGGGACTTTAAGTCTATAAGCATTTCTTGTTCTTATTCATACCTGTTTACTCTATTGAATATAAAAATAGCCTGCTAATTATTCCAACTTTAGAATATATTATTCTATTCTTTTCTAATATATGGAATTTTCATACATTTTATCAAGCACTTTGAATATCAGTTTTTCAAGGCAAAAATTTCTTCAGAATGCAGTTTTATCCTTCTAGCAATGAATATTATGTCCTTAGATTTTTGGAAAATCATTTTTTCCATATGTTATATAAACCTTATTATATTATATTTCCATATGTTGTATAAACCTTATTAAAGATAAAGCACAAGAAATCCAATAATATAAATGTGTTTGTGGCCTATAAAAAACAGAAAATTATCTCTGAAGATTAATGAGTTATCAGTCCTATTGAATTAACATTTGTGGCAGCTCAAGATGTTCATTTAGAAGAAATTATGCTTAAGATAGCCATATTCTTGACAGTAGCTGATCATTTTTATGGCATATTCAACTTCATAATCCATCCCTTTTTTAAGATCCCTAAAGCCCATGTAACACTGAACCAATGGATGCAAAGAGGATGTAAAACGGACAAAAAACCTTGCCATCCATTCGAAAACGCGATGTACTCACTGCCTCCGTTTTGCTTCCTCTCTATCCGTCCAGCATCCATTTATTGACATTTCATCCGCTCCGAAAGTTTTGGGCTGCCCAAAACTTTTGCGCGGAAAATGTATCCAGTTCGTCCGTTCTGCATCCGCTACGCATCCGCTACGCATCGGCTACACATCTGTTACGCATCCGTTATGCATCCGCTATATCTGCTAGGCATCCACTGCGCATCTGCGCAACTCGCATCTACTCGGACGCAGGAAGGAAGCGGAACGGATGCAGAATGGATGCAGCACGGAAACGAAGCGTTTAAAACGGAAAAAACGTTCGCAGAGGGAACCTATCTCGGATATTAAGGATGCCTAGAGGATGCCTAGCGGAAAATCTATATTTCCTATAAAAAGGGGGAGCAACTCATCTGCATCTCACTTTCAGAACAGCAGCCCAGCGGTGCAGACCTCTGCAGCCTTCGTCTGGCTCTTCCTCTTCCACAGCATCCAGTCATGTCCACCGTGGATTGTAACAAAGTCCTTTCAGCAGCCACCATCGTTCTGCAACAGTGCGAAGCCATCTGCAGGCTCTGTGAACACTACTGCAAGAAGAAAAAGAGGCAGCCAAAAAGAGTCTGGGTCCGAAGATGGTTCGCCAGAAGATCAGAGGATGGACTGTACAACAAGCTGATGGTAGAGATCAGGAACGAAGACACTAGGGCGTTCCAGAACTTCATGAGGATGCCTCCAGCGATGTTTGACAAAGTTGTGCAGCGCCTGACACCCAGGTTGACCAAGCAGAGCACCAACTTCTGGCCCAGCCTGGAACCTGGGCTCAAGGTGGCACTCACTCTGTGCCACCTGGCCTCAGGGACCTCCTACAGGAGCATGCAGTATGGCTGGAGGGTGCCATCCAACACCATCAGCATTGTGGTCAGAGAAGTGGTGCAGGCCATCATTGAAGAATACAAGGAGGAGCTCCTCCAGTACCCCTCCACTGAAGAAGGATGGAAGAAAGTTGCAGAGCAGTGGTATCAGAAGTGGAACTTCCCACACACTGTTGGAGCCATAGATGGCAAGCACGTGGCCTGCAAAGCTCCAGCCAACTCGGGGTCCACTTATTTAAACTCCAAGGGCTTCTTCAGCATCATCCTCTTTGCCATGGTCGATGCTGACTACAAGTTCATGTACATCGATGCTTCAGGCAACAGCTTATCTTCAGATGCCCAGGTATACAACGCCAGTCACCTCAAGGAGGAGCTGGAAGGCAACCTCATCGTGGGCTTCCCAGATCCAGAACCCCTGCCCAACGACACATAAGATGTGCCCTACTTCATCGTGGGGGATGACGCCTTCTCCCTCACAATCTACCTCATGAAGCCCTACACCTCCAAATACCTCACCCATGAAGAGAGGATCTTCAACTACAGGCTGTCCAGGGCAAGGCGGGTGGTGGAGAACACCTTTGGCATCCTGGCCAACAAGTTCCAGGTACTTCTCACCACCATGCAGCATTGCCCAGAAACCGTGAGGAGGATCATGGAAGCTTGCTGCATCCTGCACAATCTCATTCGCACCCAATACCCAGTCTTGCAGAACAGGCTTGTGGACCTCCAACAAGGCAATGGGGACATGGAGCCTGGGGAATGGAGGCAAGGGCAAAACCTGATAGACACTGAGGATGTGCAAGGCCCCAACAGAGCCTCACATGAAGCGAAGAAGCAGTGCAACCTCCTGAGACACTGGTGCAACTCCCCAGCTGGAGCAGTGGAGTGGCAAGACAGGATGGTAGATGCTTAATGGATGCTTCCTTCAGCCTGTCTCATCAAACGGATGAGATTGGGCCATGTATGTTTGGTTGGTCTACAATGAACAGGACGTTTAATAAAGAGTTGTGTTTATGTTTACATGTGTGGATAATTATTACATTATTATTGATAATAAAGGGCCATAGGTGTGGCACCTGGGAAGGTGGACCATACAGTCCCACTATGCTTGCACTGGAGGTTTATCTATCCCACTGCTATTCTAACCCATCCCACAGCTATTACCCATCCCACAGGTATCCTAACCCACCCCACTGCTATCCTTACCCATCCCACAAGCATGCAAAGGCTTAAACCATTTGTAAAAGTTTCCACCAAGACTTTATTAAAAAAAACAAATGAAGCAAGTGTGTGAATCATAAATGAATCATGTCTTGTTGTTTATTAACAACAAGCTATAAGATAAAAATGAGTCTCTGGCACTCCTCTTGGTCGCTCAGTCTCAGGGGTGAAGGGTCCAGGTGCTGTGGAGGTGGCTGATGCTGGAGTGCTTGTCATCAGCTCCTCCAGAAGCAGAAGCAGCAGAAGCCCCAGCCCCAGAAGAGCACGCCCGTGCTGCAGAAGCCCCAGCAGAACCAGAGTGAGGGCCAGGGGGCAGAATGGTAGCCCTGTCCCTCTTGCAAGGGCTGGCAGCAGATGGCTGAGGTTTGCTGTGCTTCAGCATGGTTGTGGGGTTGCTGGCTGGCAGGTAGGCTGGCAGGAACCAAGGCTGGTAGCAAGGCTGGCAGGGAGGCTGGCAGGGAGGCTGGCAGCAAGGCTGGCACCAAGGCTGGCAGCCAGGCAGACAGCAAGGCTGGCAGGAAGGCTGGCACCAAGGCAGTCACCAAGGCTGGCACAGAGGCAGGCATCAAGGCTGGCAGGAAGGCTGGCAGGCAGGCAGGCACCAAGGCTGGCAGGCAGACATGAACCAAGGCTGGCAGGAAGGCAGGCAGCAAGGCTGGCAGCCAGACCAGCTGGCAGCAAGGCTTGCAGGCAGGCTGGCACCAGGGCTGGCAGCAAGGCTGGCACCAAGGCTGGTAGCAAGGCTGGCACCAAGGCTGGCAGCAAAGCTGGCACCAAGGCTGGCACCAAGGCTTGCAGGCAGACATGCAGGCAGGGCAGGCAAGGCAGCCAATCCGTCCGGCAGCAGGTCTTTCCTCTGAATGGCGACCTGCTTCCGAGCTGCTTCTGTTATATCCGCGGGGCTGACGCAATGCATCCTCCCCGCATGCGCAATTAATGCCAGGCATCCATTAGGCTTCTGCTGTGCATCCGTTGTGCATCTGCTGTGAATCCGCTTCATCCGTTCCACGTCCGCTCTGCATCCACTCTTTCTGTTCTGCGTCCGCTTTGCTGAGGTCCCCCGGAAGCCTAGCGGATATGCGATCCACTCCCATCCGCTTCCATCTGCTGGGCTTCCGTTCCGCATCCGCTTTCCATCCGCCCTACATCCTCCCCGTGTCCGTGTTATCCGCTCCGGTTATGCAAATTTTTGCCCCTTTTGAGAGCGGAAAACAACGGATGGAACATTTTGTTCATCTGTTGTGTCCTTTTTGCATCCGTTGGGCAGTGTGACATGGGCTTAAACATTTCTGGATACACTTTTAATTTCAACTCATAATAACAATAGAAATAGCACTTATATACTGCTTCGTGGTGTTTTACAGTCCCCTCTAAGTGGTTTACAAAATCAGCATATTACCCCAACAATCTGGGTCATCATTTCATTGACCTTGGAAGGATAAAAGGATAAGTCAACTTTGGGCCACTCAAGATTGAACTCCTTGATGTGGGCAGAGTTAGCCTGCAATACTATCTTCTAACCACTGCACCACCATGACTCATTCATAATATTAATCAGAAGTATATTTCCAGTATTCAGAATCTCAGAAGAGGTAGACTATCCTCTGTTTAATTCTTAAGGTAGCTTGGTATGTTCAAAACATCCATACCCCACTCTTTCCTATCCATGTCTCCTCCTGTAATCTTGGGTCAAAAGCAGCATTAAATACAACAGAACAATGAACAAGACCACAGTCAGAATTCAGTCTGGTATTGAAGACAAAGGATTCAATATTTCTAGCAACTTTCAGTGGATTAGAGAGTCTTCTCTGTTAAAAATCTTGCAAAGACTTAGGCAGTCGTTGAAAAGTATTCAAAGCAAACTTTGTCTTCTTCACTGGGTGAATAATCATAAAGCAAAGCCAGGAGAGCTCCTATAATTACTAAAAGAATCTATACATTCAATTACTTTCCCTTTGTATCTCTTGAAATTCTGAATAAATTCCTCTTTAAGATACAATGACATCACAAAACTTGGAGAAGACTAATTCATCTGCCCCAGCTTTGGCAGACAAATCCCTGAAAATCAGTCAAACTCGCAAAGAGGTAATAAATGCTATTTTCCATGCCTCCAAACGCTCACTGTTTGCCACTCATTTCTAATCTCCTGGTTAAGTCTGCTTTTGATCTCCCCCAAAAATAAACATATAAATCTATCTATATCAGCATGACACAAACTATCCTTAGCTACATGGTCCACTTTTTCATACTTCCTAATTCCAGATGTGCTGGGATCCTACAGAAATGAATTTAAAAAACAGTTATCTTGATTCTGTATTCAGAAACCAAATTTCATTCAACAGGACATTCTTAAATCTTATTTCTCTATTATGAACAATCATTAATGTTTACAAAGAATCAGATAGTACTGGTGCTTTTTCAGTGTGTTCATTTGCAATCCATTTCAAAACTACCATAACAGCAGTGACATTAAATCAGTTGATATAAAAGGAAAACCAGTCTGAAAAAAATAACAAACAGGAATAGCTGCTTTCACTTTCCCAAACACTGTGTCTGTTCATACATGAATATAAATTGAGCAGTATTGACTCCCATGGTTAAATATAAATAAATAAAGGTCTCAATTTTATATCAGAGGCAAAAAACATATATTTTTCTTCACCCCCTTCTTGTTGTGCTATATCTGTCATCAGACTTTAGCAATCATTTTTTATCAACAGCCACACAAAAAAGTGCTGCTGTTGAGTTTTGTCCAAACCAGTCCTTAGATTTTGAAGTCATTATGATGTTTTTTACCCTATAAACCACTATTTATCTCCATCATCAGAAAGACCCTAATCTACATAAGAAAGAAAACTAATTTCCTATAAGGAAACTGAAAAGCACCCAACAGTACTTAGCTAAAAATAGATTTTTCTCACTAGGGGACTGGATACAGTACAATTTTTTTCCGAAGACATTATATTTCCATCTGTCTGTTTATACAGAAGGCCTTGACTTACAAGCATAATTGAGCCCAAAATTTCTGTTGCTAAGTGAGACAGTTATTAAATGAATTTTGCCCCATTTTACAACCTTTCTTGTCCCAGTTGTTAAGTGATTCACTACAGTTGTTAAGTTAATAACACGGTTGTTAAGTGAATCTGGCTTCCCTATTGACTTTGCTTGTCAGAAGGTCTCAAAAGGTGATCTCATGACCCGGGACACTACAATTGTTCTAAATATGAATCAGTTTGCCAAGCATCTGAATTTTGATCACATGACCATGGAGATGCTTTAATGGTTGTAAATATGAAAAAAATATGAGTGTAATTTTTTGCACTACTGTTGTAAATTCGACCTAAATGAACTGTTGTAAGTCAAGGACTGTGTTCTGTATAAAAATAGTAGACTCCAAATAACTCATTCTGGTTGGTTACTAAAAACAAATGGGGATAGATTCAAAAAGAACCAATCCCCGAAGCCGCAAAAAGGCGGCAATATCAAATGAGTGTCATTGGCTACAAGCCGGCCAACAGAAAGGTATAAAAGGACTGTCGCGGCTTGAGCCAATGTTCCGTTCTGCAACTGTACTTGAAATAAAGACTTTGTTGTTGGAACCCGGTCTACCTCGCGTTTTTCCGGACAGAACACTGGCGACGAGGGTGGGATCGTCCTAAACGCGAGACTGAGCACGCGGTGACAGACAAGCCAGACAAAGAGAAATGGCCGGAAACAATGCACCTCCCGTACCCTTCAACCCCAATGAAGAAGATTGGGAATCTTATGTAGACCGTTTCCAGATGTACCTAGAAAGCAATGAGATGGAGGAAATCTCAGACCAGCAAAAAAGAGCTGTCTTCTTGACACACTGTGGGCCTGCAATTTTTAAAATGGCCAAGGCTTTGGCAAAGCCCTGAGATGTCAAACAATTGACATGGACCGAGCTCCAAAGAACATTAAAGGCCCACTATGCACCAGTGGTGTCAAACCTAATAAAGCAGCACGAGTTTTATCAGAGAGACCAGAAAGAAGGTGAAACCATCACTGATTTTGTAGCCACGCTACGCCAAATAGGGGGAGTGTGCGAGTTTCTTAACTTAGATGAAGCCATGCGGGATCGAGTGATATTGGGGCTAAGAGACTCAACTCATACAGAGCAAACTACTGAACAAACCCAACATATCAGTAGCCGAAGCTATTGCAGAAGCCTCAGCTGCCGAAGCCGCCAAAAAATTGGCAGATAAGATGAAACAAATGAATGCAAGCAACGATGAAAAAAACCCAGCCATAGGAAAAAAAACAAACTCCCACAACCACTCATAATGATGACATTGAGGAAATGTCAGAATCTGGGGAGGAAGACGATGAAATCCACCGCCTATATGCTAACAAGAAAGGGAGCGAAAATAGAAATCGGCAGGAATGTGCTGGCTGCAGGGGAAACCATCCCCGAGCCGATTGCAGATTCCTCGATGCCATTTGCAGAGCATGCAAGAAGAGGGGGCATATCGAGAAAGTCTGCAGAAACAAAAAGAATTACAGCCCAAAGAGACGAAACGACTCCCCAGCAAAGCCTGAGCCAAGACTCTCCGAGAGAAAGTGGCAGCGAAACAGGCAAGCCACTAACCGGGAGAAAGCATACCAAACTTTCACTGTCGGAAGCGCTCAGACGGAAAGCGGGAAGAAAGTAAAAATAGTTGTAAAAATAGAAGACAGCCCCTGCGAGATGGAAGTTGATTCTGGATCGTTCCTATCCATGGTGTCATGGGACACCCTCAAAAAACTAATTCCAGACATCAAAATTAAGGAACTCCAGAAACAAAAACTAACCCTCAAAGATTATCAGGGAAACCGAATTCCTGTAATCGGCCTGGGACATTTTCAAATCGCTTACAGGCAACATGTCGCAGTACTACCATTAACGATAGTCGACCAAGATCGACCAGCCTCCTGGGTATCGAATGGTTCACACCATTGGGCATCGGGATGACCGGAGTAGACCGGGTGGCTGCAACTGACTGGGAAGAAGACCTGATCCAAGAATTCCAGGACGTCTTCGACGGCTCCCTAGGCAGGTATCGGGGAACCCCCATTTCATTTAATCTAGACCCACAGATAACCCTTAAAAGACTAAAGGCCAGACGGGTTCCTTTTGCGTTAAAAGAAAAAATAGAGGAACAACTAAATAAATTAATAGATCAAGGGGTTTTAGAACCGGTAGACCACGCTAGATGGGAAACACCAATTGTGACACCAATTAAGCCAGACGGGTCGGTTCGAATCTGTGGTGACTACAAGGCTACCCTGAACCACGCGCTGCAACAGAGCGCGTACCCGGTGCCAGTTGTGCAACACCTACTGCACTCTCTTGGGGGAGGAAAAGTTTTTGCCAAACTAGACCTGGCATAGGCGTACCAACAGCTCCCAGTAGATCCCTTTATGGCAGAAGCACAAACAATAGTGACTCACAAAGGGGTGCTCAAATGTAACAGACTCCAATTTGAAGTAAGCGTAGCCCCAGGCGTTTTCCAGAGCTTCATGGAACGCCTGTTAAATGGCATAAAAGGGGTTGTGCCGTACTTCGACGACGTCCTAATCTCAGCCAAAGATGCAATACAGCTTAAAAAAAAGACTCAAAGAGGTCCTAAATAAATTCAGAGAATCTGGCCTTAAAGTAAAGAAAGAAAAGTGCTGCCCAATGACTGATCACGTCGAGTTTTTAGGATATTTAATTGATGGAGAGGGTATACACCCCACTGAAAAAAAAGTAAGAGCTATAAAAGACGCACCAGAACCAAAGAATAAAACTGAGCTGCAGGCATTTTGGGGACTGATAAACTTTTATAATGTGTTCTTACCCCAAAAAGCCACAACAGCAGAACCATTGCATCGATTACTGGACAAGAAAACAATTTGGACATGGGGGTTTAAAGAAAAAAAAGCTTTCCAAGGAATAAAAGACTTATTAACATCAAACACCATTCTTATCCAGTTTAGCAACACACTGCCATTGACGGTGACCTGCGACGCCTCACCATTTGGAGTTGGTGCCATCCTGAGCCACCAATTGCCTGATGGGAGAGAGGCACCCGTCGCATACTATTCAAATACCCTGTCCAAAACCGAGCATAATTCCAGTCAGTTGGACAGAGAAGCTCTAGGAATTGTCGCCAGAGTAAAACGTTTCCACGAGTACCTATATGGAAGAACTTTTCAAATCGTAACAGACCACAAACCGCTACTAGGAATTTTGGTGGGAAACAAGCCCACACCGAATATTCTGTCCCCACGAATGACTATATGGTCAGAGTTCCTAGCCGCCTATTCCTATACTCTGACACATCGCCCAGGGAAACAAATTTCCCATGCAGACGCTTTGAGCAGAGCACCATTGCCATCAACAGAGGAAGACCCGGCACCAATGATGACAGCATTGCAAATAGAGACTTGCCCCGATCTACCCATATCTGCGAATGATGTCGCCAGAGCCACCGCAAAAGATCCATTGACTGCCCGCGTACTTAACTGGGTAGGTAAAGGCTGGCCGGAGAACCAAAAAACTGAGAACTTTAAACCTTTCCGGACCAGACAAACTGAACTTTCAATCCAAAAAGGTTGTTTATTGTGGGGTGATCGGGTAATTATTCCTAACAAATTACAAACCAGGGTACTGGGTATGCTTCACGAAGGCCACCCAGGGATAGTTAAAATGAAAAGCCTTGCTAGAAGTTATGTCTGGTGGCCGGGTATAGATAGGTACATCGAATACTGGGTAAACTCGTGCAATAAATGCCAAAAAAATCAGGCCGTCCCCACCAAAAGCACCCATAAGAGACTGGGAAACCCCAAGAGGCCCCTGGTCATGAATCCACATCGATTTTGCGGGTCCTACCAAGGGGCATACGTTTCTGATTGTCGTGGATGCATACTCCAATTGGCTGGAAGTAAAAATTATGCCATCTACGACAACAGAAACCGTCATAAAAAAACTTGACAAACTCTTTGCAACCCATGGCCTAATGGACGTCCTAGTGTCCGACAACGGGCCACAATTAACCAGTCTTCAATTCGAGCAATACCTAGCCTCCCTAGGTATAAGACATGCCCTAACCGCGCCAGCCCACCCGGCTGCAAACCGTAGGGCAGAGAGAATGGTCAGGTTTACCAAGGAGGGTTTAGAAAAAATAGACACTGGGGATGTCCAAAATAAAATAAATCGATTACTCACCCTCCAACATATCACACCCAGTACTACAACCAACAAAACCCCAGCAGAATTACTGATGGGAAGAAACTAAGGTCGCATCTAGACAGATTGCACCCAAATTTCACACCAGAAAATCCCCCCGACTCCTCCACTCGATTCAGGACCTTTGCAATAGGTGACTTAGTTTATGCAAAAATTTTTACCGGGGACCCATTATGGCTACCCGGACAAATTACACAAATAACAGGCCCCAAATCCTACCGACTAATGGTAGATGATGGCAGGGAATGGAAGCGGCACATAGACCAGCTTCGCTCCCAAAACATAGAGCGAAATGCAAACACACAACCACACATAGAAAAACACGACGAAATTCAAACCAAAGAGGGGGGGGAAATGCGAGAAATCAATAAAGAACCGTTTAAACTAAACTCCGAAAACAATAACAAGCAAAAAGAGCAAATAAAAGACTCACTGTTTGAAGAAAGTTGCAAGAAGAGTCCATCCAAAGGGGCCAGCCAGGCCAGCTCGACCTGCCCGGAGGAAACGGGAGGGAGCGGCAAAACCGCCGGCCTAAGAAACTCAGGTGGCAGTAAAATGGCTGACTCACCCTTCCAGACGGTTCCATGGAGAAGGACTGAAGACACAGCAACCCCATCCGAACCAGTCGAAGTCTCCAATGATAATGAACCGCACAAGTCCAGTCGAGTCAAGAGAAGCCCCACCTATCTGTGCGACTACATCACCACGTAGGACTGAACTAAGAGGGGAGGGGTGTTCTGTATAAAAATAGTAGACTCCAAATAACTCATTCTGATTGGTTACTAAAAACAAATGGGGATAGGTTCAAAAAGAACCAATCCCCGAAGCCGCAAAAATGCGGCAATATGAAATGAGTGTCATTGGCTACAAGCCGGCCGACAGAAAGGTATCAAAGGACTGTCGCGGCTTGAGCCAATGTTCCGTTCTGCAACTGTACTTGAAATAAAGACTTTGTTGTTGGAACCCGGTCTACCTCACGTTTTTCCGGATGGAACAGACTGTACTTTTATCCTTAAATCTTCTGAATAATGCAGGGAATAACATATCCTGTGATTCTCAGAGATATGATTTGAATAATGCCCATTTGATACAGTAATAATTTGCAATAACATCTCAGGTCTAATAAGATCTCAATAAAACAGTGTTTCTCTATTAACCTTCCAGAGCCTCCATAACAGGTTCCAACTATTAACTGCATGTAGGATAGGTTGCTTTAAAATCAATTTAATCCAAAAATTAAATCAAAAACATAGAGCAACATACCTATCTGATATGCTCATTATAAAGATACCATTTTCAAGTCCTTGCACAGTCTATTGAAATACTATCCTCATGGACTTTGTCAGAGGAAACTAGAAATCCTTCGAGTGTTTCCATTATTTCAGTTTATTGGAGCTGCTTGCAGCCCTGGATTTTGAAAATATAGAACTAAAATCCTGCATTCAGATTCTTATCTAGTTTACAATTTAAAAATTGCTTGCATGTGCTACATTTCTAACATTATGATCAGGCATGCTGAACAACCCAAGTTGTACAACTCTGTATTAATGTTGAAATATATTTTATGATTCCACTTACCGTATTTTCTGCACTATAAGGCGCACCGGATTATAAGGCGCAGTCTCAATTACGGGGTCTATTTCTGTACTTAATCCATACATAAGGCACACCATATTATGAGACGCATGTTAAAACATACGGTCTACCAAAAAAAGGTAACGGAAGCAAAACATCGAGGCATCCACAATCCATTCACATATGGTGGCGTAACTTGCCCGGCGCTGCCTTCCAGTCTTAGTAAAGGTGTGTTTGTCATCTGTCATCCATCGCTCCCACGCCGCTCGCAACTTCACTTTGAATGCCCTGTTTACACCAATGTCCAGTGGTTGGAGTTCTTTTATTAATCCTCCTGGAATGATGGCAAGCACCAAATTCATTTGCTTTACTTGGTTTTCACAGTAGCGGTGAGACGGGTGTGCATGGAGTCGCAGATCAACAGGGACGGTGATGCATGGAAAAAACCATCCGGTCTCTTTACATACACCTCTCTCAGCCACTCTCTCATTTTGTCATCGTCCTTCCAGCCCTTTTGATTGGCCTTAACAATGACTCCGGCTGGAAACTTTTCTTTTGGCAGTGACTTCCTCTTAAAAATGACCATCGGTGGAAGCTTCTGTCCATTACCATGGCAACCAAGAACAACAGTGAAAGTAGACTTCTCATGCCCTGTGGTGCGTATCAATACCATGCTGGTCCCCTTTTTCTCTACAGTATGGTTCACGGGGATGTCAAAAGTGAGGGGGATCTCATCCATGTTGGTGATGTGGTTGGACTGGATCTTTTTGTTGGTAATCTTGTTACTGCAGTAGGTGCGGAAGATGGCCAGCTTTTCTCTGTAATCAATTGGCAGTTGCTGCGCCACGGTAGTCCTTCCGCGGATGGAGAGATGACACCTTTTCATAAAACGAAAGCACCAAGACGGACCTCCTTGAAAGTGTTTGATCTTCATGTCATGTGCTATTGTTATTGCCTTCGAATGGTGAGTGTAGAGACGCTTCTCCCGGCTGTTCTTTGTTCAATAATCCATTGTTCAAGTTGGTCTTCTAACTGTGGCCACCTCGCTTTGTTCCCGCAGAAGCTCTGTTTTGTCTTCTTAACTTGGCGCAGTTCAGTTTCTTGCTTCCTCCACTTCCAAACCATAGATTCATTAATGTTGAATTCTTTCGCAGCTGCTCTATTCCCATTTACAGCCACGTACCTGATAGCCCGTAGTTTGAATTGTGCCTCGTAAGCATGTCTCTTCACTGGTGCCATTTTCGAGGATCCTTAGACAAACAAATGTTGTTTTGCACTACACTGGTAGTATACCTACCAGAGGCATGGCAGAGGTACCAGTAAGCATACCGGTATGTACTGTACCTATTATGTGATGCATATGTACTGCACATATTACTTAATGTTCTCTGATTGGTTTATCTCTGCCAGTGTACATAGTGTACGTATTACGTCCCAGTGTCAGCAGGAAATGGTCCGACAGTCAATCAAGCGGAGCACTTATCAAAGTCGCACAGCAACATTTTTACAGATTTTGGAAGTGTACTTAGTGCACACATAAGGCGCACCAGATTATAAGGCACATGGCCGATTTTTGAGAACATTTAAGGCTCTTAGGTGCGCCTTATAGTCCCAAAAATACGGTGTATAAGTTAATTTTTAAACATGTCAGTTCACAGAATATATACCAGTTTCTAGGTAAAACAGAAATGTGCTGTGTTACTCAGGACAAACTGCCATTGCAGAAATCCACTAATTGAATTAATTTTGCTGTGACAGAACTCTTGTTGTTATGTAAGACACAAATCTATTTGATGAAGCAACATACTGAAAGGAGATTGTAGTCAAAATAAAATAGCAAATTAGAAAAGATTTCAGTAGGATAGGTCTGACATCTTTGCCCAGAAATCTAGGTGTGTATTGATACTTTTAACTCTACATTATATTAGAATATACAAAATGTATATTCATTTTGTAATTTCTGTCTTCAGAATGAAATAGCTGCATAAATATGATCCAACATTTAATCTAGTTTTGCCTTTTCCCCTCTTACATTTTATAACTCTTAGACTGATGGAGAACATGATTTTTTAAATGCCATTTTGGTTAAATTTATACAAGTATTGCCATCTGTGGATTTTGAATAAACTTTTCCTTATGAACCAAAAAGCTAGATAGAAAATGATAAATAGATAGATAGATAGATAGATAGATAGATAGATAGATAGATAGATA
>BLBF01000002.1:50191107-50216433 GCA_015471245.1 Laticauda colubrina
ATAGATAGATAGATAGATAGATAGATAGATAGATAGATAGATAGATAGATAGATAGATATTCTGTATAACAGAATATTATATAGATATTATTTATATAGTAATAGGCTTGTTTCATGTTTGTGATACTATGAGAGGGAGATACAGAGCTTGAGAATGTTTCATTTTTTTCTCTAAATATGAATTTATTTCATTTTAAAATATTCCATTCAAATTAAGTTATTCAGCTTAGAGCGTGACAAAGGTTAGAATTATAAGACTGTTGATTTTCCTTGGGTAGTTGCCTTGCCTATAAAAGATGGAAGTATAGAGAAGTCTAGGTTTCATTTATAATTATTATGAATTATCCCATTACTTTTAGGATTATGGCCAGGATAACATAGCAAATGGTACTAGTTATACTCAACTTTTAGAAAAATATTAAAAACAACTATTGAAACTGCAGTTTGAAAGCAAATGCTGACATATGTAGAGTGTACAGTCAGATTGAGCTTTTGCAGATAAATGAGCACATCAACTTCAAACCTGAAGTTCTGATCCTTTTGAGTCAAGAGTACATACAAAAGTGGTGGTCCTTTGCTTGTTTCCTCATTTGGATGAAATCATAAGATTCTCTGCTCACCTCTGACTTTTGTAGTTCTGTAAGTAGGAGTAGCCTTAAGCTATTATGTGGTGCATTGGATTTGGTGTATTTATACCCCATCTCAATATATGTTCAGGGCCTCCAGGGTCATCTCTGTATTCATTGACAACGTTTCTGCTGGGACTGCTTTGAAAGTGAAGTAGCTGCGCATGCATATGCATGAAGAAATGACCTAGAAACGTTGCATCGTGACTACATTGAGTTTTCCAGAAGATGTGATGTTTCAGTGCTTCAGAAAGGGGTACTTTGTTCCTGCCAACATGCTTCTCCTCTGAATTCACTCCTCTGAATGTTTTGCACAATCCTAATGTAGCAAAAGGAACTTATAATCACTGGGAAAAATGTTTATAATCCAATTGTCTTAAAGGATACTATCAGCAATTTTGAAAAACCTTTCAGAAAGGACGTCAGACATATCTGTTCACATCCTGGTGATTAAATTTAGAGACAGAAGCAGTTGAAAAATGTCCTTGTCATTTTGATTTTAAATAATTTCCTTCATGTTTTCAGTAAAGACAATACTGGAAAGAAAACAAAGGGACATTAATTCATAAAAAAGCTTTCTATTTTCAAATTTCTTTATAGTTGGTATTAGTTTCCTACTTTATGATGCTGTGTTTACTTCTGTATATGCCACCATGTTCACTTATTATTTGATTAACATCCTACCTTTCCTTTGTATCACTGAATAAAATATACATAACGGACACACTTCCTGTTTTTCCCAAAACAGCAGTCTTTTGAGATGGATTGTGCTAAACAAGAATTTTTTTCCTTGCCTGCTGGTCTTTGGTTTGCTTTTTTTCAAAAAAAAATGTCTGAATTCATAGATATCATGCAAAGTTATAATGGGGTTTGTTTGCTTATTATTTAACATAGCATGGGCAACTTGTAGTCCCTTTTCTGCAACCAGGAAGTCAGTTTTTGTGCACTGTACAAACACATCAACTGTTTGTTGTTCTTGTTAGAGATGGTCACACAATCAAATGGATTTGGCATTTTTATCCAGCTGTTGAATCCTTTCCAAGGACATGGGACAATGAAGATGATGATGATTAAGATACAAAACAGGAAGAAATATAACAGGAGAAACTGCAGGATATAGAACAGTGTTCAGAAATTAACTCCATCTGGTGGAATCTGCTTAGTTTGTTGTATGCATTGTGCAAAAGACGTCGTATTAGAGGATTTGTGCCTGCATGAGATCACAAAACATAAACCCAAACAAAGTATTAATATTATTTCGACATTATTAATGTTTTTAAATAAAAAACAATTTAATTATTTTTCACATCACAAGGGATCAACTGAAACACCTTTCCATATTTCCCTCAAATATGTCATGGGGTCAAGTATATTTTAATCAGTAAATTAACATCAGTGGTAAACATAGATATTTGGTAAACATAGATAATTCTGCATTAATTAAACATATTGAATATAAATCATGTCTTTCCCTTCAAAGAAGTTATTGTGTCTACATGTACATTATCATTTCTTCTGAAAAATAGTGTGATTTAAATGTATTAAACAGAAATATATTGTAAGAATCTCTTTTTTCTGCCATGGTTGCTTTCTGCATTGTTTCTACCTTTCCCAGTTCCTTACAGACCTTGGTTTCAAATTCTAACCTTTAGGAAGCATTAAATAGAACATGTTGCTCTACTATTTTAGTTCTCTTACAACGATAAGTAATTTTTTATAACTGAAAACTTAATAAAATGATTTCAAATATTTAAAATGAACTTTAGATTACGACTGAGTTACTTCCTATTGATCCCATTATGTTGTTTATCTACTTTCTTTAATCCCATCTTTCAGGATATATATTGGCTTTTAACACTAATTTTTAATTAAAATTTCACTGCTGAAGACTGAAGTTTTTCTATTATTACAAGTACAATAAAACAGAATTCTAAAATTAAAAATTTTGATGATATTTCTAAGACTTTGATTCTGTTTGCACTGACTCATGGATCCTTGAGTGTTTGGAGTCATTAGAAGTAACCCATCATTAAACTCAATGTCTAAGAGCATTTTCTTTGATAATAAATGGCTAGTACTTGATTCATTCAAAGCATATATTTTTCCATTGTTTCCAAGTGACTGCTTCAGGCTGACTAATTTCCCATAACAAAGAGTGTTCAGACATCCTAAATATAAGCTGCAGTGCTTCTTAGTTTGATGAGTATCTAAATTTGGGTTGATCATGACTTTAGACATCGAAAAGTACTTAAGGATGCTGTTATCTATATGAACGCTATCTAGGAATATAAATAAAGGAAAAGCAAACATTATAATGAGCTCAGGAGAGCCAACAAAGTAATCAACCTGTCTCTAATGTTTTTTCTCTCTTTTTCTTATCCTGCTATCATTTATTTATTTAGCTGAAGGCATATCCTGCAGTGATGTTTATGGTTATGTAATACTCATGCAGAAGAAGACTGGATAAAGATAACTTGTATGTTTAAAATCCTGAAGATGCACATAGGTACTGAAACCATAATACCTGACAAACATTAGAATAAAATATTATTGTGGGAAAATAAATACTGAAATTGATAATTGTATATCATTGAAGTTATTAAAGGCCCTGTCACACTGCCCAATGGATGCAAAATGTTAGTAAAAAGGACACAGTGGACGAGAAAAATGTTCCATCCGTTGTTATCTGCTCTCAAAAGGGGCAAAAATTTGCATAACCGGAGATGATAACACGGAAAGGAACGGACGCGGGGAAGACGCAGGGAGGATGGAAAGGGGATGCGGAACGGAAGCCCAGCGGATGGAAGTGGATGGGAGTGGATGGCACTTCCGCTAGGCTTCCAGGGAACCTCAGCAAAGCAGACGCGGAACGGATACAGTGGATGCACAGCGGATGCACAGCGGATGAAGCGGATGCAGAGCAGAAGCCTAGCGGATGCACAGCGGAAGCCTAGCTGATGCATTGCGTTAATTGCGCATGCGGGGGGGATTTATTGCGTCAGCCCCACGGATATAAAGGGAAGCAGCTCGCACGTGGCCAGCATTCAGAGGAAAGACTTGCTGCCGGATACATCGAGTCCTTGCCTGCCCTGACTGCATGCCTGCCTGCAACCCTTGCTGCAAGCCTTCCTGACAGCCTTCCTGCCAGCCTTGCTCTCTGCCTGCCTGCCAGCCTTGCTGCCAGCTTGCCTTCCAGCCTCCCTGCCAGCCAGTCTGCCTCTAGCCTTGGTGCCTGCTGCCTGCCTGCTTTCCTGCCAGCCTTCCTGCCAGCCTTCCTATAAGCCTTGGTGCCTGCCTGCCTGCCAGCCTTCATGCCTACCTGCCTGCCAGACTCCCTGCAAGCCTTGGTGCCAGCCTTCCTGCAAGCCTTGGTGCCTGCCAGCCTCCCTACCAGCCTCCCTGCCAGCCAGCAACCCCACAACCATGGGGAAGAAGTGAAAGCCTCAGCAACCTGCCGCCATCCCTGGCAAGAGGGACAGGGCCACCCTCCCGCCCCCTGTCCCTGACACTGCTTCTGCTGCGGCTTCTGCTGCTCGGGCTTGCTCTTCTGGTGCTGGAGCTTCTGCTGAAGCTGCTCCTGGCGGTGGTGCTTCTGCTGGTGCTTACTCTGCTGAAGCTGCTCCTGGTCCTGCTGGTCCTGCTGGTCCTGCTCATGTTCCTGGACTTGCTCGTACTGCTCGTGCTCCTGGTCTTGCTCGTCCTGCTGGTCCTGCTCGTGCTCCTGGTCTTGCTGGCGCTGCTGATGCTTACTCTGCTGCTGCTGATCCTGGTGCTGCTGGTGCTGGTGCTGGTGCTGCTGCTGCTGATCCTGCTGGTGCTGCTGCTGCTGATGATGATGATCCTGCTGCTGCTGCTGTTGATGATGATGATGATAATGATGATGATGATGATGATGATGATGATGATGATGATGATGATGATCCTGCTGGTGCTGCTGCTGCTGGTGGTGTGGAGGAGCAGCCCCTACTACCTGGGAGCCCCTCTGATGAGGGCCCATCTGGTCCTGAAAAAGGGAGGAAGAGGCGTATGTGGGGACAGGAGAGGAGGCAATACTATATTGAAGAGGAACACGAGGATGAGGTGCTGGAGTGGCTGAGAGAGAATGACTATCTGTGGCGGAAGGGACACCGGCTGTACAGGGACACCAAAAGGAAGCAGGCTGCTTGTAGAGAGAAGGCGGAGAGTATGGGCTACACTTCGGAGGTGCTCCTCGGCTGGTGGAAGCACATGCACACCTGGTACGGGAAGCTGCACCTCAAGAAATCTGGCCAGGCCACGGTTAAGCTGACAGACAGAGAGACCTATGTCATGGCCAGGTGCAGCTTCCTGGAGGGTGAGATCTGCCACCGAGGAGCACCAGGAGCCCCTTTCACAACCCTCTCTCTCTAGCAGCTTGCTGAGAGGCAGTCCTCTTCCAGCCGAGAGTCAGTCCCTGTCTCCAGGCAGGTTTCTGTGGAGCGTGCCACGGCAGAGAACCCGCGGACAGGGGTTGTAACCGTGGTGGAGCACGTGGAGGACTCCCTGGTGCGGTGGGAGAAAGGAGACGGCACTTCCACCACAGCCCTACCCGCATCCACCCCCCCAAGCTCCACCTCCACAGAAAGGCAGAGAGCCAGACAGCAGGAGGGGCAGAGCCACACTGTCCTGCTGGAGATCAGGGACACCATCCGGACCAGCATAGATCTCCTCTCTCAGCTAGTCCACACCGACTCCTCATCCTCCAACCGCAAGCCTTTCCTCACCTATGTCAAGCAGACCCTCAGGAACATGGAGGAACCCCAGTACCAGGTGGTGAAGGACCGGATCACCGAGCTGCTTCACAACCCTCCAGATCCAGAGACACCTGCTGCCACCCAGTCCAGGTCTGTTCCTCCACCCCGGGAGATGTCCCTCCCATTCCAAGGCTTCCCACAGCCCCTCACCTACCAGGGCTATGGCTACCAGGAGGTCCATCAGCACAGGCAGCAGCCCTTCCCAGTCCAGGCACAGAGTCATCGGACGACACCGTTGCCACCGGTTCCACTGATGCCAACAATGCCACCCACACCAGTGATGCCACCCACGCCAGTCCTCACCCAGCTGCAGACCAGACAGCCCCACTACACTACTCCTTCCTCCACCCCACAGCCTAGCCCGGCCTCAGTACATCTGTCATCAGTACTGGGGCTGACACCCCATGGCATGGAGGAAAGACCTCTTAGCATCACGGGTCTGAGCCAGCTGTCTGAGAGCTTCCTCAACACACCGCCCCCTGTTGTCCTCTCAGGGCCAAGCACCCCAGTGGTGCTTCAGACCAGCACTGCAGCAGCACCCACCACCACAGCACCTGGACCCTTCACCCCTGAGACTGGGCACACCTCCAAGTGACCAAGAGGAGTGCCAGAGACTGGCTGGCTGGCTACCTGTGGACTTTATTTGGACAGTTGACTTGGGTTATTTTTCTTTTACAGCTTGTTGTTCAATAAAGTCTATCTTTGATTCACACACTTGCTTCATTTCTTTTTTTAACAAAGTCTTGGTGGAAACTTTTAGAAATGTTTAAGTCTTTGCATTCTTGTGGGATGGGTTAAGATAGCAGTAGGGTGGGCAGGGATACCTGTGGAATGAGCAGGGATACCTTTGGGATGGGTAATAGCTGTGGGGATAGATAAACCTCCAGTGGAAGCATCGTGGGACTGTATGGTCCACCCTCCCAGGTGCCACACCTATGGCCCTTTATTATCAACAACAATGTAATAATCATCCACACATGTCAACACAAACACAACTCTTTATTAAATGACCTGATCATTGTAGGCCCACCCAACATACATGGCCCAATCTCATCCGTGTGATGAGACAGTCTGAAGGAAGCATCCATTAATCATCTATCATCCTGTCTTGCCACTCCACCGCTCCAGCTGGGGAGTTGCACCAGTGTTTCAGCAGGTTGCACTGCTTCTTCCCTTCATGTGAGGCTCTGTTGGGGCCTTGCACATCTTCAGTGTCTATCAGGTTTCGCCCTTGCCTCCATTCCCCAGGCTCCATGTCCCCATTGCCTTGTTGGACATCCACGAGCCTGTTCTGCAAGACTGGGTAGTGGGTGCGCATGACATTGTGCAGGATGCAGCAAGCTTCCACAATCCTCCTCACGGTCTCTTGGCACTGCTGCATGGTGATGAGAAGGACCTGAAACCTGTTGGCCAGGATGCCAAAGGCGTTCTCCACCACCCGCCTTGCCCTGGACAGCCTGGAGTTGAAGATCCTCTCTTCATGGGTGAGGCATCTGGAGGTGTAGGGCTTCATGAGGTAGGTTCTGAGGGAGAAGGCGTTATCCCCCACGATGAAGTAGGGCACATCTTGTGTCTCGTTGGGCAGGGGGTCTGGATCTGGGAAGCCCACGATGAGGTTGCATTCCAGCCCCTCCTTGAGGTCACTGGCATTGTATACCTGGGCATCTGAAGCTGACCCGTTGCCTGAAGCATCGATGTACATGAACTTGTAGTCAGCATTGACCATGGCAAAGAGGACAATGCTGAAGAAACCCTTGTACTTGAAATAAGTGGACCCCGACTTGGCTGTCACTTTGCAGGCCACGTGCTTTCCATCTATGGCTCCAACGGTGTGTGGGAAGTTCCACCTCTGATACCACTGCTCTGAAACTTTCTTCCAGCCTTCTTCAGTGGAGGGGCACTGGAGGAGCTCCTCTAGGTATTCTTCGATGATGGCCTGTACCACTTCTCTGACCACAATGCTGATGGTGTTGTGTGGCACCCTCCAGCCGTACTGCATGCTCCTGTAGGTGGTCCCTGAGGCCAGGTGGCGCAGAGCCAGTGCCACCTTGAGCCCAGGTTCCAGGCTGGGCCAGAAGTTGGTGCTCTGCTTGGTCAACCTGGGTCTCAGCCGCTGCACAACTTCGTCAAACATGGCTGGAGGCATCCTCATGAAGTTCTGGAATGCACGAGTGTCTTCGTTCCTGAGCTCCACCATCAGCTTGTTGTACATTCCGTACTCTGCTCTTCTCCCAATCCATCTTCGGACTCAGACGCTTCTTGGCCACCTCCTTTTCTTCCTGTAGTAGAGTTCACAGAGCCTGTAGATGGCTTCGCACTGTTGCAGAAGGATGGTGGCTGCCAAAAGGACTGTGTTACGATCCACGGTTGACATGACTGGATGCTGCGGAAGAGCAAGAGTCAGATGAAGGCGGCAGAGGTCTGCACAGCTGGGCTGCTGGTCTGAAAGTGAGATCCAGGTAAGTTGCTCCCCCTTTTTATAGGCAGTATAAATGTCCCTTTGCATCTTCTAGGCATCCTCTAGGCATCCTCTAGATATCCTTAATATTCGAGATAGGTCCCCTCTGTGAATGTTTTTTTCCATTTTAAATGCTTTGTTTCCATGCTGCATCCGCTCGGCATCCGTTCTGCATCTGTTCTGCGTCTGTTCCGCTTTCTCCCTGCATCTGAGCGGATGCGAGTTGCGCGGATGCGGAACAGATGCCTAGCGGATATAGCGGATGCATAACGGATGCATAACGGATGCCTAGCAGATGCCTAGCGGATGCAGAACTGACAAATTGGATACATTTTCCGCGCAAAAGTTTTGAGCAGCTCAAAACTTTCTGAGCGGATGAAACGTCCATAAACGGATGCTGGACGGATAGAGAGGAAGCAAAATGGAGGCAGTGAGTACAGAACGGATACATCGCGTTAATAAACGGATGGCAAGCTTTTTTGTCCATTTTACATCCTCTTTGCATCCGTTGGTGCAGTGTGACAGGTGCTTTAAGGCTTAAACCAGCATTTGAAATTGATGAAATCTATGCTGTTACAATACACATATTTCAGGAGAAAACATTATGCACCAATTTAGTTCAGTGGAGGTCCTATGTAGAGTTCATTACAATAGTCTAATCCACTGGTCCCCAATCTTTCTAGGCTTTGTGGACCAGCTGAGAGAGGTAGAGAGAGGAGGTGGGCACTCATGCATATGTGTAAAGCTCCATTTGTGCAAGTGGTGGATGCACCCACCACTTGCACAAATGAAGCTTCAAACACATGTGCAAATGCCTGCTGCTTGCAAAAATGGAGCTGTGCATGCATGCTCGCCTGCTGCTTTCACACCCCATTTCTGAATAGGCTGCAGCCCAGGACAGGCCAGGGCCTGGGGGTTGAGGAGCCAGGATCTAATCTATGTATCATTTACACACAGATAATGAAGGTACATAACAATTTTCTAGGTTGGTGTGTTAGTTTAAACAGGTAATATTTTTCTCCTAATGGCCAAATTTACTCACTAACATGACATTATTTATTACATTAACTTTTGAAAATTAAACAATCCTTTGTCCTGTGTGATATGACATTAAAGTAAATGAACCTTTTTTGGCAGAATGTAAGCATCCAAAGAAGAACTCCTATTGAAGATCTTTATGAAGTAGCAGGATCATGGGAAATACATTAAAAAGTTACAATTTATCAATTACATAATCATAGTTAAGATGCAGATATATTAATAAGAGAGCCACTGGAGTAGTAGCAATTAATATTTTAAATGTGGCAATGGAACCATTATCAGTAAGATAAGACTCCCCCCTCCCATTTCCTTGTAGCTTCACATTGGTTGGATTGAATCTCAGTAGGTTGCAACACATTTCCTACAGCAGTTTTGGAGGGCTGATACAAAAAAAATACCATAAGATCTGAGGCTGTGCCCATGTGGGGAATGGGCTATAGCTCATGTACTGCTATACTGTGTCTTCTTTATGGACTCATAGACTCAATTCATAACAACTTAGCTAATAAAATATCTGATGCTGACATTGTTTTACATACAATTACTATTATCAGATTGGTATTAAGTAGTTTCTCTGGCCAAATTTTAATTAGGCCAACTTTAACTGCCCACTGTTAATCCACCACCATAGTAACATATTACTCTGTCTTTTATTTTTATTTCTTACTGATATTATGGTTTTGATTGTTTTATTTGCTGGTCTGTCATTGTAATGAACATTGATTGGTTGGTTGGTTGGTTGGATTGAATTCAAGTGTTTGGAACAGGAGCGAGATGAAAAATAGGTCAAGAAGAATCTATTATTAATTTGAGGGCTAGGAGAATTGATTGGGAGGGAAGAAGGATTATAGTCTGCACACACTCCCAGGGATTCTTGAGTTATCTCAGTTACAAATTTTGAGAAATTGAAATAATCATGTAAAATCAACAAACTTGCTCTTTTAAAGAAACAATTGGCATTAAAAAAACAAAACAGTAATTTGTTTTACCTATTTGTTCCAAGCATCATGAAAAACCAGTTAAGAAATGCTGA
This sequence comes from Laticauda colubrina, assembly GCA_015471245.1. Lineage (NCBI taxonomy): Eukaryota > Metazoa > Chordata > Lepidosauria > Squamata > Elapidae > Laticauda > Laticauda colubrina. Next base: position 50,201,038 of record BLBF01000002.1, read on the forward strand.
TTTTCCATTTCCAAATGTAATCTACTGTTTGCCTGTGCTTATGGGAATATATTTATGTTTTACTGTTCTCTCAAACTATTCAAATAATACCATATACTACTGAATAGTTAATAACAAATTGGAATAAGATTGTTGTTTTTTTGCCACAAAGACCATTTCAGGACTGCTTGTGAAACAGCTCTTGTGTTGACTAGGTAATGGTTCTTTTGTGGTTGTGAAAGTCTTCTTTCTTCTTCAACTGTCTATTTCTTATGAATAATGTTATTACTTGATTTCAAAGCTTTCAACTTCTAAATGAAACTGCATTATGCTTCAGCAGAAGGCAAGATACCAACTGCTATGCTCATAAACTTCCTTTTTTCTGCATAAGATGAGCCCAACCACGTTCAAGCTGACACAGTGATTACCTATAATGTGATAACACTGGGAATAAATACTTAGCTTTAATTCAGTGTTTGTTTTGGTTTCTCCATATTTCTAGTCTGTATTATTCTCAGTTGGTTGGATTATCTCATTACACATTTTAAAAAATATGTGCTGTATTTAAGTTTTCCTGACCTAAATATGACCTGTATTTAAGTCTTCCTGACTTTTTCCTGACCTTTACTGTTATGTATACAAACAGTGAAAAAAATGGGAAGTGGAAGATGGATGTAGAATTCTCTGAGTTCAGGGACCAAAGAAGAAGACAAAAGAGAGATGGAAGTATTTTGTATCTTGCATGCTCTGTTTTCAAGTTCAGACAATAGAAATAGGTATCTATGAAATCCAATCCAGATGTTTTCATATATGATTTATATGCAATCACAGGCAATAATCAATTCATATAGCAATAGGCAATGCAGCATTTGATACATTCCCATATAACAGAAATTAAAAACACACTATCTGATCAAGTTTTTTTTAATTCAGTTTTTGTAATCCAGGCAAGAAAGAAATCCTTCAGTTTTCTCCAATCTGTTGCCCTCCAAACATATCAGATTTTATCTTTTATAATCTCCAGATAGTTTGGTCTCAGGATAATAGGAGTAGAACTAGAAGAAACTAGACCAGGGAAAACTTAATAGCAGTAGTACAAAATAACACATTAAGATGATGGAATATGCTTGATTTCATTCGTTCCAGATTTGAGTTTCACAAGCCAATATATTTTGCCGGATAATGATTATGGTATTTCTCTGTTTGTGGAGCATTATTTCAAAACATTCCCACCACACACATACACAAACTCATATGTGTGTGTGTGTGTGTGTGTGTGTGTGTGTGTGTGTGAGCTACTTATTATTAACTTATTAATCATGCATTAAATTTTATATATACAGAATTTGTTTTGCCAATTTTGCTGGTTGTTTTCAAGAGATTGAGTTAATATAATTGCAGCTAAGTGTTTTACATCTAACATGGATCCTGCTGGAGGTTATTTTTTAGGTCTGTTGTTCAACTGATGGTCTTTCATTTATATGTATTCCTGAATTTTTTTCCCATCCATTAATTTCTGATGGGCTTAGTCACTGTAGAGCTTTTGCATGTTACCAGCAGTTGATTATGTTGCTGCCTGCTAGCTATTTTGGTAATTTATAATATTTCTAATTTTGGTGAAAATGTAGAAATATAGCCATTTAAAGAAACACATAAGAATGCATCTCCCATAGCATCTGTCCAGGCAATTTGATCCAGCAGGGTTGGTATGTTCAGGCCCCTTCAATTAAACAATGTCATCTATTGGAATCCTGGGAAGAGTCCCTTTTCTGCCACAGCATCTGCATCTGGAATGAAGTTTCACCTGAGATTTGAACAGACCTCATTCTCTTGATATTTCAAGAGACCTTTAAGGCAAGAGCAATTGAAGCCCACTTCTGAGTTATATGGCTTTGCTTTGGTTATAGTCCTGTTCATGTTATCTTTTGTTCTTTGTTATAATTGTGTTATTTGATTGTTCTGTATGTTTGATAACTGAATCATGTAGAGTTTCTGGGAATTGTGTATTATAAAAATGTAGCAAATAAAGAAATATATTGCCATTTTAAAACATGTTACCTTTAAGGATAGACAAGGATCTGACAAAGGATCTTTCCTATTAAAATAGAAAGTGACAAGCATACATTAAACCAAAGTTCTTTCTGAACAGATATATTTTCAGTTTGTACTGAAAACTTATAAAATTTGTAAAGTTTAATATGAACTGATCAGAGAGGCCATTCCTCAACTGAGATGCTCATACTGAAAACAGTATATTCTTTCTTCCTCTTTCTCTCTCAAATAATAAACAGACAATAATGAATTCTCACGTTTAGATTGATTCTCACCATGGATTCTTTGGACTTTTTCAACAAATAATAGCCAATAACACGAAATGTGCACATATTCATTCTGGACATAATTACCTGCTGAGAGCTGTCAGTACATCCACAGTTGTTGGATGATTTCTATCTTGAGAATGTTTACACAAACTTAACCTAAACTATTTGCAGCAATAAATCAATTCAGACAATATCACTAATAGGCAAGGCACCCTAAACTCAGGATTCATGATAAATACATCTATTCCTATTTCTACAAATATGGATTTGCTTATAAGAAAGGCAGATGTACTGAGGCAGAATAATATATGTATATTATACTATTGTATAATAGTGAAAGGATACAACAGCTATGGATACGTACTGATAATATATATAAAAGTTATGATGATACTTAAAAAACAACGAATACAAATTATAAGTCAGTGATATGTTGTACTAAAAACTTATGAAAGCATAGTTGTTAGGAATATGAGTCTCCTAACAGGTATTTGGGTTAGAAATATATAAACCAGGATAGACATTTTAATACTGCCTCTTTAAGGGAATGCAAGAGCATGCAATTGGGTGTGGTTTCTCAAATGGCCATAAGATGGAGCCAGAAACCTGGATTGTTTTGTTTTAGTCTGAGTCTCAGAAGAGAGTGTGAGTGTATCTTTATTTCCTTCTGTTGGAAAGTTTTCTGTTGCTCCATTTTTTCTAATTGACTGATATTACTGAATTTAATGTAAGTCTGATACTTAACTGTTTTTGACACTGGACTTTATTACTGGAATATTCCTGGATTGAAAAACTGACTGATTAACCTGTGAATGACTTTTGGACTGCCTATTTTGGACTTTGCTTAAATCTTTCTGGAAGTAAAAACCTACATTTACTGTGCAGTGTATCTGTGTACTGTGTGTGTGTATTATTCCAACACTACTCTCTATACGTCTCCCCGGATATGCTCATTCTCCTAACGGGGAATTACATCAACAATAGTTTAATAATTGAAGTAATAAAGTATGAGTCAGCATATATTGTATAAGATGATGTATAATGTATTATGCTTGTTGGAAACTTGTAGAAGACTTATAGAAGAACGACAAAGGTCAAAAAATGTTATTCTTATTGCATAGTATGCTTTCAACTACTAGAACATGAATTCTGAAGCTAACCACGATTTTCAAGTTATTTTCCATATTTTAGAATGTATGCTTTAGAATCAATTTATGCTTGAATTGAACCATCCATATATTTTATTGCTGAACATTGTTTACCAAATTGTAATACAGTATTTAGTATAAATTCTGATGATAATTTTTCATGAGAAGGACTGTGTAATAAGTCAAAAATTGCTGCCGAGTCATACTTGGAGAAAGTATAATTTTAAATCTGCAGAAAGATATTTTTTTAATGTTGATCTTATGCTATCAGTTATTCAGAGTCAGTAGCACAAAAACTGATGTAGCATATAGGAATATATGGGAAATGACTTAAAACAGTTACGAAGATATGTACTATAAAGTTTACAAAGGTGGAATGCAGAACCCTTAAAGAACTAAAAAGAGGATAAAAGGTAAGTATTCATGAAATATAAAATAATGGAATATTTCCATTTTAATAGACAAAAGCTCTGCCTTTTTAAAAAAAAAAATACAGCCAAACTTGTTTATAGTTCCAATAAAAGAATTCTGTTATGACAACATTTGGTGAACTACATTTTAAGTCATCTACTATTTTTCAGCCTCCAAATCAGGTAGTTACAGAATATCCATATGTAGTATTTACTATATTTTATTTATGTTTGCTCTTGTGCATCACTTATAATTTCTTCTTTTTCCTCTTAGTAGTTGATAATTCAGTTTCTTAGGCACTTTCCCTCTAGAAAAATGGAGGTGAGCTTGATGTTTTAAAGAATCTATTTTCAACCATCAAACTTTTCTTTGTGATGGTCTTTTCTCTATGCTCCAGAATTGATGTCACTTGCACTTTTTAAGCCAGTTCCTGGCATAATATCTTTAAAATGATTATTTCTCTCCCACTGTTTCTGGTTTTATTTACTATATGGAAATAAGGAAAAAATGAATACAAGTAGTTAGACATAGCTTAGTTATTGATATTGTTTAGATATAAGTAAGAACTTACTGGTGCATTTAAACAAAATGCATAGAGTGAAATATTTTACAAAATAAACTTTGACTAAATGAATTAATTATTTTTTTTCAAATATGTTTATTGCACTTTACAAATCTCTTTTACATTCTTTATAACATTGTGACATCGATGTTACTAATACGTCAATATACATTTATACTTTTAATCCTTATTTCTGTTGTCTAGCCAACTATACCATTTGTCCCAGGCTGATTCTGATTCCTCTCTGTCTTTCAGTTCTAAAGTAAGCTTATCCATCTCTGCACAATCCAACACTTTTTTTTTTTACCATTTCCTCGGTAGGGATGATGTTCAATTTCCAACTTTGTGCAAAGGCAATTCTAGCCGCTGTCACTATATGCAATATAATGTGTTTAACTTTTTGACCAAATTTTCCTCTTATTATTCCTAATAAGAAAAGTTCAGGTTTAAGCTCAATTTGAAGGCCTGTTATTTCCTGTAACTATTTTCTTATCTTTACCCAGTATTTCCTAGTTTGGGGACATGACTACCACATATGAAAGAAAGTACCCTGTTTATGTTTACACTTCCAACATTCCAGACTCAGGTTTGGATACATCTTTGCCAGTCTAGCCAGTGGTAAATGCCAACAGTAAAACATGTTGTAGATGTTTTCCTTGTAAGCTGCAAACATTGTTAATTTATATTTTTTTGTTCATAATTTTCCCCATTCTTCGAATTTGATAGTGTACCCAAAATTCCTTGCACAAGCTATCATATAGACCCTTTAACTATTTCTTCTTCCATTTTAAATGTTAACAGATAATTTTGTATTTTTGCTATGAATTTATCTTCCAGTCCCAATAGTATTTTATCCAGTTGTTGTTCTTTATCAAAGCTGTACTCTTCTAAATCTTTTTTGTATCTCGCCTGCAATTGTAAATAATCAATACTTATTCCTTGATTTCTCAATTCTTGATTTGTTTGAGTCTCCCTTGGTTGTCTAACAATTCACTATATCTTACCATCTTACCTAAGTCCAATGTATTTCGATAAATTATAGCCTCCATGGTTGATAACCAACCAGATATTTTGTTGTAATGATTTTTTAACATTCTCCCCAGACTTGTATAAGTGCATCTCTCATTTGGTGTCTATGGAAATATGAATGTTTTACTCTTCTTTTCCCAAATGAAGGAATGACTAAATGAATTAATTCATTGAAGTCTTATTTTGTTAACAATTGTAGGTGTAAATATATTTAGCAAAAGGGAAAAACATTATGAACAATACCAATCACTTTGCGTTGAGACAGGAAGTTATTTCTAATAACTATACTGTGAAAACAAGGTCAAAACCAGATGGTTTGTGATAGAATTGTATCACTTCAGCATTAGAATATGAGTGAAATTCTAATTTCTGTTCTTTTCTAACTTCTTAGCTTCTATTTTTATCTGGTTTATTTCTATTTATAGCTTTTTAATATGATTAATATCCAGTCTCTATATAACATTCTATTTTAGCTTCAACTCTATTTTTGCTCTGTCTATCCTTGTCCCATTCCCAGACATTGCTAATTACTTTTCCATTAGCTATCTTTATAGCTGGGGTGATACGTGGTGTTAGCTGATGCAATTAGACATGATCGTTGTGTGCTGGTACTGTTGCTAGTGTTGCTTAATATTACCTTCCACCATGGAATCTTGCTACATATGGCTCAGGGTCTCCTGGCTTTGGTACTGTGGCAATATCTTTTTGACATTATCCCTTCAGTATTTTGCTACATCTGGCTCACTCTGGTTTAATGTCTTTGGTCTACTCCAAGGTGACTATTTGTTGCATCTGTTGGCATTGTGGTTGTGGTATTGGCCATCACAACAACCACTACAACCACTACTACCATCACTGCTTCCCAAGAAACCAGCTACCCAAGAATCACCTAACTAAAGAAAGAGGCAGCAAAATAATGCATCAGGTGAAAGATAAGGTCTGGGAGAAGCTTAATAAGAGGGTGAAAGAGGCTGCAGGGCCAAGAAGCTATAGTGAAAAAGGCTTTATGAGGCAGCTTAATGCTTAAGACCTTATCTTTCACCTGATGCACTATTCTGCTGCCTCTTTCTTTAGTTAAGCCCATGTCCCACTGCACCAATGGATGCAAAGAGGATGTAAAATGTTAAAAAAAGCTTGCCATCTGTTGGAAAACGCTATGCATCTGTTGTATACTCGCTGCATACGTGCTTCATACACTCTATCCCTCCAGCATCCATCCACTGAGATTTCATCTGCCCAAGAAGTTTTGAGCTGCACAAAACTTTTTGAACGGATGAACTTTCTGCCGCGTACGATGTACTTCCGGGACATATATGGGCAACAAACATTCTATGTCCGTTATCATTCGTTAAACATCCGCTGTATCCTCTTGGCATCCTCTGGACATCCCCTCAACTGCAGCTGAAAACGGAAAGAGGGAGGAAACGAAAGGTACATGGAAAGTCTACACAGCGTTAGTAGCACAGAAATAGAAAGGATGTAATCGGATGCATCTCGTATATAAAGGATAAAAACGGACAAAATGTTTGTATCTGGGATGTATCTCAGATATTTAGGATGTCTGCAGTATGTCTAGAGTATGTAGAAGGACACCTAGCGGAAAACCAATATTTCCTATCAAAAGGGGGAGAAAATCACCTGGATCTCAGTATGAGTTCAGCAGCTGTGGTATACAGACCTCTTCACCCTTGGTCTTGCTCTTCCACATCATCCATTGTTCTCCACCATGGATCATGACACACTCCATATGGTAGCTGTGATCATTCATCACCAGAACCAAACCCTGTTCAGACTGTTTCACCTTTTCTACACAAGGAGAAGAAGGAGATGTCCAAGAGCTGTGTGGGTCCGAGGATGGATCGTGAGAAGAATGGAGTTTGGACTGTATGACCAGCTGATGGTGAAGCTGAGGAATGAAGACCCTCATGCATTCCATCACTTCACGAGGATGCCACCAGCCATGTTTTACGAACTTGTAGAGCGTCTGAGACACAGGTTGACCAAGCCAAACACCAACTTCCATCCCAGCCTGGACTGTGGACTGAAGGTGGCACTGACTCTGCGCCACCTGGCCTCTGGAACCACATACAAAAACATGCAGTATGTGTGGAGGGTGCCACACAACACCATCAGCATTGTGGTCAGAGAAGTGGTGCAGGCTATCATCAAAGAATACGTGGAGGAGCTCCTCAAGTGTCCCACCACTGAACAAGGCTGGAGGAAAGTTGCAGAAGAGTGGTATCAGAGGTGGAACTTTCCCCACACTGTTGGAGCCATAGATGGGAAGCACATGGCCTGCAAAGCTCCAGCCAACTCAGGGTCCACTTATTTAAACTACAAGGGCTTCTTCAGTATCATCCTCTTTGCCATGGTTGATGCTGACTACAATTTCATGTACATCGATGCTTCAGGCAACAGGTCAGCTTCAGATAGCCAGGTATACAATGCCAGTGACCTCAAGGATAGGCTGGAATGCAACCTCATCATGGGTTTTCCACATCCAGACCCCCTACCCAATGACACACAAGATATGCCCTACTTCATCGTTGGTGATGATGCCTTCTCTCTCAGAACCTACCTCATGAAGCCCTACACTTCAAGATACCTCACCCGTGAAGAGAGGATCTTCAACTACAGGCTGTCCAGGGCAAGAAGGGTGGTGGAGAATGCCTTTGGCATCCTGGCCAACAGGTTCTAGATACTTCTCACCACCATGTAGCATCACCCAGAGACCGTGAGGAGCATTGTGGAAGCTTGCTGCATCCTGCACAATCTTATGCACACCCTCTACCCAGTGTTGCAGAACAGACTTGTGGACCATCAACAAGGCAATGGGGACATGGAGCCTGATGAATGGAGGCAAGGATGAAACCTGATAGATACTGTGGATGTACAAGGCCCCAACAGAGCTTCACGTGAAGGGAAGAAGCAGCGCAACCTCCCGAGACACTGGTGCAACTCCCCAGCTGGAGCAGTGGAGTGGCAAGACAGGATGGTAGATGGTTAATGGATGCTTCCTTGAAACTGTCTCATAACACTGATGAGATTGTGCCATGTATGTTGAGTGGTCCTACAATGAATAGAGCATGAATAAAGAGCTTTGTTTATGTTGAAATGTGTTGATCAATGAATAAATTGTTATTGATAATAAAGGTCCATATGTGTGGCAGCTGGGATGATGGACCATACAGTCCCACTATGCTTGCACTGGAGGTTTATCTATCCCAGAACTATCCTTATCTATCCCACAACTATCCTCATCTATCCCACAACTATCCCTACCTATCCCACAAGCATGCAAAGGCTTAACCATTTTTTAAAAGTTTTCACCAACACTTTATGTAAAAAAAATGAACCAAGTGTGTTCAGCAAAGATAACCTTTATTAATAACTGTCTTAAGTAAATTGTATGACTTTATTAAGAAAGAAAAATGAACCAAGTAAAATGTCTTCAGCAAAGATAAAGTGAACAAGTAACAACTCAGTATCTGGCACTATTCTCAGTCACTCTCAGTCATGTCCATGGTCTCAGCTGTTAAGCAGCCAGGGACTGTGGACGTGGCTGTGGCTTGAGTACTGGTCTGAGGCGCCATTGGGGTGCTTGGCCCTGAGAGTACAACAGGGGATGGTGTGTTCAGGAAGCTGTCCGAGAGCTGACTCAGTCCTGTGAGGTTGAGAGGACCTTCATCAATTACCTGGGATGTGAGGCACAAGACTGATGACAGATTGTCCATTAATGAGCTTGGCTATGGGGTGGAGGAAGGAGGAGTGTAGTGGGGCTTTCTGGTCTGCAGCTGGGTGAGGTGTGGGGTCTATGGCGTGCAATGAACCTGGGCCTGGATTGGGAAGGTCTGCTTCTGCTGTAGGAAGTCCTGGTAGTCATAGCCTTGGTAGGTGAGAGGCTGTTGAAAGCCGTGGAAGGGCTGTGACATCGCCTGGGGTGGAGGAGCAGTCCTGGACTGGGTCGGAGCAGCTTCAGCTGGGCCTTGAGGGTTGTGCAGAAGTGCTGTGATCTTTTCCTTCATCACCTGGTACTGGGCCTCGGGTATATCCCTCAAGGTGTGGCTCACGTAGATGATGAAAGAGTGGCAGCTGGAGGATCCTCTGTCCAAGTGGACCAGCTGAGAGAGCAGTTCTGTGCTGGTCTTCATTGTGTCCCTGATCTCCAACAGGACACTGTGGTCCTGGCCCTCCAGTCTGCCTCTCTGACTGCATCTTGTGGAGCAAGGGGTGGGGGTGGGGGTGCGTTGGTCTCTGGTGGCTGCCGCTTCTTCCTCCATTTGTGACAGGGGATCCTCCAAATCTTCTGGCATGGGGTGTGCAGCTGTTGGGGGGGGTCTCTGCTGTGGGGCCCTCTGAAGACACCTGCCTGGACAGGCTCGCTGGTTCCTGGCTGGAAGAGGACTTGCTGTCTGTGGAAGAGGGGTGTCAGAGGGGCTGCTCCTCGGTGGCGGATCTCACCCTCCAGGAAGCTGCACTTGGCCATGACATGCATCTCCTGGTCAGTGAGCTTGACAGCGGCCTGGCCAGATTTTTTGAGGTGTAGCTTGCCATACCAGGTATGCATGTGCTCCCACCATCTCAGGAGTACATCTGCAGCGTAGCCCAGGCTCTCTGCCTTGTCTCTCCAAGCTGCCTGTTTCTTCTTGGTGTCGCAATAGAGTCTGTGGCCCTTTCTCCAGAGGTACTCGTTCTCCCTCAGCCATTCCAGCACCTCCTCCTCATGGTCCTCGGAAATGGAGTACTGTTTCCTCTCTCCCTTCTCCTTCCCTTGCCTCTTCCTCCCTCTGGCAGGGCCTTCAGCAGCAGGGCCTTCAGGGGTTCAGCAGCAGGGCTTTGAGGGCCTTGGGGCTGGTCCACCACAGCAGCAGCAGTAGCAGTAGCAGCAGCACCAGCAGCACCAGAAGCAAGAGAAGCACCAGCAGCAGCAACACCAGCAGCTGGAGAAGCACCAGCAGCAGGAGAAGCACCAGCAGCAGCAACACCAGCAGCAGGAGAAGCACCAGCAGCTTCAGAGTCAGTGCCAGGGGGTGGGGTGTTGGTTCTGTCATTCTTGCCAGGGTTGGCATGAGTAGGCACGGACTTTCTCTTCTTCCCTGACTGACGAACCATGGTGTTATTTGAAGATGTATGTGGCAGTACGTCTTTCCTCTGAATGCTGACTGTGTGCGAGCTGCATCCTTTTATATCTGTGGAGCTGACGCAATTCATACTCCCCGCATGCGCAGTGAATGCTTTGCATCCGATATACATCCTCTATGCATCCGCTTTGCTTCCTATAGGCGTCCATGATGCATCCGTGTCATCCGCTATGCATCCGCCCCTTCTGCTATGCGTCTGCTTCGCTATTATCCCCCGGAACCCCTGCGGATGTGTCATCCGCTTCCATCCGCTGTCATCCGCTAGGCTTCCTACGAACATCTGTTTAACATCCCCGCTATGTACTACCCCCGTCCATTCTTTTCTGTTCTTTTCTGTTCTGTTTATGCAAATTTTTGCCACTTTTTGGAGCGGATGACAACAGATGGAGCCACCCCTGAAATTTTGCTCATCTTCTGTATCCTTTATGCATATGTTTTGCATCCGTTGGCCAGTGGGACAGGGCCTTTAGGTGGTTCTTGGGAAGCTGGTTTTTGTTGGTTTAGTTGGCTCATGGCACTGGCTGATTGTGGTTTCCTACAACAACCCACTTTACTCTGTTTCCTAGCTCTTCCTGACTTTCCTCTGCATTGGCCATTCCACCCTAAAATGTAGAGGAAAACTACTGGCTTACCCCTCCTCCCTTCACTCCCTCTTTAGGGACACAACTTACTGCTGCCCTGCTTGTCCAGGGAATTTACCTCACTTGGGCTTCCCTGGCACTGTCCACCTTGACTCTTGCCTTTTCTTCTCCTGACTTCTACTGGATTGTGCTGCGGTCCATTCTCTCTATGGCTTTTTAAATCATCAGAAAGAAGAGACAAAATAGGAAAAAATATTAGAAGCATTCTTGCCATCTCAGATTGCCTTTTACAGCACTGACATATTCAAAATAATATAGAATTGAGTAATGGTGAAATTTTTGCAGGAATTAGCTAACTAAATTCTATAAAGCGTATCCAATGAAATATCAATATTAATATTATTTGGCATGTGTTTTTTAATTTCTTCTTATCTAGGTCCTAATTGTTGTTTAGATAAAAGGGAAACACAAATACCATATTTACCATATTAAACTGAAGCTATGGATGTATGCACCTGATTGATAATATTAATTACTTAATACTAACAAATTCATTTTTATTGATCAACAATTTGTTGAAATGATCCAAAGGAATACATAGCAGAATAGTAATTTGAAGACTTAACCTTTGTATAAGGCACAGGAACTTTGACATAGAATAGGATTTACTAGTGAAGGCTATGCTGAAAATAAATTGATCAGTTTTCTTCTGAAATATACATCAAGAATAGTGTAGTCATTCTCATTCTCATTTGCATGAGAAATTACACTTAGTGAGCTTTTTACTAAATGAGAAATTAATTATTGTGAAATGATCTGGAGAAAAGAGACAAAGTAATTTAAAAAATCATGTATTACCGTAATCTTCCACACCATTAAGTACAGGTGTTCCTTGCACAAATGTCTTATCTTAATGCAATGTGAATCTTCAATTCAGCATAAATTTACAACCATGAGTTCAGAATTTCTAATGCGTTGTTCACTGTTGCTACTAACAAGGCAACTACCATCAGAAACGTGAAGCTGCTTAAGGTACTGATAAAAGAAGAAATGCTTGATTACTGCAATGTTTCTCCTATTTATATAGTTAACAGAACTTTATAACAATAGGGATTTCAAAGAGCTTATTAACTGCCTGAACTACTGTCACAGCTTTATATTGATGATTATTTATTATTTTTGCAGATAAGTATAATATAATTTGAGATCTAAAGATGTTTTAAGCATTTTATCATTTATAGGAGGATAGTTATGTCCATAACATTAACTGTAAACCAGAAGATAGCAGACAAAGGAATGTTTGGGGCTGGAATTTTTGGACTTCAAAAGCCAAATTTCCACAAAAGAGATTTGTGAATTCCAATTAATAAGCAATTTATTTCTTTATTTATTTTATTTGTCAATTGTTTACAAGATAATAGGTACAAGTAAAAACATAGTTATGAATACATGGATACATATAAGAAAAATAAAAAAAATATAAAAGAAACAATAGGACAAGGACGGTAGGCATGTTGTTGCGCTTATGCATTAATAAACAATAAATAATAATTCATAAAATTTGATATTTAATCAAATAATTAATAAAAATTAATAAAGAATGGATTATGATGAAGTTTGTTGGTGTACTAAGTAATTTAATACAGAACTACCAATAAAGGAGAATATTTGTAGTTCAGGGATCAAATGTGGGACTCTTGGTGCTCTCTGAGCTTGTTTTCTTGGAGATATTTCATTATCCAAACTAGGTAGCATCACCAGTGCTAGTAAGGAATGGAATTGCTCTCCATTTACATTCTGGTGGCTTCTCCTGTCAGTATTGGTACAAATAGTCTTAGAGGTAGTTCTGTCAGGCTGTACTACTGTTAGATTGATTCACAGTTCCTTGATTCAAGTACTGTTTGATGTTAATCTTGGAGTTAATCTGGGTGCTGATTGCTGGTGGGAAGGTGTTTTGGTCTTTTTTGTTCTCTTTTTGGATTGTTGATTTTCTCTTTTGCATTGTGTGTAGATATTGCTTACATCTATGTGTTGTTGTGATGAAAATAGTATTAGGTATGTTGATCACTTTGAGCTACTTATAAAAATAATAAAGGTGATAAATAAATAAACAGGGCTAGAACTTTCCTATTACAGTCAACAATATCAATGCTGTTGGGATGATAGAAATTATTCAAAACATGTGTGCTCACCATATTAGGAAAGACTCCCTAAGAGAAACAGTTCATATGCAAAGTAGGATTACTAGAATATCTGCCTTATGGATTTTCTTCTGTCACCAGATCAGAGGCTATTTTTGTCACTTTGTCCTTCAAAACAGGCCTCCTAAAATGCTAAAGCAGGTATATGAAAGCAAAATAAACGAAAAGTAACATAGGAAAATAAAAATGCTGTGATATTCACCAAATACTAAAATGCACAATTTGGCCTTATTACGTTGTTGAATCATATGTAATGTTTATATCATAAAATGAGAATATTTGGTATTATTAAAAATAAACTGTTATATTGCCATTAGAAATGTTTATTCAAGGTACCCCATTATTCATTTGCTGAAATGTGAATTATTCTTAGACTAATTTTATTGTTTTGCTTGAATGCCTCCTTTTGCCCATTCATTTACATTTTTATTTTCATGATACGAAGCCCAATTTTCAAATAATTTGTCTTTTAATTGGGATAAACTAGTGATTAAGCTTTCAGTGGAGATGGCCAACTCAGATTAAGGTTTAACAATTGTAATATATTCCATAAAGAAATTGTTGATAAATGACATAATTATCATCTGACAATGAAATGACAGCCATACTTTGCAAGGATTTGTTAAAATATTTTATAGGTTGAGAAATGGGATACATATGGGCCTTTATTATTACTTATTATGACAGTAACAACAAAAGGAAATTAAACTATTTGAGGGTTAAAGGTATGAATGTGATATATTGCCCATGCCTAGTAATGTGGCACTTTTTTGCATTATTGAAAGGTACAAACACAAGTATATATTTATAAAAACTGCTACATATTTTGTTTTATACAAGATAAGTTTGGATTCATCTGTATGAGCAAAAGAGAATAATGTGATGAATTTACAGATATAAAATATGAATTTGTGAAACATGAAATTGACAACAAGATTATCAGTTTCCCTTCATTTTTGAAATAGAGGGATGATTCTAATAAATTAAGAAAATAAAAGAAGCAGATTTTGAAAATAAATGCTTATATAAGAAGCAGAATAAGAACAAGGATAAGTACTACTTCATGCAGGACTGATAGAATATGAATAATATTTATAAAACTTTCCATCTTTAAGGTGAATTTCATGACAGCTGAGGCAAAATGCGTAAGAAAATATCTACAGCAATAGAATAAATAATAAATGCCATAAATAAATGCCTAAAAGTATGGGCATAGAGTGACATTTGTTCATTTTATTTACATTATGTATCTTATTTCAGATAAAGCCAACAGAAAAGATGTTAAAACTGTTCTCATTATCTGTGTTATAATGATACCACACGATTTGAAAAATTAACCAGATATTGCTGATTAAAGCTGATTACAATAGCTTGTCTAAATATATTGGAGGAATGGAGTGAGGAAGTGAAAAAGTTCAGTTGATATTACAGCTGTGTCTTATATTATATTAAATAAAATTTAAGCAATAAAGACTTGCAGTGATTTTACAAATGCTTTTTAGAATGCAAACATATGGTGGTTCTTATAGACCTTTGGTTCTCAACCTTTTCTTCACCAAAGACCTCTTCTAAATATCTTTTGTGGCCATGGACCCCAAGACTTCACTCAAGATTTAAATCATAATAGTTCTTCAAGCCTTTGTGGGCTCTGTATGATGACATCACAGCCCCCCCCCCCAGTTGTTGCAGACCACAGATTGAGAATAGACACAGATTGTTATAGACAGAGCAAATGTCTAAACATGTTTGCCTCTAAGCTGAGGTGAACCTGTGTTCATTGGACTTGGAGTTTGATTGATTGGTGTTCCTGGTTTCTTCTGTCTGTTTTGTCTGTTTTGTCTGTCTGTTTTGTGGCTTTGATTGGCTGGCAATACTCTGTTCTTGTGTTGGAGGCTTTTAATGCAGCTTGGCTCCGTGTGAAGGGACGGCTGCTCCGTGTGAAGGGAAGGAAGCTAAATATGTGCTGTTTAGCTTCCTTCGGGTATTATCCCACGTCATTGTAGTTCTGTTAAAGTTGTAGCAA
>BLBF01000002.1:50226433-50239247 GCA_015471245.1 Laticauda colubrina
CAGCAGCAGCAGCAGCAGCACGAGCAGGACCAGGAGCACGAGCAAGACCAGGAGCATGAGCAAGACTAGGAGCATGAGCAGGACCAGCAGGAACAGCAGGACCAGGAGCAGCTTCAGCAGAGTAAGCACCAGCAGAAGCACCACGTCCAGTAGCAGCCTAAACAGAGTAAGCATGAGCAGAAGCACCACCGCCAGAAGCAGCATCATCAGCTCCTCCAGAAGCAGAACCAGCAGAAGCCCCAGCCGCAGAAGAGCGAGCCCGTGCTACAGAAGCCCCAGCAGACGCAGAGTGATGGCCAGGGGGCGGGAGGGTGGCCCTGTCCCTCTTGCCAGGGCTGGCAGAAAATGGCTGAGGCTTCCTCTTTTTCCCCATGTTTGTGGGGTTGTTGGCTGGCAGGAAGGCTGGCAGGCAGGCAGGCAGGCAGCAAGGCTGGCAGTCAGCAAGGGTGGCAGGCAGGCAGGCACCAAGGCAGGCAGCAAGGCTGGCAGGCAGGTACCAAGGCTGGCAGGCACCAAGGCAGGCAGCAAGGCTGGCAGGGAGGCAGGCACCAAGGCAGGCAGCAAGACTGGCAGGCAGGCAGG
Source organism: Laticauda colubrina (assembly GCA_015471245.1). Classification (NCBI taxonomy): domain Eukaryota; kingdom Metazoa; phylum Chordata; class Lepidosauria; order Squamata; family Elapidae; genus Laticauda; species Laticauda colubrina. The sequence goes on from BLBF01000002.1 coordinate 50,227,016, forward strand.
CACCAAGGCAGGCAGCAAGGCTGGCAGGGAGGCAGGCACCAAGGCAGGCAGCAAGGCAGACAGGGAAGGCACTCATTGCGTCTGGCAGCAGGTCTTTCCTCAGAATGGTGACCTGCTTCCGAGCTGCTTCCCTTTATATCTGCGGGGCTGATGCAATAAATCCCCCCGCATGCGCAATTAATGCCAGGCATCCGCTAGGCTTCCGCTGTGCATCCACTAGGCTTCTGCTTCATCCGTTCCACGTCCGTTCTGCCTCCGCTGTATCCATTCCACATCCACTTTGCTGAGGTCCCCCGGAAGCCTTGCGGATGTGCCATCCGCTCCCATCCGCTCCCATCCGCTTCCATCTGCTAGGCTTCCGCCCTGCATCCTCCCGCCATCCGTTCCTTTCCGTGTTATCCGCTCTGATTATGCAAATTTTTGCGCCTTTTGAGAGCGGATAACAATGGATGGAACATTTTTCTCTTCCGCTGTGTCCTTTTTACAATCATTTTGAATCCGTTGGGCAGTGTGACAGGGCCTTTAATCCTTTTTTTGCAAAAAAAAAAATTCCAGCAGTTTCTGGATGCAGAACTGAAATTATCATAAGTGTAGGGAAAAACCCCTGTAGCTTGCTTCATGGGTCCGTCCTTATAGTTACCTTGAAAATAAGGTGAAACTGATAACCCTTTCCTTTTTCTACTTTTTTGCCCTGGAGTTTCCTGGTAGTCCTGCTTTCAGCCAAAGTTGGCTACTCCTAGTTTGAGACTAATTTGAATGGTTGCAGTATCCTCTCAGATTCCTTTTTAAGGTTATCAGTTTAAAATCTTCCCGACTTGAATATAGTATCTACCTAGCCAAGCCTTTCTGCATGTGAACCCGCTCTTTATAATACCTGATATCAAGATCAGGAAGTTTTGAACACTTGTTCATTGCTTTTTCCAATAATTTGGCAACATTTGTCTCTTGTAAAATGAGTATTTGACCATCTTAAAAGATTCTTAGTTATTTCCCCACACTTCTGTGACCTTTAAAAGACAGCCTGCTAAATGTATTGCCCTAATTTGAATTTTAGGATTATTTCTCATGGTCAAGATGACTGCCTTTATTTTCAACAAAGAAATTGTCAAGATGAAAAGTTTTCAGGGTATGTCACATTCATAAAAAATAAGCATCTAAGCAAAATTACTCAACTTTTTACATCACTTTGTAAATATTTCTCATGGAGCATGACTGAGGGTCAAATTTTGTTATGAATTGAATCTCTTGGGATGACAGGTGGAATTGTAGGTGACTAACCCCAATCAAGCAGTAAGGCTGTTTATCCATTAAACAAAAAACAAAAGTTTTAAAAAATCTATATCCTGCTCTGAAACTCTTATGTCTGTTTGTTTGTAAGTTTCAGTTGGGATAAATTGGAAAGTATCAGGCAACTATTGAACCAAGGTCAGCAGGTAAGTCATTTTCTTCCCTAGAGGGATGAAAATCAGAGGTACAGTTTTTTCTTTGGAGCCCATACCTTCACAATTCCACAGCAGATGAGGAGGCTGTCCTATGGGCTGTAAAGCAAAAATTTGTATTATATGTGGGGGGAAAAGAATGACCCAATAGATCATGAGATGCCTAGTATGTTATAAAGATATAAAGTGAAATATCTGCAACAAATTGTAAATTAATTGCAGAATACTACTTAATATTCTGGAGTAATACCTTACAAATCTGCTTACTGGAAGATTTTCTAATGCCTCAACAGCTATTTATCCATTACTTCATAATAGCTTATGCTGCTCACATATACAGACAGGAACAAAACATTGATCCTGTGCTGACACAAATGTTGCTTAAGAGGAATTTGTCTCTTTGACAAAATTTGGCCTGAGGAGAGTAATGGGAAGCTATTCTAGCAAGAAGCAAATGAGCTTGGAATCCATGGCTGGAATCCTTCTTAATATATTATCTTGTGATAATTTTATGTATGCACCTAAATCAATATAATAGATATGAATATACTTTAAATCAATAAAATGGAATTTCCATATTTTCTATGTTTTTCTTGCTTTTAAAAAATACAGTTATTTTAGATTTCAGAGTAGGTGAACTGGTTTTAATGCAAAAACCAGCTATTACCAGATATACAGATCTATTTTCAGTTGCTTATCATTGTTCGTCAATGCCATGGTTGTTTTAGAAATAATTTGATTAGATGTTAATGATCCTTATGAAACCTGAACCATGCTATCCTTTAGTTGTCAGGACACACAGACAATGTTTTGATTAAAGCAAGCAGAAAAAAGAAAAAGTTGCTTCTGCTTTGAGTTTTATATCTTCCAATAATAAACACAGAACTTTTTTTCAAATAAAAGCCAGATTTAATGAAGGAACAAGTTCTGTAGGTCATATTTTGGTTGTCAACTCATTGCCTGAAGAATTCCAACAATGAAGATCTGTTATCTTTTCCTTCATGCAGTTCATTCAATCAGCAAACTGCGATCCTCGTGTTCAAATAAAATTGGTTATGTAAATTAATTTTGGGGGCAAGTCCTACCCTGTGGCTCAGCAGAAAATAAATCTTTTCACTTTGTCTGTACATTTCTTCAACTATCTGAAGATATGAACAGTAGTAAAGGTACATATACAGGTACCTAACTTTGGTTCCATAAATCAAAGAAAAAGAATTGTCCAGACACTGCTATTGATTTTAAAGTTACCAAGAAACTTCATTGAACAATGGCTGAAATATCTTAAGCCCCTGTCACACAGCACCAACGGATGGAAAGAGGATGTAAAATGGAGAGAAACACTTGCCATCCGTTGGTTAACGCAATGCTTCCGTTCTGAACTCACTGGTCCATTTTTCATCCTCTCTATCCGTCCAGCATCTGTCGACTGACATTTCATCCGCTCAAAAAGTTTTGAGCCGCACAAAACTTTTTGAGCGGAAAATGTATCCAACGCGTCCGTTCTGCATCCACAATGCATACGGGGACCACCCGTTCTACATCCATCGTCATCCATTACGCATCCGCTATATCTGCTAGGCATCCGCTGCGCATCCATGCAACTCGCATCCGCTCCAGCAGAAAACGGACACAGGGAGGAAGCAAAACGGATGCGGAATGGACACAAAGCGTTAGTAGCATGGACGGAGAAAGGATGAAAGCGGATGCAGCTCGCATACAAAGCATTAAAATGGAAAAAAACGTTCGTATAGGGGACGTATCTCAGATATTTAGGATGTCTGCAGGATGCCTAGAGGATGCAAAAGGACACCGAGCGGAAAACCTATATTTCCGATAAAAAGGGGGAGGAACTCACCTGGATCTCACTTTCAGTCCAGCAGCCCTGCGGTGCAGACCTCTTCAGCCTTCATCTGGCTCTTGCTCTTCCACAGCATCCAGTCATCTCCACCATGGATCATCACACACTCCTTTTGGTAGCCACCATCATTCTACAACAGTGCGAAGCCATCTACAGGCTCTTTCACCTGTTCTATGTGAAGAAAAGGAGGTGGCCAAGAAGTGTCTGGGTCCGAAGATGGATCACCAGAAGAGCAGAGTACGGACTGTATAACAAGCTGATGGTAGAGCTGAGGAATGAAGACCCTCGTGCATTCCAGAACTTCATGAGGATGCCTCCAGCCATATTTGACAAAGTTGTGGAGCGCCTGAGACCCAGGTTGACCAAGCAGAGCACCAACTTCCGGCCCAGCCTGGAACCTGGACTCAAGGTGGCACTGACTCTGCACCACCTGGCCTCAGGGACCACCTACAGGAGCATGAATTACGGCTGGAGGGTGCCACACAACACCATCAGCATTGTGGTCAGAGAAGTGGTGCAGGCCATCATCGAAGAATACCTGGAGGAGCTCCTCCAGTGCCCCTCCACTGAAGAAGGCTGGAAGAAAGTTGGAGAGCAATGGTATCAGAAGTGGAACTTCCCCCACACCATTCGAGCCATAGATAGCCAGCACGTGGCCTGAAAAGCTCCAGCCAACTCAGGGTCCACTTATTTCAACTACAAGGGCTCCTTCAGCATCATCCTCTTTGCCATGGTCAATGCTGACTACAAGTTCATGTACATCGATGCTTCAGGCAATGGGTCAGATTCAGATGCCCAGGTATACAACGCCAGTCACCGCAAGGAGGGGCTGGAACGCAACCTCATCAGGGGCTTCCCAGATCCAGACCCCCTACCTAACAACCCACAAGATGTGCCCTACTTCATCATGGGGATGACGCCTTCTCCCTCACAACCTACCTCATGAAGCCCTACACCTCCAGATGCCTCACCCATGAAAAGAGGATCTTCAACTACAGGCTGTCCAGGGCAAGGCAGGTGGTGGAGAAAGCCTTTGGCATCCTGACCAACAGGTTCCAGGTACTTTTCACCACCATGCAGCATCACTCATAGACCGTGAGGAGGATCGTGGAAGCTTGCTGCATCCTGCACAATCTCATGCGTACCTGCTAACCAGTTTTGCAGAACAGTCTTGTGGACCGCCAACAAGGCAATGGGGACATGGAGCCTGGTGAATGGATGCAAGGGCGAAACCTGATAGATACTGTGGATGTGCAAGGCCCCAACAGAGCTTCATGTGAAGGAAAGAAGCAGCGCAACCTCCTGAAACACTGGTGCAACTCCCCAGCTGGAGCAGTGGAGTGGCAAGACAGGATGATAGATGCTTAATGGATGCTTCCTTCATCCTGTCTCATCACACAGATGAGATTGTGCCATGTATGTTGAGTGGCCCTACAATGAACAGGGCATTTAATAAAGAATTGTGTTTATGTTGAAATGTGTGGATCAATGATTACATTGTTATTGATAATAAAGGGCCATAGGTGTGGCACCTGGGAAGGTGGACCATACAGTCCCACTATGCTTGCACTGGAGGTTTATCTATCCCACAGCTATTACCCATCCCAAAGATATCCTTGCCCATCCCACAGCTATTACCCATCCCACAGGTATCCCTGCCCATCCCACTGCTATCCTTACCCATCCCACAGCTATTACCCATCCCACAAGTATCCCTGCCCTTCCCACTGCTATCCTAACCCATCCCACAAGCATTCGAAGGCTTAAACCATTTCTAAAAGTTTCCATCAAGACTTCATTTAATAAAATAAATGAAGCAAGTGTGTGAAGCAAAGTTAATCTTTATTAATAACAAGCTGTAAAAGCAAAATGACCCAAGTGTCCCAAGCAAAGATAAAGTCAACAGGTAGCCACCCAGTCTCTGGCACTCTTCTTAGTCACTCTCAGGCATGCCCAGTCTCAGGGGTGAAGGGTCCAGGTGCTGTGGAGGTGGCTGCTGCTGGAGTGCTGGTCTGAGGCATCATTGGGGTGCCTGGCCCCGAGAGAACAACAGGGGACGGTGTGTTGAGGAAGCTCTCAGAGAGCTGGCTCAGTCCTGTGATGTTGAGAGCCCCTTCCTCCAGGACATAGGGTGTCAGCCCCAATACCGATGACAGATGTTTTCAGGCCGGGCTTGGCTGTAGGGTGGAGGAAGGAGGAGTGTAGTGGTGATGTCTGGTCTGCAGCTGAGCGAGGTGAGGCATGGGTGGCATCTGTGGTGTGGGTGGCATCTGTGGCATCAGTGGCATCGGTGGCGTCAGTGGCATCGGTGGCATTAGTGCCATCGGTGGCACCGGTGGCGTTCGATGTACCTGTGCCTGGACTGGGAAGGGCTGCCTGTGCTGGTGGAGCTCCTGGTAGCCGTAGCCTTGGTAGGTGAGGGCCTGTGGAAAGTCTTGGAAAGGCAGTGACATCACCTGGGGTGGAGGAGCAGACCTGGACTGCATGGGAGCAGATTCAATTGGGTCTGGAGGGTTGTGAAGAAGACCGGTGATCCTGTCCTTGATCACCTGGTAATGTGATTTGGATATGTTCATGAGGGTCTGGTTGATGTAGGTGAGGAAGGGCTTGCGGTTGGAGGATGGGACGTCGGTGTGTACCAGCCGAGAGAGGAGATCTACGCTGATCTTGGTGGTGTCCCTGATCTCCAGCAGGACAGTGTGGCTCTGCCCCTCTGGTCTGGCTCTCTGCCTGCTTTCTCTGGAGGTGGAGCTGGGGGTGGATGAGGTTTGGTCTCTGGTAGAAGTGCCCTCTCCTTCCTCTCACTGCATCAAGGGGGTCCTCCACATGCTCCGCCCCGGGTAGTGCAGCTGTCTGGGGGTTCTCCATCGTGGCATGCTCCACAGATACCTGCCTGGACACAGGAGCTGACTCTTGGCCAGAAGAGGACTGGATCTCTGTGGGCTGCCTGAGAGAGAGGGTAGACAGAGGGGCTGCTCCTCGGTGGTGGATTTCACCCTCCAAGAAGCTGCACTTGGCCATCATGTAGGTCTCTCGGTCCGTCAGCTTGACCGTGGCCTGACCAGATTTCTTGAGGTGCAGCTTCCCGTACCAGGTGTGCGTTTGCTTCCACCAGCCGAGGAGCACCTCTGAAGTGTAGCCCAGGCTCTCCGCCTTCTCTCTCCAAGCAGCCTGCTTCCTTTTGGTGTCTCAATAGAGCCTGTGTCCCTTCTGCCAAAGATACTCATTCTCCCTCCGCCATTCCAACACCTCATCCTCATGTTCCTCTTCAATGGAGTATTGCCTCCTCTCCCATTCTCATTCTCACGTATGCCTCTTCCTCCCTCTGGCAGGGCCATCTGGGCCCTCATCTAGGGGCTGCTCTACCACACCACCACCACCAGCAGCAGCAACAACAACAGTAGCAGCAAAAGCAGGACCAGCAGGACCAGCAGCATCAGCAGGATCAGCAGCACCAGCAGCACCAGCAGGACCAGGATCAGCAGCAGCAGAATAAGCACCAGCAGCACCAGCAGGACCAGCAGGACCAGGATCAGTAGCAGCAGAGTAAGCACCAGCAGGACCAGCAGGACCAGGAGCACCAGCAGCACCAGCAGGACCAGGAGCACCAGGAGCACCAGCAGGACCAGCAAGACCAATATGACCAGGAGCAGCGCCAGCAGAGTAAGCACCAGCAGAAGCACCAGCACCAGGAGCAGCGCCAGCAGAGTAAGCACCAGCAGAAGCACCAGCATCAGGAGCAGCGCCAACAGAGTAAGCGCCAGCAGAAGCTCCAGCACCAGAAGAGTCAGACCGAGCAGCAGAAGCCCCAGCAGAAGCAGAGCCAGGGCCAGGGGGTGGAATGGTGGCCCTGTTCCTCTTGCCAGGGCTGGCAGCAGATGCCACAGGCTTTCTCTTCTTCCCCATGGTTGTTGGCTGGCTGGCTGGCTGGCTGGCTGGCTGGAGCTTTGTCTGGCAGCAGGTCTTTCCTCTGAATGGTGACCTGCTTGCGAGCTGCTCCCCTTTATATCCACGGGGCTGACGAAATGCATCCTCCCCGCATGCGCAGTGAATACTTTGCATCCGCTAGGCATCCGCTAGGCTTCCGCTCTGCATCCGCTTCACCCGCTCTGCATCTGCTCTGCATCCGCTCTTTCCGCTGCGCGTCCGCTTCGCTGTGCTCTCCCAGAAGCCCTGCGGATGTGCCATCCACTCCCATCCGCTTCCATCCGGTAGGCTTCCATGGAGCATCCGTTTTACATCCTGGCTACATTCTCCCCCCATCCATTCTCTTCCGTTGTTGTCCACTCTGCTTATGCAAATTCGGGGCACTTTTGAGAGTGGATAACAATGGATGGAACATTTTCTCATCCGCTGTGTCCGCTGTTTTACAAACGTTTTGCATCCGTCGGCTAATATGACAGGCCCTTTATGTTTATATGCTCATTTGTGTGTCATTTATCCAACTCTATTGCACTTCTTAATCTTCATTAAATTTAAACTAACAGCACAATCTGTTCTCTATAAAGATCAAACCCTTGAACTTATACAAATCAAGTTGTATTATCCAAAACCTGACATAGTACTTAAGTTACAAGAAGTGAAGAACTTTGAGTGTAATCAAATGTAAATAAAATATCTGATGTTCTTCTGAAGTACAATTCACACTTCCATTAGATTGTGTGTTGCCTTTTTTCTATTGTTTCTTAGACTTTCTTTTTAAAGATAACTTGGTGAAGTTATGCTGTGAGTCATGTGACCTTATAGAGACTTAAATAATGCTATGCTTAACCAAAAATATTTCACTGTAGCAATTTTCAGAATGTGTTGATAATGTTTATTTTTCCTTTAATTTCAATATGTTGACAAAAGGTTTTATTATAAAATGCTCATGTTGGAGAATTAGAACACATGGGAATTGGCCTTTCATACAGATATTGAGTATATGTAAAACTTCTATTTTAATTCCTATTCTATCTTATTGAAAGATTAAACAGCACCTGAAGAAAAACAAATTGGTAGCAGACTTGATAGCAGCCTTTTTTCCCATTTGGGAAATTCGATAAACAATGTGTTAGCGATTTTTTTTCCCATCCTACTTTTCAGTTGATGGAAGCCATCTCATCTCAGTAGAAAGGCTGAAAAACCTTATTCATATATTTAATGTGAAATTGTTCAACCACTGAAGAGCATAAATGTGATAAACAAAACATGTAGGAATCAAAATAGCTGTACTATAAAAGGGCTTATTTTGCCTTGTGTGAAATGTCATTTTCTCACATTAACATCTTCAGTATATTAGTTTTTCTGATCCAAATGTAGCTTGCCTTAATGGCTAAATGGGGAATAAACAAGACTGAATGACTGCACAGATTCCTCATTAGGATTCTAACATCCTGGTATTTTTTTACCATCCATGTGTTTTCTCTCTGGATCACTAAAATTGGTCAAACTATCTGTAAGGAAATAGGACTACACAAAATGATGATTTAACTCAGAGTTTTAGCATAAATTCCTCTTTTTAAGAGCTTTGTTGATCATTGTTGCACTCTATTATACTCATGAGCAACACTTTTCCATTCAAAATCACAAAACTAACTCATAATAAAGTCAGGCTTTAATTAAGTTATTAAAACAGTATGCTCATAAACATCACGTATATGATTCAGTAAAATGAATGAAATGACATTTTTTGCAGGAATTCCCCATTCATCCTCATTTGTTTGCTTATTTGGATTTATAGGCTACCAAATCCAAAGACTTGGTACAGCATACCAGTTAAAGGCTAGGTCCTATTGGCCGACGGATGCAAAACGTATGCAAAAAGGACACAGCAGATGAGCAAAATTTCAGGGGTGCTCCATCCGTTGTCATCCGCTCCAAAAAGTGGCAAAAATTTGTATAAACAGAACAGAAAGGAAAGGAAAAGAACGGACGTGGGTAGTATGTAGTGGGGATGTTAAACGGATGTTTATAGGAAGCCTAGAGGATGTATATAGGATGCAAACCGTTCACTGTCCATCCTTTCTATTTCCGTGCTACTAACGCTGTGTAGACATTCTGTGTACTTTTTGTTTCCTCCCTCTTTCCATTTTCAGCTGCAACGGATGTGAGTTGTGAGGATGCCCAGAGGATGCAGAGAGGATACAGCGGATGTTTAATGGATGATAAACAGACATAGAACGTTTGTTGCTCGTATGTCACGGATTTACATCATACACAGAGGAAAGTTCATCCGTTCACAAAGTTTTGTGCAGCTCAAAATTTCTTGAGCAGATGAAATCTCAGTGGACGGATGCTTGATGGACAGAGCGTATGAAACACGTATGCAATGAGTACACAATGGATGCATAGCGTTTTCCAATGTTTTTTAACATTTTACATTCTCTTTGCATCTGTTGGTACAGTGGGACAGGGGCTTTAAACAGCATAACAGCTACAATTTAAAAAGAGTGAGAGGGTTTCCTATGGGTTGTGAGAGCTGTGGATTTCAGCTCCTTGTTGATGAGCAGAAATAAATCTCTCCAAAAGCCTCAAAAATGTTGAAAAAGAAGTACATCTAAAGGAAAATGTATAAGAGAGAGAGAAAAAAACCATTATGACATGTTTGTCCAAATGCAAATGTTATATAATTATTGTTATTGTTGCTCTTATTTTTCATTAAATATTATCATGAAAACAAATGATCTTGGCATCTTTTCCTATATTTCTTACTCGCTCCTGCTAAAATCTAAATTTTAATGTCTTTCCCATTCACTGGGAAAAGGCATGTAAGAATTCTGAGTTGGCCACATTGAATGTTTTAAGTGGTTTCTTTCTTTCTTTAGATGTTTATTTAGATGTTATTTTTCCATGGCATTCTGCAGATGACATTCCTAAAATCACTATTCTATACAAAGTAAGTTCAAAATAAAGAGCAACTGAAGCTAAATACATATGTTGGTAGAATAAATACTGCAGAAGAATGTAGAAGAATGTTATTGTGACTTGTGCCTGACTGCAGCTCTTTTGTTTTGTCTAGCATTTCTGTGTCTTAATATCCATCTGAATTATACATTAGAGATACCTGTTGTGGTAAAGAATAGTCTTTTACCAACTAAACAAAGTAGAAGCCAATAAATCAAAGCCTGTCAACTAAAGGCATGCATTTTCTTTGTCATGACTTAATCACCCTTTCTGTTTCCTTCAATTCTTTCAGCCTCTTGTTTGCTTCAGAGTTTCAAGTTGCTCTTTACTGTATCTGGAATCATAATATATCACTGTGCATGTTTAATAAGAACAGGCAGAAGGAAGATGCAGGTGAAATTCACTTCAGTGCTACTGCCTAGCTATAATCTACAAGAAATCTGACAGCTATCCCCTTGGATTTTTTCCCAAGACAGCTTGATTTGAGTCTGAAAGGGGAGAATACAGCTATTTTTCTCCCTAACTGAAATGAGAAAAAATACCTATGTGGATACAGTACAAAAGCAGAAGCACAGATGCACTGTTTCAAAACTAGGTATATTCAGACATAGGGAAAAAGTTCAGGTATTTAAAGTATTTTTAAGTGGCCTTTTTTAGATGTGTATGTGTGTACTTCTTTTTGGTCACAAACTTCTTCTATCAAGATATAATCTTTATTTTCAGTCATTCATCCATATCAGCTTTATTACCTTTACAGCTAATCCGGGACTTATGACTGTTTGTTTAATGATGGTTTGACACTAGAAGGGCCTTTGAAAAAGTAATTTATGACCAATCCTCAAAGTTACAACTATACCCACGGTCATCTGATTGCAATATGGACACTTGGCATTTGGCTTGGATTTATGGAAGTTGCAGTGTCTTGTGGTCACAGGATTTTTGTTGTGAGATCAAGAGTTGTGATCTTACCAGTTGTCTACTGAAAGAAAGACAATTGAGGAAATCACATTTGCTATGACTGCATGATTCACTTAATGGTAAGTCATGCAGTCAGAGAAAGTGACTGCATGATTCTAATTATTATGTGATTTGCTTAACCATGGTAATAACGGTAGTAAAAATTATTCCAGTTACATGTGCCTTATGACTGCACTAATTTACCATGAAATTTCTAGTATCAGTTGTGGTTGTAAATCAAGGATTACCTGTACATTTTACTAATTTTCTCTCAAACACCATTTATCCTATAACTGGCCCTCCAACAAAATCCCATAGTTAATATAAAAATCTGGACATCACAGGGAACTTTCCTTTCTGTGTAGGGGTCATATTGAACCAGTAAAACTTATTGTTGAATTGGATTAAGCCCAATTCAAATAACAATGTTAGCAATAGCAATAACACTTAGATTTTATTTACTTTTCCAAAGTGCTTTACAGTACCCTCAAAGACTGTGTATGTTTCTGTGTGGGTATCAAAAACATCAACATGATGGAATCTTTAATCAGAACAGTGTGATAGACTTATATATTGCTTCACAGTGTTTTACATCCCTGTCTAAGTGGTTTACACAGTCAGCATATATCCCTCAACAACCCAGGTCCTCATTTTACTGACCTTGAAAGGATGGAAGGCTGAATCAACCTGGAGCTGGTAAGAATTACCCTGCAATACTGCATTCTAACCACTGCACGATCATGACTCTTTTTTGATTAAAGCCTTTATGTCATCCTGCTTTATTGTGCAAACAACCTGTTACATTCACAAAATGTCATGTGGACAATGACTATGTTTCATTAGTAACTTCCCTCTTTCTTATCAATAGTTGCATTTTGTCCCTCGAAATGGCCATTATTTTCTAACTAGATAAAATGTATGAAAAAAGGGCAGGAAAAAAAGTCTCCTCCATAATCCCACAGGAATGTTCTATCCTGAGGTAATATGCAGAGTAAAGAAGTCAGCCAGTTCATTTTGCATCAGGAAGGTTTTTCTTTCTTTCTTTCTTTCTTTCTTTCTTTCTTTCTTTCTTTCTTTCTTTCTTTCTTTCTTT
>BLBF01000002.1:50240383-50252339 GCA_015471245.1 Laticauda colubrina
CTTCCTTCCTTCCTTCCTTCCTTCCTTCCTTCCTTCCTTCCTTCCTTCCTAGCATGGCACCTCATTCCTAAATAAATTGAAAAAAATCAGAATCAAAATGATAACAGTTAGCAACATAATTATATGTTTTAGTTCCCATGTAGTTCATCCAAAGCTCAGCCATTGTTTTTTATATTACATGTATTTCTGGATTGCTCCTAGCAATGTCTTGAATATCCTATGAAAATTAATGAGGGATTAAACTTAACTTTGGAGGCAAGTCCTTCTAGAGGAAGGTCCACTGCACTGAAATTTAATTTCTAGCTTTTCTTACTTCTCTAAGTGGGGAGGACCAACAGCATGATCTATCGTCAGCCCCAACAGATTAGGCAGGAATCTGTTCCATAGACTAAGATTAAACTGTGTTTAATGAAAGTAGTTATAATGAAATCTTGCAAGACTGATGTGTTCCATTAGTGAACAACTTTAGCTAGAATGCATGGAAGTTGGAAGTTGATTTATAAATATGCATAAAAATACTTTTCCTGGGAAAGTTGCCAAAGTTAAGTGGCAGTTTCTTCTGCTCATGTACATGCATGCTCAGAGGATTGGGAAGCTTTCAAAGCAACTTCAACATGCCAACTTTACAAACAACTCTCCAAACTATTTGCACAGCTCTATAATTTATTGAGCTAATTATTGCTACGGGTGTATTAATTTTAATAAATCAGATCTAATAGTTATGTTCTTAAAAGCTGTTTTGACAAGCATCAAATGCTCATAAATTACTCAGAAAAAGTAAGAAGTCATACCCATGAAGCTCACACCAAATGACCAGGAATGCCATTGAGTTTAATGAGCTTAAGAATGCAGTATAAGTAGTATAGAATTTTTAAAAATATTTTGTTACTGAATTTATATTTAAAAGTAAAAGGGCAGAAAAGAAATAGAAAATATACATAGTAAAGAGATGTATAACTTAAATGTAGATACAATTCATTCCAACATCCATTGTCACCTATTCTTTCCAAGCAAGGATGATAGTCAAAGCTCCAGGAAAAAACCCAAGTTCTCTCTGAAACCCCATCAGTTATTTAGGCAGGCTGATCTCATAGGCTCTGCATCAGGGGTGAGATTCAATTTGTTTAACTTCTAGTTCTGCGGGCGTGGCTTGGTGGGTGTGGCAGGGGAAGAATACTGTAAAATCTCCAGTCAGAGGTGATATTTGCCAGTTCTCCGAATTACTCAAAATTTCCACTACCGGTTCTCCAGAACTGGTCAGAACCTGCTGAATGCTACCTCTGCTCTGCATCCCTGTAGTGAGTTACAATTCATAAATAGTTTCCAAGGTGAGTTAAATTCTGCATTAGACTTAATTTTTTAAATATGAAGATTTTTTACCTGGGTGAATGCTGCCACAGTTTAGTTTGCTAAATAAATTTATGTGACTGTTTAATAAGAGGCGAAAAACATTCATAACATATACAGAAAAAACTCCATATTCTTTGTAAGAATATAGGATCCAGTCCAGAGGTGGTATTCGGAAGGTTTTTTTTTTTTTGTATATTCACCTTCATGAAATAAGTATTTAATTTTGAACTGTGGGACAACACAATAAGTCTGGGCTGATTCTTTTTTCTGTTTTTATTTCATACTATTAATATATGTATATGATTAAATAAGTTCGTATCGGTTGAGCATTTCTGTGCATCCATTCAAAGATATTTATGCAAACCATCTGGGAACGTTGCTTCTATCAAAAGAAGTATCTCAGCCATAAGTGATATAATCCCATTTGCAATCTAAGTTAAACAGCAGGCTTGATAATATAGTTTAAAATTTAAAACTGCCAATCCAAATATAGAATATTTTTTAACTGCTTTGACTAATACGAAGGCGTCTGGAAGCTAAGAAGAAAGTAAAGAGTATATTGAGCTATATACACAGCTTCTATACAAAAACTTACATGAACACAATAGCAATAGCATTTAGATTTATATTCTGCCCCATAGCACTTTACAACACTCTCTGCTGGTTTACGATGTCAGATTATTTGCACATTGCCCCCATTAATCTTACTGACCTCGGAAGGTTGGAAGCTAAGTCATCCTTGAGCCAATCAGGATCAACCTTCAGGCTGTGGGCAGAGTTTTTCTGCAATACTACATTTAACCACAGCACTACCACGGCAGGACGAACAGTCCTGATGTTCTACTGCTTCATGGCCACAGAAAATAATTCAGTTAGAAGAAGGAGGTCCTATCTTTCATGCCCCCTGAAATTGGGTTGTATTCTATTTTATGAAATTCATGTATCAGATGTATTTTTCTTAAATTAACTAATTAACCAACTTGGGAATTCATCTTCCATCATCTCATGTACTTTTTAGAAATATGCATACTAAAATTTAATAATAATTACATTCTAATCTTTTGTGAATTTCTACTAATATATCAAGCAAGAGTTCATGACAATTAAACTATCATCTAATGGTAAAGGAACTGAAAAAATGCTTTTTCCCTTTTCATAAAGGAAATGAAAAAATATGGAATTGTTCTTTTAAGGTTATGTAGCTTCCCAGAAGTGTTTGAAATTGTCCAAACTAGTAATTACATATAAAATGTCAGGTGCAAGAAATCAGGGGCCAGAACAGGACTCAAAAAGTTTATCTCTTTCTAGGACATAGGATCTCCAAACTAATCATTAATTTGATTCCACCCTCAAACTCAGCCTGGTCATCTTCTGCATAAATTAAGTATAAATAAAGAAACAAACAAACCTAATTGTGGCATGAAGCAAACAATTCCACAGTGGACATTCAGAACTACGAGATTATCTTTGCTGGCTGACATCTCAGTAAAAAGTTCCTGTTTGTTTTTAATGCTTAAAAGTGCTTTAAAGTTCAAATCAGATAGTTTAAACTTCTGTTCAAGATTCAAATGCACCCCAAAAGTGTACTTAGGACAGGGTTTCAAAATTGCAACCAACAAAGAGGCTTCTGCAGTCATGTGACCTAGACTTAGTCATTTCTGGTGACCATTTGTAACCCTGTGACTGCCCTTTGTCACAGTCACAGGGCTACAAATAACAGGCAATTTCTGAGACTCATATATTCAGCACGTTTTGTTTCCCCTGATGACATGACCAATCAAGATCAGCAAACTTTGCAGTCAGTGTTCAGTTTTCCTTTCTCCTCATTGCTGCCAGGTGGAGAAATAGAGGTGTTGTTGCCTTGAGGACTGGACTACTGTAGTTGCCTTTGTAAATACTTTAAAAATTTCTTTTTCATTACACTCACTACTCTTCTTCTTTGTAAATACTTTGCAAACTACTGTGTTTATTTGTAAGTATGGTACAAAGATAACTTTTTTTCATTACTGTAGTTCATTTGTGTGCAGCTTGAGATTGTTTGCAGAAAGATCTGCATTCTACTGTGTGTGTTTGCTTTTTTTTCTTTGAGGATTAGCGTGTACTATTAGTTTGCTTGTAGAAAAGCTGATGGGCAGGCACCAGCAGTTTCCTCCAGAGATTTCAGCCAGAGTTCTACAAATTCATCCCCCATCCCAATTTAAGTCTAGGTACCTGTCTGAAGGTGCTGCAATTTGGCCTTGCCAGAATAGCTGATGGGCAGGCAACAGGGTTCTTCTTGGTCACACTAAACAATAGCAAAAGTCATTTAAGAAATGGAAGAAACAGCAAGTGGAATCTTCATTTATTTAATGACCCAATTGATTTGCCTAAAAAGCATGATAAAAAAAAAACTGTAAAAGTGAGTCTGATTCATTTTATGAAGTTTTGACTTACAATTCCATTAGAATCATACTTTGGGGACTGTTGGTAATGCATTTTCCTAGATTCTAGATTACCTGTTGATTGTCTATAAAATAATTAATGATATATCTTCCTGGCTTCTAGTTGCCATGACATCATAACTGTAATGTATTTTCAAAGCATTTTGAATGCAAAAACCATTAATTGTTACTTTACATTTGAACATATAAAATAAAGAGCAACATGAATGGACCAACAACATTTTGAAAGAAACCAATAGCATAAGAAACTTGGGATGATCTAATGTTTATTATGATAGATAGTTGCACACTCAATAAGTTATTTGGACTTGATTTGGCATTTCTTCCCACCTATCAAGTCTTTCCCAAAGAATATTAAAGAGGGTTAATTCCAACCCATTGTTCTCAGTGAAGCTGCCTTTTACAATTAACAAATGTTGTCAATGTGACTGATGTTCAAGTAGTGCTCCAGATCAGGGGTCCCCAACCCATGGTCCATGGACTGGTACTGGTCCCCAATATGCCAGAAACCAGGCTATGCAAGCAAACAAAGTCCCATCTGTGGGATGCAGGCAGCACATGAAACCACACCTTCTCCAGCCCACAGAAAAATCTCTCTCAATGAAACCAGTCCCTGGTGCCCAAAAGGTTGGAGGCCGCTGCTCTCAATGCTTTGGAATTGCACCCAAGATATCTATTATTGTTAGCTCTGTCTTTGCTTGCTTGTGCTGCAATTATTTTACTTGTATTCTACTACTATAGGTTTTAAATTTTGTGATGTTCTCCAGTTTGTTCTCTTCTATTCTGTTGTGTCCAGGTGTTGCAATGTCCACGATCAAGACTCTTTTGTCTTTTTGATCAGCAATTATTATGTTTGGGGTGTAGTATGGAAGATATTTCTCTATTATTGAGGTTGGTCACATAATCAGACAGATGTTTAGATTGGATCTGGTACTTTTGTCTACTGATCAAGCCCTTCCCAAGACAGTTATTTTTATTATTATCTGTTAACATCAGTGTGAAGTCATAACTGCCTGTTCTTTAGCTGCTGTTGGCTCTCATACACATTGAGCTCTTTCCAAGAAAGCTGCAATAACTGTTATAAATTGAGTAATCTTAAACATTTATTAATCTTATGTTAATACTGTAAACCACTCAAAAATTTTGGAAATGGAGCAGCATATAAGTTGTAAAAATAATCATAAATAAATAATGTGTACATTATAATTATACCAAATTAGTAGTTTTTATGTCTTTTGATTGCTTTTCTATTTTATTAATCCAGATTCAGCAAGATTGACTTGATTCAGAAAGATAAGAATTGAACAAAATTCCATATGGATAGCAGGTACCACAGCTTTATTTATAACAACAAAAAATAAATGTGGAAATAGAATAGTGTTTATCTTAAAGAATGTTCATAATCAGGTGTTTTATATTCTTTTCTACAAGTGTATAGTGTAGTTGATGATACTTGTGATATAAATCCATAAAGCAGAGGTGTCAAACTCAAGGCCCTCAGGCTGGATATGGCCTGCGAAGTGGTCCATGGAGCCAGCCTGGAAATAGCAAAACCCGCAGTGCCTCTGGCAGCCAAAACTGGGCATGGGGGGGCTGTGTGTGCCCCCCACACACCCTGTTTTCAGCATGGATGGCCTCCTGCAGTATCTGCCAGCCAAATTGGGGTGCTGGTGCCATGCAGGGCCCCCATGCCGCAATTTGGTTGGTAAAGTGATGCAAGAAGCTGTCCTGGTCAAAAAACAGGGTGTGTGGGGGCATTTTGGCTGGCAGGGTGCTGCAGGAGGAGTCCAACCCATCTCCCCGTCTCCCTCCACGTGATGCTGCTGTGGCCCTCAAGTCCATTTTGACAACCCTGCCATAAAGATGAATAAACATCCCATGTTTTATCCTAATTGCAAGACATGCTTGTAGCTTGTATGTATTACTGCCCTCTTGTTTGCATTTCTATTGCCATTTGACATCAATTATCTGTCTAAATTCATATTCTGAAGTGAATGGAAATTATAGCAATTATATGTAGCATGACATCAGCTTCATATTATATAAAATATAAAAAATATAAAGTTGAGGGATTCCTTTGCCATCTTTAATTATGGACAAACTGCATTCTGTAGGTAAAATAGGGTCATGCAGATAAATCCTCAGTGAATATTGTGATTTATATCATTGCTGTGATTGTTTCAGTATTGGACAGACTGAGAATTTTAGGCTCCATTTCCCCATTATTCATAAAAATAAATTACTGAATATATATCTATGCATGCAGCCTAGAGAGGTGTGAAGTAAGAAGCAGAAGAAATATTCCTTAAAAGATTAGAAAGTATAAATAAATGCATTGAGACACATTCAAGGCTAACTATAAAGAGAAATTGCAATAGCATCACTTGGCAGATAATTTTAGAAAGAGGAAAAACATAATTAATAATAGCAACAAAGCTCAGTTCATGAGACAAATCTTGACGAGGAAGAATATACTTCATGCACAACCATTGCTACACTTATCCAAGAAGCTACATAAACAAAATTACTTTTTATATAACTCTAATTTAATAATTCATTTGAATTATTAAATAATCTAAGCAAATTTGTTTAAAAATCAATACTACCCAGTATTTCAACCTGATTTTTTTCCCTGATAAAGTTTGCTTTGTATCTGGAGTTTCAATTTTTCTTTTTCTTTTTTTCTTTTCTTTTTACAAAGCTTTTATTGAAATTAAATTATAAAAATACAAATATATCTATAAAAATAAAAATGAGTTGATACAATTCACCATTGTTGTCTGACAGTACAAAAACAAATCTTGGCTGTATTCATACGTTCCAAAGGTTCATCCATTTCAATAGGCTCTCATTAATCATGTACATATAAGACATGAGAGAAAAAAAACTTATTTTTAACCTATATCTTTTATATTTCTACTGTCTATCCATTGATACCTTCCTTGTTATTCAGTTCTATGGTGAGTCTATCCATTTCTGTGCATTCAATTTTTTTTGGATTATTAAACAATCTGATAATATGTTAGACATCTTCCAAGCTTGTGCTAGAGCAATTCTTGCTGCCGTAATAATATGTACAGTCAAATATTTAATCTTTCTGGGGCATCTCCCCAGGAGAAACAATTCAGGCTTCAACTCTGTTCGACAGCGTGTGATTTCATTTAGCCATTTTTGTATCTTAATCCAATATTTTTTAATTTCTGGGCATAGCCACCAGACATGGAAAAAAGTACCTTGCACTTGTTTGCATTTCCAACATTTAGGGTTTAGGTTGGGATACATCTTTGCAAGCTTTGTTGGGGCTAAATGTCAATGGTAAAACATCTTGTATTGGTTTTTTTTTTATGCAGCGGATTTTGTTAAAGTATAATTTTTGTTCCACATTATTTTCCCATTTTCTAACTCAGTATTATGTCCAAAATTTTTGGCCCAAGCTAACATTGGCCCTTTTTCTATCTCCTCTTCTCAATCAAAATTTAATAAATAATTGTATATTTTTGATAGTAATTTCTCTTCTGGTCCCAACAATAACTCATCTGATGAGTTTTGTCAAATTCAAATCCATATTCCTCTAAATCTTTTTGTATCGTGACTGCAACTGGAGATATAGCCACTAGTCTATATTTATTCCCTGTGCTTTTAATTCTTGGTTGGTTTTTAATATTCCTTGATGGTCCACAATTTGATTATATCTGGCCATTTCACTAATATCCAATGTGTTGGAATGGATCATTGTCTTCATAGTGGATTGGAGTTTCAATTTTTCAAGATTGGACAAATGTCTGGCACAAAAGATCAGGTTCACATGTGAAGCAGTGGTGGGATTCAATTTTTTTATCACTGGTTCTGTGGGTGTGGCTTGGTGGGCATGACAGGAGAAGGATACTGTAAAATCTCCAGTCAGAGGTGGTATTTGCCGAGTCTCTGAACTACTTAAAATTTTCTGCTACTGGTTCTCCAGAACTGGTCAGAACCTGCTGAATGCCACCTTTGATGTGAAGATTTAATTTAACTGATTTATTGCTAAAAGCTTATACATAGGAATCTTCTCAACTAACTAATTATAATTATGTAAGGATAACGGCAATCAAATGAGGGGCTGGACTTATTTTATTTGTGACTATATAATGATTTTAGGCTGATGTTCTTTTTACTTCTCTCCCTGGCTCTGTCAGTCCTTCTCCAACAAAGCTGCCTCTCCTCTCTTATTATGGTGTAGCCATTGCATGAAGTGTTTAAGGAGGACTACAAAGATAAAGTTCACTTTCAGCCATAGAAGCTCATTGTGACTTTAGACCTTGCCATTGCTCAATTCAATCTATCTTAAAATAAAAATAAAATATTCCTAAAGGAAAAAAATAAAGGACACTGTAGATGTATCATTTTGCCCCTGGAACAAATATGGAACATAAACTATCTATAAATGTGTAAAGATATAAATACATTTCTTCAAGTCAAAGCTTTTGAAGGTGAGAACAACTGCTTTAAAATCTTGTATTCAAATAACATTCTGTTGAATCTTATTTATATGCCTGCTTTCTATCTAGTAGTCCAGACTTCCTCAACTTGAATGTATTGGAATGTCACACAGATTTTAGTTGTAGTAGTTGTTGCAGTCATTGGGAGTCATTTGTTTCAGAAAGTAGTTCAGTATTTATCAAGAAACAGTGTGCCTGTTGTGTGCAGCATTTCAATTGCCCTATCTTCTAAAGCATGAATGTCAAACTGAATTTCATTGAAGGCCACATCAGGTTGTGTTTGACTTCAGGGGGCCGGTGTGGGCATGGCCAGAGGGGCATGGCCAGCTCAACATCAATTGTGTTGGGGGTGCCTGTGGTGGTCCAAGCACTCTGCCACTGAAAACCGGCTTCTGAACTCCGTTTTTTGTTGCTACGGCCCTCCTGAATCCATTTTCGCTGGCCGAGGGTTGCCGGATGTCAATGCAGCCAAAAATGGAGCTTAGGAGCCCATTTTTGCTAGCAGAGGTATCACCACCTGACCCTTTTGCTGTTTCCAGGGGGGTCCAGTAGGCCAGACCTGTTCTAGAGCAAAACTCAACAGTTTTTCCCAAAAAAACCCAGCCATTATATGGTGAGACAGAAGGAGGATTTTGTCTTAGATAAAGAAGATGAACCAATTAGTTCAGAATGTGTATTTATTCTATAAGCAAGGAGAATAAGGTAATGATAGCTATTTATTTACTTACATACTTTTATATAAAAAATTATTTCACTTTTATTACTTTTCAGTACATGGGAGACTGTAAGTTCAAGCCCTGCTTTAGCCATGAAAGCTGCCCAGGTGATTTTGGGCCAGTCACTGTCTCTTACCACAACCCACCTCACAGGGTTGTTATTGTGTGGAAAATAGGAGGAGGAATGCATGCTTGATATATTTGCTACCTTCAGTTATTTGTAAAATAAGGAGGTGAATATATATAATATTCCTTTCTCGTCATCTTTTTCCAGACAACAAATTCTGTGAGGTGGATTGAATTGGGAGAGAATGACTGGTGCAAAGTCACTCAGTCAGCTTTCATGTCTAAGGTGAGATTAAAAAATTTCAATCTCGAGATTCTAGGCCAACAACTTAACTATTATACCAATTGCCATCCATGTTAAACCCTTTATGCAAACCTTGCGAGCGGCATGGTTACCTTGTGGTGAAGAGCTTGTCTCCCACTTAGAAGGTTGAGAGTTCAATCTTAGCTAGCAGCTATGTTTTGTCTTAGGGGGCAAAAAATATATACATATTGTGAACTCCAGGTAGGCGTCAGGAAGAACATCCAGCCAGTAACTGCTGAGCTCCACTCAGTTGCCCTGACTCTACCCCGAATTAAGAGACTACAGGTTCGTAAAAATGCAGACCTTGCATTTTAAAGCAATATTACAACTTTTCTGTGTTGTGGCTCCTCCATAAAAATTCATAGGTGTGAATATTAATTTCATATTTCTTTTACATAACTTCAACTAGCAAGTTAGTTTCATATTAAAGGAGTGGTAAGAAATGTCACATATGTTCAACGATTAAACAAAAATATTGAAAAAAACTATTTAATTTTTTCAATTAATTCCTGTTCCAATTTCAATGGCTACATTAATATTTTGAAGAAAACTGTGCAATGAATCAATTTTATAATATGGTCATCAACCTAGGTCTAAATTAAAATTTATTCAGTGCTAATCCATTTGATTGTTATGTATGTAGAGTCAACCAACCCAAGCAGCTTTAGCCAATATAGTGATGATATTTGCTATTCAGGCAAGGGAAACAAGTTTTTCTGAGGATAAATAATACAACAAGGTAGAAACATATGCCCTGAAATATCTAAAAACAAATGACAGTAGCAATGAATGATCTTTGCAAATCAGATCCACATACAGTTATCTACCAACAAGAAGAAAAATGTTATAATATCTAAAAAAAAGTTTTAGCACTAAGTTTAGTTGTTATTCACAATGTCATAGCAATTCAGCTCTAGGAGAAAGCTACATAATCCTGAGTGCTTTGTGATGCAGCTGCTTTAAAGAGTTGCATTCAGGTCCCATCTTGGCACATTCGCACTCAGAATCACATTAACATGTAATAACAAGTTGATTACAAAAGTGAAATCCCCATATTATTCAATCACTGGAAGAGGTAATGGCGAGATGGTGATTAATCTAACTTCTTTTATTTCTAATTTTGTATTTATATATACTTAAAAAAATAATGGTTGTAATTAAATAATTAATTAAATTAGTTAATTAAATTAGTTAATTAAATAGTAATTAAAGCACAGAGAGCCAGTTTGAAGCAGGTACAAAACCAGTGGAGTGACATGGGACAGTTGTTTTCTCTCAGCCCAAGGAAGAAGCAAACCACTTCTGAGAAACCCTATCAAGAAAACTAGTTCAGGCAGTTGCCAGGAGCCAAAATTGATATCAACACACATGAAGCTTGGAATGAAGAGAATTGTGCCATTGAAAAACAGACTATAAATATACAACCATAGACTAAATAGGAGATTATAACATCTTGCAATATTGTGTTGTTTTGAAACATAAAGCATCACAATAGAAAAGCAAACAAAAATGAGTGTTGTATCCTAAAATTAGGATAAATTATGCATTTAAGGCATAATTTGCTTTTCAGAAAATGAGCAATCATTTTGAAGCTGATGACTAAAAAAGCAACGTGTATATTAAATGAAATGGAGCCTGTTATAAATTATATTGTCAATATTTTGTAAGAAAAATCTAAATTGTTAGCCTTTACCATAAAACTACTAATCAGTTATTCTCCTAGAGGCTACTATGGAAAAATATTATCTTCTCTTTCTCCTGATGGTTTCTATTCCTACATCAGTTTTAAAGGAATGAAAAACTTGTAGACTTTGAGATTTTGTTTTAAGTAGTTGATACTTTTCCTTACATGCCATGTCACTTAAAAATTTAATTGACTAATCATCCTTGGAAAAGAATTATGTACAGTAGTCATAATTTGTAATGTTTATAGCATGTTCATATTCTAGTCAAAAACTATTTGGGATTTATTTTCAGAAAATACAAGCTTGGAAAAAAGGATTAGAACACCATGGGACCACACATTAACTGATGTCAGAAGACAAATATCAGAAAAACATAAACGAAGTACTGGGAGAGAAAATAACTTTCCACTAGAAAGTGAAACAAAGTAGTTATTGGATAAGATACAGGTAATCAAGGTAAACAATTTGTTTAGTGACAGTTCAAAGTTACAGTGGAAGAAAGTGTCTTATGACTATTCTTCATACTTATGACTGTTTGCAGCATCCTCCTTGTCACATGTTAAAATTTGGATGCTTAGCAACTGACTCATATTGTGATAATTGCAGTGTCAAAATCAAGAGTCTTCTACTGTGGCTCTATTTTAGCGAATCTATTGTTTTACCAATTATAAGATATAACTGCCTGTTTTTAAGTAATGTTGCACTTCTTTGACATACTGGAAGACTTAGGTACAGAATATTATTTTTAAATTCTATTGCGGAATGTCTTTCACTCTAAGTATTAATAGGATTAATAAGTTAAATAATATAAATATGAAAAAGATTACAAACATACATTGGCATAGCACAATATTCATATAATCAGATAACTCACCCATTAAGTATAGATTAAATATATATTTATAGATAGATAGAT
>BLBF01000002.1:50254103-50280573 GCA_015471245.1 Laticauda colubrina
TATTATTATTATTATTATTATTATTATTATTATTATTATTATTATTGTTGTTGTTGTTGTTGTTGTTGTTGTTGTTGTTGTTGTTGTTGTTGTTATTTGTCATCATCATTAGGAACCCAACACGCCAGATATCACTGTTGTCAAAAACTGAAGCCTACAATTTATTGATGACATTTGGAACACCAACAAAACATTCAAAGGTACCAAAAGAGCTGCAATATTTGGGGTGAATTCTCAGTCTTAGCCATTAAAATAAAAGGTATTAATACTGTCATCAGATGTTGTATAAAATTAGAATTCTTTTTTATTAGCCAAGTGTGATTGGACACACAAGGAATTTGTCTTGGTGGAAATACTCTCAGTATACGTAAAAGAAAAGATACATTCATCAAGAGTCAAGAATCATAAGGTACAACCTTAATAATAGTCATAGGGTACAATAAGCAATCGAAACATACCGGGTAACAGTCAATATAAATTTTAAGGATACAAGTGACAAAGTTACAGTCCTACAGTCACAAGTAGGAGGGGATGAGTGATAAGGAGTGATGAGAAGATTAATAGTAATAGTAGTGCAAACTTTGTAAATAGTTGGACAGTGTTGAGGGAATTATTTGTTCAGCAGAGTGATGGCGTTTGGAGGAAAAAAACATTCTTGTGTCTAGTTGTTCTGGTGTGCAGTGCTCTATAGCGTTGTTTTGAGGGTAGGAGTTGAAACAGTTTATGTCTGGGATGTGAGGGATCTGTAAATATGTAAATTATAATACCTGCCTGCTGAAAGGTTTGTCATTTCCAGCTATGTAATACCAAAAGCCAATCATATCCACAAGCGATTGGTAGATCATACAGTTTTGTCATTGGAGCACTCTCCTATCAAATGGGAATATTTTAGAGTAGATTGGAACTGGAAAATGCTCCCATATAATATATGCAGAAACATTCACTCATTTAATACCATTATACATTTTGATGGTTTAAATCTATAATTAAATCAATAATGCTTTCAAAAGTAGACAGTACATAAAATGCTGATGAGCGGAACCACAGAATACAAAACATTGTAGACACTGTTCATTCATTTGTTTGTTTGTGTGTTTGACTGATTGATTGCATTTTATATATTTCCCTTGATCTGAGCTCAATCCCTGACGATTTTATGGAGTCAGCTATGGAGTTTACTTGGCAATAATACAGAAATGTTTGCCATTCTTTTTTTCTAGGACACTTTTTAAATCTCAGATTAATGTTTAGCCCCTAGGTTTACTGGTATCATGTTCTGACTTCAGCAAAGACAGAGAATGTCCATGAAATTGGCAGGCAGTGTGAGCATGATCAGGTGCTTGGGGATAAGACCTGAAGAAATCTGGGGTTGAATATAGACATACTGTGGAATGATGGATTTTCAGCAAGACTTGCAAAAGCATCAAGAAGGTTTGCTTGGAAAGATGGCAGCAGACTGGCAGTCACCAGAGGGTTGGGGAAGCAGGAGAAAGAGTATCCTTGAGTCCCACAGCTTCATAGGAATCCCAGACAGACAGTCTGGAATCAAATATTATATAATATCTTGAAAAGTACTAAGGGTTGTGTTCTGTATGGAACTTGGTAGGTTCCAAGTTCCCTATTCTGATTGGCTGAAAAAGCCATTCTCGGATTGGCTGTTAGAGAGCCAATCCGATTAGCCCGCCAAACAGCGGGAACAGTTAAAACAGTGTCATTGGCCACAAGCTGTGGGCAAGCCGCTATATAAAGGGCTGCCGCAGCTTGGGCTCTCGTTCTGTTTCTATTGCTTAGTAAATTAAATCAAAAAGTTTGTTGTTGGAACCCGGTCTTGCACGCTTCTTTCCGGACCGAACAGGTTGAGTCAGAGTTTTGATCAGGAACATATCAAGGTAAGAAAGAAATAGAAATGAAGAGAATAATTCCACAGAGCACAAAGCCAGATCTTTTTCAGGAGCTTGTCTTGTCTAAACTTTAAATTTATTTGTATTTAAAAAATATTTTGGCTATTCCCCAGAACAGTTAAAAAAATACTGTTCTGTTAACAGTTTAAAAAATTCCGATTAATGTAAAATATTAAAATGAGCTGGTTCTGCTGTTTTCTTTTTTAATCAATTTAATAAAGTCACGTGCAATGTTCTTTTAAAGTGGGGATTTTTATGGGAACAACAGAGATCATTCATTTTTATGGGCAAAGCCAGTCTACATTAATACATGATAGCAGAAAAATCAGTCTACATTAATGCATGATAGCAGAAAACAACATAGCTGGATTAAGCCTCAGCTTCCATAGTCATCAGTCAGTAGGTATAATGCTAGAAGCAATTGTGAGTTTGCTTTTAGCATTAGGCCTGGGGCAATGAACATTGTAGCTCTGAGCTTTGTTTTCTTTTCCCCCAAAAATTTCCTAACTTTCTCATACTGCAAACCAGCCAGATGTTTTTATCAGTATGACTAGCCCAATATACCAATGTTCACCATAACTAGGGAAAATGTAGGGGAATATCCTAATGACAAAAAATAAAATTATTCTTTTCTCATAGCCCAATTAATTTGATGCAACAATTTTACCCAATTTATTGTAAGAAATCAAAGATTTCAAGGTTTCAAAGGTTCAAAGACCTTCAAGTACAAGGTCAAAACCAGATATGTTTCTAGTGACCACCATTTGAATCCTTCATTGTGATAAATGAATTTTTCTCTTATGAGAGAAAAAGAGTTGACAATTATATCCCCGAGGATGCTTTATTCAAAATTACATATTAAAATAAATATTATAAATCCATTTATAGTTAGCTAATGAATCTGGGTTGCAAAAATCTGGGCAAATACTTTGAACTCAAAGTATACTAGAAATACTTTGAGTTTCTGCATCACTTTCCTTCCATTTAGTGGTTTTCAAGATTTGTGCAAACTAATATTAGTTTATAAAGGAACTTAATTGATATTTCTATCGGATCATTGTAGCATGATCATCTATATTATCAAATACTTATAGAAGTGAAATATAAAACAACTTGAAGATTAAACCAAAGAACTAATTTGTAATTGTTTAGCAAAAGATAAAAATATTTAGAAAAATGAGAAAAATAATATAGGACCATTGATAGAATATTAATAAAAATATCCAAAATTGCTCTCATTCCATAATTTATATTTTTCAATTATAATTTGAAGTACACAGGCTTAGGATTTAGAAGTAGCTCCAGGGCACAGAAGCAGCTAAATAAATTATAAAGTTTCAAAAATATTAAAAATGTAACTTTATGAGCTGGAAACATCTGAAACTAATCTCATGCTGCTGCCATTTATCAATGATAAGGATAGCAAAATGTATCACATTTTGGTTAGAAAGTGAATGGTTTTTGTCTGACACAATTCCCATTTTAACTTTTGAAAAGAGGAAGAAGTAAACATTAAAGAGCTTTGCATATTATAAAGAACATGTGAATTGTTGTAAGTATTGACTTTTATAATCCTGCTCAATGAAATAAAATAAAGCATCTTTGATAGATTGCCAGAAACATTATTTTACAGGTGGATCTTCTTTGAAAAACTTCATGAAGTAGCAATGCAAAGCAATGAATGTGAAATTTTGTATTAATTTTCTGGACAACAGCTGGATTTACATAACATGCTAGAGTAGACCATATTACATAAAACTAAACCAAAATTAAGCATGCTATGGATTAACGTGAGATTTCAGATTTTGAACTGAGATCCATATTCCACAACTGATGACCTATTGGGTTATGCAAACTCTGCCTATGATTATTCAAATTAATCCATGATTAAATTAACGTAATTGATAGCAATAGCACTTACACATATACCATTTCACAGGGCCTTACAGCCCTCTCTAAGCGGTTTAAAGAATCAGTATATTGCTCCAAACAACCTGGGTCTCATTTTAGCAACTTCAGAAGGATGGAAGGCTGAGGTAACCTTGAGCCAGTGAGTTTCGAATTGCCAAATTTCTGGGCAACCAGAAGTCAGCAGAAGTAGTCTGCATACTGCATTCTAATCTCTGCAGTCCCATGGCTCTAATAGCTGAAGCAAACCAATGTTAATCAGGGGGAAGTGTAGGATGTGTTTGATTCTTCCATAGCCCCCATATTTCCAATGTATAATTATATCCAAATCACTGATTTTCAACCAATCTGCTTCTGAATTCTAGACTTTAATATGGAGCAAATCTATTGTAACCAGGGATTGCAATACAGAGAAAGTAAGCATAATAAGTTTCAAAATACCTAACTGTGAGCTGAAACATTGCAGTGAAGGAATTTTATGCATTCTAGCAAGATAATGTAATTACAGACAACAATAGCAAGGGCATACTGACTGGTATAAACTTAATACTTCATATCCGTAATAGCTCAGTATTCCAAGATGATAGTTTAGTGCTTCATTTAGGCACTAAGCCTAAGCTCTGCATGGATACAGCTATACTGTGTAACACACTAAATTAGCAAAATCTGTCATAATGCTGGTAGCTTGCTCAACAAAGACCACCTACTAGCTGGCAGAGATCAAGGTGGGGGATTGCTTTCAATCATACTTCAAAGAGTTCGTTTCTTCTGAGCTTGTTTCAGGCTATGCGAATGACAGGGAAGTTAATAAATTTAAAGGTATGGATTTCACATAAAGGAAAAAGAGAGATATTATTTTTAGATGTTGAAAGCTAACTTGTACCAGTCTGATACTCTTTTAAGTTGAATCCTATGAAAATTTAAAGTCCAAAAAAACTGGAAAACACCAGTTTGGAAGGTTCATGAAAACAGTTACTGGCTAAATGAGTATGAAGAAAAGTATTTTGTTACAATATTGTGCCCCAGACAAGAATATATGGATATTAAATATACTAAACAATGCTTTATATAATTAGATGCTTTCTTTGGTTTCAAAGGATATTACTACATTACCCATAAAATATCTTAGAGAGCTTGTTTGGTGCATTGTTTAAAGTAGAAGACTACAAGACAATGAATTCTAGCCTGATCTTAGGCACAAAGCCAGTTGGAGACTTGGGTCAGTTACTCTTCAAATGTAGGAACGAGCCAGTGACAAACCACTTCTGAAATCTTCCAGGCATCACCAATTGTCAACACTCACACAAAGGCTCACATGTTATGCTTATTCTGAGTAGTTAAAGGTTATTTGATATATTTATGTCAGGACTCAGATCTGGATTTGAGGCTATAGTATGCTCTCCCTCCCTCCTCTCTTTCTGATGACCCAGGGCATGGCACAAAGACAACATAGTGAGATAATAAGTAAGAGTCCTGTTATTAGCTCCAAATTTGTCCCCGATGTCCTGGTTACCTTCTGGTTTGGAGAAAAATTTGCCTTTAGTTGCAGAGATTCAAGTCCAAAACATTGTCAAACAAACTTTAATTATAAGTCCAATCAAGTAATTAATCCAGCAGAACAAGATAAGGAGTTCCAGAAGTGAAAAAACAGCAGTAAATCAACCCAGTTGGGAGGATGTTAAGCCCCTGTCACACTGCACCAACGGATGGAAAGAAGATGTAAAACAGACAAAAAAGCTTGCCATCCGTTGGTTAACGCGATGTATCCGTTCTGTACTCACTGCCTCTGTTTTGCTTCCTCTCTATCCGTCCAGCATCCGTTTATTGACGTTTCATCCGCTCAGAAAGTTTTGAGCTGCTCAAAACTTTTGAGCTGAAAATGTATCCAATTCGTCCATTCTGCATCCGCTAGGCATCTGCTAGGCATCCGTTCTGCATCCGTTACACATCCGCTATATCCGCTAAGCAACTGTTCCGCATCCGCACAACTCGCATCCGCTTGGATGCAGGGAGGAAGCGGAACGGACGCAGAACGGATGCAGAATGGATGCCTAGTGGATGCAGCACGGAAACAAATCATTTAAAACAGAAAAAACATTCGCAGAGGGGACCTATCTTAGATATTAAGGATGTCTAGAGGATGTCTAGAGGATGCCTAGAGGATGCAAAGGGACACATAGTGGAAAACCTATATTGCCTATAAAAAGGGGGAGCAACTCACCTGGATCTCACTTTCAGATGAGCAGCCCAGCTGTGCAGACCTCTGCAGCCTTCATCTGACTCTTCCTCTTCCACAGCATCCAGTCATGTCAACCATGGATCGTAACACAGTCCTTTTGGCAGCCACCATCGTTCTGCAACAGGGTGAAGCCATCTACAGGCTCTGTGAACTCTACTACGGGAAGAAAAAGAGGTGGCCAAGAAGCGTCTGGGTCTGAAGATGGATCGGAAGAAGAACAGAGTACGGAGTGTACAACAAGCTGATGGTGGAGCTCAGGAACGAAGACACTCGGGCATTTCAGAACTTCACGAGGATGCCTCCAGCCATGTTTGACGAAGTTGTGGAGTGGCTGACACCCAGGTTGACCAAGGCAAACATCAACTTCCAGCCCAGCCTGGACCCTGGGCTCAAGGTGGCACTCACTCTGCACCACCGGGCCTCAGGAACCACCTACAGGAGCATGCAGTATGGATGGAGGGTGCCACACAACACCATCAGCATGCAGCATCATCCAGAGACCGTGAGGAGGATCGTGGAAGCTTGCTGCATCCTGCACAATCTCATGCGCACCCACTACCCAGTCTTGCAGAACAGGCTCGTGGACCTCCAACAAGGCAATGGGGACATGGAGCCTGGGGAATGGAGGCAAGGGCAAAACCTGATAGACACTGAGGATGTGCAAGGCCCCAACAGAGCCTCACATGAAGGGAAGAAGCAGCGCAACCTTCTGAAACACTGGTGCAACTCCCCAGCTGGAGCAGTGGAGTGGCAAGACAGGATGGTAGATGATTAATGGATGCTTCCTTCAGCCTGTCTCATCACATGGATGAGATTGGGCCATGTATGTTGGGTGGGCCTACAATGAACAGGGCATTTAATAAAGAGTTGTGTTTATGTTGACATGTGTGTATCAATGATTACATTAGTATTGATAATAAAGGGCCATAGGTGTGGCACCTGGGAGGGTGGACCATATAGTCCCACTATGCTTGCACTGGAGGTTTATCTATCCCACAGCTATTACCCATCCCAAAGGTATCCCTGCCCATCCCACAGGTATCCCTGCCCATCCCACAGCTATTACCCATCCCAAAGGTATCCTTGCTCATTCCACAGGTATCCCTGCCCAACCCACTGCTATCTTAACCCATCCCACAAGCATGCAAAGGCTTAAACCATTTCTAAAAGTTTCCACCAAGACTTTATTAAAAAAAAGAAATGAAGCAAGTGTGTGAATCAAAGATAGACTTTATTGAACAACAAGCTGTAAAAGAAAAATGACCCAAGTCAAGTGTCCAAATAAAGTCCACAGGTAGCAAGCCAGCCAGTCTCTGGCACTCCTCTTGGTCACTCGGAGGTGTGCCCAGTCTCAGGGGTGTAGGGTCCAGGTGCTGTGGAGGTGGGTGCTGCTGGAGTGCTGGTCTGAAGCACCCCCGGGGTGCCTGGCCCTGAGAGGACAACAGGTGACGGTGTGTTGAGAAAGCTCTCGGACAGCTGGCTCAGACCCATGATGTTGAGAGCTCCTTCCTCCATGCCATGGGGTGTCACCCCAGTACCGATGACAGATATATTGAGGCCGGACTTGGCTGTGGGGTGGAGGAAGGAGCAGTGTAATGGGGCTGTCTGGTCTGCAGCTGGGTGAGGACTGGCGTTGGTGGCGTTGGTGGCATCAGTGTCGTGGGTGGCATCGGTAGCATCAGTGGAACCGGTGGCAACGATGTCGTCCGATGACTCTGTGCCTGGACTGGGATGGGCTGCTGCCTGTGCTGCTGGACCTCCTGGTAGCCGTAGCCCTGGTAGGTGAGGGGCTGTGGAAAGCCTTGGAATGGGAGGGACATCACCTGGGGTGGAGGAGCAGACCTGGACTGGGTGGGAGCAGGTGCCTCTGGATGTGGAGGGTTGTGAAGCAGCTCAGTGATCCCGTCCTTCACCACCTGGTACTGGGGTTCCGCCATGTCCCTGAGGGTCTGGTTGACATAGGTGAGGAAGGGCTTGCGGTTGGAGGATGAGGGGTCAGTGTGGACCAGCTGAGAGAGGAGATCTATGCTGGTCTGGATGGTGTCCCTGATCTCCAGCAGGACAGTTTGACTCTGCCCCTCCTGCTGTCTGCCTCTCTGCCTTTCTGTGGAGGTGGAGCTGGGGGTGGATGCGGGTACGGCTGTGGTGGACACGCCGTCTCCTTTCTCCCACCGCACCAGGGAGTCCTCCACGTGCTCCACCATGGTTAGTACAGCTGTGGGGGGGTTCTCCGCCGTGGCACGCTCCACAGAAACCTGCCTGGAGACAGGAACTGACTCTCGGCTGCAAGAGGACTGGCTCTCAGCAGGCTGCCGGAGAGAGAGGGTAGACAGAGGGGCTGCTCCTCGGTGGCGGATCTCACCCTCCAGGAAGCTGCACCTGGCCATGACGTAGGTCTCTCTGTCCGTCAACTTAACCATGGCCTGGCCAGATTTCTTCAGGTGCAGCTTCCCGTACCAGGTGTGCATGTGCTTCCACCAGCCGAGGAGCACCTCCGAAGTGTAGCACATACTCACCGCCTTCTCTCTCCAAGCAGCATGTTTCCGCTTGGTGTCCCTGTACAGCCGGTGTCCCTTCTGCTATAGATAGTCATTCTCTCTCAGCCACTCCAGCACCTCATCCTCATGTTCCTCCTCAATGGAGTATTGCCTCCTCTCCCGTTGTTGCATATGCCTCTTCCTCCCTTTGGCAGAACCAGATGGGCCCTCATCAGAGGGGCTCCCAGGTAGTAGGGTCTGCTCCCCCACACCACCAGCAGCAGCAACACCAGCAGGATCATCATCATCATCATCATCACCAGCAGAATCATCATCATCATCATCATCAGCAGCAGCAGCAGCAGCAGGATCAGCAGCAGCAGCAGCAGCAGCACCAGCAGGATCATCATCAGCAGCAGCAGCAGCACCAGCAGCACCAGGATCATCAGCAGCAGAGTAAGCACCAGCAGCGCCAGCAAGACCAGGAGCATGAGCAGAACCAGGAGCACGAGCAGGACGAGCAGGACGAGCAGTAAGAGCAAGACCAAGAGCACGAGCAGGACGAGCAGGATGAGCAAGTCCAGGAGCACGAGCAGGACCAGCAGGACCAGCAGGACCAGGAGCAGCTTCAGCAGAGTAAGCACCAGCAGAAGCACCACGTCCAGTAGCAGTCTAAACAGAGTAAGCACCAGCAGAAGCACCACCGCCAGAAGCAGCCTCAGCAGAGTAAGCATGAGCAGAAGCACCACCGCCAGAAGCAGCATCATCAGCTCCTCCAGAAGCAGAAGCAGCAGAAGCCCCAGCCGCAGAAGAGCGAGCCCATGCTACAGAAGCCCCAGCAGACGCACAGTGAGGGCCAGGGGGCGGGAGGGTGGCCCTGTCCCTCTTGCTAGGGCTGGCAGCAGATGGCTGAGGCTTCCTCTTTTTCCCCATGTTCGTGGGGTTGCTGGCTTGCAGGGAGGCTGGCAGCAAGGCTGGCAGGCAGGCAGAGAGCAAGGCTGGCAGGGAGTCTGGCCAGGAGGCTGGGAGGCAGGCTGGGAGGCATGCTTGAAGGCAGGCTGGCAGGAAGGCTGGCAGCAAGGCTTGCAGGCAGGCATGTAGGCAGGGCAGGCAAGGACTCGATGTATCCAGCAGCAGGTCTTTCCTCCAAATGGTGACCTGTTTGGGAGCTGCTTCCCTTTATATCCGCGGGGCTTACGCAATGCATCCCCCCCCCGCATGCTCAATTAATGCCCGGCATCTGTTCGGCTTCCGCTGTGCATCTGCTAGGCTTCCGCTCTACATCCGCTTCATCCGTTGTGCATCCGCTAGGCTTCCGCTTCATCCGCTGTGCATCCGCTGTATCCATTCCGCATCCGCTTTGCTGAGGTCCCCCAGAAGCCTAGCGGATGTGCCATCTGCTCCCATCCGCTTCCATCCTCTGGGCTTCCGTTCCGCATCTGCTTTCCATCCGCTCTGCGTCCTCCCCGCGTCCCTTCCTTTCCGTGTTATCTGCTCTGGTTATGCAAATTTTTGCTCCTTTTGAGAGCGGATAACAACGGATGGAACATTTTGCTCATCCGTTGTGTCCTTTTTACTAACGTTTTGCATCCGTTGGGCAGTGTGACAGGGCCTTTAGGAACACAGATAACCACAGTCAACACAAAATAAACTGACATTTGTTCCCAGCAAATGCCGCTCTCAGCTGCCTTTCCTTTAAACTCTCTTCCCAGGTGTGCTTAATGAAGAGAATCAGGGCCCTTTCTTCCCATGTAAGCCATGTAACCAAAATTCTCTTCTCCATTCCTCCCTGCATACCCAAGGATGAAGAGGGGATGGGCCTGGGTCTTCCTCTGAACTCCCGCTCCTTTGTTCTCCTGCTCTGCCCAGCCTGACTTTGCCCTTCCCCAGTTTTCTCCACAGCCAATGGAGCCACATTCCTGCTCCCTGTCATCCCAGCTGTTCATCTTCTTTCTCGGATTCAGACTCCAACAGGGGCATGACCCTCCCTCTCCCCCTCCTCTCACCCACCCACACCCATGCACATGCACCAATTCATTTCCTGTACAGCTAGACTTGCAAGATGTGTCACAAGGTTTTTCTTAAATTTCAGTTTACAATAAATCAGCCAATCAAATCATGTGGCAGAATCAACACTGTGCAACTGAATAAGGTTAGCTTCAAAAATAGCAGCCCCACAGCACTGTACAAGTCATTCCTTGCAACAGGGAAGCTTCAATGCACCATGTTCTTCTTCAACCTCATTCCCATAAACACATTCAGTAGCATAATAAATCTTTAATAATATATTCTTTGAATCCTTTGGGTACATTTGTGGATGTCTGAGCTAATCCCCAGTCTGCATTTACTTAATGTATATCTATGTCAGCTGCAATAGGTAGACCATACAGGTAATCAACTCTATTGAAAAGCTAGATCTGCTTTTATTGAGATTGGTTATAAAAACTAAATCTTGCAAGTCTGATTGTCCTGTATTACCTCCTTCTTTTTATAGTTCAGTGAACTATGGAGACATCTTCCTGAGCAGCTTCTGTTGTGTATAGAAATTAGAATACTCCAAATAACTAAATCTGATTGTCTGAGCAGGCCGTAATAGGATTGGTCAATAAAGTACCATTGCAATTGGCCCATTTGATGGTGGGAAATCTTAAAGAACTGTCATTGGCCACAAGCCTCAAGCAGCTGCTATAAAAAGGCTGCCGCGGCTCCGGCAAATGTTCTGTTACAAGTCACTGAGTGTTATAATAAAAAGAGCTGTTTGTTGGAACACTGGTCTTGCGTACCTTTCTTCTCAGAACAGAACACTGGCAATGAGGATGGGATCATCTTAGAAGAGTGAGAGCGAAGCACACGGCAACAAGAACCAAGCAAACAAAATGGCTGGTAACAATGCGCCACCTGCACCGTTCAACCCAGCCAAAGAAGATTGGGAGTCATACATTGACCACTTTCTAATTTTTTTAGAAAGCAACAAGCTACAAGAAATAACTGACCAGAGGAAGAGAGCCGTATTCCTCACGCACTGTGGCCCTGCCATTTTCAAAATGGCCAAGGCGTTAGCCAAAGAACAGGACATCAAAAAAATGGCATGTACAGAATTAAACCGAATGCTGCAAGCCCATTACGCACCTGTGGTCTCCAATCTTATTAAAAGGCATGAATTCTATAAGTGAGATCAATGAGAAGATGAGAACATCGGAGATTTTGTAGCAGCCCTAAGAGATATCAGAGGAGCCTGTGAATTTCTCAACATGGACAAAGCCATGAGAGACCGCGTGGTCCTCAGATTAAGGATGCTACACTCCAAAGCAAGCTACTAAACAGACCGAATATCACAGTGGCTGAGGCCATCGCAGAAGCTACCACCACTGAAGCAGCCAAGAAATCCGCAGCCACCATGCGCCAAATGAACTCAACAAATCCAGAACCACAGAACCAAACTCAAGAAAAGAAGGTGGAAGGAACCCAGGAACAACCCACTGCGACTGCCCACCATGAAGACCTCGACTCCCTGAGTGACACGATGATGACAATGGAGACATACACAGGCTTCAGTCGGAAAGAAAATGGGGGAGGGGAAAGAGGAAGGAGGCAAGAATTCCAGTGTGCTGGATGCGGAGGGGACCACCCGCACTCCGAATGCAGATTCCTGGATGCCATTTGCAGATTTTGTGAGAAACAGGGGCACATTCAAGGGTCTGCCAGAACAAAAAGAGCTATAGTCCAAAAAGACGCGGCACCACCCACACCCAGAAACAGAGATAGACAAGCCGGAAGCTGATGGAGCCGAGAGAACAGAAGCCGGAGAATGAACAATAGAGAAGAAACACATCAAACATAATCATAGAAAATGCCAAGGCAGCAAACACAAAAAAGGTCCGAATAAACGTAAAAATTGAAGGAAAGCCTTTTGAGATGGAAGTAGACTCCGGATCATACCTGTCAGTGGTATCATGGAACACCAACAGAAATCTAATACCAGACATCAAGCAAAGGGAACTGGAACAGAACTGGAACAGCAAACCCTAATTCTCAAAGATTACCAGGGAAACCGAATCCTGGTAGTGGATCTTGGACATTTTCTAATAGAATTCAAAAACCATGCTGAAATACTTCCTCTGACATTCGTTGACCATGATTGCCCTAGCCTGCTGGGAATCGAGTGGTTTGCGCCCTTGGGAATCAGAGTGACAGGAATCAACAACATTGCCGAGACCGATTGGTAGGAGAGCCTGCTGAAAGAGTTCTGGGACGTATTCGATGAGACCCTAGGCAAGTACAAGGGAACCCCTATAACATTCAGCCTAGACCCTAAGATAGCTCCCATCAGGCTCAAAGCCAGACACGTTTCCTTTGTCTTAAAGCTGAAAATAGATGAGCAGCTTAACAAACTAATCGCACAAGGGGTGTTAGAGCCAATCGACCATGCCAGGTGGGAAACTTCAATCGTGACTCCTGTCAAACCAGATGGGTCAGTGCGCATCTATGGAGACTATAAGGCCACCCTCAATCATGCACTCCAGCAAAGCGCATACCCTGTTCCGGTAGTTCAACACCTGTTGCATTCATTAGGGGGAGGAAAAATTTTTGTGAAACTTGACACAAGCATATCAACAGCTACCAGTTGACCCCGAAACTGCAGAAGCACAGACTATAGTCACGCATAGAGGGGCATTCAAATGCAACAGACTTCAATTTGGTGTTAGCGTTGCCCCAGGCGTTTTCCAAAGCCGGATGGAGCGCCTTCTAAATGGACTAAAAGGGGTTGTTCCCCATTTTGATGATGTATTTGTATCAGCAAAAAACAAACACCAATTAAAACATAGACTGAGAGAAGTCTTGCAAAGATTCAGAGAAGCAGGGCTTAAAGTCAAAAGAGAAAAATGTAAACTAGCCACCTATCAAGTCGAATTCTTAGGCTACTTATAGATGAGCAAGGGATATACCCCACTGAAAAGAAAATAAAAGCAATTAAAGACACACAGAGACCCAAGAACAAAACAGGCTTACAAGCGTTCTTAGGTCTCATTAACTTCTACAATGTCTTCCTTCCCCAAAAGGCAACCATAGCAGAGCCATTACATCGGCGATTAGATAAAAATAACTGTCTGGAATTGAGGCCACTCAGAACAAGCAGCATTCCAAAACATTAAGGACTTATTAACATCCAAAACCATTTTAATACAATACAGCAACACCCTGCCACTGACGATCACCTGTGATGCATCGCCTTTTGGAATCAGCGCCATACTGAGCCACAAGCTACCTGGTGGCAGAGAAGCTCCAATCGCATTCTATTCCAAAACGCTGTCAAAATCTGAAAGGAACTACAGCCAACTTGACCGAGAAGCCCTCGCAATCATAGCAGGCGTCAGGAGATTCCATGAATACCTATATGGTAGGACATTTTCTATCATCACAGACCACAAACCCCTGCTAGGAATTCTGAGAGGGAACAAACCAACCCCGAACATTCTATTGCCAAGAATGACGAGATGGCCAGAATTCCTCGCTGCATACAATTACACACTCATCCATCGCCCAGGAAAAACCATCACCCATACGGATGCCTTAAGCTGTTCCCCATTGCCCGACATGGAAGGCGACCCTGCTCCCACCATCACAAGTCTTCAGATCGAGACATGGCCAAATCTGCCACTAACTGCAGCAGACGTCACTAAAGCTACCACGAAAGACCCACTGACAGCTCTTCATTGGGTAGGTAAGGGCTGGCCGGATGAGGATAGAAGTGAGACTTTTAAACCTTTTCGCACCCGACAGACTGAACTGTCCCTTGAAAAGGGTTGTATACTGTGGGGAGACAGGGTGATAATTCCCAAAAAATTGCAGGAGGAAGTATTGTGCATGTTTCACGAGGGACACCCGGGCATAGTAAAAATGAAAGCCTTGGCCAGGAGTTACGTCTGGTGGCCAGGGCTGGATAAAGACATTGAAAAATGGGTGGCAACATGCCATGACTGCCAGAAATCAAGGCCTACCCCACCTCTTGCACCAGTCCTGGAATGGGAAACTCCCAGAGGCCCGTGGTCGAGACTCCATATTGATTTTGCTGGGCCAACATATTTGATAATTGTAGATGCTTATTCAAACTGGCTAGAGGTTATTCTTATGGCGTCCACTACTACTGAAGCAGTCATAAAACAATTGAACAAACTGTTTGCTACACATAGACTGCTAGATGTAGTAGTATCTGACAATGGCCCCCAGTTTACTGCTTTAGCTTTCAAACAATACCTAGCTGCACAGGGCATCCGACATGCCCTAACAGCGTCGGCTCATCTGGCTTCAAAT
Organism: Laticauda colubrina; assembly: GCA_015471245.1. Lineage (NCBI taxonomy): Eukaryota > Metazoa > Chordata > Lepidosauria > Squamata > Elapidae > Laticauda > Laticauda colubrina. The sequence goes on from BLBF01000002.1 coordinate 50,268,941, forward strand.
GGACGAGCTGAACACATGGTTCGTTATACTAAAGAAGCCCTAGACAAACTGGACACTGGGGACATCCAAGATAGACTTAACAAACTATTAACAATTCAGCATATCACCCCAAGCACAACCACTAACAAAAGCCCAGCAGAACTCCTCATGGGTAGAAAATTGCGTTCCTACCTAGATAGACTACACCCCACCTACACCTCTGACAAACCCCCTGACAAACCCCCTGACTCCTCAAGTAAATATAGCTCCTTTACCATTGGGGACTTAGTCTACACCAAAAATCTTACCGGGGACCCATTATGGCTTCCAGCCACAGTTACTCAAATTACAGGGCCCCGGTCATTCCGGCTTACACTAAATGACAGCAGAACATGGAAACGACACATTGACCAGCTTCACTCTAGGACATTGGAATGCAATACTAACCTACCTAGCTCCGAAGCCCCGCCGCACATACCACACCCATCAAACAATCCAATAACAACCGAGGAAAGGTGGGAAACACAAAATAATAAAAAAGGGAGAGATGAACCACCAATAACATGACAAAAGACACAACACAAACCCGAATTAGAACCCCTGGTAAGACAAAAAGAGCACTTACCCATAGATGACCTCCAGAGAAGAGAACCGGTAGCAGTGAAGCAAGGCGAGGCCTTCCTGGAAGGAGACAGCCAGGCCAGCTTGACCAACCTGGACAAACCAGGAGGGAGCAGCAGAGCCAACTCAACCAGCCCGAGAGACCCAGGCGGGAGCGGCAAGGCTGACTCACCCTTCCAGGAGGTTCCATGGAGAAGACATGGAGAAAAAGCGATCCTGACCGAACCGATGGAAGACCACATTGAGACTGAGCTGTGCAGGTCAAGTAGGACCTGCAAAAGCCCCCCCCCCCCACCTGTGTGACTATGCTTCGCACATTGGACAAAACCAAGGGGGGAGGGATGTTGTGTATAGAAATTAGAATACTCCAAATAACTAAATCTGATTGGCTGAGCAGGCCGCACTAGGATTGGTCAATAAAGTACCATTGCAATTGGCCCGCCTGACAGCAGGAAATCTTAAAGAACTGTCATTGGCCGCAAGCCGCGAGCAGCCGCTATAAAAAGGGCTGCTGCGGTTCTGTCAAATGTTCTGTTAAAAGTCACTGAGTGTAATAATAAAAAGAGCTGTTTGTTGGGACACTGGTCTCGCATACCTTTCTTCTCAGAACAGAACAGCTTCCAAATATTATATCATTGTTTTCCACTTAAAGAAAAGCTTCAGGCCTTTTTGCATAGGTTCCTGCATATCTCTATCAAGAATATCTTCCTTATCTTCTAAAATAAGTAATTTAGACTTTCCTAAAGGCATATTTGAAAGCTTGTTTCCAGCAGTGGTTAAGGCTTTAAGCTAGAAATTAGGAAACAGTGAGTTCTAGTCCTAAGCTAGAGCCATAGGTGACCTTGGATGTTCTTAGTCTTAGGAAATAGGCAATAGCAAACCATTTCCAAAACCCTTGCCAAGAAAACTCACCTCCCCTCTGAAAAAATAAGCTGGTTCAAATGAACATTCTATGACAAATATTTGTCACTCAACATAGAAGCCATCCTGAAAGATACAAATGTATAGAAATGTTAACATGATTCTATAAAATGAATTTTAAAAAGTTAAGCCCATGAAACAGAAGTCAACATGCAAATGACATCATCAACGAACTATTTACTATTAAAGAAAACCTCTTGGAAGATCATCAAAAGCTACTCCTTGTCCATGCAATGCAGTGGTGGGGCATTGATGGATTAGCTGAGTATGCATATATGTCTCCACGGCATTGTGAAATACACTAATTGTTAGCTGCAGATTCCTGATGCAATTCTGCCTGTCACCTATAAAATCCTTCATGGCATTGGATGTGACTATTTGAGGGACCACCTGTCTATGTATGCTTTTTCTGTCTGATGAGATTGCTTAGGATGGACACCTTCCAGGTCCCATTGATTAACAATGTCATATTGAGGGAAGGCCTAGAAACATGCCTTTTCAGTTACAGCTCATGCTGTGTGGAATGAAATCCTCTGGAGATATGTAATGCTTTCCTCTTATTGAGTTTTCAAAAATTGTTAAAAATCAGAACTTCGGTTAGAGTGGTTATCAAGTGTTTTGGGATTTAGGGTAATTTTTTGTGTTATGGGATTGGTTCTTCCATTCCCTTTTCTTTCACATATGTTCTTTTCTTTTATTCATTTTAATTAATACACACAGAGTTGTAGATTTGGATGGCCTTGAAATTGAAATAATTATTTAATATTATTAAATTGCAGTGAAAGCATACCTGTTTTTTGATAAGTGGAACTTTGATTTCATGATACAGTGGTACATACCATTGAAAAGGGAAATGAAGAGATGCTAAGGAATAGTCAGATAATAGAGGTCATAACGCAACACTGTATAATGGGCAGAGAAAGAGGCCCAGAAAAGATCCTCCCTAATTTCTCAGAAAATAAAGGAAATGGCCAAAGATTTGTTCTTTTAGAGTTACAAGACTGATCCCAGCCAAAGATTATTTAAAATGAATTTTGTTTTAGTTTAGCAGGAAGGAATTTAAATATTTGTTTTTTTAGTCATTTCTAAGCAGGGTAGATGAATCTCATTCTACCAGGGTAAAGTAAAGAAAGGAAAAAACTATGTACAAAGGAATGTTGGATTTTAACATGCATGCAGTGGCTGAATGAATTCTTTTAACTTTTCATCTTTTCAAAAGATCGGCATCCTTAGCACAGAGCATCCCTTTCAAGAGTGGTTTTTTTTTCAAATGTTTTCTTGAACAATCATATAAACTTGTAGTACTGTGAAATCAAATGGTGGTGCAGGAAGCACCAAAACAGCAGTTTTTACTCTTTAAAAATCTGTTGCTTCTTCTGCTTTTTAAATGTTTCAGTAGGAGGAGTAGAAATGGGAGAGAGATCAAAACAGGTAAGATACAAATGTACAAAAGAGATGAGAGTTGAATTATACCCAATGCCACTTCCACCACTTGCCTCTTTTGACAAGCTACTTTCTTCCCACCTCCACAGATGCTACCGTTAAGCATAAAATTGGAAGGCCTCTTAGTCATTTTTAAAAACATATAAAGTGAATGTAATGCCAGTTGGCTCTCATGCTGATAAAGACAAATTTCCATAGATTTTTAATATGAGCTCATTTTGGGCATTTGCTGGATTTAAAATGTTTCTCTAGAAGCTAATTGAAACTGAGACATTTACTCTGGTCCAGTAATTCTTAATTGCTATCATAATACTGGAAAATCACAACTATCTTTCACACATGAGTATGCTTGTACAAGCTGCTCTAGAGAGAATTCCCAGGGGCATTCCTCTCTCTGATGTTCAGATGTATTCTCTTGGCTGCCCACATATTAGTTAGAGCTTCCTGATTCACTATCTTTGTTTCTGCTTTGTGGAGTAACTAGAATATTCTTCCAGAAAATGTGATCTCCAGGCCAAGAGGATATTGGCAGAAGGAATGGGGTGGGTCATAATTGTTCATCATTCCATTAGTGATCATGTTATTATATGCAATGTTTGGATAACATGCTATGTTCTTTACAGCATTGAAAATCATTAGCATTCTGTCAGATCAGATTTAGTGGAAAGAAAAACTGGCTAGCAACTGCCACACTGTCCACTAAATACAACACAATAAGATGATGTCACCTTAGTTAATCCTCTGTTAAGTATATTTCTTTCTCCTTAGTGAAAGCAAAATTGGGAAATTTTGACTACAGAGCTGAAGTTTAAAATATATTACTTAATTATATTAATCTGTCTGGAGAACACATATGAATAGCTGTTGCATCACACTTCATTTTCCTCAGGCATAATATCTTCTAATGCAATTTTTCCAGCTGTGTGTATTATTCTATAAACACACAGGTATATATCTATATGAAATGCATACCTTATTAAATGCCCTTTATGTAGATATATTCCAGATTGCTGAATAAGAAAATGAAGATAATGAAAACATTTGCTGAAAGAATGCCTAGAGGAATTATCAAATCTATGTTCTTATTTATAGTTGTTTAACACAGATAATTTACTGGTAAAACATTTGCTTCTGTTTGATATAGCACTTATTATGATCCTTTTTTTTTTATTTCTGCACACTTTTCTTAAAATGTGAAATGAAAGATCTACCCAGGGTATTAAGGTTAACTAGGGAATATTTCCCAGCCAAAAAATGATTCAAGAATAATACCTGAAGCTCATACAGATATTGTCCTTTGGGTACTGCTGTGTCTCTCTATCAGATTTTGTTAGAACATAAATCCTCTCCTTTCTGTTTGCCTCAGGGAAATAAAGATGAAATAAAGTCATAGTATAGCTGTTATGCAAACAAAAGCCTCTGTCTCTTTTTATCATTTTGAATCCAACAGGAGGTTAGAAAGTTATTTTGTAAAAGGCTTGGTATTCTGTCCATCTGTATACTTGTCCATCAGCAAGGTAACTCTACAAGAACAGAATATACAAAAATTGGGGAGGGGAATCTTAAAAAAGAAATAATACTTGAAATAAATTCAAGGATTAATTTGTTTTTGATTCATTTGTTGTCTTGGCTATCAAGGGTAGTCTCTGGAATATTCTCCGTCAACAAAACACCAGTAGCATCAATTATTTCTATCTTGAGTTTTCAAGTTCTGTTCCCTTCACAGTTCTGATTCTTTGTAGGTATTAGTATATCACACCATATGAATACCTTTTCCAAGATCATTACATCCATCCTATCAATTTTTGTTTGTCACATATTTATTGACTGCTGGTTACTTTACGGTTGGTCATCTGTCCATCTTCATATCTTCATTATCTCTTTATGACTGGTTGTATACCTCTTTGGTTTTCCTTATATTCAGTCTTAGTCCCATATCTTCTCTGTGGTCCTTGACTGTTATTACTAAGGCTTGCAGATTAATAAAGCATGCTCAACATAGCAATAGCACTTGCTTATAATACTGCTTATATACTGCTTCACAGTGCTTTACAGCCCCCTCTAAGCAGTTTACAGTATTAACATATTGCCTCCAACAATCTGGGTCATTTTACTGACCTCCGAAGGATGGGAGGCTGAGTCAACCTTGAGCTGGTGAGATTTGAACTGACAAACTGCTGGCAGCCAGCAGTCAGCAGAAGTAGCCTTATAACACTGTGTCATCATGGCTCATAGAACAAGTCATTGAGCAAAACAATATTTTCCTAAAGTGCAGCATTTTTCTTAAAATTGATTAGTATGCATTTTTATTGTTTATAAGAGGCAATAAATGGGATGTTAATAGTTTCCCTTTGATAGACCTGATCTCCAGTATAATAAGATTTACTAATTATATTGGAGACCAGTAAAATTTGTTTGTAATCACACAAATGTTCCAGTCAAATTTACCCTACTGACATCTAGTCATTTGCGGGAAATCCTGGATTTGGATTAACATTTTTTATTGTAAACCAAAGAGACTTTGGAATTTTGTGATTAAAAATGGACCAATAAAATAAAATACATCTTTTATTATTTTGGTGCCAAGTTACATGAAGTATCCCCCTTGCTCAGATGATTTTGTCTCCAAACTAACAACCCCAAAACACACAACGGTTAAAAGGGGGACTTTGCAAGAGTTTTTTCTTCCAGTTTCTCTTGAAGACCTTATGTCTTGGGCCGCTTGCAGAGGAAAGTATGATCAGAGTCAGTGGTATATTTCATTCTACGTTTTGCAATCTGTGCAATGTTAAGATGGATATACTTCAACTCCATGATGATAGGGAATTTTTGAAGTTAAAATCCCATATTTTAACATTTTAAATTTAAGATACTGCTCTAATCCACTTTATCAGGCACAAGCAACCAGATCCATACATATGGAGTTCGAATCAACTACTTTACTGTATTCTGCCTATAATTCAAGAATCCTTGCTTTCCATTGGGAACAGATAGATAAGGATCCATGGAGCATGGGGTAGGGGGTCAGTCCTGGACCATGCATGAATTCAAGACTAACCCCCTTTCATGATTCCTCCTCCTGCCTGGTTCAGCATCTCCCAACAATTTTCTTTTTCTTTTTTTACTTTTCCTTACTCTTCCCAACCCACTGTCTTGATTTTCCAGGTGTATCTCTTTGCTGTATCTTTTCTCTTACATTAGCCTCTGTGCTTGAGTTTTCTGACTGCTGTGGTCCAACAACCATATTCAGCTAATATCTGCGTCAATTGTATTTCTCTCCTTCCATGGTGCACACAGTAAAAATAGTTCTTATAGCTAAACAAATGCAAACCATACAGTCTCTTAGCACTCAGAATATTAGTTGGAAATTCTAATTCTAATTTCTAATTTTCATAGAAAAAAGATTTCCAAGTAGAGAAGAATGGGGATGAGATACCCCATTTTGCTTTTCAATACAAACCAACTGTAAACTTATCAGAATGTCTTGAAACAAGATAGCAGCTTAAATACAGGTATCATATATGATATGAAGATGCACAGATAAAGTTTATATTAAGGAAATATAAAAATTTGGAAAACAATAAAAGCAAAGCACAGCAAAGCATTTTTATTGAATTTATGCAAAATGTATACATAAGTTTTAATAGTTTATGCATTGTATAAATATAAATAGGATATAGAAATTGTGGAAGTGATTTAATTGAGAAAATGAACAAAGTAATGAATGACTTGTTCATCTTATGAACAAGCTGAATGACTTGTTGATCTTTTTCACAAGGTCACAAACTGACTATTTAGAAAGTCCTAAAGACTAGTATACTTATGTGTGATAGATTTGAAACAAAAATTAATGTTTTATGCCATTGTAACTTTGAATGGTCATTAAACAAGTGGTTGTAAATTGAAATTATAATCTTTTTTGTATGTAATTTGTATATACAAACGTATAACAATCTTCAATCTTCCTCTTTGATAGTATAACGAATCCCTAGATCTCTATGTGTAGAATCTACATTCTAACGCACCAAAATGTTCCTGGACTTCAGTTTCCACTTGAAATTAATATAGGCTGGCATGCTAAGACCATAATAAATTAAGGAAGTTGTAAAACAGCCTCAATTGTAATTAGTGCTTGGAATCTAGCCTTCAGATATGGCAACCAATGACTAAATGTGCCGGTATTCATCTTAAGTTCTACACAACATCATAATAAAGTTTTTGTGCCATTAAATAGAGAAGGCATTTAAGTCTAATGTCACTACTTCACCCATAATGGAAGTGTTCATGTATCTTCAATTAAAATAACACAATTTCTGTTGATAGCAGATCGATATGAAATTGAAAGTATGGTTTGATATGTAGTGCGTGATCAGTCTGCAACTTTTTCTCATTTTGTTCTCTTTGTATTGTTGTAGTGCTGTTGTGTTTTTACTTTGCATTTAATATGTTTGATACTGTATTTTTTCTATGTAAGCCACTGAAAACCACACCCATTTTGATTGTGGAGGCATAGAAATATGTTTAATAACTAAGAAAATAAAAATATATTTGCTCTCAGTACTAATATAGACTTTTTTTTTTGTTTTTTATGATATGAAACACTGGTTTCATACCATAAGCCATGATTTATCTAGCTATTTTATTTGATTGGGATAATACATAATTTAACTTACAGTCATTATTTTCTAGACAAACCAAAAGTAGATTAACAATTCTAAAAAGGCAGGTGATTACATACTGACTTGAGGTCAGGATTTTGTTTTTTATACATCTGGTTTTAATAACTTTAATATGCTTTTATGTTATTTTAAGTAGTTATATGATGGGAAGCTAAATAAATGTTTTAAATTAAGTAAAGAAATAAATAACTAACTGCTTGAATTTATCTGGAAAAAAAATAGAAGCCAGTGTAGTTCACTCAGCAGCAACATAATACAGGCAAACCATGAAGCACCTGGAACTGTGTACATCGCTGATTCTGGACCAGTTATAACTTCCAGATAATCTTCAAGGGAAGCTCTACACTACTACTGGGAAATTCAGTAATTCAGCTTGGAAGCAACTACTGTATAAGTGACTCCTCATTCACCAATGGTTACAACTCGATCACAAATCGCATACAAGTTCTGCCTGGAGGAGTGCAGCCCCAGAAAGATAAAAAATCGACACTTCACTTCCTGTCCAGACCTTAATTAGCAATAATACTTAGAGTTATATATCACTTCAAGGTACTTTATAGCCCTCCTTAAGCAATTGACAGAGTCAGCATTCCAACCACTGCATCAGCACATCTCTTAATAGCCTCCAGGTACTGGGCAACATCTGAATCAGGGGTGGGTTTCTATCGGTTCTGTCCACCTCTGTAGAACTGGTAAGTCTGAAGAGCAGCAGACATAGAACCGGTTCTAGGTCTGCTGATGTTTTTGTCCACCCACCCACCCACCCGGGCTCTTACCTGACCTTTATTTCCTGATTTTTTTCAACTTCAGCTGCCGTGGGAGGCACAGCTGCAGTTAAAAAAGCAGGAAAAAAATTGCTTTTTGAAAGGCTGCTTCTCTGCACGCAGCATGCTGATGACAATTTACAGGCACGCCCCAGCAGGAAAGCACATAGTAAATTACCGAACCTCGTAAATGACCGAACTGGTAGTTAACCCTGTTGGATCCCACCCAAGATCTGAATAGCATTGATTGGCTAGCAAGGCATAGAAATGTATAATTATCTCATTAACTGATTATTTTCCTCAGTGTACCCATGTAGAGAGACTCAAGCTTTGAGGCACCCAACACAGAGACTGGAATTAGAGAAAGGAATAAAATCATCGCAAAATAGATGCCACTTTTTACACATGTCCTTCATGTTTCTAATGTGTATTCAAAAGGGTAGGGCTTCAATTCATGAGCCACGGTGGCACAGTGGTTAGAGTGCAGTACTGCAGGCTTTTTCTGGTGACTGCCGATTGACTCAGCTTTCCATCCTTCCATCCAAGGTCAGTAAAATGAGTACCCAGATTGTTTGGGGCAATATGCTGACTCTGTAAATCACTTAGAAAGAGCTGTAAAACCTTGTGAAGCAATATATAAGTCTAAGTTCTATTGCTATTGCTATTATGTGGTTGGGGCTGAATTCTTAATTTTTTAGACCTCAATAGCAGACAGGTTTGATGTATTGTTTACACTAGGAGTACAGAATGTATTTCGGCCCTTAAGCAGATGTTGTACTTTAACACAGCATGTAGTCAGCCAGGAAAAAAATTAAATACAATTGATTTGAATGTATTTATGAAATTTCCACATTAAATTTTACAGTTCACAGAACAGCTTTTTACCCAAGATTTAAGGGCAACAGTACTGAGGCCTGCTTCTTAAGTTATACATTGTGTTAATTTTTTTTATGAAGAGGGGAATATTGAAGAGATCACATTTGGTTCAATTACTGAGGATGTGAATGAAATCTCAACAATAACCAGTTCATATATGACTTAATATGTAACTTAAGACAATGATTCAATACATGGAGTATGATACTTTTTCCTCCAGTAGAAGGAAACAAGCAATGTTTGCTACTTTCCCACTCCCTTTTAAAGAGGGGGTCAGCTGGAAGCATACAAAATATATTAGCCCTTCTTGGTTGATGTTTTATCTATTCTTCTCCTCTCATTAAGCTATCCTTGCTGTACAGTATTTTAACATTAAGCCTGAAGCATGTAAAGTAAACCTTTGATATTTAAGTAATACATTTTCTGTCTCCTGCCTTCAGATAATTTCAAGCACAGATCATGAGTTGGATCAAGACAGCCATCACTAGCATTAGGTACTGGATAATTAGGAATGTAGAAAAGTCTGGGTTCTTCTTGGCGTTAATAGCAGAGGCAGTGATTTGTACACATCTGAGACCCAAAACAAGGGCAAGCAATCAGTCCACAGCTCAGTTCGCAGTGAGGAACAGTGCCAAGTATTCTTTCTAATTAATTAACTTAAAATTGTGTTACTCTTGTCTAGAGATTATAAAACTGAGTGACAAAATGTTCCATTGTCTTCTAAAGGAGCAAAGAGCAGTCAAGTGAACAAGGAAAAATAATATCAGGGCACAAGAATGCCTGTTGCTTGTGAATTCATGTAATGATGCCTTCCAGAAATTTCATTCAACACAAACAGAAGCTGTGATTGATGGACTATACTCACAAATATGTGTCCAGCACAGTACGGCAAAAAAATATTTAAGTGTTTTTAGGTGCATGACATTCACTATTTTATTTTCTCCTCCCAATAAAAAAAATATATGCCAGCTTATAGCCACACAATAAATTCCAAGAAAGCTATTATTCCATAAGTCTGTGTAAAATGATTTTGATTTGCATGGATGAGACCTATGCCACAAAAGCAGCAAAACTGTTGAGTCAAAGAGACAACACAATTCACCTTGTCAGGACAAAGTGGCAATATGATTTACTTCAGAGAGACACTTCACACTGCTTTGCAATTACCTTCATCTCTTTTCCAGCCCATGAGTTGAACACCCTTGGAGGCTATTCTTCATGGCCACATTAACATGCATATCTCCAGTCCTTGAGTCAGCAGAAAATATGCTGACATAAATTGCACTTGATGCCTCAGCTTTAAACTGCCCTAGTAATAAGGACAGAAATTATGCTATTTTTGAAGTTTTGGTGCAAAAGAGTTAAGGTAAGTGACTGCTGGATATCCTGCTTTTATTTCACCTTTTGCTGATGTCATTTGTCTATAAGAAAAACAACCATTAATTAGTCTCCTCAACTAAAGGCCCAGTCCCACAGGCCGACGGATGCAAAACGTATGCATAAAGGACACAGCGCATGAGCAAAATTTCAGGGGTGGTTCCATCCGTTGTCATCCGCTCCAAAAAGTGGTGAAAATTTGCATAAACAGAACAGAAAAGAACGGAAAAGAATGGATGTGGGTAGTATGTAGCGGGGATGTTAAACGGATGTTCATAGGAAGCCTAGTGGATGAAAGTGGATGGAAGGGGATGACACCTCCGAAGGGGTTATGGGGGATAATTGCGAAGCAGACGCATAGCGGGTGAAGCAGATGCATCATGTACACCTAAAGGAAAGGGGATGCCACATGGATGTATATCGGATGCAAACCGTTCACTGCGCATCCTTTCTATTTCTGTGCTACAAACGCTGTGTAGATGTTCCATGTACCTTTTGTTTCCTCCCTCTTTCCGTTTTCAGCTGCAGCGGATGTGAGTTGCGAGGATGCCCAGAGGATGCAGAGAGGATACAGTGGATGTTTAACAGATGATAAACGGACATAGAACGTTTGTTGCTCATATGTCGTGGATTTACATTGTACACAGCGAAAAGTTCATCCGTTCACAAAGTTTTGTGCAGCTCAAAACTTCTTGTGTGGATGAAATCGCAGTGGACGGATGCTCGACGGATAGAGCGCATGAAACACATATGCAATGAGTCCACAACAGATGCATAGCGTTTTCCAATGGATGGCAAGCTTTTTTTAACATTTTACATCCTCTTTACATCCATAAGTGCAGTGGGACCAGGCCTTAAGTGATGCAGGATTTGACCACCATAGATGGGTGCCTATTCAACCATCTTTCTTTCTTTCTTTCTTTCTTTCTTTCTTTCTTTCTTTCTTTCTTTCTTTCTTTCTTTCTTTCTTTCT
>BLBF01000002.1:50280583-50335402 GCA_015471245.1 Laticauda colubrina
TCTTTCTTTCTTTCTTTCTTTCTTTCTTTCTTTCTTTCTTTCTTTCTGAGTGACAAGAGGCCATTGAAAAGCATATTTGCACTGGTGGTCTGTTAATAATATATACATGTATGTATGTATGTATGTATGTATGTATGTATGTATGTTTATTTGATTTGTAAATCGCTTAAAAATAATAGGTATAAGTATAAACATAAGTAAGAATATAGAAAATAGGTACGATTAAATGGGGACAATAGGACAGGGACAGGAGACATAGTGGATGTAGATCTAGCTGTCCTCTGGAACATCAATATACTCATGTTCAAAACCAGCCCAATGGACAAAGGCATGGAAAAGCTTCTTCTACATCCCATATCCTCAGTTTTCAGGCAGATTGTTTTGGTCATAAGTTTAAGTGTCTTCCAAAAGATAGCAGCAATAGCACTTAGACTTATATATTGTTTCACAATGCTTCACAGCTCTCTCTAAGTAGTTTACAGAGTCAGCTTATTGTCCCCAACAATCTGAGTCCTCATTTTACCAACCTCAGAAGGATAGAATATTTATTTATTTATTTATTTGTTTTGTCAATCACTTACAAGATAATAGGTATAAGTATGTACAGAGTTACGAATGCATGAAATGGGTACATATAAGAAAAATTAAAGAAACAATAGGACAGGGATGGTAGGCACATTGGTGCACTTATGCACGCCCCCTACAGACCTCTTAGAAAAGGAGTGAGGTCAATAGTAGACAGTCTAAGGTTAAAGTTTTTGGGGTTTGGGGAAGAAACCACAGAGTCAGGTAGAGTATTCCAGACATTGACCACTCTGTTGCTGAAGTCGTATTTCCTGCAGTCAAGTTTGGTGCGATTAACCTTGAGTTTGTATCTATTGTGTGCTTTTGTATTGTATAGTTAACTTCCACAATGTGATATTCTCTTTGAGTTGAACAAAACTCAAAACATATTATGCAGTGAATCAGGAAAAAAAAAAAGCAAATACTAGCAACAAGTGAAGGGAACTGGTAACAAACATTTGGAATCCACGGAGCAGATGAAATGGAACAGATGAAATGGTACATTCACAAATAATAAAAATAAGAACAATGGCCACATAAAGCTCTGTTAGAAAATCAATCTTTATAAAGTGTTAAAGTTATAAAGATTAACTTTCAAATACATATTCACATAATTACATCAATTTGCAAAGTCTGGCAAGGAGAATTAATCTAGAGCAGAAACCTATAGTTCGCATAGCTGTGCACCACAGTGAAGTATTTTGTATAGTTAACTTCCACAATGTGATATTCTCTTTGAGTTGAACAAAACTGAGTTAGACCTGCCAAAAGAGTAGAGAGCATTTTTATCAAGACAAATTCCTCGCGTGTCCAATCACACTTTGCCAATAAAGAATTCTAAAATCTAAAATTCATTTTGACTCTTTTTTTCAAAAAATATAAGTTTGGGCTGCATGTTTCAGAAATAAGATCCTGGCTATCTATTTGTTCAGGTAAGAAAAGTGGAAGTCAAGCAGTATACACATGATGATCAAAAGGCAGAGGAATAATAGATCAGTTACTCCCTGCTCTTCCTCCATAATAAAATATCAAAGAGGAGATATGTTGAACAGAGAAGCAATATCCAGGTAGCATGGAAATTATAGACAATTTCCAGCTTGTCTTATAATCAGTTAACAATCAATGGCAAAAGCAAAAAAAGACACAGAGAAGTGATTGATGTGATATAGAAAATAGCTCTGCGGCCAAGTTTCATAGAAGAATAATTGATTTCCTTGTAAGTTATACAATATTAAGTTGTCAAAAACTTTATCGAAGGAAGTGGGAGAAATCTGATTCAACCTCCCTTAGCTCCTTCATTTTTCTCTCCTTCTTAGGTCCTATATTGTTACCTAGTGATTGAAAGAGTTAGCATTATTTTTGTGTGATAAATATGGGTTCCTTAAAATTGACAATCTTTAGATTTATCAACATGAGGAGACGCTCAGAAACCATTCCTCACATATCAACTTTTGGAGTTCCAAGCTACTGGTTTGCATTTTTTCTTGTATTATGTTCCTTAAAAAATTTTTTTCTTGTTCTCAGATTTTAACCAAGTTTTCTGCTGTCCTATATTTTTTTCCTCATTGGAATTGTCTATAATTGTGTTTTTCATATCTTATTTGTAAAAACTCCTAACCCCAAGAATGAAGGGGAATATATGTATCCAAGGATAATGTTGCAGGGTCCAATCTGGATCTATCTTCTGAGCTGTCAGAATCATTCGGGAGCACATCTTCAGAGAACTTCTCTCTAGCTTCCACTGCAACTCCTATCCTCCTTCCATTTCTTTTCCCATTAATGACTTCCACAATTCCTCAGATATTTTCTAAAAGCTGCTCTTATGAATTCCTAAATACTAATTCAAATTTGCTCAAGTTTCTTTTCTCTTGAAACTAAGAATGCTAATTTCTTCTCCTACATCTGCTACTTCTATTTTTCTCAATTATGTGTTCTTTTATAGTTTCAATCAAGTCAAGGATGACTGATTCTCTTGTGCTTTCTTCCATCTTCTGAAGATGGAATTGCTGAAGATAATAATTACTTAATTATCCATTTTTTTGATGAAAAATTGGAGGAAAGTCTCACCACAATCCATACAACTCAACTAACTCTTCAGTTTATTGCTTATGCTAAATGAAAGTAAAATTGAAAAAAGAGAAGAGAATTTTCTGTAAATATTTAATGCTTTGCAATAGCTAATTAAAATAATCATTTCTCATAGGGTGAAATCCTTGGTCAAATTGCTTTATTTTATATTACCAACATCCAAATATTCTAGCTATAAAACTGCTATTTCTTCCTGAAAATAATACCCATTACCAGTGCTGTAATATTGTAATATTGCAGATTTGGTTGAAACCCAAACTTTGACTTGAATCAAAACCTTTCAGACCAATTCTATGATGTCAGGATCCCCAAAGTGAATTGTGAGATGAGACAGTTATTACCTTTATTTAAGATAACAGACCAGTGGTCAATAGATGCATCCTCCAAAAAAACAAAATAGAGATCAAAAGGGAGAAAAAAGTGGGAAAAGCAAGATTAGTAATTAATAGGTTGCAAGTTTCTCTGAAAACTTAATAATCTTATACATATCATGAAAGAAACTGGCACATGTAGACGATGATTCAAAGATTAGATGATTGGAGAACTACTCCAGTTTCCCCTCCCAGAGGTACAATAATGTAACAAGTCCACTAAGCTTGGCTCTCCTTCTAGATATTTTGGGAGACATATAAGCCAAAAGATGGTGGATTTTCTTCACATTAAATCAAGACAATTTAATGTGAAGAGGTGAATGTCATGTTTTGGACTCAGTACCTTTCCATTTCTTTTATAGAGATTTTTGCAACATTTAATCCATTTTTTTTATCCCTTCAATGTTTGTTTCTACATGCTCTTTTGTACAATTATC
Organism: Laticauda colubrina; assembly: GCA_015471245.1. Lineage (NCBI taxonomy): Eukaryota > Metazoa > Chordata > Lepidosauria > Squamata > Elapidae > Laticauda > Laticauda colubrina. The sequence goes on from BLBF01000002.1 coordinate 50,284,044, forward strand.
TCTTATCGTGTCTTCTTCAGGTGATTATTTCTGTTTCCCTTAATACATTCCCTTTGTTTTCATTATTATATTTTTTCTGTGTGAGAAGAAAGAGTTTTTCATAGGCATGTCTGCATTGGACTCAAATAGCAGGCATGACTGAATCTTGAATAATCGGCATGTATATAACAAAAGAGTGGGGTTTTGCTCATCAAGGGTCATGCCTATTATTTGGATAATATCAGTCTCCACCCCACTTCCCCCGAGTCATGCCTGGATTTTCTTTTCAGTGGAAATGGGTTGCTACTCTATGCTCAATAGCTATGGAACTCAGGTAAGAAGTATTCAAGTAATGTATTTGTTGTCTCAAACTTCAGTTACAGGGAAATCATTTTGCTGCAGTAACATCAGCAGTGTCCACATAATTTTTGATCATAGATAGTGCAGAATCCTGAAGTGAATATAGCAACTGCAGGAAAATGTAATTATGAAACAGAATCTCAACCCACAATCATATTTCAATTGGATGAGAGTTTTTTTCTTGAAAATGCATTGGAAACTAATATAGCATTATCTAATATGTATAGTTATTTGCAGTCCCTTGAGATGCTCTTTTGCAATTGCTATTAATTTCCTGCATATGTCCATGGATTATACACTAAAATTGAACATCTAAAATATTAAATTACACATTGCTCTTCTGGTGTGTATCACCTTCAGCAGCACTGATTTGTTAGCTATATAAGAAGTTAAGTTCAATAGATCCAGAGAAGACTAAGTTGAGCATAGTTAGCTATTCACTTGTAATTCTCTCTCCCTCTCCCTCTATTCTTCTTTCTTTCTCTCCCACCCTTTATTGCAGAGAGTCACATATATACATATATGAAAAAACATAGTCTCCATTGTTAAGCCTGGGTCCCCCAACCAGGGTTAGGTAGACAAGCTAAACAGAATGTGCAGCGTTAGTCAGATAGGCACACAGATAAATGAGTGAGCAAAGCTTGTATGTTTATTAACATACAGTAAAAATAACAGATACGCTTGTGCTATCAAGAATATATTTTATTCCAGTATAAGTTTATGGCATAGTCAAATAACAGTCCAATATTCATTTACCATGTAGTCAGTCCATTCAGGGATATTCATTTAGCAAAGTCCATGTAGAATATCCTATGTCAGTTCACTTACAAAATCAGTCCTTTGTTGTCTCTCCCGTTCGAGCAATGCAGTCTTGATTCCAAGCAGTAATCAGGGATCCTCAAAGCCAGAGAGAGAGTGAGAGCAAGCCGTAGTCTTGCTACTTTTATATTGTTTTCTTAACCACTCCTTTAATTGCTATTTCACAGTTAAAGCTGTATACACTCTACCATACACTAACTATGAGTCATAGTTATTATTTCACCTAAACCAGTTAGGGTAAACAATGTTATCCCTAACATCCATGCCCAGAGTTTTACTGTTAATTTCTGTAATTTCTAACCATTATGGAAATAAAATATAATACACAATTGTAGACTAATTTTATACAATACCAATTACAGCAGGACATACTGTACAAATAAAATTACAATATTAAAATTATAAAATATATCGCTAATAGCTTCTAAGATGAAAGAAATTGATTTCATCCTATTTAAATCTAATGTGTCCTTATAATCATCATGACTGAACAATCATTTAAAGAGATTTACAAGGAATTATCTGCTAACAACAATAATTACACCTTCTCTTTCCTAAAACAGTCAGCATGATCAATAGGAAGGGGAGATATTAATATACAGTTTTACTTTAGTTCCATGGAATATAGAAGATTGGAAAGTTAAAGGTTAAAGACAAATTCTGCTGTTTGAATTAAACAATGACCATATGAATTGATTACCATTTGTACAAATGCAAAAATAACTTTATACCAGTAACTATTGGACTCATCAGGTTGGAATCTCCTGCAGATTTACTCAACATTTCTCTTACTTTCTCAACAGTTTTCTTAAAGGGCAATACATTTTCAACCACACAATACAAAGGCATAGTATACAGACAGAAGCTGTTCTAGGAATATAGTCTTCGATCAATAGAAGAAACATCCATAAAACATAAATCTTACCCCTGGATAAAAAAAAAAAAGGCACCAGCTCCTACGTAATTATTTTCTTTCCCTTTTCAGAGTAAATGAAAGAAGGGTTAGGGTTAGAGAAAGAGAAGAGAAAAATACATCCAAGGGTGTTGATCGGGATGTGTCTGTGAAAAGATCAGAATAGTGGAAGTTACTATACAATTGAAGCCCTGCCTCTTGATCATGTGATTGAAGCCACCATTCTGATTTTTTTTACCCTCCCTTTTTTACCCTCCATAAACAAAATTTATGTTGCTGAGTGAGAAATTTTTTAAGCGGGTTTTGCCCCACTTTACGACTTCTTTTGTCAAATTTGTTAAGTGAATCATTGCAGTTGTTAAGCTAGTAACCTAGTTTTTAAGTGAATCTGACTTCCCCATTGACTTTGTTAGCCAGAAAGTTGCAAAAGGTGATTACATGACCCAAGGACACTGCAATCATCATAAATATGAGTCAGTTGTCAAGCAGCTCAAAAAATCATGCATTATATGTTTCACTGCACCCATCACACAAAGGGAGATACATGTTTGGAATGGAATGCTATCATATTTCCCCTTCAGAACTATTCATGGAAAATCATTAATATGAAGAAGAGAGAGAATGTCCCATAGATAAATAGGAACAGAAAAGGTTACTATTACTCTGGTCCTTCTGTAAATCTCAAGTCAGGCCAGGCTGATTAATCACTTGTATAAAAGACAAAAACCCATGATTGGTAACTGTTTCAGAGATATTTTTTACCCAGAGAAACAGAATGACCAAGGGAGGCAAAAAAGCAATTGGAGTGGGAGCAACTTCTAACTTCCTGCCAGTTTCCCTATTGATTTTCCTTGTGGGAAGCATTGAAAATGGCAAACATGTGACCAATGGCTTACCAATAACCACAACTTTGCCAAATTTCAACCCTACAGGACCAATGGATCCTGCATTTTGGATGCATTCCTTTAGTTAGGACATTTGAGGTACATTGAAATATTATGGCCCTGTGATGTACCATTTCATCCAACTGAAGGTTACAACAGATACAAAGGAGAGTTTTGGTAGCATATCAAAAAGTTTACAATGTATCAGATCTCAGACTATCTGAGAAGTCTGATTTATCAGTGAGAATTAGATGAGATCGAGCTTGGGTATAATTTTAACTAATATTTTGATTGATAGTTCTTCATGTGTTGATAAACATCTGAGCTCTGGCTCAGTGTTGTGCTTGATATGAACTGAAGAATAGACAGCATAGTGTTTAAGAATTTGGAATGAATTATCTCCAAGTTTTTTATTTCTTTATTGATACAGATTTCCACATTGTAAAGTAAGACTAAGTGCGTTTGTCATAAATCAAATCTGTACAGTGGAGATGTAATTATTTCCACAATTGTTGGCAAATCTAATGATAGCACTGGAAATTTATTCCCACAAGGTGAAACAGCTTTTATTTGCTTTTTCCAAGCACTAGAAAGTGAAAGAAAATTCTTAAAGATTGAAAAGTTTTAAATGCTCAATATGATTGCCATTAATTTTCCATTTGTAGAGGCCATTATCACATTAGACCATTAGTTTTATGAATAAATCTAACATTGTTTTTCTGTAATTAATTTCTAATTTTTCTTCACCCTCATTTCTTCACTCTCTTAATGTATTCACTCGAACTTACTTCTTGACTTTAGCATGGATAATGTTGCCAGCTTAAATGATTCCCAGATATTTATAGTGATTATCTTCATCCAGTCTCTTGATATTATTTCCATAGGTATCTGGATTCCTTCAGCATTCACTATTTTCTGCTCTTGATAGTAATGGTGGCACATTTGTCCTATCCAAACTTCACTGCAATATCTTTGGCTGTATATATGAAGTGTTAAGCAGCTATTCTGTTTCAGATAGTGTTTTTCCATACAGATTCCGATCATCCATTGAAAGGAGTGGACTAGCCTGGCAGATGTTTTTGATGTTTGATAGCCATGGCCTGAGCTATTCAGTTGTTATTGACAGAGGAATCAGTGCATTACGAACAACAATAGTGATGATAGTCTCATTGAAAGATTCCTCTTCTCAGCCTTCAAGATTTTCAGCCTTCAAAACTTTCGCCCTTTGCTTTGCATCTTTTGGCTGTCATAAGTAACGGGGGGGGGGGAGGAGAGGGGAAAGTTGTGGGAAGTGAGCTGGAGGTGTTACAAAGTGGAACTGTATAAACTGGGGGGGAGAACATTCTTGCTTAAGCCCATGTCACACTGCACCAACGGATGCAAAGAGGATGTAAAACGGACAAAAAAGCTTGCCATCCATTGGAAAATGTGATGCATCTGTTGTGTACTCACTGCGTACATCTTTCATATGCTCTATCAGTCAAACATCCATCTACTGCTATTTCATCCCCTCAAAAAGTTTTGAGCTGCACAAAACTTTTTCAGTGGATGAACTTTCTGCTGCATACGATCTACATCCGTGACACATATGGGCAACAAACGTTCTACATCCGTTGTCATCCGTTACGCATCTGATGTATCCTCTCGGCATCCTCTGGCCATCTGTGCAACTCACATCCACTGCAGCTGAAAGCAGAAAGAGGGAGGAAGCGAAAGGTATGCGGAACGTCCACACAGCATTAGTAGAACGGACATAGAAAGGATGAAAGCGGATGCAGCTCGGATATAAAGCATTGAAATGGACAAAACATTCACATATGGGATGTATCTCAGATATTTAGGATGTCTGGAGGATGTCTAGAGTATGTGGAAGGACACCTAGCAGAAAACCAACATTTTCTATAAAAAGGGGGAGAAAATCACCTGGATCTCACTATCAGTCCAGCAGCCCTGGTGTGCAGACCTCTTCAACCTTGCTCTTGCTCTTCCACATCATCCATTGATCTCCACCATGGATCATCACACACTCCTTTTGATAGCCGCCAACATTCAACACCAGAACCAAGCCCTCTTCAGACTGTTTCACCTTTTCTACGCAAGGAAAAGGAGACGTCCAAGAGCTGTCTGGGTCCGAAGATGGATCAGGAGAAGAGTGGAGTTTGGACTCTATGACAAGCTGATGGTGGAGCTGAGGAATGAAGACCCTCGTGCATTCCAGCACTTCATGAGGATGCCACCAGCCATGTTTGATGAAGTTGTGGAGTGTCTGAGACCCAGGTTGACCAAGCCAAGCACCAACTTTCATCCCAGCCTAGACCCTGGACTGAAGGTGGCACTGACTCTGCACCACCTGGCCTCTGGAACCACATACAGAAACATGCAGTATGCCTGGAGGGTGCCACACAACACCATCAGCATTGTGGTCAGAGAAGTGGTGCAGGCCATCATCAAAGAATACCTGGAGGAGCTCCTCCAGTGCCCCACCACTGAAGAAGGCTGGAGGAAAGTTGCAGAGCAGTGGTATCAGAGGTGGAACTTTCCCCACACCGTTGGAGCCATAGATGGAAAGCACGTGGCCTGCAAAGCTCCACCCAACTCAGGGTCCAATTATTTCAACTACAAGGGCTTCTTCAGCATCATCCTCTTTGCCATGGTTGATGCTGACTACAAGTTCATGTACATCGATGCTTCAGTCAACGGGTCAGCTTCAGATGCCCAGATATACAATGCCAGTGACCTCAAGGAGGGGCTGGAATGCAACCTCATCATGGCCTTCCCAGATCCAGAACCCCTGCCCAACGACACACAAGATGTGCCCAACTTCATCGTGGGTGATGACGCCTTCTCCCTCAGAACCTACCTCATGAAGCCCTACACTTCAACATACCTCATCCGTGAAGAGAGGATCTTCAACTACAGGCTGTCCTGGGCAAAATGGGTGGTGGAGAATGCCTTTGGCATCCTGGCCAACAGGTTCCAGATACTTCTCACCACCATGCAGCATCACCCAGGGACTGTGAGTAGCATCGTGGAAGCTTGCTGCATCCTGCACAGTCTCATGCACACCCACTACCCAGTGTTGCAGAACAGGCTTGTGGACCTCCAACAAGGCAATGGGGACATGGAGCCTGGTGAATGGAGGCAAGGACAAAACCTGATAGACACTGTGGATGTGCAAGGCCCCAACAGAGCTTCAGGTGAAGGGAAGAAGCAGCGCAACCTCCTGAAACACTGGTGCAACTCACCAGCTGGAGCAGTGGAGTGGCAAGACAGGATGGTAGATGCTTAATGGATGCTTCCTTCAGCCTGTCTCATCACATTGATGAGATTGTGCCATGTATGTTGAGTTGCCTTACAATGAATAGGGCATTAATAAAGAGTTTTGTTTATTTTGAAATGTGTTGATCAATGATTAAATTGTTATTGATAATAAAGGGTCATATGTGTGGCAGCTGGGAGGGTAGACCATACAGTCCCACTATGCTGGCACTGGAGGTTTATCTATCCCACAACCATCCTTACCCATCCCACAACTATCCTTACCCATCCCACAACTATCCTTACCCATCCCACAGCTATCCTTACCCATCCCACAGCTATCCATCCCACAGCTATCCTTACCAATCCCACAAGCATGCAAAGGCTTAACCATTTTTTAAAAGTTTTCACCAACACTTTATTAAGTAAAAAAAAATGAACCAAGTGTGTGAAGCAAAGATAACCTTTATTAACAACAAACTGTATGACTTTATTAAAAAGCAATATGACCCAACTAAAGTGTCTTAAGCAAAGATAAGGTGAACAGGTAACAACTCAGTCTCTGACACTCTTCTCAGTCACTCTGAGGCGTGCCCATGGTCTCAGATGTAAAGGGGCCAGGGACTGTGGAGGTGGCTGTGGCTGGAGTGCTGGTATGAGGTGCCATTGGGGTGCCTGGCCTTGAGAGTACAACAGGAGATGGTGTGTGCAGGAAGCTCTCAGAGAGCTGACTCAGTCCCATGAGGTTGAGAGGCCCTTCCTCAAGTACCTGGGATGAGGCCCAAGACTGATGACAGATGTTCTGAGGAAGGGCTTGGCTTTGGGCTGGAGGAAGTAGGAGTGTAGTGGGGCTGTCTGGTCTGCAGCTGGGTCAGGTGAGGCATCTGTGGCATCTGTGGCATCCGAGGAACCTGGGTGTGGACTGGGAAGGGCTGCCTCTGCTGTGGGAAGTCCTGGTAGTGGTAGGCTTGGTAGGCGAGGGGCTGCTGAAATCCATGGAAGGGCTGTGACATTGCCTGGGGTGGAGGAGCAGACCTGGAGTGGGTAGGAGCAGGTTCAGTTGGGCCTCGAGGGTGGTGCAGAAGAGCTGTGATCCTCTCCTTCATTGTTTGGTACTGGGCCTCGGGCATGCCCATGAGGGTCTGGCTCACGTATGTGATGAAGGGCTTGCGGTTGGAGGATGGTATGTCGAAGTGGACCAGCTGGGAGAGGAGATCTGTGCTCCAAGAGGACAGTGTGGGTCTGTCCCTCCGGTCTGCCTCTCTGCCTGCTTTCTGTGGAGATGGAGCTGGGTGTGAGTGTGGGTTGGTCTCTGGTGGCTGCTTCTTCTTGCTCCATCTGAGACAGGGGATCCTCCATGTCCTCTGGCATGGGGAGTGCAGCTGTCAGGGGGGTCTCTGTCGTGGGGCCCTCCAAAGACACCTGCCTGGACACTGTAGCTGTCTCCTGGCTGGAAGAGGAGTGGCTCTCTGTGGGCTGTCTGAGGGAGAGGGTTGACAGAGGGGCTTCTCCTCGGTGGCGGATCTCACCCTCCAGAAAGCTGCACCTGGCCATGACATAGGTCTCCCAGTCAGTGAGCTTGACAGCAGCCTGCCCGGATTTCTTCAGGTGCAGCTTGCCATACCAGGTGTGCATGTGCTTCCACCACCAAAGGAGTACAGCTGAAGTGTAGCCCAGGCTCTCCACCTTCTCTCTCCATGCTGCCTGCTTCCGCTTGGTGTCGTGATAGAGCCTGTGACCCTTCCTCCACAGGTACTCGTTCTCCCTCAGCCATTCCAGCACCTCCTCCTCATGGTCTTCAGAAATGGAATACTGTTTCCTTTCCCTCTTCTCCTTTCCTTGCCTCTTCCTCCCTCTGGTAGGGGCTTCAGGGCCTTTAGCAACATGGCTTTGAGGGTCTTGGGGCTGGTCCATCACAGCAGCAGCAGCAGGAGAAGCACCAGCAGCAGCAGCAGCAGGAGAAGCACCAGCAGCACCAGTAGGAGAAGCACCAGCAGCTTCTGAGTCAGCGCCAGGGGGTGGGATGGTGGTTCTGTCCTTCTTGCCAGGGCTGGTAGGAGTAGACACAGGCTTCCTCTTCTTCCCCATGGTGTTCTCTCAAGATGTCTCTGGCAGCAGGTCTTTCCTCTGAATGCTGACTGCTTGCGAGCTGCCTCCTTTTATATCCACGGAGCTTACGCAATTCATCCTCCCCTCATGCACAATGAATGCTTTGCATCCGCTACACATCTGCTATGCATCCTATAGGCGTCTGTAATGCATCCGCGTCATCTGCTACACATCCGCAATGCATCCGCTCCTTCCACGATGTGTCCACTTTGCTGTTCTCCCCCGGAAGCCCTGCGGATTTGTCATCTGCTTCCATCCGCTTCCATCCGCTAGGCTTCCTACAAACATCTGCTTTACATCCCCGCTACATCCTCCCCACATCCGTTCCTTTCCGTTGTTGTCCGCTCTGTTTATGCAAATTTGGGGCACTTTTGAGAGCGGATAACAACGGATGGAAAATTTGCTCGTCCGCTGTGTCCTTTTTACATACGTTTTGCATCCGTCAGCCAGTGTGACCTAACCTTTAGGTTTCTATTCCTTGCTTAGCTTTCTCTCCTATGCTATGCGCAACTGCAAACCTTTATCAAACTATGCCAATGTCAAAGGACAGAAGCCTCATCACCACTGGAGATGTACACATGATGATATTCACAACTTTTAATTTGAACTATTGGGGGTGGGAATATTGCCATTACTTTGTATATGTGATTTACGCCCCCATTTTCTCAGATTCAGAATTCTTTTGTTGCTACCACTTGACTTCCAGTAAAAGATATCTTTTCTCTAATTAAAAGAGTCTAAGTATTTCTTTCTTGGATTTTGAATGGAGCACCAATTGACATTATTCTGAATCTCACCCTACCAGCCCACCCGGAGAGATAACACAATTTCTTCCGAGGGGGTCTGAACATCATGTCAACTCCAGCCAGTAACCAAGAAGACCTGGGAGCCACTGGAGGGCAAGATTCACTGCTGATAGAGGAAGAAAGGGAAGCTGACTTGTTAGCAGAACTAAATCTTGGAGAGAAACCAGTTGTAAAACCCAAATGGTCCTTGGGAGTCAGCTGGAAGGGTCCTGAAGAGAAGCCTCCCCCAGGATCACCACTACCCATCAGCGTGGAAGAGAGGAGCCATGGCAAGAGAGGAAAAAGAAAGACTTTTTACTAAATCAAGCCAAGCGCCTCATAGATGAAGCCCTCGGAGAGCCTCATGCTTAACAAAGGTATGAGGGGGAGGAAGGGAAGGCAGCCCCAGCCAGAAGACGCAGAGCAGCCAGCCCCAAAAATCAACCTGGACTATCGCAACAGGCAGCATCAGCCCTGGGGCCCCCAGCAGGAGGAGTAATGGCCAGAAGACGTAGAACTCCAAAGTTGCCTCCGTTGGAACTAAAATATGGGGGGGATCCCAAGGAGTTGGAATTTTTCCTGGCACAAGTTTGGAGCCATATGGAGGAATATGGAGGGAATTTTCCCTCAGAAGCAGTCAAAGTCAGATGTGTTACCAGGGCTCTGGAGGGAACAGCTGCAAAGTAGATGGTGACTTTGCATAATGATAATGCCCCCAACTGATGAATTATGACGTGTTCATGACTGCACTGTGTGGGCCAGGTTTGAAGACCCACTGGCAGAACGTAAGGCCAAGATTAGGATGAAGACCTTAAATCAGGGGCGGAGATCAGTGGCTGACTACACCCAGGAATTTGGAGAGCTGGCATGTCAAATTCGAGGCTGGTCCCAAGTAGCCCTGATAGAAGCATTTAAAGATGGCTTAAATGAGGATGTATACCAGAGCTGCATTGCCAGAAGAGACCCCAATGATCTGCAGATGTGGTTCGTGCTGGCAGCAAAGGTGGAAATTGATCTAACCCGCAACAGGCGCTGGGGGGGGTTCTGGTTGGAGCAAGTCCTCCTCCCCTACAGCCACGAGAAGCCTTCAAACCCCAAAAGGGAAGGATGGTGGCGAGACCCAAGACCACTGCCTGTTTCCAATGTAGGAAAGAAGGTCACCGGGCTGCAGACTGCTGGGTCAAGTTGGAACCAAAGAGGGTGCCAGGAGGAGGGAAAAAACCTGAAAAAACCCCAACGAAGCCTTGCGAAATGGCGCTTTAAGCGGAGGAGGTTGTAGAGATCGCCCCTCCAAAAGGAGAGGAGCTGGGAACTCTGATCTCCTCTGAAGAGAGAGAATTCGATTCAGAAGACAACTCACTGGTAAGTCCAAACAAGGGCCCACATCAGGAGCCAAAGGGAAAATGCTGGCCTTACTAGAGTTTGGGTGCACAAGGTGCGCAGTCAGCACAGAAGTAGTAGAGAAAATGGGCTTAAGACTATAAACCTTGAAAATGCCCATAGCCTTTTGCTAATAGCGGGGAGCGGCCCTGCACATTTCATAATGGAACCCATAGAAATGACAAAGGGGAAGCATAGAGAGACTTTGTGTTTTATTGTGGCCCCTGGAATGGAATGGCTGCTAATACTGGGTTTGCCCTGGCTCCGGAAATGGAACCCCCACTTTGATTGGAGGAGGGGGTCATTGCACATAGATACTGACCAGCGGCCGGAAGGGGAGGGGTGATCTAAACTGAAACTCAAAAATCCCACTGAGCTGGCCTCCATGGGTACTGAGAAACTGAAGGGGAGGAGAAAATTCCAAAGGAATATTGGCACTTAAAGGAAGTATTCAGTGAGAAGGCTTTGGATGAACTGCCTCCTCGTCGTTCAACAGATTGTAGTATTGAAATTTTACCAAGGGTGAAACTCCCGAAACTGAAGCTATACTTGATGATGTTGCAGGAACTAGAAGAGCTGCAGTCATTTATCAATAAGAATTTGGAACGTGATTTCATCCAACCTGCTTGACCCCGGGTAGAGGCCCCAATGTTGTTCCGTGAAAAGAAAGATGGCTCCCTTCGCTTATGTGTTGATTATAGAAACCTGAACTCTATTCCTGTGGAAAACGTGTACCCCCTCCCCTTGATGATGGACATATTGACCCACCTGGCCAAAGGGAAAATTGTTACAAAGCTCGACTTGAGAGAAGTGTACTACCGGGTTCGAATTAAGAAAGGGGATGAATGGAAAACCGCTTTCAACTGCCCGCTGGGTTGTTTCCAATTCAACGTTCTTCCATTTGGCCTACAGGGGGCCCCAGCAGTATTCATGCAAATGATCGATCAGGTGTTACATGAACATTTATATAAAGGGGTTTTGGTTTACCTTGATGATATCCTTATCTACACGGAGACTTGGGAGGAACATGTGAAACTTAGTGTGGTGAGTTTTGGAAAAATTCCGAACCGCTTAGCTTTATGCAAAATTGTCCAAGTGTGAATTCCATCAGGACAAAATTGACTATTTGGGTTATCGCATCTCACATGAGGGCATAGAAATGGATCCAGGGAAGGTTTGTGCCATGTTGGAATGGGCCCCTCCATGCACCAGGAAACAACTTCAGAGTTTCTTGGGATTTGCCAACTTTTACCGACAATTTATCCCGGCTTTTGCGAAGATAGCACTGCCTGTCACAAACCTCCTAAAAACCAAAGGGGAGGTGAAACCAAAGCCTAGTAAGCCATTGGAGTAGTCCATTGAATGTCAAGCTGCCTTTGAAAAGCTGAAACTACTGTTTGCTGCTGAACCAGTACTCAAGCACCCAGACATGGATGCTCCTTTTGTGATGTAGCAGTTGGAACGGTGTTACTGCAAGCAAATGAGATGGGGACTTTACAACCATGTGCATATACTTCCCGTAAATTATCTGAAACTGAAAGGAGATGGGCCATCTGGGAAAAAGAAGCTTTTGCAGTTTGCTGGGCCTTGTTAACTTGGAGACATTTCTTGGAAGGAGCAAAACATCCATTTGAGGTGTGGACTGATCATAAAAATTTGGAGGCTTTGAAAACGCCCCAGAAGCTGTCCCCCAAACAAATTTGCTGGGCACACTACTTTAAATGCTTTAATTTTTCGTTGAAGTACATTCCGGGGGGAGGAATTTTATGGCGGGTGTTCTATCTAGACTACCTCAATACAATACTACTCACCAGGAAGTGGTACGGCCGATTATCCCAACCAACCAGTTGGCAGCACCAGTGATTACCAGAGCCCAAAAGAAGAAGATGAAAGTTAATTTATCGAATGATTTGACTGCACAATTAAGAGAGGCTCTAAAACTTGATGACAATTATTTGATGCTCACTCAAATAATTGTACGGTTAGAGATGGATTGGCATGGGTGAGAGCCAAATTATATGTGCCAGAGAAAATGAGGAGCCAAATATTATAGCAAACTCATGACTCTAAAGCGGCTGGTCATTTTGGATTCATGAAAACTTTACACTTGGTTAAGCGGCAATTTTGGTGGCCTACTTTAAAGAAGGACATTGAAATTTATGTAGCTTGTTGTTCTATTTGTGCTTCACCCAAATGGCCTCTTGGTAAGCCAGCAAGCTTACTACAAAATGTGGCTAGACCAATGGCTCCATGGAAGAAAAATCTCTATGGAATTTTGTGGTGGAATAACCTGAAAGTGGGGGAAACACAGTTATTTGGGTGGTAACTGATCTGTTTTCCAAACAAGTATATTTCATACCTTATTCGAAGATCCCATCTGCAAAAACGTTGGCTAAACTGTTTATTTTACATATCTACATGTTACATGGGGTTCCTGAACACATAATCTCAGACAGGGGTGTCCAATTCATTTCGAACTTTTGGAAAGAGTTCCTGAAGCTATTGGGTTCACCCAGGGCTTAAGCTCCGCCCACCATCCTCAAACCAATGGGGCTTGTGGGAGGACTAATGCAGTATTTGCTGAGTTGGTGTATAACAATTCCATACATAGTAGTACTGGGTTTACTCCATTTAAAGTGGCATGGGGGCAAGACTTTGTACCCATACCCAAACTTCCATGTGAAAAGCCTAACATTCAGTCATTAGATGAATGGATAACACAACACCAGCTTACCTGGCTGGTTACCCGTAAAGCATTAGATGATGCACATCAAGCTCATAAGAAATTTGCAGACAAAAAGAGATCTCCATAAAAACCATATTAGGTGGGCAATAAAGTCTTTTTATCCACCAGATATTTGCAAACTACCCAAAAGTCAAAAAAACTTGGCCCTAAGTATGTTGGGCCTTTCTCAATTGAACGAATTGTGAACCCTGTGGCAGTCCAACTGAAATTACCAAAAATTCTTCGACAGATCCACCCTGTCTTCCATGTTAGTCTGTTAAAACCTGAACATACTTCCGATTGGAGACCGACCCAGATTGATCCTCCTGTACCATTGCAAATTGAAAGCAAACAACATTTTGAAGTTAAATAGATCTTGGATTCTCAGAAACAAAGGGGTCAACTCCAATATTTGGTTGCTTGGAAACATTTTCCTCCTTCCCAAGCTGAGTGGGTCAATGAAAAGGATATTAGAGCTCCTACACTGGTCAAGGCATTTTGTACTAAATATCCTGATAAACCTTAAAATATAAATATTTCAATGTTACCTGTATATTGACTATTACCTTCTATTTTTTTCTTTTATAGGACTAACGTCCTTTTTCTAGGAGGGCTGAATGTCAGCCTTCAAGATTTTCAGCCTTCAAGACTTTCTCCCTTTGCTTTGCATCTTTCAGCTGTCATAAGTAAGGGGGGGAGAAGGGGGGAAAGTTGTGGGAAGTGAGCTGGAGGTGTTACAAAGTGGAACTGTATAAACTTTGGGGGGGAGTACATTCTTGCTTAGGTTTCTATTCCTTGCTTAGCTTTCTCTCCTATGCTATGCACAGCTGCAAACCTTTATCAAACTATGCCAAGGTCAACGGACAGAAGCTTCACCACCACCTGGAGATGTCCACATGATGATATTCACAACTTTTAATTGGAAGAACTATTTGAACTATTGGGGGTGGGAACATTGCCATTACTTTGTATATGTGATTTACGCGCCCATTTTCTCAGATTCAGAATTTTTTTGTTGCTACCACTTGACTTCCAGTAAAAGATATCTTTTCTCTAATTAAAAGAATCTAAGTATTTCTTTCTTGGATTTTGAATGGAGCACCAGTTGACACCTCTCTTCATATTAACCTCTCGCAGTCTATCACTATTGTCCAGCTACTGTGTCTTCCATTATGCTCTTGATCTTTGCACAAGGCTTCTGATATTTTACTAACTCCTGTTATTTCTAGGCACTTTATTATTATTGACGTGCTTTGTGTATCCCATAATAAAGCCAAGAGTTCTATTGAAAGATTGCTTTGTTTATTGGACTGTGTTTTTGCCAAGTAGAATAGACTTTCGTTTGCCCAAGAGAAAAAGAAAATTTTGCTCTTTTGATTCTTCATTGATTCAGATCTTTTTTCAGTACCTAACTAATAATAAAAACATGATAGTTTCACCACTTATATTTAATACAGGCTTAAAATTGCTATATATCTACTAAATCAATAGATTCTCTTTTTTTGTGAAAATGCAACTATTTTTTATATCTGCAACTGTAAATGGTGAGATAAATGAATGTTAACATTCCTGTTCAACAGAGTGCAAAAGGAAGCTAATAAATAGAAATTCAAAAATGCTGGTCTGCTTCTTTTAAAGGTTATTGACATTGTACTGTTGCTGCATATGGGGATTCCAACATTTGTTTTCAGAAATTTGTTTCAAAGTAGATAAATAACTTTGATGACCTGTTCTTATGAAAGAGTGATATTCTTGTATCTTGGTTGGGAAGTACCCAAGGTTTAATCAAGCATTAGGATGTATATGAAGGGATATCTTCAATTTTAGAGAAGTTTCAAAATGATGGAAAAGGCGTATAAGAGAAAACTAGTCCTAATTCCAAAGAAGTACCATTCAGTAACACCTTTACTTCTCAAAATATTACCAAGAGAAAAGTTGACATGTACACTGGAAAGAATAATCATAGAATCATAGAGTTAGAAAGGACTTTGGAGTCTTCTAGTCCAGTTCCTTGCCTGGGACAGGAATTCCCAGATTATTCCAGACAATGGCTGTCCAACCTTTGTTTGAAAACCTTCAGGCTTGGAGCATCCATGTTGCAAGAGGCAGGCTCTTGGATGAACCATTGCCTGAAGATCTGCAGACACTTGAGATAGGGCAGTCTAGTAATCAACAATAACAATGATCCATGAAGATGAGGAATCTGAATTGTCCTCTTGGTGGCAGCTCAGAGGAGGCATGCAAGAGGAGGAATGTAAGCGCTGCCTCCTGTTGCATGGTGCAAGAATTCACCATGCAAAAGGAGAAAGCAGAACAAAAGGGGCCATACCCTCCCTAAGGAGTTCACTAGCACAGACTCTATCTGCCTCTTAATTGGCAACAATTACCCACACTCTGTATGCCTTGAGTTCTGACTTTGAAATTCCATGACTTGGACGTTTGGGTTATTAATCTTCTGCAATGCTTGACTCTTTGTTTTGTACCTTTTGCTTTGGATTTGAAACTTTACCGAAGTTCAGTTTGGGGACTTATTTCTTGGTGCGTAAGTGGGTAAGTACGGTAGGTTTGGGCTTGTGTTTTGCCTGATATAAAAGCATTTTTCTTATGGAACTACCAATATACGTTGCAACTACCTCTCTTATGTTGTTTGGGTGGATATGCCTGAGGACAAGACATTTTCACTGTTAAGCCTGGGTTCCCCAACCAGGGTTAGGTAGACAAGCTAAACAGAATGTGCAGCGTTAGTCAGATAGGCACACAGATAAATGAGTGAGCTAAGCTTGTATGTTTATTAACATACAGTAAAAATAACAGATACGCTTGTGCTATCAAGAATATATTTTATTCCAGTATAAGTTTATGACATAGTCAAATAACAGTCCAATATTCATTTACCATGTAGTCAGTCCATTCAGGGATATTCAGTTAGCAAAGTCCATGTAGAATATCCTATGTCAGTTCACTTACAAATCAGTCCTTTGTTGTCTCTCCTGTTCGAGCAATGCAGTCTTGATTCCAAGCAGTAATCAGGGATCATCAAAGCCAGAGTAAGCAAGCTGTAGACTTGCTACTTTTATATTGTTTTCATAACCACTCCCTTAATTGCTATTTCACAGTTAAAGCTGCAGACACTTTAACATACACTAACTATGATTCATAGTTATTATTTCACCTAAACCAGTTAGGGTAAACAATGTTATCCCTAACATTCACCTTTTAATGTTTTTCTTACCTTGGCTATTTCAGAGAATAGTCCTCTTTTCTGTAACATCTCTTCAAATTTTGGAAGACTGTCATCTCTTCTTTAGTTAAATGCACCATCTTTTAATCATTCTTCATAGGATTTATCTTTCAAGCCCATCACTCTTTTTGTTGCTTTTTTCTCGACACTTTTTCCAATTCCTCAACATCCTTCTTGCATTGTGGAGATCAAAAGTGAATATAATATTCTGTCTGAGAAGAAAAAAAACAGAAGCTTCTTTCATAGAAGAAAAATTTTGAGAAATGGCAAGGCAAATTTAGCCACAAAGTTGATAGAATGTGCCTCATCATGGAGTCAGATAAAATCAGAAAAGGCAAATTTAATCTGAACAAATTTGATACTCCCCCACCCACACTTTACTTAGCTCTACTTCTCCTGACAGATAAGTAGCAATATACCTGCTGGCAGATAAGCAGAAATATGTACCTTTCTGCTTATTTGGACATTTTTTTCTCCTTTGACATTTCATATCCTTGACTGAGATTGTCATTTTTCAATGGGGCTGACTGTCAGGCAAGTATAGAACTACAATCTTGATTTTAATTCTCTTTTCATTATGGACTAATAAATTTCAGCAGAGGAAATGAGAAAGAAGATAAAAGGATACGATTTTTCAGACATTTTTTTAAAAAAAGTTGTTCAGAAAGGATTAAATATACTTCTCAGTAGTTGATATAGATACACATAAACACATCTACAAGTCACTGCTTATGAATGTCACATTAGTCCAGAATATGTCATGAACATGATATACCTGTGCTTCATGCTTCAGTTATGGCCTTTAAATCTCTAAATGGCTCATCACCAAGATATCTCCAAGACAATCGCCTCTCCATTTTAGACCTGCTGTGCTCTTGGGAGACCACAACATTAGGGGGATAGAGAGCTTCAAATGCTGCTTCTTTGGTGAAACATTGATGTTATTAAATTCCCAGCCATCTGAAATCTGATCAGCTCCTACCTTGTAAATTTTAAGAAATTGTTAAAGAAATAATTGCTCAAAACAGCCTTTCATTTGTAGGCTGCCACCTGCCTACCTACTGTCAAAGTGATTCTCATAAGCTTACAGGAGGGGTAGGCTGCTACTTGTTCTGCCTGGCTCTATAGAACTGGTAACTTTGAAGAGCAGCAGACACAGAACCGGTTCTGTGTCTGCTGCTGTTTGGCCCTCCCACCCATCCGGGCTCTTACCTTACCGTTATTTCCTGCTTTTTCAACCTCAGCTGCTTTGCATGGCACAACTGAGGTTAAAAAAGCAGGAAAAAAGGCGTTTTTCAAATACTGTGCACCCGCGCACAGCGTTTATCAGCTGTCTGGGAGGCACAGCTATCAGTGTATTACACGCGCAAAATGTAAGTACAGAACTGGTAGTAACACCGATTGAATCCCACCCATGGCTTACACTGTTTATAAAACAAGAATAAACACATCCACAATATGTTAAAACCAATCCCAATTCTCATAATAATAATCATAGAAAATATTTAAAAACAAATGGAATAAAAAATAATAAACAAGAAAACAAGATGGCATGAAATGTGAACTTAAGAAAACAGCATCTAAAACAGCATCTAAAGTTCTCTTTCAGTACTCTAAACTGATGCCAATTGGAGCAGAAAATACCTAGATGTCATGTAGGGCTGTCAGCACCACCAGCTGAATTATATCCAGAAATGCATTGGTCGCGAGTGGCAAGTTCAGGGCTTTTACTGTTCTGAGATCGGTGGCTTTATTATTTTATCTGTGGCCTAATTTGGGAGGGGAGCTATTTCTTTTTTTGTTGTTCAAAAGGCAATTTTACCTATTTTTTATTGTTATCATTACAATTTACTGAGAATTCTTCAACTGCAATAGGCAAAAATAAAGCAACCAACCTATATAGGTAGCTGCTTTAAAAGGTTGTCGTGAAGTGCTACATTCATTCCCCATGTGCTCTGAGGCATTTTCCTTGTGTTAGGAATATAAGTCACCAAATAGGTATTTGGGTTGGAAATATATAAACCAGGATAGACATTTTAATATTGTATCTTTAAGAGCATGCAAAAAACTGAAATTGGGTGTGGTTTCTCAAATGGGCATAAGATGGAGCCAGAAACATGGGTTATTTAGTCTAAGTCTCAGAAGAAAGTGTGTCTGAGTATCTCTGTTTCCTTCTGTTGGAAAGTATTGCCGTGTTCCTCATAATTGATTGGTATTCATGGATTTCATGTAAGTCTAAAGCCCATGTCACACTGGCCAACGGATGCAAAAAGGACATAGCGGATGAGCAAAATGTTCCATCCGTTGTTATCCATTCTCAAAAGGGGCAAAAATTTGCATAACCGGAGCGGATAACACGGACGCGGGGAGGACGCAGGGCGGATGCAAAGTGGATGCAGAATGGAAGCCCAGCGGATGGAAGCAGATGGGAGCAGATTGCGCAACTGCAGGGCTTCCAGGGGGCCTCAGAAAAGCGGACGCGGAACGGATACAGTGGATGCAGAGCGGATACCGAACGGATGAAGCGGATGCACAGCGGAAGCCTAGTGGATAAAGCGGATGCACAGCGGAAGCCGAGCGGATGCACAGCGGAAGCGGAACGGATGCCAAGCGTTAATTGCGCATGCGGGGGGGAAGTATTACGTAAGCCCCCCGGATATAAAGGGAAGCAGCTCGCACATGGCCAGCATTCTGAGGAAAGACCTGCTGCTGGACACTTCGAGTTCCTTGCCTGCCCTGCCAGCCTGCCTTCCAGCCAGCCTTGGTGCCTGCCTGCCTGCCTGCCTGCCTTCCTGCCAGCCTTCCTGCTAGGCTTCCTGCCAACCTTCCTGCCAGCCTTCCTGCCAGGCTTTCTGCCAGCCTTCCTGCCAGCCTTCCTGCCAGGCTTCCTGCCAGCCTACCTGCCAGTCTTCCTGCCAGGCTTCCTTCCAGCCTTGGTGCCTGCCTGCCAGCCTTCATGCCTGGCTTCCTGCCAGCCTTCCTGCCAGCCTTCGTGCCTGCCAGCCTTCATGCCTTCCAGCCTCCATGCCAGCCAGCAACCCCACAACCATGGGGAGGAAGCAAAAGCCTCAGCAACCTGCCGCCATCCCTGGCAAGAGGGACAGGGCCAACCTCCCGTCCCCTGCCCCTGACTCTGCTTCTGCTGGGGCTTCTGCTGAAGCTGCTCCTGGCGGTGGTGCTTCTGCTGGTGCTGGGGCTTCTGCTGGGGCTTACTCTGTTGAAGCTGCTCCTGGTCCTGGTTGACCTGCTCGTGCTCCTGGACTTGCTCGTCCTTCTCATGCTCCTGGTCTTGCTCGTCCTGCTTGTGCTCCTGGTCCTGCTCGTGCTCCTGGACTTGCTGGCCCTGCTGGTGCTTACTCTACTGCTGCTGATCCTGGTCCTGCTGTTCTTGCTGCTGCTGCTGCTGCTGCTACTGCTGTTGCTGCTGCTGATGATGATGATGATTATGATCCTGCTGGTGAGAATGATGATGATGATGATGATGATGATGATGATTCTACTGGTGCTGCTGCTGCTGGTGTGGAGGAGCAGCCCCTACTACCTGGGAGCCCCTCTGATGAGGGCCCATCTGGTCCAGTGAAAGGGAGGAAGAGGCGTATGCGACAACGGTAGAGGAGGCAATACTCCATTGAGGAGGCGCACGAGGATGAGGTGCTGGAGTGGCTGAGAGAGAATGACTATCTGTGGTGGAAGGGACACAGGCTGTACAGGGACACCAAGCGGAAGCAGGCTGCTTGGAGAGAGAGGGCGGAGAGTATGAGTTACACTTCGGAGGTGCTCCTCAGCTGGTGGAAGCACATACACACCTGGTACGAGAAGCTGCAACTGAAGAAATCTGGCCAGGCCACTGTGAAGCTGACAGACAGAGAGACCTATGTCATGGCCAAGTGCAGCTTCCTGGAGGGGGAGGTCCGCCACCGAGGAGCACCAGGAGCCCCTCTCACAACCCTCTCTCTCCGGCAGCCTACTGCCACCCAGTCCTCTTCCGGCCGAGAGTCAGTCCCTGTCTCCAGGCAGGTTTCTGTGGAGCGTGCCACAGTGGAGAACCTGCGGACAGGTGTGGTAAGCATGGTGGAGTGTGTAGAGGACTCCCTGGTGCGGTGGGGGAAAGGAGACATCGAGTCCACCATACTCCTAGCTGTATCCACCACCACCCAGCTCTGCCTCCGCAGAAAGGCAGAGAGCCGGACAGCTGGAGGGGCAGAGCCATAATGTCCTGATGGAGAACAGGGACACCATCCGCACCAGCATAGATCTCCTCTCTCAGCTGGTCCACACCGACTTCTGATCCTCCAACCGCAAGCCCTTACTCACCTATGTCAACCAGACCCTCAAGGAAATGGCAGATCCACAGTACCAGCAGGTGAAGGAATGGATCACCAAGCTGCTTCACAACCCTCCAGACCCAGAGGAACCTGCTCCCACCCAGTCCAGGCCTGCTCCTCCACCCCAGGTTATGTCCCTCCCATTCCAAGGCTTTCCACAGCCCCTCACCTACCAGGGCTACGGCTACCAGGAGGTTCAGCAGCACAGGAAGCATCCCTTCCCAGACCAGGCACAGAGTCATCGGCTGACACCATTGCCACCTGTTTCACTGATGCCACCGATGCCACCCACGCCAATGATGCCACCGACGACAGCGATGCCACCCACGCCAATGATGCCACCGACGACAGCGATGCCACCCACGCCAGTCCTCACTCAGCTGCAGAGCAGACAGCTCCACTACACTACTCCTTCCTCCACCCCACAGCCAAGCCCGGCCTCAGTACATCTGTCATCAGTACTGGGGCTGACAGCCCATGGCATGGAGGAAGGACCTCTCAGCATCACGGGGCTGAGCCAGCTGTCTGAGAGCTTTCTCAACACACTGTCCCCTGTTGTCCACTCGAGGCCAGGTACTCCAGCACCACCCACCACCACAGCACCTGAACCCTTCATCCCTGAGACTGGGCATACCTCCAAGTGACCAAGAAGATTGCCAGAGACCGGGTAGCTGGCTACCTGTGGACTTTATTTGGACACTTGACTTGGGTCATTTTTTTTTTTACAGCTTGTTGTTCAATAAAGTCTATCTTTGATTCACACACTTGCTTCATTTGTTTTTTTTTAAAAAGTCTTCGTGGAAACTTTTAGAATTGACTTAAGCCTTTGCATTCTTGTGGGATGGGTTAAGATAGTAGTGGGGTGGGCAGGGATACCTGTGGAATGAGCAGGGATACCTTTGGGATGGGTAATAGCTGTGGGATAGATAAACCTCCAGTGCAAGCATAGTGGGACTGTATGGTCCACCCTCCCAGGTGCCACACCTATGGCCCTTTATTATCAATAATAATGTAATCAATCATCCACACATGTCAACATAAACACAACTCTTTATTAAACGTTCTGTTTATGGTAGGCCCACCCAACATACATGGCCCAATCTCATCCGTGTGATGAGACAGGCTGAAGGAAGCATCCATTAAGCATCTACCATCCTGTCTTGCCACTCCACCGCTCCAGCTGGGGAGTTGCACCAGTGTTTCAGGAGGTTGCACTACTTCTTCCCTTCCCGTGAGGCTCTGTTGTGGCCTTGCACATCCTCAGTGTCTATAAGGTTTCGCCCTTGCCTCCATTCCCCAGGGTCCATGTCCCCATTGCCTTGTTGGCGGTCCATGAGCCTGTCCTCCTCACAGTCTCTGGGCGATGCTGTATGGTGGTGAGAAGTACCTGGAACCTGTTGGCCAGGATGCCAAAGGCGTTCTCCACCACCCGCCTTGCTCTGGACAGCCTGTAGTTGAAGATCCTCTCTTCACGGGTCAGCAGTCTGGAAGTGTATGGCTTCATGAGGTAGGTTCTGAGGGAGAAGGCGTCATCCCCCACGATAAAGTAGGGCACATCTTGTGTGTTGTTGGGCAGGGGGTCTGGATCTGGGAAGCCCACGATGAGGTTGCCTTCCAGCCCCTCCTTGAGGTCACTGGCGTTGTATACCTGGGCATCTGAAGATGAGCCATAGCCTGAAGCATCGATGTACATGAACTTGTAGTCAGCATCGACCATGGCGAGAGGATGATGCTGAAGAAGCCCTTGTAGTTGAAATAAGTGGACCCCGACTTGGCTGGAACTTTGCAGGCCACGTGCTTGCCATCGATGGCTCCAACAGTGTGTGGGAAGTTCCACCTCTGATACCACTGCTCTGCAACTTTCTTCCATCCTTCTTCAGTGGAGGGGCACTGGAGGAGCTCCTCCAGGTATTCTTTGATGATGGCCTGCACCACTTCTCTGACCACAATGCTGATGGTGTTGTGTGGCACCCTCAAGCCGTACTGCATGCTTTTGTAGGTGGTCCCTGAGGCCAGGTGGCACATAGCGACTGCCACCTTGAGCCCCGGTTCCAGCCTGGGCCGGAAGTTGGTGTTTGCCTTGGTCAACCTGGGTGTCAGGCACTGCACAACTTTGTCAAACATGGCTGGAGGCATCCTCATGAAGTTCTGGAATGCCCGAGTGTCTTCGTTCCTGAGCTCCATCAGCTTGTTGTACAGTCCGTACTCTGCTCTTCTCCCGATCCATTTTTGGACCCAGACGCTTCTTGGCCACCTCTTTTTCTTCCCATAATAGAGTTCACAGAGCCTGTAGATGGCTTCGTACTGTTGCAGAAGGATGGTGGCTGCAAAAAGAACTGTGGTACAATCCACGGTGGACATGATTGGATGCTTTGGAAGAGGAAGAATCAGATGAAGTCTGCAGAGGTCTGCACAGGTGGGCTGCTGGTCTGAAAGTGAGATGCAGACGAGTTCCTCCCCCTTTTTATAGGCAGTATAGGATTTCCCTTTGCATCCTCTAAGCATCTTCTAGGCATCCTCTAGACATCCTTTATATCCGAGATAGGTCCCCTCTGCGAACATTTTTTCTGCTTTAAACGCTTTGTTTCCGTGCTGCATCCGTTCTGCATCCGTTCTGCATCTGTTCCGCATCCGTTCCGCTTCCTCCCTGCGTCCGGGCAGATGCAAGTTGCACGGATGCACAGCGGACGCCAAGCCGATATAGCGGATGTGTAACGGATGCGTAACGGATGCATAGCGGATGCATAGCGGATACGTAGCGGATGCAGAACGGACAAACTGGATACATTTTCCACGCAAAATTTTTAGGCATCCCAAAACTTTCGGAGCGGATGAAACGTCCATAAACGGATGCTGGATGGATAGAGAGGAAGCAAAATGGAGGCAGTGAGTACATCGCGTTTTCGAACGGATGGCAAGGGTTTTTGTCTGTTTTACATCCTCTTTGCATCCGTTGGTTCAGTGTGACATGGGCTTAATACTGAACTGTTTTTGACTGAATTTTAACTGAATTTGTTACTGGATTATCCCTGGATTGAAAACTGACCGATTTACCTGTGAATGACTTTGGATTGCTTGTTTGGACTTTGCTTAACGTTTCTGGAAGTAAAAACCTACATTTACTGTACAGTGTATCTGTGTGCTGTGTGTGTATTATTCAAACATTTCTCTCAAATACGTCTCCCTGTATTCACTCATTCTCCTAATGGAGAATTACCTCAACACCTTGTCTTAGAAATTCAAGCACAGCAAAACCCTAAGGTGTCCCCATATCCACATGTTAATGAATCACTTTCTTTCTATCTGGATTATCCCCAAATGGTCAAAATCTGTGTGGCATAAAAGAATCAAGCTGCAATCAGTGTGCTGTTCACATATGACTCTTATATCTAAATCTGTGTAAAACTGTACTTACCTCAGTGTAAGCTACAATCTAGAAGTATATGATCATGTTGTAACTAATTATGTACAACACTGAAGGCATGAATATTTTTCCTATAAATTCATACCTGAATAACCTTAAATTTGAACATCTATTATGTGTATCATAGATTAGTTATTAAAATAAAATGAGATGTAATTGTCAACAATGAATTAACTGTGCTTCTGTGTAGAATCACATTGTCATGCACGACAGAGGAAATATTAATGACTCTATTTCTAAACAACATTATGCATATCCATTAAAATCCTTTGCTTTCTGAGGATTAAAAAAAAAAACTAAGTAGAACAAATTTTACTGACATGGCACACCTGATCTGTGGTACAGTGATTTGGCAAAATTAATGTTGTAGAGTTAAAATGTAGCTAATGTGTTTCATCTATCATAATGTTTGAACTGGAGGTAGAGGAAAGGGAAGCAATCTTTAGAGGCAGGTTATCTTGTTTTATATGAAATTGATTTTTGATTAAGCTAAGAATCAAGGACCAGATATTGGAAGCAGATATTCTCATGCAAATTTCCATTGAGCCACAGAACAGAACAGCTCAAACGAGTGCATAATCATTCTGAGGCTATTGAAAAAGAAGTAGTCTATTATTTTGTCACTTGCTCAATTTATACACATTTAAATTTGGACCTAATGGGAAACATGTTATATACATTTTACAATCAATCCAATTTCTTCCAACTTACCATTTTCATGACTTCCTTTGTTAAGATCCATACATAAATGTCTCACAGGTTTTGAAATGTCTCTGAGGACAAGCGAGACCTTTTGCAAAGGATTAATAACTCTTGCCTCACTCTAAAATATATTACATATACTAAATGCATAGTAAGAAGATTTTAAATGCAGGATAAATGGTAAAAATTAACCTCTCTGTCTGTATTAAAAACAGAGAGCACAGGTTTATATTTACAATAGTTAGCCAATTTTGCTTCCTGATATCTATGAATAGAACTTAATCAGGAAATTTGAATTTAAAAGGTTGAAAACAATACAGACCTAAGCATGTTATCAAGAAACAACACATATCAAGCTCAGTAGAGATAGAACTGCAACCATAAAGTTCCTTTAATGATGATGAGTATTATCATCGTTAAGCTACTCCTTCAGGTGAATTGGCAATTGGATATAGTATTACTAAGAGTGTTTGGAAGATACAAACATTTGGAATGAAGGAAGATGGAAGGCAACAAAATAAAATAAAATAAAGCCTGCTGGATTTTCTTTCCACCAGACACTCCCCCTCCCTTTATAAATTCACCTGTTTCACTCAAAGATAATCCCATCCCTTCTTGGTAATCATCGCTTATTATTGAGAAAATAAATTCAGTAGCAGTGTTCTGCTACTCTTAACTGCTTATCATTTTGGAATGTAGAAAGGACCCTTTCTAACAAGGTTGTTTATATTTTGGAAAATGGTCTAGGTTTGAAAAGTATACCTCTTAGTAGGAGGCAGCTCTGTTACAGAAATCTGACCTTGTTATTCTCAAAGCAAAAATGAAAACTGGAGATCGTGAGGCACAGTTGTATACAGTTTGGCATCTTGTGAATTATCTGAATGGATTTTTTTTCTAAAGAAGGAAAGCAAACAATCAAACAATAATGCAAGGAGAATGGTTTTGGCCATAATACATACCATCTTGACTATTCCTAATTCTTATCTTTATTTATCTCAGGAAACTTAACAATCCGCAGTTAATGAAATTCATTATGAGAGCTGATCATTTCCCAAAAGATGAAAGAATGTTGTGTAAATTGGTAGAATCTGTACTTGTGTGGATATAATCTCTGTGAATGATCTAATAATCATAATTTCATCAAAAGCAGCCTTCACCAACCTAGTATCCTCAGATATCTTGAGCCTGCTATTTCAAGAATTCAGCAAGTCAAAATAAACCCATAAGGACTCTTTAAAAATGGACAATAGGGACTGTAAATAGCCACGGCTTAGTTAGCAACAAGGATAATAAGATCTAGATCAAAGCAAAGGGATATCAATAAGGGCATCTATGCCTTATGTTCTTGCTTGTTTAGTTTCTTATTTAGATTTTTGAGATGGTCAACTATCTTTATTATGATAGGCACAGGGTTGGGCAATCTGCAGCTCACAGTCTACATGCAATTTTCAAGAATCTCAGTTGTGGCTTGTGGCAAACAGAACCTACCTCTGGATGTTGTTATCACAATATCTGATTTATGGTATTTATAATTGTGAGGCTATTTGAGAAATTTGTGGAGATATCAGTGGGGACTACCCTCACTCATGCTTATTAACCTCTCTATCCCTCTTGCACAAAACCCAATTTTTTCAGATATGTCATCTTGCTACTGTGTTGCCTTCTCTGAAACCAGCCATCAGAAATTCCCTACTAACGGGACATAGAAAGAAATAGGTTGTTGAAGAGCTTGGAAACCCTTCCTTTTAAAAATGTTGCTGAATGACAACTCTGTGCCTAGAAGTCCTGGTCAATAGTTAAGTGATGCTGTATATTATAGTTCAATAATACCTGTAAAATAGGTATTATTTTAAAAGAGCCTGATTCCTGTAAAAGAGCCAGATTCCTTACTTTTTGACTGTACTGTCAGGCAAATATATCCTAAAGTCATTAAAAATAGAAGTAGGGTTATCTATCTTAGTAATAACATATGGCAAGTATAGTATGAAGTATGAATATGCATATTTAATATTTCATTGATCAAATGAACACTTAGCAAAATACCATAGTTTGTTAATGAAGTTAACATAGAAATTTATTCTCAGGATAAGAACTATGGAAACTACACAAGATTGCCTCAATAAACTTGGAATGAACATTAAGAATCTACACAATAGGCCACATCTTTTACCAAAATCCTGAAGATTTCAGTAAATAGTAAGTTCCCTTGAATAAAATTGATTTTCTTCTGCTCATCATACATGTGATTTTCTTTTTGCCCAAAAAGAGAGTGACAGATTCAATGTGAGAATGTTATCAGGTACATTTGCAATCTTTATATGTATTTTGCTTCTTTGATTTAACAGTATGTTAATTGAGGTTAACATACTGCCTCTAGATGGTTTTTATTTCCTGTGAGGATTATTTTTCATTAATTGTCAAGATTTGGTGTAGGTATTCAGTTCTTATGTTTATTACAAGAGAAGTGAAAATAAATTAGTAATTTATAACATTCCCAATATGACGCACTGGTAAGTAAAAGTCGACTGCTTTCTTTATATGTTACTTGTATCAAAGTACAAAGAATTTTCTTTTGTGAAAATGATTATCAAACTCTTATTTCAAATGAACTATTCAAACCATTTGATTTTAAAGATGAATCAGTGTATTCCAGTGTTCAGTTTAGAGTATGACATTTCAAATATAAACCCATTATTTGGAATAATCACCTGGAGCTCCAAGTTCAAATGAGCTAGTAATTATATTTTGGGTCTCTTGTTCTATTAATTCTTATTTTTCATACCAATGGCAATTTAAAAAGTTATTACAGAAATCTTATTTATCTGTATCAATATTACATATTAAATACAACATCGTAGTGGATTCTAAAAATCTAGACATTTTCATGCACTTCAACAAGTAGCTTTAAAAATTCTTATGATCTGTACTATCTACTACTATAAAGAAGAATCATCGATTCTCAGTCCAAGAAATGATGGCTCATACTAATTGCTTTCCACAACGTATTCTTTAGTTGTGTTTGGGACCACCAATTTCAGCATTCCAGGCACCTTCAGATGGCAAAGTGAAGCTCACTGCTAGTGGCTCTACAAAATCTAAACTCACTGCTAGTGGCTCTATGAAATGTTTAGACAGAAATAATTCATAGTCTGAGATATCAAGGATAAAAGGGTCTGAATAAACTATATTAGTTTATGATGTAATTTTAATGCAATTTTAATGGGCCCATTAGTAATCAAACTTTTCAATGACTTGAATGAATTCTGAATGTTGCAGAAAAAAAATAATTAAGTAGATTTTATGTAAAGCCGTTGATAGGTTCAATTGAGCCACATTATGTATTTTGCATCCTGAAGATTAATCTCTTTCTGAATTTGTGTCAAGTATTGCACTCTCTGGGTACTGTCTGAAATTGTTTGCAGATTTCTAAGCAAATATTTTCCTTTTCCAAGACAATGTAAATCAATTATCATTGTCAAGCCTTTTCTTTTTAGTGTTAATTAATTTTATTCATTTTGTGCAATGTACTGTTAAATAAATATTTGTTTTATTATTATATAATTCAAAACTATTTTAATTTAGTAAAACAGCATCCTGATATGGTACATAAAGCCCCAAAGAAAATTTAGCATTCATAAGAAGGGTAACTATACTAAGCAAGACTGCCATTACAGTGAGTACAGAATCAGTTTACCTTTTACAAGGTAAAATTTATTTACAATAATTTAAAACTCACTGTTGGATCCATCCTTCCAAAAATCCCCAGAAAAAGACAATTACAATAGGCTTTCACCCAGGCAATAAAACAAAGCAAAACAAAAACAAGAGCAGCCACAAAATCACCTGTCCCCAAGACCTAGGAGAATAACGGGATGTTCAAGAGTTTAAAAAAGAATTAATAATAATGATGATGATGATGATTATGCCAAATATCTGAATAGAAAAATGAACATCAAAGAAAACAAGGCAATGCAACAATTATACAGAGTTCCCAATTAACAAAGTTCAATCTAATTAAACTAGTGACATATTATTAGTTTGAATAAGGTAATAAATTTCAGAATATGTTCACTGCATAGAAGAGGCTGGTTTGAAAAAAAATATCTGGGTCTTCTTTAATCTACCAACTGATGTCATTAGTTAAACCAGAAAATTTTTGAATTACTTGCTAGCTGAACTCACCTTTCTAATGGATTTCTGATAGAATGATAAAAACCTGTGGTGAACTTTAAATGAATTCACCACAGATTTTTTATATGTATAATTTTTTTTCCCGTTATGTGGAAAAATCCTTGACGAATCAAGAGATAAATTATGTCTTTTCAGGCAGGGCTGTTGAAACACAGTGTGCATATTGTGCACTGCAGAAAGATATGGCATTGAGTGGGAGGATGTTCAGTTACTTTGCTTCATGCTTTATTTCTCAAGGGACTGGACAAAGAATGAATATTGCAAGTCATCTGCAAAAGGTCTACTCAAGACTGCAATCTTTTGCAGCAATTCTATCCACACTTCCAAATTCAAAGGATAGGCACTCAATCATGATGATGATGATGACGATGACATTGACAACAATGATGATTATATTTTTTTTCCATTGTCATGTTTGGTTCTCAGAGATTGCCCAAACCAGTACCTGCAGGTTTTTTGGCAAATGTTTTTGACCATTGCTTCCTCCTAGAACAGAAGGAAAGTGACTAGCCCATGATTACTCACCTTCCTTTGTGCATAAGATGGTATTCATGATTTCATGGTTTCTAGTCTGGGACTTTACACCAAACTAACTCTCATAAATCCTGACCGTTATTTTATTTCAGTACATTGATATCTATATGATATAATTTTTATTTTTATAATTTTATGTTGGTGTAATTGCAAATTCTTGACATTCAGTTATTTAGATAATTTAGAGTAGTAGAAATAAAATTAAAAGGTAGATATTATATCACTATTAGTTACAATTTAGAGTATCAATGTTATAATTAAAATTATCTGACTTTTTCATTCAAAGTTAAATATATCATTGGAAAGGAAGAATTCATTTTGACTTGCATCAAGTTGTTTATTATATAATAAATATTCTGATCTTTAGGTAAATAATTTAATACGATAGTCTTAATATTAAAATTGCACAAATTTTATTCCCAGTGATGTAATCACATATTGCATTAAATTATTATATTTGTTGATTTTTTCCAACATAAAAAAATTTGGCTTCACTTTGTACCAGAATTTATATTTCTGGATAAGATTGCAATATTCTATGTGACTGCTGGAGGAAAGCAAATTAATATAGACAACTCTTACTCTGGATTAGTGGGCACCATTTTCTAAAATACTAGGATGCATTTGTGTATCTTTAAATAAAAAACTGTGACAAAAACTTCACTAAACAATATCTTCCTTAAACAGAACCTTTTATAATATCCTAGTATCCTTAAACAAAAGATGTGAGAACAACCTCACACAATTTATGACTGGGGGACAGAAAAATTAGTCACAATTGAAGTGATCTTAAAAAGAAAGGAAGTGTGGTAAGCAGCAATGAATAGAAAAATTGCAGCTATGGTGACCACATTGAAACAGTCAAGGGACACCATCCTTATATCTCTGCATTGTTAAATTGTCTGGATTCTGTGTTTCCAACACATCTGTAAGATGGGTTCATATTAGTACAGGAAAGCAGACAAGTGACTTAACAAGTTTTTTTCTTTTTTCTTTTAAACTAGATTTTGACTTTGACTGCTATGAAAAGATATGTAGAGAAAACAGATCACTCATATAAACATATGACAATAATATATGGACAATATGGACAAACATATGGACAATAATTATAACCCCCAAGACTGTAGTTTTCAGTGGTCAAGGCAAATCTCTATAATAATCATTTTTACTGAATAATATTTGTTTGGACATTAAGTCATGTGTAATCACAACTATTTTAAAAAATACAATGATTGTGAATTATATTATAAACAGTTGCAACTGCAGAAATATGTATCCTGTCACAATCTCAGCAGCTTCCGTGATGGAGCTGGAGCTGGCCCACAGGGTGCTTAGATGTGGCCTGCAGAGCCGCCCTGGAAACAGCAAAGGACCAGACTGCAGTGCCTCTGCCAGCGAAAACAGAGATCAGGAAGGTTGCACACAGACCTTGTGAGCTCCATTTTTTGCTGGCAGAAGGTTTCAGGAAGCTGTCTCAGCCAAAAACAAAGTTTGGGAGGGCCACACATGCCCCCCTCAGCTCTGTTTTCACTGGCAGAGGGTTGTAGGAGACCGTTGCAGCTGAAAACAGAGCTCGGGAGTCCGTTTTCACTGGCAGAGTGCTCTAGCCACCACAGTTGCCCCCGACACAATTGACATCGAGCTGGCTATGCCCACCCTGGCCACACCCATCCCAGCCCTTTGAGGTGAAACACAACCCTGGTGCAGCCCTCAATGAAATTGAGCTTGATACCCCTGGAGTAGAGAATGTTTTTGTCTATGCAAGTATGAAGGATGAGGAAAGAATGTAATCTAAGCTAAGTGTACTTTCAAAGATAGATTCCATACCAGCTGCTGTTCTGTTACCCATTATATATAGAAGGACTTTGTTCAAATTACAGAACAGATGGTCCCTGAAGCTTAACTCTGAGACAATCTTGTGAATGTGCAAATAGGTGCAAGGATAGTGACGTTAGCATTATACAGAATTTTGATTTTTGAACAAAACACATGTAAAAACAACACAAATCATTACAGAGTTAAATATTGTACTTCTCTTAGGAATGAAAATCTGGATATTTTGATCTCACCTTGGCAGACATCAGTTTGTTGATATCCTAGCTTTTTTATTTTCTATTCTTAAACCTTAAAAAAGAAACCTCATACTTTCCAAACATAGGCAAGACATCTGTGGTCATGAGAAAAATTCTGATTTACTACTAAACTTTCTGTATTTTTCACATATTAAATAATTATACAACCTCTTGCAGCAACATATAGCTATAATGAAAATTATTTTTAACGAAGTTGAAATTAATGCTGTAGAATCTTCTGAACAATCTTTGGAAATATTTTTTTTTGTAACCAACAAATGTTCATGTAAAAGGAGTATGTCCTTTTATCTCAGATATGAAAAAGCTGTTAACTAAGACCTGTGTTATGTTTGTGGTTTATTGGTTTTATTTTAAATGTGTGCTTGGTCTGTGATATGGGTGTCAAACTCACATCATGTATCACAAACTCATGTGATGTATCGGGACTTTTTTCTCCTTTACTAAATTGGATGTGATACATCTGGCCTGCGGCCTGGGAGTTTGACAGCCCTGATCTATGACCATAAGAAACTTTCATGTGAATTCCAATTTAGATTGAGTGGCCATTTTGGGTGGGTACTCACAATGGCCTTCTACTTTAGCAAAAATGATCTTATGTTCCTGGCCTGTCTGTTTTCTCCTGCTTCTTCTGATCAGGTTCTCAGTTTAAACATGTATTTCTCCTTTATCTCTATGTCATGCCCCTGATGGAGACTGACTCTGAGGGAGAGGAGGAACAGCCGACAGGGAGTGGAAGTGTGGCTCCAGAGGTTGTGGAGGACATTGGGGAAAGGCAGCGGCCAGCTGGACAGTCAGAGGGGGACCCAGGCCCATCCTCTCTCCATCCTTGGGCACACAGGGAAGAGAGGATAAGGGAGAGACATGATCTACTGGAGAGGAGAGGGCCTTGAAACTCTTCATGGGCTGCAGCTGTGACAACTGGATAAGAGGACAGACATGTGTACGGGCAAGTGCTGGAAACAATGTGTGAAAATATCTTATTTATTTTTTAGCTTGATCTCCTGCTACTACTGCTTGTTTCTCCCAGCTTACCCCACTATTCTCCTCTCCTTATCATTCATCTTTCAAATCTTTCTCTATCTGTTCTTCAATTATGAACTGGGTGCTTTGTCCTATTTTTCTCATCATTCCTGCTCATCTCTCAATCTTTGAATTCCAAGCTACTGTATCTCTGTCATGATTTTTCCTTATTCCCTCATTTTCTTCTCTCTGTTAAATCTGTCCCTTTGTGTCTTTTCTCTGTTTCCTTTCACTCAATTCTTTTCCTCATTATCTACCTAACTGCTCTCACTTCCCTCTTTCTATTCTTATTCTGTCCTGTTTTTTTTTTCATTATTCTCTTTTTCTTGTAGGTTTCCTCTAAATTCCTCTTCATATTGCTGATTACCTATTATTTTTGCTTCCTTTCAGCTCAGTCTTCTTTCATGCATTCATCTGTTGCTCTTCTCCTGTTTTTATTTATTCTTCACTGTACATTCTTCATTTTTATAATCTTCTTGGGAAAAGTGCTCCCTCTCTTTCCATCAAATTTTCTTTCTGCTTGCAGTTTGGAGTTGCTGTTCAGCCATGGTTTTATCATGTTGGATTTTATTGATAATAGTTTTGTTTGAAGCTTTATTGGTATTCCAATTTTAATTATATTGTAAAACAATGAGATTCACTCCTGATCATGACTGTCTATGAATGAAATGAATGAATGAATGGATAATACTGTGCTTGAAATGTTATGCAACTAAATGTGAGTTTCATAGAAGGCAAACTAACACTGCAATCAGATAGTAACATAATATACTGAACGTTAAAATATTCAGTGATCCAATTCAAAAGATATAACTACACTCCTACATTTTATTGTTTTCCAGCTCCATGAGAAATTAAAAAGACTGAACAAAATTACTTAGCAAAATCCACCTAAATAAATTGAAGGTCTTTCTATATTAAAACTAAAAGACTATAACAGTTTCAGATGTGTTTCAATTCAATAATTTAAACAAGTCAAAAAAAATCAGACATCCTAGCATTAATATCAATTTTCCCTGCTAATTTTTGCTGTTTTATACTTAAAATTCCACATTGGAAAACCAATACCAACATGCTTATAGTGAATCAATAGAATATTGTTGAAAAGCTTATCTATCTCAAAAGCTTCAATATAACATATTTTTGTAAATCTGAATCTCTCTGGGAATTGCACAAAGTCATCTAAAAGTCCAAATAAAGAGAAATAAAAGTTAAGAACAAAGAAGAGAGGCTGTATTCTAATAAAACCTGTTTTGAATAGGCAACAATAATTTTCAATTCCTCGGTCTTGTTTTGCAGCTCAGTGGAAGTATTAGCTGCAATTGAACTGTGTTATAAACTGCAGCTTTTGTTTCTAATATTAGATATGTCTGAAGAATGTAATTACTTTCCAGAGGTAATGCTTTTCTTTCTTTCTTTCTTTCTTTCTTTCTTTCTTTCTTTCTTTCTTTCTTTCTTTCTTTCTTTCTTTCTTTCTTTCTTTCTTTCTTTCTTTTTTGACAGGAGCAAACAGCAGGAATTAAGCTCTTTTCATAAGTAGTTTGATTGATTAATGGCAGTCACTGTAAACAAAAACCTGTTCTTTATTCCCTCTGCAAGTTCCTTTTCAGGGGAAGAAAAGACAACAAAAGAATCGAGGATATAAAGCTCAGCTTGAAGTAGCAATATGTTTTAGAGAAACATTTAAGTTTTTCAAAGAAAAATGATTTAACTTATCTTCATGAATGCCAGGCCACCATTTACAGAACAGATGCAAAGAAGTGGATTGACAAATCCATCAATTTCTGCATTGTTGTTTTGTTTTACGTTAAAATTTTATGATATGTTTGGAATGTACTATAATGTACATTATTACATTATTTTTTAAAAAAATATAGCTATAAATAGGGTAATGGTTGTTGAGTTTGATGAATCTGAAATCACTGAAAAATAAAATCAGTGAAAGAAACATAAAAATTTACAAGCCACAATGCTATAAAAATGGTAGAATATGCGTCACAATCTCATAACACAGTCCTTAACTTTTTGTACTTGTTCTTAACATCAGACACAAATACATAAGCCATGTGGATTGCATTATGAGGCACGTTTGGTCATTAACCTCCCAGCCATCTGCAGAGTTGTTGGATAAATAATATGACTTATAGAAATGACAATAGAAGTACAAGTTTAGCATCACATCTAAAATTCAGTAGACAATTCTGGTACTCACAAACTTTCATTATAGTTGTCACACCCCCACACTATGATGGAGCCATGACACCGAGGGTTTCACTGAGTCCGAATGTTCTATCACATTAGGAAGTACCTGATAGCCAACTGACGTGGGGTTTGGATTGACAATGACAATTGATGACGAGCCCTGATAATGTCAGATGCTGAACTATCACAAGTTGTGAATGGCTATTGGCAAAGTGAAGAACATGCTAAACGTTAAATTTATGACTTCGGGGTGGATAGTCACTAGGTGGGCATAAGGGCGATGATGGGATATAGGAAGTATAACATTGCAAGGGTACAGTAAAGGAGGACACTTAATGGGTGAATGTATGGTATCTGGGCTGTCATGTAGTGACTGGGTATTAAGTGGTAGCATTCACTGGATGGTGGATAAACTTATTACATTATTGACTTGTGTATAAATACAGCTCTGGCTGCAAGGTGCGCCAGAACTGACTTTAATATCATCTTGATGCTCATTGTTACCCGAATCCAGAGCAGTATATGGACAAATAAAGATTCATTTTGTAGTTACCATGAGAGATTTGTTTCCCTTTCTTTCTGGAATTAATCCCGGGAGTGAAATTACCTAAGCCCCGTATGGATGCAATGGTTCCCAAGGAGAAGGAGGAGATGAGGAATTATTTAGATAAAAACCTAGCCCGTGGCTTCCTACAACCTGGAAGATCACATACCTCTGCCCCATTGTTATTTAAGGAAAAGAGGGATGGAACTTTGTACTTGTGTGTGGATTTTAGAGGGCTTAACATTGTATGTATGGAAAATGTATATCCTCTGCCATTAATTAGCGAATTACTAGCCACAATTCACTTGCATTGCATTAACAGAACTGCTAAAAACAAAGAATCAGAAAACAAAGCCAACACCTGGACAAAAAAACTGAGTGGTCCACAAATTGTCAACAAGCATTTGATAATCTGAAGACATTATTTTCCCAGGCACTGATTCCTAAACATCCTGATCCCATGAAACAATATGTTGTTCAAACAGATGCCAGCGACATGGTTGTGGTGCTGTCCTTCTACAAATAAATGAACAAGGAATGTTGCAACCTTGTGCTTATACTTTCTGTAAATTCACCCCAACAGAGAGAGGATTGGCAATCTGGGAAAAGGAAACATTTGCAGTGAAGTGGGCATTACATACATGGAGACATCTGTTAGAAGGAACAAAAGAAGTTTTTGAAGTCTGGACAGAACACAAGAATTTGGAGGCTTCACAAAAGTTCCGATGTTTATCTTCCAAACAGGTTAGATGGGCTATGTATTTCAAGCGATTTAATTTTCATCTGCACCACGTACCAGAGTGCTGAAATTTCATGGTGGATGCCTTGTCTCACTTGCCTCAATACAATGAGACCTGAGATATGATTGTTCAGCCTCTGATCTCAGACACCATACCCAGAAATATGGGACAAGCCATACAGTTAAAGGATGTAAAGCAGGATATGTTGCGAGAGGCCACTCGAACAGATAAATGGATTCGTAGTAATGCCAACTCAATTTCCTATTGAGATAATTTGGCATAGAAAGGAAACAGGATTTATGTACCAGAGAAATGTAGAAATTATATTTTGGAAAAGTGTCACGATGATAAACAGGCCAGACATTTTGGGTTTCTAAAAATCCTTGCATTTAGCTCGGTGTCAATTTTGGTGGCACACAGGCAATGGTGGGATATGGAAAGTATAGCATTGCAAGGGTACAGTAAAGGAGGGTGGACATTTAATGGCCAAATGCACGGTATCTGGGCTGTCACATAGTTACTGGATATTAAGTAGTAATGTTCACTGAATGGTGGATAAACTCATTACGTTATTGACTTGTGTGTAAATACAGCTCTGGCTGCGAGGTGTGCCAGGGCTGACTTTAATATCATCTTGATGCTCATTATTACCTGAATCCGGAGCAGTATATGGATGAATAAAGACTCATTTTGTAGTTACCATGAGAGCTTTCTTTCACTTTCTTTCTGGAATTTGGCTGAACAGCTGAGAATAGATGTTCATTCAAAGCTTCTTGAGTGTGTACCACTATGCTGCATGTACTTCCAACTTGGTATAGTACAGTCACATTTTGTCTTTAAGGTAATCTCTAGATTAGATGTCCAAGGATATAACCAGTAATGGGATTCAAAAAATTTTGCTACCAGTTCCTTGGGCATGGCTTAGTGGGCATGGTGTGGCTAGGTGGGCATGGCAGGGGAAGGATACTGCAAAATCTCCATTTCCTCTCCACTCTTGAGGGAAGGTTACTGCAAAATCCCATTTCCTCCCCTGCTTTCCAGTTCCATTCTCCTGTGCAGGGCAACAAAAGAAAACCCAGCTCATCAGCTGGGACTTAGGAGGTAGAGAATAGATGGGGCGATGCCAGTCAGAGATGGTATTTGCTGGTTGTCTGAACTACTCAAAATTTCTGCTGCTGGTTCTTCAGAACTGGTAAGAACCTGCTGAGTACCACCTCTGGGTATAACAGTATGTGGGAATGACTGTGGGAGGCTGGACAAAGGGATATTGGCTAGGGAACAGTCAAACAAGAGGGATTATACCCCATAGCTAGGGTATAGGAGGAGCAAGAAGTTCAGAAATGCTCTTCCCTAAATTATCAGATTGTAAATGTGACAGCAGGAGAATTGTCCTTTCAGACTTGCAAGATTCTGTTGTTAGCTTTACAATAAAGTAAATTCTTCTCTGGCCATATTTCTTTTCTGGTTTTCTTGGTAAAGCCCATGTCACACTGGCCAATGGATGCAAAAAGGACACAGCGGACGAGCAAAATGTTCCATCCGTTGTTATCCGCTCTTAAAAGGGGCAAAAATTTGCATAACCGGAGCGGATAACACGGACGCAGGGAGGACGCAGGGCGGATGCAAAGCGGATGCGGAATGGAAGCCCAGCAGATGGAAGCGGATGAGAGTGGATGGCGCAACCGCAGGGCTTCCGGGGGGCTTCAGCAAAGCGGATGCAGAACAGATACAGCGGATGCAGAACGGAAGCCGAGCGGATGAAGCGGATGCACAGCTGATGCACAGCAGAAGCCTAGCAGATGCCTGGCGTTAATTGCGCATGTGGGGAGGATGCATTGCGTCAGCTCCGCGGATATAACGGAAGCAGCACGGAAGCAGGTCACCATTCAGAGGAAAGACCTGCTGCCGGACGAATTGGCTGCCTTGCCTGCCCTGCCTGCATGTCTGCCTGCCAGCCTTGCTGCCAGCCTTGCTGCCAGCCTGTCTGCAAGCCTTGCTGCCAGCCAGTCTGCCTGCCAGCCTTGCTGCCTGACTTCCTGCCAGCCTTGGTTCATGTCTTCCTGCCAGCCTTGGTGACTGCCTGCCCGCCAGCCTTCCTGCCAGTCTTGGTGCCTGCCTTGGTGCCAGCCTTCCTGCCAGCCTTGGTGCCTGCCTCCCTGCCAGCCTGCCTGCAAGCCTTCCTGCCAGCCTTGCTGTCTGCCTTCCTGCCAGCCATGGTTCCTGCCAGCATCCCTGCCAGCCAGCAACCCCACAACCATGCTGAAGCTCAGCAAGCCTCAGCCATCTGCTGCCAGCCCTTGCAAGAGGGACAGGGCTACCATCCCGCCCCCTGGCCCTCACTCTGGTTCTGCTGGGGCTTCTGCAGCACAGCCTCGCTCTTCTGGGGCTGGGGCTTCTGCTGCTTCTGCTTCTGGAGGATGACAAGCACTCCAGCACCAGCCACCTCCACAGCACCTGCACCCTTCACCCCTGAGACTGAGCGACCAAGAGGAGTGCCAGAGACTCTTTTTTGTTTTATAGCTTGTTGTTAATAAAGTCTATTTATGATTCACACACTTGCTTCATTTCTTTTTTTTTATAAAGTCTTGGTGGAAACTCTTAGAAATGGTTAAGCCTTTGCATGCTTGTGGGATGGGTAAGGATAGCCTTGGGATGGGTTAGGATACCTGTGGCATGGTAATACCTGTGGGATGGGTTAGAATAGCAGTGGGATAGATAAACCTCCAGTGCCAGCATAGTTGGACTGTATGGTCCACCCTCCCAGGTGCCACACCTACGGCCCTTTATTATCAGTACTAATGTAATAATTATCCACACATGTCAACATAAACACAACTCTTTATTAAACGCCATGTTCATTGTAGGCCAACCAAACATACATGGCCCAATCTTATCCATGTGATGAGACAGTCTGAAGGAAACATCCATTAAGCATTTACCATCCTGTCTTGCCACTCCACTGCTCCAGCTGGGGAGTTGCACCATTGTCTCAGGAGGTTGCGCTGCTTCTTCACTTCATGTGAGGATCTGTTGGGGCCTTGCACATCCTCAGTGTCGGTCAGGTTTCGCCCTTGCCTCCATTCCCCAGGCTCCATGTCCCCATTGCCTTGCTGGAGGTCCACAAGCCTGTTCTGCAAGACTGGGTAGCAGGTGTGCATGAGATTGTGCAGGATGCAGCAAGCTTCCATGATCCTCCTCACGGTCTCTGGGCAATGCTGCATGGTGATGAGAAGTACCTGGAACCTGTTGGCCAGGATGCCAAAGGCGTTCTCCATCACCCGCCTTGCCCTGGACAGCCTGTAGTTGAAGATCCTCTCTTCACGGGTCAGGAGTCTGGAAGTGTATGGCTTCATGAGGTAAGTTCTGAGGGAGAAGGCGTCATCCCCCACGATAAAGTAGGGCACATCTTGCATGTCGTTGGGCAGGGGGTCTGGATCTGGGAAGCCCACGATGATGTTGCCTTCCAGCTCCTCCTTGAGGTGACTGGCGTTGTATACCTGGGCATCTGAAGATGAGCCGTTGCTTGAAGCATCGATGTACATGAACTTGTAGTCAGCATCAACCATGGCGAAGAGGATGATGCTGAAGAAGCCCTTGTAGTTGAAATAATTGGACCCTGAGTTGGGTGGAGCTTTGCAGGCCACGTGCTTGCCATCTATGGCTCCAACGGTGTGGGGGAAGTTCCACTTCTGATACCACTGCTCTGCAACTTTCTTCCAGCCTTCTTCAGTGGAGGGGTACTGGAGGAGCTCCTCCTTGTATTCTTCGATGATGGCCTGCACCACTTCTCTGACCACAATGCTGATGGTGTTGGATGGCACCCTCCTCTAGGAGGTCCCTGAGGCCAGGTGGCGCAGAGTGAGTGCCACCTTGAGCCCAGGTTCCAGGCTGGGGCTGAAGCTGGTGTTTGCCTTGGTCAACCTGGGTGTCAGCTGCTCCACAGCTTCGTCAAACATAGCTGGAGGCATCCTCATGAAGTTCTGGAATGCCTGAGTGTCTTCGTTCCTGAGCTCCACCATCAGCTTGTTGTACAGTCCGTCCTCTGCTCTTCTGGTGAACCATCTTCGGATCCAGACTCTTTTTGGGTGGCTCCTTTTCTTCTCGCAGTAGAGTTCACAGAGCCTGCAGATGGCTTTGCACTGTTGCAGAACGATGGTGGCTGCCGAAAGGACTTTGTTACAATCCATGATGGACATGACTGGATGCTGTGGAAGAGGAAAAGCCAGATGAAGGCTGCAGAGGTCTGCACCGCTGGGCTGCTGTTCTGAAAGTGAGATGCAGGTGAGTTGCTCCCCCTTTTTATAGGCAATATAGGTTTTCCGCGAGGCATCCTCTAGGTATCCTCTTGGCATCCTCTAGACATCCTTAATATCCGAGATAGGTCCCCTCTGCGAACGTTTTTTCTGCTTTAAACGCTTTGTTTCTGTGCTGCATCCGTTCTGTATCCGTTCTGCATCTGTTCCACGTCCGTTCCACTTCCTCCCTGCTTCTGGGTGGATGCGAGTTGCACGGATGCACAGCGGACGCCAAGTGGATATAGCGGATGCATAATGGATGTGTAATGGATGCGTAGCAGATGCGTAGCGGATGCAGAACGGACGAACTGGATACATTTTCCGTGCAAAAGTTTTGGGCAGCCCAAAACTTTTGGAGCGCATGAAACGTCAATAAACGGATGCTGGACGGATAGAGAGTAAGCAAAATGGAGGCAGTGAGTACATCGCATTTTCAAACGGATAGCAAGGTTTTTTGTCCGTTTTACATCCTCTTTGCATCCATTGGTTCAGTGTGACATGGGCTTAAGGGTGATAATGGGATAGTGTAAACATACATGGGGTAAAAATGGATTTCAATTGTCCTTTGCACACACATATAAACCTATCAGTATAATTCCTGCCATAATTCATAATAATGCCATAAATAATGGACCTAACTGTTTAAAGAGTATCTGCTTGAATATTTTTTGGTTGGTTTTTTTAAACACATGTTTAAGAACATAAATATGAAAAAGAATGAATACAAATACTGTATAAAAAACATAAGCTAGTTTATTGTTCATGATAGAAATCTAAAAAATGTGATGGATAAAAAGTTAATGAAAAATTCTGAATGGGAGATAATAGATCTTGAAGGAAAATAGACATACAATAAGAAGAAAATAGAAGTGTCCTCCTATATAAGATAGTCCAATGTATGATTGATATGTAAGAAGCAGAAATTTACAATTTTGTGCGTATATTCAAGGGACTATCTTCATGTGATGAAACATGCTACTGAACAATTTATACTACTGAATGAATTAGATTTGACAGCACAAAAGCATTTTTGAATACGTTTTTCATTTTGGCAACATAAGAGCACTTGTGAATAAGTTTTTCATTAAGCATATACCATTAACAGTCTCCTAGAAGTAGCTATAAAACATGAAAAACCATAAAGGTGTACACGACCTTTAATATTCTGAAGGTCATACATGCCTATTTAACAAGCTGATTGATGCTTTGTGGCTACAAGCAAGCATTAGAAAAAAAATCTAATTACTAGAGAGGAATAGCTAAATAATTTTTTATTTCAAAATTAAAATCCTGTATCCATCTGTAATGCAAGAACTGACATACACTTTAGGGTAAATATGAAACCCATAGCAAAATTTTCCCTAGGGATGATTATTTTGCCTAAATTATTTGATTTGTACTACTTGTCACAAATGAAAAAGTGAGATTTGTATGAAATCCTAATTACCCACTGCAGCTTCTTATGTACTTGAGAGCTTATTTCTCCTTAAAGCAAGTTTGATTGCTATGAAATGCAAACATAATTCTGTAATAACCAAGTAAGAAACTCTCTCTCATTAAATAACAAGAAAAAATAACAATCATCCATAGCTTCAATGATTCCAGTGTCTAATACTTCTTTCTTAGAGTTTCTTAAGCTCTATTTTATTAAATGTATTTCAGGGATAACCACAATTTAATTCCCAAGGTACCCTATAATTATCTTGATTAGGCCAAACATTATTGAGTGTGATTCATATAATATAATAAAAGCAGCTTATTTTAATAAACACAAGTTGGGATAATAAACACAAGTTGACTTCAGTTATCTTTCTGTCAAGTGATGCTTTACTAAAGCCTGAAAAATATAAAGCCAAAAGGAAAAGTCTATGAAGCTTTTTAAAATGCAGGCAATGCACTTTTCTCTTATGTCCCTAAACACTGTTAAGATGGATGAGTCAATCATTTTCAACAGACCATTACAACCATTGAGCAGATAATTAGGACAGGGTAAATTTCTCTGTAAAGAGTGTCCAGTTATCCCTTGAGATGGTTGTTCAGGCAGCAAGAGACATTAAAAACAGGGTAGTCAAATAGGGAAGACAATGAATTGGGGACCATGATGTGGCTACTGAGAAGGAAGATAAATCTCCAGCTTGCAGCACAAAATAGCAAGTTCTACAAACCTAGAATTCACTTTTTTCATAAGCATTCAACTTTTTGACAGGATTCCCTTTTGCTCATAAAAAATAATGGAAGTCCATATAAATTTTACTGCTAGCAAGGTATCAGATGTTATTTCTGTTTAGACTTTTATTATTTTTACTATTTAATGTTCTACTGTTTAATCAGCATTGTTATACAAGGAACAGAAAATGTAAAACCTTCTTATATTTATTATCTCCTGTACATCTGCCTCTTTCTGTTCAATTCTTTGTAATTCTTGCACTAAATTATTTCTTTCTCTTCCCAGTACATTAATCAACTTATCCTTCATCATCTCCAGTGGATTCAGTTACCAAATACTTCTCTCTAGCAATTACAGTATAAACAATGCCTAGAATTGCTCAGTCGCCTTTCCCAAGCAGGTGATTAGAACAGGCAGATACACTTTTGTACCATCCCCACGATGTTCAACTCAGAAGAGCCTTCATTTATTTCTAGCTTAAAATGCTGTGAACAAGGAAAAAATATTACGTTATCCTGAGCTGAAGCCTGCAGCAATAACAATCTCATCAGTTATCCTCAACCATAATGAAAATAGGTGAATTCTCACCTCAGGAAAAATATTTTTAACTCACACCTGTCCACTTGTGAACAAATATTAAGTATTTCTTCTGTACAAACAACTAGCACATCATCTGGGTCAAGTATTTTAATAGAATATCAATTCTAAAACATGCTGGTGCCTTGGAGAATTTAACTTCAAATACATTAGGGTCAAACTACGACTCCAGGTAGATCAAATCAGTCAGTCCTAAAGGAAATTAACCCTGACT
Source organism: Laticauda colubrina (assembly GCA_015471245.1). Lineage (NCBI taxonomy): Eukaryota > Metazoa > Chordata > Lepidosauria > Squamata > Elapidae > Laticauda > Laticauda colubrina. Next base: position 50,327,548 of record BLBF01000002.1, read on the forward strand.
GTTCTTTGGTAGGACAGATGATGCTGAAGATGAAGCTCAAATACTTTGGCCAGCAAACGAGAAGAGAGGACTGCAAGGATATCAAATCAGTCAATCCTAAAGGAAATCAACACTGCATGTCCTTTAGAAGGACACATATTAAAGATGAAACTCAAATACTTTGGCTACCAATTGGAAGAGAGGATTCATTGGAAAAGACCTTGATACTTGGAAAGATTGAAGGCAAAAAAAGGGGACAGCAGAGGATGAGATGATTAGTGTCATCAATGCAATGAATTCCTGGTCAAATTCCTGGCAATAATGACGATGGGGAAACTGACATACTCTTGTTCATTTCCCTCTAGGAAATATGTTTATTTTTAAGAAAAGTATATTTAAAAAAAAAAAAAACACCTCCAAGCTGGATTAAAAAGGGAGCAAATCTTGATGTATCAGAAGCAAGATATATGTCGGAAGAGATTCTCAGGCATCCAGGTCATGGTTGTTCCAAAGGTGCTTTATCAGAGGCAACTTGACTTTCTTGTTTTTTCTCTGAAGAGGTTTCACTCCTCACCCAAGAAGCTTCTTCAGTTCTGACAGGATAGTGGGTAATGGAAGGATTTATATTATAAACTTTTAGCCATACAATTTGGGATGAACACCCTTTGAATGGTGTGGGAGTAGGAATGGATTTGCAGAGATATCCGAGATAGGTCCCCTCTGCGAACGTTTTTTCCGTTTTAAACGCTTTGTTTCCGTGCTGCATCTGCTAGGCATCCATTCTGCATCCGTTCTGCATCTGTTCTGCTTCCTCCCTGCGTCCGTTTACCGCTGGAGCGGATGGAGTTGCACGGATGCATAGCAGATGCCTAGCGGATATAGCGGATGCGTAGCGGATGCGTAGCGGATGCAGAATGGACGAACTGGATACATTTTCCACGCAAAAGTTTTGGTCAGCCCAAAACTTTTGGAGCGGATGAAACATCAATAAACAGATGCTGGACGGATAGAGAGGAAGCAAAACGGAGGCAGTGAGTACATTGTGTTTTCCAAAGTATGGCAAGCTTTTTTGTCTGTTTTATATCCTCTTTGCATCCGTTGGTTCAGTGTGACATGAGCTTTAATTCTTGCACCTATGTCTTTTTGTTTGGATACTCACACATTCCTGAAGTATCCCATTCCCATTTCATTCATAACATCTGTTTTTCCTAACATACTCATCTTATACTCCCATATAGCTTTTAATAAAAAAATCTTTTAGAAAATATTATAACTGAATATTGTTATGCTATATTGTGACTGTCAGACTTTAGTGACTTTGTACGTAGGAAACCAAAAACTTTGAGAAAATAAAAATTGCTAGACAGGCAGCTCTCAAGCAATGTCTTGTTCCAATAAATATGAATTACTGGACACTTCTTAAAGAATGCAGGTGGACAATACATGCTGGGCTAAAAATTTATTCCTGTAAGAAAGTTAAATTCAACTTGCCAGACCACCAACAAACCATAGATGCAGACATACCTTAACCGAATTAAAGGTAATTTGTGCACTCTTCAACAATAATTACAAGTGTATTCAAAACTTCTTATTTTAAGTTTACGTTTCATTATTTAATGTTGAATGTTGAACTAAATTATAATTTTAAGTAACTGTTTTTTAGATTTTCAATTTTCTACTCCTATTTAAAACCCTTCCAAAGTCTGTATTCCTTTCACCCACTCCATCCCATTGTAAAGTTTTCAAAGTTTGTTTTGAAGTAAAAATAACAGATTTTATGAGAATATAAAACAGTTTTGTTATACAAATGAGAGGTATAATTTAAATGATGCAAGATCTCATTCACTGTTTGAACAATGCACTCAAAACAGTATTTTGTATTCAGATAACAGATAATCAGAGTTGGAAGGGACCTTGTAGGTCCTCTAGTCCAACCCTCTCCCCCAAGTATGACCACACTTCTTCCTTGTAATTATTGAGGCACAGTACTCTTCACTCCATAAAGAAAAAATAAAAATCAATTTGTCTCAACCAGATGCAACTGATGTTACAGCCCTGGGATTTGATCATACTGGGCATTGAGTAGTTTTTAGTGATTGGTCAAAGTCATGTAGGTAATACCTAGGTAGGTAAGCAAACTACAGATGTGGGTTACACAAGAGCTTTGCTCAAGGTGATTTTGAAAAAGGTCAATGGCCATTTTGCACATACATAAAATGGAAGCTGCCATTTTGCCCTCTTTGGATAAAGTCATGTTTATATTGATTCAGGGATTAAATATCATATGGACTGCTTATACCACAAGAAATATTTTAAATGTACGTTCTTTGCATGATCAATACATTATTAAATAAAGCCACCGTTTTACACAAGAAATTAAAATTTGGGATTTTCAGTATCAAATCAATAGCCACTTCCATCTTTTTATTATATTGTCCTACTAGGAATCTAGAAAATTAGACTGCATCCATGCATCTACTTACTTAAAATTAAGTCTCACTGAATGGAATGGCTTACTACTGAGTAAACTTATATAAAACTGAGTTGTTGATTAAGTCCATTACTCTATCAGTTGTATGTTAAAAAATAATAATAATATGTCAGGATTCCGACCAGTCCCCTAATTCAATTAAGAGTCTCACATCTGGCAATAAAAATCCAGTCTTTTATTAGGAGCACCATGTCAGCATTACCTAGGTGAAGCCAACTCTGACTTCACTCACTTTGTACCTTATCTCTGACTATGCTTCCCCTTCCCTCCAAAGTGTGGCACCCATCACATTCCCCAAGGAGGTAATTTCACAGGTTGTAGAAGTCACTCCCTCCAGGCACTGCTGTCATCCAGATGGCCTTTTCTTGCTCTGCCAGACTATATAGTGTTATGACTAAGAAGTAAATTCTTTGGTGCAGCTCTGAGATGCGATTTCCCATCCCTCTGCCTATGACAACTCAGGAGCAGGTCAGGAAAGCTTCACAAGTTGATATAGTCTTGTAAAATAATAGTTTCATTCCAAACAAGGTCTGATGAAAAATAACAGTAGGTTGTTCAGCACCTATAGGTTTTGAAAAAGTACACTTTTATGATTTAATAAAAATGGGGCAATAGTTTGATGTGGATAGAGAAATTCAGGAATGCAACTTAAAATAAAGAGTGCTGGAGTATCTCCTGCCATCTACCTAAATATAGACCAGTGCTAATCAGATTTTCAAAAACAACAGCAACCAAGGGAAGTATTTTGTTTAAATTCAAGAAGAAGGCCATTAAAAACACTTCAACAGGAATAACAGTTTTTCTAGCAGCAATCAATAATCATTGTAAAGGGAGAAGGAAAGAAGAAATCAGTACCTTGTGCAGGACCAAGTGGAAATGAAGAAAGACTATGGTCTAGAGTTTGTGTACCTAAAATACAGCTAACAAAAAAAACCAGTATAAGACATATCTTGCAAAAAAGCAGCAAAGTATTTTTAAACTATGTAGATAACAAAGCAAATAATGATGTGTGAATATAAAAATAATCATAATCATACAGGAAATTGTATGGCACAGGAATGTGTTTTCTCCAAAGAAAAAAGGAAGAGGAGATTTATTGCACTTGTTGAAAATAATAACTTTCTACTGTATCCTTGCTTGATCAATATAATAGCATACAGTAATCCTATACATGTCTACTAAAACATACATTCCCTGGGATTGAAGATTGGTCTTTGAAGCTTTAATTCTAACTTTCAACCTGCCTGTTCAACATTTGCAGACTTCCTACTCCTGCTCTGGTTTCAAGTAAAATTAGATCCTTGCATCATTTCATCAGTATGTCTCTTTAGTCTTGAACAGAATTGAGCCTTGCTTTAACTTCTTCCATGTTTAATTGTGTTTACTGATTCCTTTCTTATCTGACTTGAAATTATTTTTGGAAATAGACATTTCAGTTGAGCCTTGAAAACTGCCTTGTTTCAATATTTTGTACAGCCCTTGTACATCTTTTTCTTCCATTTTATCCTTCCATGTATGATGAACTGAGCATTAGCGACTGTCTCAAGATATAATATTTCAAGCTTTAGAATTCCAGGATTTAGGATAACATGGCACATAATTTATACATACATTTTATTAAGGCATGGATTTTTTTAAAAAAAATAATCATTTTAGTTTTTCCATGAGTATCTCATGAGTATGGAGATACTAAAATTAAAGAATTATGATCCATGGCTTTTTATATCCTTCAATGCCAAATGTTCCCTTCCTCCTACAGACAGTGTGTACTTTTTGAAGTCTTAACTGTAATTTTAATTCAAAATAAAATTCAGCTCAATGGAAGCAAAATGATACTTTTTGCTGGAGTGACAGCACAATAAACCTCCTTTTACAGTTACAGTATTGAATAGTACATTAATTATTCCTTTTCATTTTTAAAAAATGGTCATGTGGCAAGCAGCTTTTCAATGGAATCTTCAGTACTGAAAAGCAACTGACAAATATTCACAGGCCTACAGTCACAGTGTGTGATTGCAGTCATTAATGACAATGCCACGTTGACTTCTAAAAGGCGTTGATATAAAAATGTTATTGCGTTGACATAAAAATGACTTTTTTAGCATCATAGGACCTTACCACAATATTGTATAGTATTATGATATGAAGAAAATAGTGTTTGAAGAGACAGTTCAGTTAGTTGCTTTAAAATTAGGAGATAAGCACAGATTTTGCTACATTGGAACTGACGTATCATCACCAATAAAAGATGCTGATACATTTTGCAAAATGAAATTAAAGGCCCTGTCCCACTGCACTTACGGATGCAAAGAAAATGTAAAACATTAAAAAAAGCTTGCCATCCGTTGGAAAACGCTATGCATCCTTTGTGTACTCATTGCATACATGTTTCATACGCTCTATCCATTGAGCATCCGTCCACTGCGATTGCATGCGCACAAGAAGTTTTGAGCTGCACAAAACTTTGTGAACAGATGAACTTTCCACCATGTACGATGTAAATCCGCAACATATGAGCAACAAACATTCTATGCCCATTATCATCCATTAAACATCCGCTGTATCCTCTCTGCATCCTCTGGGCATCATCGCAACTCACATCCGCTGCAGCTGAAAACGGAAAGAGGGAGGAAAGAAAAGGTACATGGAACGTCTATACATCGTTAGTAGAACGGAAATAGAAAGAATGCGCAGTGAATGGTTTGCATCCAATAGATATCCGTGCGGAATCCTCTTTCTTTCTTTTAGGCATACGTGATGCATCCGCTTCATCCTCTATGCGTCCGCTTCGCAATTATCCCCCGTAACCGCTTCGGAGGTGTCATCCACTTCCAACGCTTTCATCTGCTAGGCTTCCGATGAACATCCGTTTAACATCCCCGCTACATACTACCCACATCCGTTCTTTTCCGTTCTGTTTATGCAAATTTTCACCACTTTTTGGAGCGGATGAAAACGGATGGAGCCACCCCCGAAATTCTGCTCGTCCGCTGTGTCCTTTATGCATACGTTTTGCGTCCATCGGCCATGGCCTTAGGAACATGATACCAAGGCAAACTTCATCACAGGCAAAACATTCACACACTCACAAATTCAAGGCATCATAGCTGTAAAGCAAATTTCAGATTAACTCCCTGTTTCAAAGAGAGTTTACAAAGACTTTAACTCGTATAAAAAAATCCAACCTCACATTAACCTCAGTGCATGATTGGGGGTGGGGTATTCTTACTCCATATTTCTTTCCTAAATTAATTTCTGCCATAAGTTATTTATTTATTTTAAAACATGCTTAGAAAAATGACCAGGTATACTTGTACACCTTAATATATTTCTTATTCTGGTATGATCTGCAGAATGAAATCTTGCTTTAATCAGTAAGCAATAAAAATATGTCTTGTTTTATATATAGTTTGTTTGTGAGTATCTAATCTCATTTCCTTCTAGTTTTTCTAGGGGCTCCTTCAATTTGCTTGTATCTTTCTCCTTTCTATATGAAATATGTGTTGGTTAAGCAGTGTTCTGTTCGTTCCATGAGGTGTTTAGCTGGTTGGTATTTATTTTTGATGATTTCGAGAGTTTCTTTTATCGGGACTTGAGTGAATAGTGAAACCACGTTGAAACTTACAAGCAGATCTTCTTGTTCCACGTGTAGATCTTTGATCATTTCTAAGAAGAAATACAAGCAAATTGAAGGAGCCCCTATGGGATCACCACTGTCACCCGTCATTGCAAACCTGTTCATGGAAGAATTCGAATCCAGAGCCCTGGCTAATGCCTGGCTAATGCCACCCACCAACCCAAACTATGGCTAAGATACATCAATGACACATTTGTGACTTGGCCCCATGGAAAAGAAAACCTAAACGATTTCCTAACACACCTTAACAGCACACACCCCAAAATCAAGTTCACCATGGAAACGGAAATAAACAAACAACTACCATTCCTAGATGTACTAATCTACAAAAGAACAGATGGCACACTAGGACACACTGTATACCAGAAGAAAACACACACCAACCGCTACCTCAACGCCTAATCCCACCACCACCCAGCACAGATAAATTCCGTGGCCAAAACACTAATCACCAGAACCAAATGCCTGGCAGACAGGACGCATATAAAGACTGAACTATGCACCTTGACTAAAGTACTGACAACCAACGGCTTCCACAAAAACAAAATCACTAGCTTGATCCACAAAAACACACCAAGACATAACAGAGACCTAGAAGACCAACAGACCTATGGAACAGCTGTCTTGCCCTACATAAGAGGTACTACAGATAAAATCAGTAAGATACTACACAGGCATCACATCAAGACTGCCTTCAAAACAGAAAAAAAAATAGCAGCCATCCTTAAAAACCCCAAAGACAAAATTGACCTGGAAAACCAAGGCATATACGAAGTTCCCTGTACATCATGCCCGGCCACATACATTGGACAGACCAATAGAAGAATAAGTACCCGCCTGGATGAACACAAAAATGCAGTAAAAAAGCTGGAACACACCTCACTAGTCCAATACATGAAAACCACAGGTCACAACATCAACTTCAATGGCACCAAAACCCGAGCCACTATAGAAAACCCCAGCCACAGAATCATCAGAGAAGCCATAGAGATTGAAAAAAGACCTGAAAGCATGAATAGAAGAGATGATTCCACCAGACTGTCAATCATTTGGAAACCTGCACTCTCAAACAGAAAGATCTCCACACCACAAGCCAGGCAAACACCTGGGCACAAACAGACTCCCTCTGATACCTCCAGCTCAAACACACCCCAACCAGGCACCCAGATGAAACCTAGCTTCCTAATAGATAATAGCTGTCATTTCACATGAAGCCAAGCTGCACTGAAAGACTCCAATATAGGAACACAGTGTTGGCAGCCAATCAAAGCCACAAAACAGACAGAAGAAACCAGAAACACCAATCAAACAAACTCCAAGTCCAATAAACACAGACCAAGACTTCCAACCAATCAGGATGAAGAAAAAAAGCATCCTGGGACAGCAATAGGCTAGCCTCAAATTTAAAACCAATGGCTGTGACACCCTGACCCACATACAAACTCATTACAGAAGCCTGATGATGGCAGATGAGATTCTGCTGAAACGTTGCTACAACTTTAAAAGCACTACAATGACGTGGGATAATACCCGAAGGAAGCTGAACAGCACACATGTAAGTACCCGCGAAAACTTAAAAAAACAAATAGATAGATAGATAGATAGATAGATAGATAGATAGATAGATAGATAGATATAGATATAGATATAGATATAGATATAGATATAGATATAGATATAGATATAGATATAGATATAGATGATATAGATATAGATATAGATATAGATATAGATATAGATATAGATAT
>BLBF01000002.1:50335502-50387339 GCA_015471245.1 Laticauda colubrina
TCAAATAGATAGATAGATAGATAGATAGATAGATAGATAGATAGATAGATAGATATAGATATAGATATAGATATAGATATAGATATAGATATAGATATAGATATAGATATAGATATAGATATAGATATAGATGATATAGATATAGATATAGATATAGATATAGATATAGATATAGATATATACATATATATATATGTGTTTTCTGAGGTTTTCGCGGGTATTTGTATGTGGATCTTTGGTTATTCGGGTTTTCTCCCGCGTAGAATTGGAAGTATCTAGGCAACGTTTCGATGAAGTCTCATTCATCATCTTCAGGCTTGTTTCTTCAGCTCTGTGCTTCTCAGAGTAATGTGAGCTTGCAGCTGCTTCTTCCTTTTAACTGCTAGTGGGAGTGTGACTTGATTGGGTGGGGGTTTGGCTGTGTTCTGATTGGTAGGGGGGTTGGCTGTGTTCTGATTGGCTGGGGGTGTGTTCTGCTTAGGTGGGGGCTTGGTTGTGCTCAGGTTAGTCTTAGTTACTGGGGGATTTGAGCTGGTGAGCTGTGATCTTGTTGTTTGGCTTCGTGTTCGTGGTCGTGCCACATCTTCATGGTGGGTGTCAGTTTGCTTCTTGTATGGGTCAGAGGGGTTTGAAGCGGGTAGTGGTGCAGCTGCAGTATGGTTTCTGGTTTGTGGTTGTGTCTCCTCTTCTGTGTGGGTGTGAGTCTTTTTTCTGTGTGGAAGTGTGGTGGTAGCATCTTGTGTGGCACTTGCGATTGTGGGTCTGGTGTCATTCTTCATGTTAGTTACTCGTTTATTAATGAGGGCAGGTTTCCAAATGGTTGGTAGGCGGGAGGTATCATCTCGTCTATTCATGCTGTGTGGGCGTTTCTCTATCTCTATGGCGTCTCTGATTATTCTGTTGTTGAAGTGTTCGGTTTTGGCGATAGTTCTGGTATTTTTAAAGTCAATTTCATGTCCTGTGGCTTTGAGGTGTTGGACCAGGGAAGAGGTCAGTTCTTCTTTTTTGATTGAGTTTTTGTGTTCTTCAATGCGTGCACTAATTCTTTCTTATCTTCTGTGTGGGTGTGAGTCTTTTTTCTACGTGAAAGTGTGGTGGTAGCATCTTGTGTGGTGCTCGTGGGTGTGGATCTAGTGTCATTCTTCATGTTAGGTACTCGTTTATTAATGAGGGCAGGTTTCCAAATGGTTGGTAGGTGGGAGGTATCATCTCGTTTATTCATGCTGTGTGGGCGTTTTTCTATCTCCATGGCTTCTCTGATTATTCTGTTGTTGAAGTGTTCAGTTTTGGCTATTGTTCTGGTATTTTTAAAGTCAATTTCATGTCCTGTGGCTTTGAGGTGTTGGACCAGGGAAGAGGTCAGTTCTTCTTTTTGATTGAGTTTCTTGTGTTCACAAGAACTCAAGAACACAAGAACTCAATCAAAAAAGAAGAACTGACTCTACCCTTCAGATCAAATTACTCAACAGGCCGAATATAAACATGGCCGAGGTCATTGCAAAAGCCACCACCACCGAAGCAGCAAAGAAATCCACAGCCACCATGTGCCAGATGAGCGTGACTCCAGATCTGCCAAACCAAGCCAGAGAGAAGAAGGTAGAGGGAAGCAAGAAATAGCCCACAGTGACCGCCCACTACGAAAATCTCGAATCCCAGAGCGACACCGATGACGAAAATGAAGATGTCCATAGACTTCAATCAGACAAGAAATGGAGGGAAAAGAGAAGAAACAGGTGGGAGTTTCAGAGTGCGGGATGCAGGGGCAACCACCCGTGAGCTGAATGCAGGTTCCTAGACGCAATCTGTAGGGCTTGTAACAAACGGGGGCACATCGAAAGGGTCTGCTGAAACAAAAAGAGCTATAATCCTAAAAGACGCGGCAGCACCCCCTCAGACATGAAGAGAGACAAGCCGGAAGCAGATGGAACCGAAGCAAAAGAACCAGTGACAGAGAGGAAACACACCAGATTGTAACCATTGGAAATGCCAGGGCAGAAAACAAAAAAAAGGTCCGGATAGAGGTAAACATCGAAGGGAAGCCCTGTGAGATTGAAGTTGACTCCGGGTCTTTTCTATCCATTGTATCCTGGAATACCATCAGGTGCCTGATACCGGACATTAAACAAAAAGAACTACAAAAAGAAAGAGTGATTTTAAAAGACTAACAGGGAAATCAAATTCCAGTAGTGGGCCTTGGACATTTCCTTGCTGAATTTAAAAATCATGCTGAGATCTTGCCTCTGACCATCGTCGACCGTGATCACCCTAGCCTGCTAGGGATTGAATGGTTCGCGCCCCTGGGAATCGGGATGACCGGGATAAACTGCGTTGCTGCAGCCAACTGGGAGGAGAGTCTGCTACAAGAATTCCAAGATGTTTTCGACGGGACCCTAGGCAAGTACAAGGGGACCCCAATTTCATTTAGCCTAGACCCGAAAATAGCCCCCATATGGTTAAAAGCCAGATGTGTCCCATTTGCGTTAAAGCCAAAAATTGATGAACAATTGAACAAATTGATAGCACAGGGGGTGTTAGAGCCAATCGATCATGTCAGGTGGGAAACACCCATTGGGACTCCTGTAAAATCAGATCGGTCAGTGCGCATTTGCGGAGACTATAAGGCAACCCTAAACCATGCGCTCCAACAACGTGCATAACCAGTACCGGTAGTGCAACCCTTATTGCACTCCTTAGAGGGAGGAAAAAAATTTGCGAAGCTTGATCTTGCACAGGCGTACCAACAGCTGTCCATTGAGCCCACTACCGCAGAGGCACAGACTATTGTGACACATAGAGGGGCATTCAAGTGTAACCGTCTCCAGTTCGGTGTTAGCGTTGCCCCAGGCATGTTCCAAAGCCTCATGGAACGCCTGTTAAACAGAATCAAGGGAGTCGTCCTTTATTTTGATGATGTTCTAGTGTCAGCAAAAAGCACCAATCAAACAGAGAGCAGATTAAGGGAAGTTTTAAGAAGATTTAGAGACACAGGCCTTAAGGTAAAGCAAGAGAAATGTAATCTAGCCACCAACCAGATCGAGTTTCTGGGCTACCTAATAGATGAACAAGGAATATACTCCACTGGAAAAAAATAAAGGCAATCAAAGATGCACCTAGACCTAGGAACAAAACTGACCTTCAAGCATTCCCAGGTCTCATAAATTTCTACAATGTGTTCCTACTCATTAAAAGCAACCATAGCAGAACCTTTACATCGGTTGTTAGACAAAAAAACTACCTGGAAATGGGACCACTGGGAATAAGCAGCATTTCAGGGTATCAAAGACCTATTAACGTCTAACACTGTTTTAATCCAGTATAGCAATACCCTGCCTTTGATGGTCACCTGTGATGCATCGCATTTTGGAATCGGTGCCATCCTGAGCCACAAGCTAACTGATGGCAGAGAGGCACCGATCGCTTTCTATTCAAAAACGCTTTCCAAGTCAGAACGCAACTACAGCCAACATGACCGAGAAGCCCTTGCAATCATTGCCAGAGTCAAAAGATTCCATGAGTACCTTTATGCAGAACTTTTTCGATCATCACTGATCACAAACCCCTGTTAGGAATCCTAGCAGGAAACAAGCCAACCCCAAACATTCTGTCACCTAGCATGATGAGGTGGTCTGAATTCCTCGCTGCATACTCCTACACACTGATTCACTGCCCAGGAAAGACCATCACCCATGCCGACGCCCTGAGCCATTCCCCATTGCCCATCACAGAAGATGACCCAGCTCCCACCATCTCCACACTTCAACTGGAGACCTGCCCGTACTTGCCACTAACTGCAGCGGACATCGTGAAAGCCACCATGAAAGACCCTTTGAGAGCATGCATATTGAATTGGGTAGGTAAAGGCTGACTGGAGGAGAACAAAACTGAGACTTTTAAGCCATTTCGCACCTGACAGACTGAACTGTCTATAGAAAAGGGTTGCATATTATGGGGTGACAGGGTGGTGATACCAAACAGTCTCCAGGAAGACGTTCTGAGCATGTTGCATGAAGGGCACCTGAGCATAGTCAAAATGAAATCCCTGGCCAGGAGTTACATCTGGTGGCCAGGTCTGGACAAAGACATTGAACGTTGGGTTGCAACATGCCATGACTGTCAAAAATCGAGGCCTACCCCCCCACGAACACCAGTCAGAGAATGGGAAACTCCCTGGGGTCCATGGTCTAGACTACATATTGACTTTGCTGGGCTGACAAAAGGCAACACCTTCTTAATAGTTGTGGATGCCTACTTGAACTGGTTGGAAGTCATCCTCATGGCTTCCACAACCACCAAGGCTGTAATGAAACAGCTAGACAAACTTTTCGCTACGCATGGGCTGCCTGATGTGCTGGTGTCGGATAATGGGCCCCAGTTTACTGCATTAGCATTTGAGCAGTATTTAGCTGCCCAAGGCATCCGATATGCCTTAATGGTGCGGGTCCATCCGGCTGCAAACGGCAGGGCTGAACGTATGGTCCAGTACACTAACGAGGGCCTGGAGAGAATGGACAAGGGGGATGTGCAAGACAAACTAAACCGATTGCTAACCCTACAGCATATTACCCCTAGCAGCACAACCAACAAAAGCCCAGCAGAACTCCTAATGGGTAGGAAATTGAGTTCCTACCTCAACAGACTGCACCCCACTTACACCTGGGATAAACCCCCCGACTCCTCCAGCAAATACCGTGCATGTGAAATAGGCAACCTGGTCTATGCGAAAAACCTCATCAGGGACCCATTATGGCTTCCAGCCACGATCACCCAGATCACAGGCCCCTGGTCTTACCGACTACTCATAGATGACGGAAGAGAATGGAAGCAACACATAGACCAGCTTCGTTCTCGCACCCTCAAATGCAAAAACATACCAGCACTAAAAATAAATACCGACCAAAAAACCACCAAGGAAGGGGGGGGAGGAATACAAAATTATAAAAAAAGGAGAGACAAACTTCCCATAACAAGATGACAAACACTGCAAAGAGACTATCAAACTAATGAAAAAGAGCACTCACGGTTAGATGAACTCCAGATAAGAAATCCAGAGCAGGAGAACGAAGTGAGGCCTTCCTGGAGGGAGACAGCCGGGCCAGCTCGACCAACCCAGACAAACCAGGAGGGAGTGGCGGAGCCATCTCAACTGGCCCGAGAGACTCAGGCGGGAGGGGCAAGGCTGACTCACTCTTCCAGGAGGTTCCATGGAGAAGGACCAGAGAGACAGCAATCCCGTCTGAACCGCTCGAAGACCACGCTGAGATTGAGCTGCACAGGTCAACCAGAACTCGAAAAAGCCCCACCTACCTGCGTGACTATGTGATGCACGTTGGACTGAGCCAAGGGGGGAGGGGTGTTACATATGGAACTTGGTAGGCTCCAAGTTCCCTATTCTGATTGGCCGAAAAGGCCGCTCTCAGATTGGCCATTAGAGAACCAATCCGATTGGCCCACCGGATGGCAGGAACACTTAAAGTGGTGTCATTGGCCACAAGCCGCGAGCAAACTGCTGCCGCGGCTTGGGCTGTTATTCCATTACCATTGCTTTACTGAATTGAATAAAGAATTTGTTGTTGGAACCTGGTCTCATGCAACTTATTTCCAGACGGAACACATTATCTCCAAAGAAGACATCTATCAGTGCAAATGGGCTTCTCAGAAAAGACAGGTTGAGTGACATTTAAACCTCCTTTGGTCTTATTTGTAGTTGAGGAAGTTTCCACTTGTTATGTGGCCAATTTGAGCCTACCTAGCTCAACACAGCTACATAGTGTGTGTTGGATAAATAAGAGTCATTTATTCAGAATTTCAGAACTGTGCAAATTCATTATTTTTAATATTTTTGAACAAGGTGTCTTTCCAGTCAGTTAAGAAGAAGGAACAGCAGTTCATTTTCCAGGATTTCAGCCCATTTTTTCATTAAAAATTCTAGTTGTTTTTTTTTTTGCTGCAAATGCAGAGTGGTGGCATGTGAAAAAAATGTGACACCTTTGTATATTTTGATGGAAGTACAAATTGGATAACATAATAAATAGAGAATTAGGGAATTGAAAGGCCATCAAGGCCAATTTCCTGATGACTGATTAAATGAATATAGTATTAATCCCTTTCACTCAATTTTATGTCACTTGCATAAAATCTGACAGGCATTCTTTCTACTTTTTCATTCATGTTATTAATTTAAAAATAATTAAAAGTTGAGGATACAAGATTTATCTTTGTAGTAACCCACTTGGTGAAAAAATACCATTATCCAATAATGATATTTTCCAATGATAAGAGAGATAAAATGAGGACACATTTCTAATAACAACAAAAAAGATGCAAACTACAGCTAGAACTGATTCTCCCCTGAGTTCCTTGCAACCTTATCTAATTGCTCCCAAGAGTAGGTTGTCATATAGGGGAGATATCTAAATTATTGGCAGAACTTAATCAAGTGTCTAGCTTGAACTCTGCACATGTGGTCTGGTTGTTTGGGCCTTGGTCTGAGTCAGTTCCACAATTAACTATTGTTCCCTCTGTATTCCCACAATCTGTTTTAGAAGTTACTCAATTAAAAATGAGATATGGTTAGATTTTTTATATATTCATGTTGACATTTTGTAATTACAACTTTGCTTTTGTGTCTGGCTTAAAATTTGCTCAAACTTTCTTTTCCCCACTTTGTACAAAGAGTGACAATACTTGCTCTGTTTCAGTCATCTATTTTTGCAGGTTTCCTCAAAGATATTGAAAAATTGTTATGCTTAATGTATTTTATATCTCTTGCTTTGAGCATTTATTCTTATCTTCTGGGCTTGCTCTTCTTTTGTGGAAGTGTGCTTGCACTAACAGTTTCCTTTCTTCTTTGAACTGATAAATCCTTGTTCTTTTTCATCAACTCATGCCCATTTGCTACTTCAGTACTTTTACTTTTCTCTTAAAGTCTCCAATAAGATTGTACTTGCTTCAACTACAGAATATGCCAAGATGTTTTAGGCAAGAAGACAAAACATTGCAGGTCATAACTGCAGAATCCCCCGTCGATTTGTTTTCATTTTTGCTTCTAAAAATACTACAGAAAAAAATGATTTTTATTATTTTGTGTTCCTTTCTCAGGCTCTCACATTACCCAAGCTCTGGTGACCCAGGGTGTGGCACAAAGGCAACACAGTCTAATATGCAAGAAGAGTCCCTTTATTATCTCCAACTTTGCCCCCAATGTCCAAGTTACCTTCAGCTGGAGAAAAACTCTCCCAGGAACAGCCTTTAAACAGTTGGGAAGACACCAGAAACACAGATAAGCCACAACTATACTGGATAATTTCATGATTTGTTCCCAACAGCTTGCTGTGCATAGCTTCCCTTTTTAAACACTGTGTTCCCAGCTGCAGCTAATGAAGGGAATCAGGGCCATTTCCTCCCCCATAAGCCACACAACTCATGTTGCTCCCTTCTCTGTTCCTCCCTACATGCCCTAGGATGAAGAGGGGGTGGGCCTGGGTCTTCCTCTGAATTCCCTCTCCCTTGCTTTATCTTTTTCCTGCTCTGCCCAGCCAGACTTTGCCCTTCCCCAGTTTTTTCCATAGCCAATGGAGCCACACTCCCACTCCCAGTCAGCTGTTTGGTCTCCCCCTCTGAATTAGATTCTGACAGGGGCATGACACAAGCAATGCAAAATTTACTAAAGACTCTCCTTTAAATTTCCTTACTAAAGTCCCTGAACAAAATAAAACCCCATCTCCACTTTTCTCCCCCACATTCTCTTTTCCCTATCCCTGAGCAAAATCTAAAGGACAATGAGGAATGGTATGAGTTAGGAAAGTGGTAGGGAAGTTATTATTCAAATTATTCATTGAAATAACACAGTCCTTTTTTGACCATGAAAGATACAGGCAACTTTTCTTTTCATGGTTAAAAGATACAGTTTTGCAAAAGCTCCAGGTGTGGAGTTAAATTTTGAGTACAAATTCTGTTGGTAAAGTCTATATTGGTGAAGTAGAATTCCACTAAGACTTGTAGAATTTAGTTCAGTGGTTCCCAAACTTTTTCAGTCCACCACCCCCTTTGTGCTACAAATTCTTCCTCGGTGGCCTCCACCCAGGGGTGAGATTTAAATTTCTGTGGGTGTGTCCTAATTTGAAGGTGTGGTTGGCTGGTCATATCACTGGGTGGGAGTGGTCATGTGACTGTGTGGGCATGGCTTGCTGGTCATGTGACTGGGTAGGTGTGGTTTGGTGGTCATGTGATTGGGTGGGCATGGCCAGATGACTGGCAAAACAAATACAAGTAATGTTCACTTAATGGCCGGTTGTTTAACAAGTGTTCTAATTTATGACTGGCCTCCCCAGAGCTACTTGACCTGTTTTTGGAGTTTTGACAGCCATGCACACACATACACACACACACTCCCTTCTAATCCTGCTGGAGCAAGTCATTAGACTAGAATCAGCAAAGCAACTCTGATTAGATTCTAGTAGTGAATAAAATCTAATCAGAGAATCTTTGCCGATTCTTGTTAATTTGTATTATTTGTATTTCATTATGTTATGTTGCTCAATTGAATTGACATGTGTGTACCTTCTTGTGCACAGCCCAGAAGTTTTTGTGATTCTTTGCAGCAAAAATTACTGGCCTCTGGCTTTGCTCAACTTTTCAAACGTGCCACCACTGCCACGTTTTAGGTGCCAGCCCCACAGGTCCACCCCATTGAGCCTGCTGCACTGGAGAGACCTGCCTAAACAAGTCCAAGCAAAGCAGTGCACCAAGTCAATGGGGTGAGTCTGAGAGAGGGAAAGAGAGAGAGAGAAAAGAGAGAGAGAAAGAGAGAAGGAAGAAAAGAAAGAGAAAAGGAAAAGAAAGAAAAAGGGACAGACAAAGAAAGAGGGAGATGGAAGGAAGGGACAGAGAGAAAAAGAAATGAAGGAGGGAGGGAGGGAGGAGAAAGATAATGAGATATCTATTCTAGTCCAATCATCTGCTCCAGCAAAGTTAAAAGGGAGTGTGTGTGTGTTCACCTTGTAATTTACCAGTACATTTTGGTTTTGCCTTTTTCAGAATCAGTACTGTAGTACATTGGGGAAAAGTAACTTTTTAGGGTGGAGATCTGGTCCAATGGATCCTGTTTAAAGCCTCAACAAAACATGAGAGCTTCCTGATAGTCTTGACCATGTTTCGTCCACAAAACCTTTAATAGAAGCCAAAGATGTTTCAATGTGCTGGCAAAGATGTTTCAGTGTGGAAAAGGGCCTCAGTCTAAACTAGGCCTCATTTCAATCAGATGCATCAGGTCTCTCTCTCTCTCTCTCTCTCCCCCCCTCCAAGACTAGCTTTGCTCTACTTTCCCAATGTGCCTGTGGGGTTGGTGCTTTGAACATGGATGGATGGATGGATAGAGTGAGAGAGAGACAGGTATGTAGGTAGATAAATAGGTAGGTAGATCAATATATTGGTATGTAGGTAGATAGATAAGTGGGTTTGTAGGTAGGTAGGTAGGTAGGTAGGTAGGTAGACAGAAACAGGCAGGCAGGTAGGTAGGCAGGAATACAGGCAGGCAGACAGACAGACCTTTTGGATGGATGGATGGATGGATGGATGGATGGATGGATGGATGGATGGACGGACGGATAGACAGACAGACAGAATGCGACAGCGATGCAATTTGAGAAAGTAAAGCAAAGCCACTGCCACCACGTTTGAGGCTCTGGAGCAGTGCAACAGTCAATGGGGTGACTTGCAGTGCCGGCGCCTTGAACACTTCTCTGCCACTTTTTAGCGCCCCTCTGCCAGCCCCCTTGGGGGCACTAAGATACAGCAGGGGGGTATTTGAGGTGCCAGCACTGCAGGCTCACCCCATTGACTGTTGCACTGGAGCAGTGCAAGAGGCTCGGAGCCGGTGCGTCAAATGCAGTGGTGGCACAAAGTAGAGCAAAGCTGCCTGCCCTGGGCTTCCTCAACCCTGCCCTGCTCCAGGAAGTAGGGAACAGCACTGCCCTCTATGACATGAGTGCCCCAGGAGGGGGTTACAGCTTGAGAGGCCGATCCTTGGTGGGAAGTGCACCCTATGAACTTGCTGTCAGGCATGGTAACTACAAAGGGGGCGGGCGTGGCTGAGCAGGATCCTGGACATTGGGCATGTGGTCAAAGCCCCCCTTCCTCTGCTTCCCCCTAGGTCATGGGTGTGCAACCTTAAACACTCAAAGAGCCATTTGGACTTGTTTCCCACAGAAAACCAAACACCAGGAGTCCCAAGACATGGGGTGTGTGGCAACTTGATGTCACTCCCACTGAGTCACATGACCCCCAGGTTTTGTGGTTTTCTGTATTTTTGGTGGGGAACAGGTTGCTTGCTCTCATTCTCTCTCTCCTCCCTCCCTCTCTCATCTCTATCTTTCTTCCTCTATCTCCCTTTCTCTCCTTTCCTTCTTCTCATCCCTTTCTCTTTCACTCTCTCTCCCTCTCCTTCTCTCTCTCTCTCTAACTTTCTTTATCTCTCTCTATGCCTCTCTTCCTCCCTCCTTCTCCCCCACTCCCCAACCCCCTTCCCAACTCCCACACCCAGGAATAACTGTAAGGAAATTTGGCCACATTCTTTCTGTCTCTGGAAAGATACAAAAATAAACCCTGCATTCCAAAAGGAGTGACAGTCAGGCTGTTACCTCACAATGCTACGAGGTTGCTTCCTTAGATGATTGCTGAATCCTTGCAAAACTGGACAAAGATGGAGAGAAGGGAGCAGACAGAGTTGAACTGAGCTGAATCTCTCTCCCTCCTTTTGCCTCTTTCTCTCTCTCTCTCTCTCTGTGTATCTCACTCTCTCTCGCTGCCTGTCTGTATCTCTTCTCTGTATCTCTCTCGCTGCCTCTATCTCTTCTCACTCTCGCTGCCTGTCTGTGTCTCTTCTCACTCTCTCAGAAAACCCAGTGTGCTTTTCTTGGTGCTCTTAGCTGTCCCCTTTTCATTCTTCCTTTTGGAAATCTGGGCTGGCTGAAGAACGAGAGGAGGAAGACAAGGAGGAGGGAAGCCTCTACTACGGCTTCTGCTCGTTCCTCAGCTAGCCCAGATTTCCAAAAGGAAGGAAGAAAAAAGGATAGTGAAGAGCCCCAAGCAGAGCATGCAGGGCTTTCCAAGAAGCTTCCTTTCTTTCTTCTTGGTGAGTTTCTGGAAATCCAGGTTGGCTAAGGAATGAGCGCAAGACGTGACAGAGGCTTCCTTCCTCCCTCTCCCCCTCCTTCTCCTCTTCTGTGCACCCTCCAGGCCACACCACAGCCAGCTCCATGATTGTTCACTGCTCTTGCAGCACCTGTGCAGCACACTCAAATTTAGTGCACTTCACTCCATCCCCTCCTCCTCCTCCTGGAGCCCATTACAATGTGGAACATCAGTTCAAGCTGACCCAGCTAGTGTCTTGGGCTGGAGAAAAGTCACAAATCTCCTCCAGCGGCTGAGGTGAATATAGCACCAACAAGAGCTAGAAAAAGAAGCAATTAGAGGGGCGTTTCACTCCTACCCTAGAATACAGAATGAGACTCCATCTACTGCCATTGCCCTTCTCTTCTCAGGGCAGGCAAAGAGTGGGAGGGGAGGGCGAGGGGCAGGGCCAGCCAGTGGTGGGATCATCCGACAGGGAGCCACAGGAGAGGGTCCAAAGGGCCACATGTGGCTGCAGAGCCCTACGTTGCTCACCCCCATCCTCGGTGCTCCATGGATGCCATTGACTGTTGCACCAGAGTGGTGCTTTAGAGCTGCCGCATTTGAGGCACTGGCTCCAGAGCAGTGCAACAGTCAATGGGGTGACCCTGCGGGCCACTGCTTTGAACGCCCCCTCCCATCTCTTAGTGCTCCCCTGCCACCTCCTTGCCTCTTAGTGCCCCTCTAAGGCATCCCACCTCCCCAGGGGGCAGTACCACCCACCACCCATTCAATTAATACCTTTCATATCTCAAAAGCATTCCAAGATTGGGATCCCCCTAGAAGAAGTCTCATTCTAAGCAGCCATCTTCCCTAAATCTGAAAGACAACTCCCTGAACCAGATCTCCTGAAGTTGATTCCTTGTCTCTAACTCTTGGATGAAGCTACAGACAGAAGAAATAAAGTTGTGGAATAAAGAGAACAAAGTTATTTTCTCTTGTTTGTTATTGTGATGTCATCTGTGACTGAAATTCACAGGATTTACAGCTTACTTTAGACCAAGTGTGTGAAACTCATGGGCCACAGGCCAAATGCATCATGCACTAGCCATGCCCACACCCATTTTAGCGAAGGGGGGAAAAGTCGCAATAAATACATTACATGATGATGTGATGCTGTGAGTTTGTCACCCCAGCTTTAGATTATTACCTCCAAAGATGTCATTGTTGCTTGTGGTTATACCAACACTTGGAAAGCATCAGGTAGGGGCATTTCAATAATCTTCAGTTGGGATTAAGGTGTATCTAAAAGGGCATTTATTTATTGCTGTTATTGGGGGTTTGGGGAAGGAAGGTAAGGAAAAGGACATTTGTCCAGTCTGGCCAGATTTCTTTCAGTACTATTGTATAAAATAACTTTTCCACATTTGAAGAGAGAGATGGGGGAGGGGAGTGAACTAACAAAAAATATTTCATGGATAAGGAAAAGTAGAAGAAGGTGTGGTGGGTGAAAGACAGAACTGGTGTAATGGAAAGGTTTGGCAAATAAACAAATGGCTGAATTTCTTTGAATTTTGCTAAAGATCCCTCGGAAATTACCTATTTTTGAGACAGGACTTCTAAATTGTAAATTCTCATGGTATCCATACCAAGAACTTTTACAAATATTACTATGGTATTCAATACCATTTAAAAAGTCTCTTTTTTCTTTGCAAACTGACTAAAAAGAAAAAAGAAATGGAAAAAAATACAGAAAAAAGAAATGCAGAAAATTGCCTCTGCCAATTAACTTTACTAGCAACCAATGTTACATTTGGTCATATAGTATAGTATATAGGCATTATATTTGGATATTGTATTTCTTTGGAATTTTGTGTCTGGCTTTGTGAAAAGGAAATTCAAATGGAATAGTTAATTATTCATATTACTTCCAGAGTAATTAGCTTGCATAGGAAACAACATTACAATAATTATGTTTTATGATCCATCTGTTTTATTAGACAGCCTTGCATAACAATGGAACAAAAATTCTGGTAACATGGAAAAGAGTTTGTGAGCATGTATATACCTGTGTGAAGTTGAGCATTAGTTAATCAGAAAATTCTTTTCATGGAGTAGAATAAACTTTGGAAACAAAGGGGGTAAAATGACTACTGAGAAGTAGCACTAAAATTGCTTTTGCAGCAGTTTACACCATACATTATTCAAGCACTTTTCTTGCTGACCTCACACAGGACACGTAAAATGTTCCTGCTGTGACTGAAGCAATATGACGGGGGTTTTTTCCCTGCAGCATTCTTCTTACTTAAATGTTCAGACTTCCAACATTCAAATAATTGGTCTCCACAACAAAATAAACATTTTGGCTAGAATTGTAGATTAAGGATTTTATACCACAGAGAAAACATTGCTGCTATATTTAGGGGGTCCATTTTGTTTTATTTTGCCACAGCTAAAGAATAAATATTTTTAGATATTATTTACATTATAATTTAATATAGACTGTATCCTAGACCTTATGAGATGTTAGTTATTTTTACAAATATATTTTAGCTCTGTCTTAAATTTTATTTTGTTTATTATCAGCACTGGTCTTTGACCACAATAAAATGAATTGAAATTTGAATTTCTTTAGATCATAGCTTTCCAGAGAACCTATCTGTGGAATTGAGAAGATTCTTTTTTTATGGCCTCATTTGAAGATCATTCTATATTCTGATTAAATACACAGGATAATATAATTCGCTAAATCTACAAAGGAAGAATGGTTTCTTCCTTTTTAGATTAAAATTAATGCTGATTTTAGAATAACATAAACCAGTTAGGTTTATGTTCCATTTTGCACACTGCCTTCAAAGTCTCTTATCAGCCAAATTACAAATATTTGGTTCAATGAGATATTCATAGACACACACACTGCTTTGGAACAGGAATTTCTTGAAAAATGCAACACATGATAAATAAAGAAATAACCCCCAAAAATTCTAACCCTGTCCATCTTCATAACGAAATCCATTTATTTTACATAATGCTTACAGAAGCCTTTGCTCTTTCTCAAAATGTTATGTTTCACCTCTGGTAAGCAAAACAATGTCTTTCTTTGATATAAATTAAATTCTTTTTGTATTTTCTTCATTTTAGTTATCGAGTAGAAAGAAAAAAATCCAGAGCTTAAGTGTTTTATAGTTTATGAGGGAAAAAAGGCAACATGATGTTAAGGCCTGGTCCCACCGCACTTACGGATGCAAAGAGGATGTAAAACATTAAAAAAAGCTTGCCATCCGTTGGAAAATGCTGTGCATCCATTGTGTACTCACTGCATACGTGTTTCATACTCTCTATCCTTTGAGCATCTGTCCACTGCGATTTCATCCGCGCAAAAAGTTTTGAGCTGCACAAAACTTTTTGAACGGATGAACTTTCCGCCGCGTACAATGTACATCTGCGACATATACGGGCAACAAATGTTCTATGTCCATGATCATCTGTTAAACGTCCGCTGTATCCTCTCTGCATCCTCTGGCCATCCCCTCAACTCACATCCACTGCAGCTGAAAATGGAAAGAGGGAAGAAACAAAAGGTACACAGAACGTCTACACAGCGTTAGTAGCACGGAAATAGAAAGGATGTAAGCGTATGCATCTCGTATATAAAGTATTAAAAATGGACAAAACGTTTGTATCTGGGATGTATCTCACATATTTAGGATGTCTGCAGTATGTCTAGAGTATGTAGAAGGACACCTAGCAGAAAACCGATATTTCCTATAAAAAGGGGGAGGAAATCATCTGGATCTCAGTTTGAGTCCAGCAGCTGTGGTGTACAGACCTAATCACGCTTGGTCTTGATCTTTAACATCATCAATTGATCTCCACCATGGATGATGAAATATCCATATGATAGCTGCACTCATTCATCACCAGAACCAAAACCTGTTCAGACTGTATCAAGTTTTACACAGAAGGAGAGGAAGGAGACGTCCAAGAGCTGTGTGGGTCTGAGGATGGATCATGAGAAGAATGGAGTTTGGACTGTATGACCAGTTGATGGTGGAGCTGAGGAATGAAGACCCTCGTGCATTCATCACTTCATGAGGATGCCACCAGCCATGTTTGACGAACTTGTAGAGCATCTGAGACCCAGGTTGACCAAGCCGAGCACCAACTTTTGTGCCAACCTGGACCATGGACTGAAGGTGGCACTGACTCTGTGCCACCTGGCCTCTGGAACCACATACAGAAACATGCAGTATGCATGGAGGGTATCACACAACAACATCAGCAAAGTGGTCAGAGAAGTGGTACAGGCCATCATTGAAGAATACGTGGAGGAGCTCCTCAGGTGCCCCACCACTGAACAAGGCTGGAGAAAACTTGCAGAAGAGTGGTATCAGAGGTGGAACTTTCCCCACACCATTGGAGCCATAGATGACCTGCAAAGCTCCAGCCAACTCAGGGTCCACTTATTACAACTACAAGGGCTTCTTCAGTATCATCCTCTTTGCCATGGTTGATGCTGACTACAAGTTCATCTACATCGATGCTTCAGGCAACGGGTCAGCTTTAGATGGCCAGGTATATAACGCAAATGACCTCAAGGATGGGCTGGAACGCCACCTCATCATGGGTTTTCCAGGTCTAAACCCCCTATCCAATGACACACAAGATGTGCCCTACTTTATCATTGGTGATGACGCGTTCTCCCTCAGAACCTACCTCATGAAGCCCTACAGTTCAAGATACCTCACCCATGAAGAGGGGATCTTCAACTACAGGCTGTCCAGGGCAAGACAGGTGGTGGAGAACTCCTTCGGCATCTTGGCCAACAGGTTCCAGATACTTCTCACCACCATGTAGCATGACCCAGAGACTGTGAGGAGCATTGTGGAAGCTTGCTGCATCCTGCACAATCTCATGCGCACCTGCTACCCAGTGTTGCAGAACAGACTTGTCGACCGTCAACAGGGGAATGGGGACATGGAGCCTGGTGAATGGAGGCAAGGACGTAACCTGATAGACACTGTGGATGTACAAGGCCCCAACAGAGCTTCACGTGAAGGGAAGAAGCAGTGCAACCTTCTGAGACACTGGTGTAACTCCCCAGCTGGAGCAGTGGCATGGCAAGACAGGATGATAGATGATTAATGGATGCTTCCTTGAGACTGTTGCATAACACTGATGAGATTGTGCCATGTATGTTGAGTGGTCCTACAATGAATAGGGCATTAATAAAGAGCTTTGTTTATTTTAAAATGTGTTGATCAATGAATAAATTGTTATTAATAATAAAGGTCCATATGAGTGGCAGCTGGGATGGTGGACCATACAGTCCCACTATGGTTGCACTGGAGGTTTATCTAACCCACAACTATCCTTATCTATCCCACAAGCATGCAAAGGCTTAACCATTTTTTCAAAGTTTTTACCAACACTTTATTAAGTGAATTATTCATTTTATTAAACAAAATGAACCAAGTAAACTTTATTAAGTGTCTTAAGCAAAGATAAACTTAATTAAACAAGTAAACAACTCAGTCTCTGAGACTATTCTGAGTCAGAATAGACTATTCTGCGTCCATGCTGCATCCTTTTATATCCACGGAGTGGACGCAATTCATACTCCCCGCATGCGCAGTGAACGCTTTGCATCCAATATACATCCGCACGGCATCCCCTTTGTTTCCTATAGGCGTACGTGATGCATCCGCTTCATCCGCTATGCATCCGCCCCTTCCACTATGCATCCACTTTGAAATTCTCCCCTGGAACCCCTTCGGAGGTGTCATCCTCTTCCATCCACTTTCATCCGCTAGGCTTCCAATGAACATCCATTTAACATCCCCACTGCATACTATGCACGTCTGTTCTTTTCTGTTCTGTTTATGCAAATTTTTGCCAATTTTTGGAGCGGATAAAAACGGATGGAGCCACCCCCAAAATTTTGCTCATCCGCTGTGTCCTTTATGCACACATTTTGCGTCCATCAGCCAGTGGGACCGGGCCTTAAGGAGAAAATACTTCTAAAATGAGGCTCATTAAATTAAGCTGAATGGTGGGAGATTGAGGACAAATAGAAGCAATTCTTTCAATGCAACCCTTTATGGCTTACCACCTAGGCACCTGCAGGATTGTTTACTCCAACCTGTATCAGCCTGGCCTCTAAGGTAATTATGGGAGAAACTATTTATAATCCACCTGCCTCCAATTTCTGGGAAGTAAAGTGAGCCAAAGATAGAAAGCTTCTACTAACAATATCACTAGTCTCTTGAAATGACTCTCAGTTGAAATCAAACTCCCTGCCTTTTGGAAGTTCTAGCGAACTCTTGCCATCAATCTATTGATCAAGGATTAATGTGAGAGCAGGCAATCTTTGGCCTGTGCTGTAGTTCCAATTTGCCATATTCAGGTTACTCAGAGTACCTCCAAGTCTTATTATTGAAAACTGAATGTTCATGTATTTAGCCTTCAATATTAGGGTACAGAATAGGTATGTTAATATTTGAAACAACCATTCTTATTTAGTTGTTTATGTTATCCAGACTTGTTGAAGGAAATGCTTCAATAACCCTTTCCTAGTGAAAGAAATGAATACAGCTTTCCATTATATTCCTTCCGTAAATTTTGAACCGCATTATCTGATTTTGCAGATTATGCATCACATTTTAAATAGATGAGATTGAGGGAGTGCAAGAGAGGAGAGAGAGAGAGAGAGAGGGGTGGGGAGAAAGAGAAAAGCAAGGATTTTATTTTTAGACTAATTTTAGTCAAGTTTGTGAAAGGCCATTTGTACTCTGTTTAATCTGTTTTGTAGATGCATTAATAAGTGCTGACAACAATTTTTCTTGAGCATGTAAGTTTTATTTTTTGGCAATGACTGAAAAATATGGAAAAGGAAGTTTTCTAATGCTCTTAAGAATATGTGCAAAATAAAATGTCTTTTGAGCTCAATTTTAGAATGCAGTTATGATATGATACAATGTGAATGTTATAATAATATAAATAAATATTAAAATGAGCCTGCACTATCAAAGCTATTCTGTTTGAAAAGTATAAATTGCTCAGGCTATTTTTTTTCAATATTGCACTTTAATTTGATATATCAAAACCTTGCAAATGCGTGGGTGATTTATTATTGGCATGAAAAAACACATAAAGAAGCTGGGGAAAATGTATTATTGAACAATCATTGCTAAATGGTGCTTTAAATGCTGATCAAGTGTCCGCAGTAAGGTTAAATGCATTCATCTGAAGATGAATGATCCATTGAATGCATCAGAGTTCAAAATAAAAAAGGAATATTTGTTCACCGAAAGCTAAAAAGGCTATCTGAGAATATATTAAATAGCCTCAATGAAGGGGCAGCATTGGAAAAAATCTTGTCACTGTACTTTAACCAAGGAAGTATAATATTTCCAGTTACAAGAAAAAAATGCAGGCAAAAGAAAGCAAGCATGGAAAGGCATATTAAAGAAATAAAAGTAGGTTAGAAACAATCCACAAAATAGAAACAGCAGCTTAAAAAGTCAGGATAAGTAAGATTTCAGGGGATTTTAGGGTTCTCCATTTGAATAAAGTTCCATGGACAACAAGCAAGTATAGTAACTTATTCTATGCAGATTGATAAATAATGGAGGAAGTTAAGTGTAGAGATTATATCTAGCCTTATACACTTTATAGAATTTGTGATTTTTGTGAACAATAGAGCACAGAGTCAGTGCCAAATATCTGTCCTGAACTGGCTTTATTTCAAATAAAAATGAGTAAACATGCATTCCTAGCCAAGATGAGAAAGATAAACTGGGCAAAAATGTAATATTATTATTAAATATTGATAAAATTAAACTGTATGAAATATTACAGGGTCTAAAAGATTTGTTGCTATCTTTTAGACATTTGAAGGAATGCCCCATAAAATCTGGGTGGCATTCTCCGAATAGGATGGTTGCAGGGCAGGGCCCAAATTTCAGACTGCAGTGATAGACAGTGGACAACACCAACTATAATAAAACTGGATAGTTATAATTGCAGAGAATAATATTCTTGATCTTAATTATCTTACTTTTATATTAGTAATTCATTTCATATTCTGTCTTTCTAGTTATGTGAAACTAGAAATCTAACTTATAAGGCCTCAATGCAACATGCAAAATATGAAATATGACCATAAAATTAATTCAAATAAAATGAAAATCAATAATTAAAATACAGTAATCTTTTAAAACTTATAAAATGTGGTAAATAAATGGATGGAAGGAAGGAAGGAAGGAAAAAGAAAAGTCACTTTTAAATTCATGTAGAACTAATTGTAGTTTTAATTATATAGAAAAAGAAAAAGGGATTGCACACTCTGATTCCCTTGCTCTTCAAATCAGCACTCTTTTGTAAACATTTTTGAAACATTTCCAATATGTTTCTGACATACCTAGCCCCTAAACAGATTGCTTATTTGGAGAAATTAATCATTTCAATGACTTTTTGAATGTGCGTGCATGTGCACACAGGAAGTAAGATCCTTTTTTATTAATTGTAAAAGAGGTTTGCATTTAACTTTCTTTCTTCTTTCCTCTAGGCTCCCTCCTCAGTTTAGACTAAAGCAGGTACATTTGCAAAGCTATATACCATTGAACAAGCCATAGCTGGGAGACATAGCAGAGGAAATGCAATGTCTTAGTTAAAGAACAGGAAGAATTACTGTTGCCAGGAGTCTTGATCTGAAATCATGCTTATTCCATCTGAGTAACAATGATGCTCTCTCCCCATTGGCACTCTGGTGGCTGAAGCTAAGGACATTATATAGAAGAGGAGGCAGTATTGAAACCACAGGCAGTCAGACCTTTCCTTTGCAATAGTAGCCTTGTTTTGGTGGCAGAATTCAACATGAACATATGGTATGGGGTGAAGATAATCTAGGCAGTAAACAATAGCCCACAACCACCAAAGTAGGCTGTAGGTCCAAGGGCAAAATGCTCTGGAGCACTGTCTGGAATCTCTGTAACCCATGGTAAGTGTTCTGTATAGAACTTGGTAGGTTCCAAGTACTTCATTCTGATTGGCCAAAAAGGCTACTTACAGATTGGTTTACTAGGAACCAATCCGGGAAGCCGCCAAACGGCGGGAAGAGTTAAATAACTGTCATTGGCCAAAGCTGGCAGGCTAGCCACTATATAAAGGGCTGCTGCGGGTTGGGCTATGTTCCGTTTCTTTACCTAGCGGTTTGAAATAAAGAGTTGTTGTTTGGAACCCTGTCTTCCACGCTTCTTTCCGGATGGAACACTGGCGACGAGGATGGGATCATCGTAGAAGCAGAGACCGAAGCAAGCGGTAATCTGAACCTAGCGAAAGAGATGGCTGGTAACAACGCGCCACCTGCACCCTCCAATCCAGATGTAGAGGATTGGGAATCGTATATCGATCACTTTCTTATGTTCTTGAAAGTAACGAGATGGAAGAAATATCAGATCAAAGGAAGAGGGCTGTCTTCCTTACACACTGCGGACCAGCCGTATTCAAAATGGTGAAGGCGCTGGCGAAACCCAGAGATGTCAAGCAGATGACCTGGTCCGACCTAAATTGAATGCTCTGAACACAATATGCCCCTGTGGTCTCAATTCTCATCAAACGACATGAATTTTACAAAAGGGACCAGAAGGAGGATGAAACCATAGCAGACTTTGTGGCGGCCTTGAGACACATAGGAGGGGCATGTGAGTTTCAAAACATGGACGAGGCTGTGAGAGACCGTGTAGTCCTTGGCCTGAAAGACTCCACCCTTCAGAGCAAATTACTCAACAGGCCGAATATAAACATGGCCGAGGCCATTGCTGAGGCAACTGTCACCGAAGCAACGAAAAAGTCAGCAGCCACCATGAGACAAATGAACGCAGTTCCCGACCTGCCGACCCAAACGAGGGAGAAGAAGGCAGAGGGAGGAAAGAAACAGCCCACAGCAACAACCCACCACGAGGACATTGAAACCCAGAGTGACACTGAAGACGATGACAAAGAAGTCCACAGACTCTATTCAGATAGAAAATGGCACGAAAAGAGGAAGAATCGGCGGGAATTTCAATGTGCAGGCTGCAGAGGCAGTCTGAATGCAGGTTCCTCGACGCAATATGCCGAGCTTGTAATAAAAGGGGGCACATCGAAAGGGTCTAACGCAGTCCAAAAAGACACGGCGGCACGGCCCCCAGACACGACGAGAGACAAGGCGGCAACCAATGGAACCAAAATAAAAGAACCGGTGACAGAGAAGAAACGCATCAGACAGTCACCATCAATAATAGCAAGGCGGAAAGCGGAAAGAAGGTTTGGATAGAGGTGAGCATTGAGGGGAGACCCTGTGAGATGGAGGTCAACTCAGGATCATTCTTATCGATGGTATCCTGGAATACCATCCAGCGCCTAATTCCAAACATCAAGCAGAAAGAACTAAAGAAACAAAAAATTGTGCTAAAAGTTTTTAGGGAAATTGAATCCCTGTAATTGGCCTTGGAAATTTTTTAGTTGAATTTAAACAACACGCCAAAGTCTTGCCCCTAACTATCGTCGACTGTGACCACTTAGCCTGCTAAGTTCGCGCTTCTTGGAATCAGGATGACTGGTATCAACCACATCACTACTACCAACTGGGAGGAGAACCTACTCCATGAATTCCAAGATGTATTCATCGGGACTCTAGGCAAGTATCAGGGGACCCCAATCTCATTTAGCTTAGACCCGAAAATAACCCCCATTCGCTTAAAGGCCAGATGTGTTCCATTCACGCTTAAACCAAAAATTGATGAACAGCTGAATAAGTTAACAGTGCAAGGGGTTTTAGAACTAGTCGACCAAGTGGGAAACCCCTATTGAAACACCGGTAAAGGCAGATGGGTCAGTGCGCATCTGTGGGGACTATAAGGCAACCCTGAACCACGCGCTCCAACAAAGCGCATACCCAGTGCCAGTAATGCAACATTTATTGCACTCGCTAGGGGGAGGAAAAATATTTGCAAAACTCAACCTAGCACAAGCTTATCAGCAACTACCCATTGATCCAATAACAGCAGAGGCACAAACGATAGTAACGCATAGAGGGGCATTCAAATGTAACTGCCTCCAATTCGGTGTTAGCGTTGCCCCAGGCATTTTCCAAAGCCTCATTAAATGCCTACTAAACGGAATCAAAGGTGTCGTCCCATACTTCGACGATGTACTGGTCTCAGCAAAAAACGCCAACCAGCTAGAGACCAGGCTAAGAGAAGGCTGAACTCACTTTAGAAAATCAGGCCTAAAAGTCAAGAAGGAGAAATGTGAACTGGCCACCAACCAAGTTGAATTCTTGGGCTATTTAATCAACAAGCAAGGCATTCACCCAACTGAAAAGAAGGTGAAGGCTATCAAAGACGCTCCCAGACCAAGAAACAAAACCGATCTCCAGGTGTTCCTAGGCCTCATAAACTTTTACAATGTGTTCCTGTCCCATACAGCGACAATAGCAGAACCCCTACATCAGCTGCTAGACAAAAAAGACCATTTGGACTTAGGGCCACCGGGAGCAGAAAGCTTTCCAAGGTATGAAGGACCTATTATCATCAGACACCGTTGTTATCCAGTTTAGTAATACCCTGCTGCTGACGTTCACCTGCGATGCTTCACCTTTTGGGGTCGGCGCCATCCTGAGTCACCAGCTTCCAAACGGCAGAGAGGCACCGGTCGCCTTTTACTCATAGACGCTCTCCAAAGTGGAACACAATTACAGCCAACTTGATCATGAAGCCCTGGCAATTGTGGCTGGGGTCAAACGATTCCATGAATACCTTTAGGCTAGACCCTTTTCTATCGTAACCAACCACAAGCCTCTCCTTGGAATCCTGGCAGGAAACAAGCCAACCCCGAACATTCTGTCTCCGAGAATGATGAGGTGGTCTGAATTCCTCGCGGCCTACTCTTACATGCTACTCCACAGACCTGGCAAAGCCATCTCTTACGCCGGTGCCCTGAGCCATTCCCCGTTGCCCATCACAGAAGATGACCCTGCTCCAACTACCTCCATATTCCAACTGGAGACCTGCCCAGAGCTACTGCTGACTGCAGCCAACGTCGTGAGAGCCACAGCCAAAGACCCTTTGACAGCGCATATACTGAACTGGGTAGGTGAAGGCTAGCCAGAGGAAAATAAAAAAAAACTAAGGCTTTTATACCTTTCCGTGCCAGACAGACCAAGCTGTCTATCGAAAAGGGGTGCATCTTATGGGGTGACAGGGTGGTAATCCCAAGCAGCCTACAATAAACCGTCCTTGGCATGTTGCACGAGGGTCACCCAGGCATAGTCAAGATGAAAGCCCTGGCCAGGAGTTACGTCTGGTGGCCAGGGCTGGACAAAGACATAGAACGCTGGGTTGCAACATGCCACACCTATCAGAAAACGAGGCCTACCCCCCCACACACAGGCACCTATATGAGACTGGGAAACTCCCTGGGGCCCTTGGTCTAGAGAGCACATTGACTTCGCGGGGCCAATGAAGGGGAACAACTTTTTGATTGTTGTTGATGCATACTTGAACTGGTTGGAAGTCATTCTCATGGCTTCCACAACCACCGAGGCTATCATGAAACAGCTCAACAAACTATTTGTGACTCACGGGCTACCAGATGTACTGGTTTTGGGCAACGGGCCTCAGTTTACCGCCTTGAAGTTCGAACAATACCTGGCTGCCCAGAGTGTCCGTCACGCATTAACCGCACCGGTCCAACTGGCTGCAAATGGCAGGGCCGAATGCATGGTTAGATATACTAAGGAAGACCTAGAGAGAATGGACAAGGGGGATGTGCAAAACAAACTCAACCGTTTACTAACATTGCAACTTATTACCCCTTGTAGCACTACAAATAAAAGCCCGGCTGAACTATTAATGGATAGGAAACTATGGTCCTACCTGGACAGATTACACTCCACCTATACATGGGACAAGCTCCCCGACTCTTCTAGCAAATATCGTACCTTTGAAATTGGCCACCTAGTCTATGCCGAGAACCTTACCGGGGACCCCCTATGGTTGCCAGCCACCATCACACAAGTCACAGGCCCCCAGTCCTACCGACTAATACTAGATGATGGGAGGGAATGGCAGCGGCACATAGACCGGCTTCGTTCCCACAATCTCGAAAGAAAAACCGTCACAGAACCGAAAATAATAAATTCCGACAAAAAAACAACCAAGGGGGGGAAGTACAAATAAATAAAAAAGGGAGAGATGAACCTCCCATAACAAGACTACAAACTCTGCAAAATGACAATCTAACCAAACAAAAAGAGCACTCACGGTTAGATGAACCCCTGAAGAAAGAAGTTCGGGAGCAGGAGAACGAAGCGAGGCCTTCCTGGAAGGTGGCAGCCAGGCCAGCTCAACCAACCTGGCTAAACCAGCAGGGAGCGACTGAGCCATCTCAACCAGCCTGAGAGACTCAGGCGGGAGCGGCATGGCTGACTCACCCTTCCAGGATATTCCATGGAAAAGATATAGAGAGGCTGATATAGAGATATCGATCCCGATCGAACCGCTTGAAGACCAAAACAAGACTGAGCCACGCAGGTCAACTAGAGCTAGGAAAAGCCCCACCTACCCACGTTGGACTGAACTAAAGGGGAAGGGATGTTCTGTATGGAACTTGGTAGGTTCCAAGTACTTCATTCTGATTGGCTGAAAAGGCTACTTATGGATTGGTTCGCTAGGAACTAATCCGGGAAGCCGCCAAATGGCAGGAAGAGTTAAATAACTGTCATTGGCCAAAGCTGGCAGGCTTGCCGCTATTTAAAGGGGTTCTGTGGCTTGGGCTATATTCCATTTCTTTACCTAGTGGTTTGAAATAAAGAGTTGTTGTTTGGAACCCTGTCTTCCACGCTTCTTTCCGGATGGAACAGTAAGCAACATCAAAGACAGAATAAACTTAAGCACTTGTACAGATATACCATCTCTGGCAGTCAATGTTGCAAACTGTTAGCAAGATACTTTTCAGATAGAGCAAGATGTCTCTGCTGTAGTTCAAGCAATCATCAGGCAGCAAATAGCAGGATGACCCAAAGGTATCAGACATAAAGCCTGCTATTGCATTAATGATAACTTTGGATAATTCAGCATAGTAAAGGATGCCAGATTCCAGCGTCTCCTTCAAATGGTGAAAGTAAAACACAAGCTTTCTTTCATGTACAGCACTAATTTGGCTCTACATCATTTAGAGCTCTAAAAATTGGCACCAGCATATAAACATGCCCAGAATGTAATTCGGAGCCTGTGCAAATCTTTCAATATAAAAAGTATCCTGAGATCTTTATACTGCTAGCTTTATATTGCTGGCTGCCACATTCTGTATTGCATATTCAAGGTAGTTTATTTTTCCAAAGTCACCTATGTGCTGCAGTAATATAACTAAGATGTCACAAAATCCATTTGCCTCAAGAGTATTTAATGCTAGCTGTACTTATGCAAGCACAGTTAGTCTTTCACTTGCAACAATTCATTTAATGACCACTCAAAGTTACAACAGCACTGAAAAAAGAGGCTTATGACCATTTTTCACAGTTAACAACCATTGAGACATCCTCATGGTCATGTGATCAAAATTGAGACACTTGGCAATTTCTCATATTTATCACAGTTGCAGTGTCGTGGGCCCTGTGATCACCTTTTGGCTTTGGGGAAGCCAAACTCACTTAACAACCATGTTACTAATTTAATAACTGCAGTGATTCACTGAACAAACGTGGCAATGAAGATCATAAAATGAAGCAAAATTCACATAACTTCACAATAAAAATGTTAGGCTCGGTTTGGTTGTAAATCAAGGACTATATGTATACTCCTCACCTCACAATTGCCATAAGTTAAGTCCAATAACAACTAGGATCCCAAAGTATGAACCTATAATTTCAGGATGGGTTTGGTTCATTCAAAATAAGCTGCATGACAGTCTATACATTTACAGTAGTTTTCTCCCGATCAGCAACACCTTTGGCTGTGTTTATTTCAAATTGTTCTCTTCTTCTAACTGGTTATTATGATGAGGCAAAATTCAAGGGTGCTGATTGTCCAGAGAGTTGCCTGCTCTTTATAGAAAATGGAAGCAGTAAAAACAAGACCATGCTGTGAAGCAGGAAAGAATAACTGGACAGAAAGGTTAAAGTTCCTGCTAATTCAGGTAGTCCTCGACTTACAATAGTTCACTTAGTGAGCGTTCAAAGTTACAACAGCACTGAAAAAAATGGCTTATGATCATTTTTCACTTACGACCATCGCAGCATTCCCCATGGTCATATAATTTACATTCAGATGCTTGGTAACTGGCTCATATTTACGACGGTTGCAGTTTCCCCTGAGTGAACAACTTTTGTGACTTTCTGACAAGCAAAGTCAATGGGGAAGCCAGATTCACTTAACAACCAGGTTACTAATATAACAACTGCTGTGATTCACTTAACAAGAAAAGTCGGCAAGAAAAGTTGTAAAATGGGGCAAAACTCCCTTAACAAATTTTACAGTTAGCAACATACATTTTGGGCTCATTTTGTGGTTGAGAACTACCTGTCTTAGGTAACTGTGAGTATTTTACTAATATTAAAAATATTTTAGATAATAAATAATGTACTATTTTTTTTTAATTGGCATTAACTTTTAAACCCCAACTGAGGGCTTTTGATCCTTTTTTGTTTGGGCTTTTAATGTGTTTTATTTCCATTGACTTTACTCGTGTGCTTAGTTTGGGGCTTGACTTAACCCATTGGCTATGCTGCAGGGTGCATAATGCTTACTTGAGTCTTCAGGATAAAAAACACGAAGTCCAGATAATGCAATCTTTAGTGTTGAATTTCTATAAAGTCAGGCTATAGTTTAGCACTTCCTGTAAAAAATAAGTGTTAGCATTGTAGCTACATGGCTTCCCACTTTGCAAGTTTGATAGTTTTGACACTCTTCCCCCAGTTGACATATCACTACATCATGTAACGTAGTGCAAAGTAGGCAGTTTTCATATTAAAAAGTGTTTCTAAAAATGCCCATCTGGTATGACTCATTTTAAAGTATTTTTTTTTCAAACCTAATGTCAATTTTCTATCTGAAAATAAATAACAGATAACAGATAATCAGAGTTGGAAGGGACCTTGTAGGTCATCTAGTCTAACCTGCCCAAGCGGCAGACCATTTCTGACAAATGGCAGTCAAATTATCTTCTTAAAAGTTTCAAGTGATGGCGCTCCCACAACATCTGAGGGCAAGCTGTTCCATTGGTTGATTGTTCTCATTGTCAGAAAGTTTCTCCTTATTTCCAGGTTAAATCTCTCCTTCTTCAGTTTCCATCCATTATTCCTTGTCTGGCCTACAGGCACTTTAGAAAATAGTTTGACTCCCTCCTCTCTGTGGCAGCCCCACAAATATTGGAAGACTGCCATCATGTCTCCCCTGGTCCTTCTCTTTACTAGACTAGCCAAGCCCAGTTCCTGCAACCGTTCATTGTATGTTTTAGCCTCCAGTCCCCTAATCATCCTGGTTGCTCTTCTCTGTACTTATTCTACAGTCTCAACATCTTTTTTATGTGGTGAACAAAACTGGATGTATTAATCTCAAATGATCTAAGTGCTAGAGCCACTGTTACTATACAGCCAAAAAGGCATTAAGAGTTGTTAATCTGAACCTATGTAGCTTCTTCTCTGGTAATATCACACTACTAACTAGAGCATACAAAACATTTGCTAGACCTATACTTGAATACAGCTCATCAGTCTGGAACCCATATCATGTATCTGATACTAACACAATTGAATAATCCAGAAATATTTCACAAAGAAGAGTTCTCTGCTCCTCTATTCATTGTAGAATACCTTATGCCACTAGACTTGAAATTCTCGACCTAGAAAACTTAGAACTATGCCACCTCTGATCCGATCTAAATATAGTACATAAAATCATACACTGTAATGTCCTACCTTCAAATGAATACTTCAGCCTCAACCATAACAGTACAAGAGCACACAATAGATACGAACTCAAGGTTAACCGCACCAAACCTTGACTGCAGAAAATACAACTTCAGCAACAGAGTAGTCAATGTTTGGAATACTCTACCTGACTCTGTGGTTTCTTCCCCAAACTCCAAAAACGTTAACCTTAGACTGTCTACTATTGACCTCACCCCTTTGCTAAGAGGCCTGTAGGGGGCATGCATAAGCGCACCAATCGTGCCTACCGTCCCGGTCCTATTGTTTTTTATTTTAGTAATAAATATCTATCTGTGATGACTCGTAGTCTCTCAAAATACCCAAAACCCAAAACATATATTAAAGACCAGTAAGGCCTTCAACTTAATTTCACTGTTTTATTTGGCACAGTTTAAAGTCACAAAAGTAACTAATGAGGCAAACGGCGCCCAATGTGCTGCAGAGCCTGACAACAAACTAATCAAAAACCCCACCCTATACTGGTCAGTGGGAAAGTCCTCAGGCCGAAGGCTCATATAAAGCTGGCACTGCCCAAAACTGCTGGAAATTGGGCCAGCAAACCATCAAATTTATCTGGCACTGCCACTGGGCGTTTCGGCGTGGTTGGGCAGCTTGCATTTGTGCCACCTGTGCAGTCAAAAGAGCCACTTGCTGAGTTAACTGGGCAATTTCTGCTCTAAGCTGATCCATGGTCATCCCACAAAAAGCAAAAATAAGTTGAAAGGGGTGGCAGGAGTCAAAATGTGATGACCCGTAGTGTCTCAAAATAACCCAAAACCCAAAACATATATTAAAGACTGGTAAAGCCTTCAACTTAATTTCACTGTTTTATTTGGCACAGTTTAAAGTCACAAAACTAACTAATGAGGCAAACAGAAAACTAAAATGAACCACATTGATGAGAGTTCCGAAGCAAGCCAAGATAACTAATCATAAACTCCAGGTAAATAATTGAGGAGAGTCCCTGGGAAGAACGCCAGCACAGATAAATCTCTTTCAAGGTGAACACTAAAATTGACTCCTGCAAATTCTAACTGCACAGTTGCAAACTTAAATACATAGCTCCCACCTGCAAGCTACGAGGAGGATCATGGTAATCTCCTCTTGAATAGACCTCACTTTTCCCTGATCCTCTCCTCCCTGCGTGACCTAGGATGGATAGGGGATGGGCCCGGATCCTCTTCTGACTGCTCAGCCGGCCTCTGCCCTTCTCCAGCCTCCTCCACCATCTCTGGATCCACACTCCCACTTCCTGTTGGCTGTTCCTCCTTTTCCTCAGAGTCAGTCTCCACCAGGGACATGACATTATCTCATGTATTAAAACTATATTTATTCTTATATCTGTATCTTGTAAGCGATTGACAAATCAAATGAATACTAAAAATACTAAAGGCTTTAATAGAGTAATATTAGTACTTCCCTTGATCTTGATTGTATCCCTCTGTTAATACAACCTAGGATTGCATTCACTTTTTTAGTGGCTGCTGCACACTGCTAGCTCATATTTAGCTGGTTGTCCACTAGGACTCTAAGATCCCTCTCACTTACTGCTATTGAGCCTGGTTTCACCCAGACTATATGTGTACTTTTGGTTTTTCTTGCCTAAGTGTAGGATTTTATTTTTCTCTACATTGAATTTCATTTTGTTATATATGGCCCAGTGTACTGGTCTGTCATGATCCATCTGGATCTTGAGCCTATCTTCTTGCATGTTAGCTATTCCTGTCAACTTAGTATCATCTGCAAATTTGGTAAGTTCCCCTTCTATTCCCTCATCTAAGTTGTTAATGAAGATATTGAAGAGTACTGGGCCTATGACAGAACCTTGTGGCACCCCACTGTTTACTTCCCTCCATGTAGACTTAGACCCATTAAGGACTACACGTTGAGTATGGTTTGCCAGCCAGTTTCGACTCCAACTATGGTGGTGCTGTCTATTCAACTTCTGTCTAGCTTACTAAGAAGTAGGTTGTGGTCTGCTTTGTCAAATGCTTCGCTGAAATCTAAATATATTATGTTCACAGTATTTTGCTGGTCTACTAATTTAGTCACTTTGTTGAAGAATGAAATAAGATTTGGTTTGGCATGATCTGTTCTTAACAAACCCGTGCTGACTGCTAGTTATTACTTTACTTGTTTCTAGATGTTGGCAGATCTGTTTTTTTATCTTTTCCAATAATCTTCCCAGGTATTGATGTTAGACTGAT
The DNA here is from genome assembly GCA_015471245.1 of Laticauda colubrina. Taxonomy (NCBI): domain Eukaryota; kingdom Metazoa; phylum Chordata; class Lepidosauria; order Squamata; family Elapidae; genus Laticauda; species Laticauda colubrina. The sequence goes on from BLBF01000002.1 coordinate 50,365,791, forward strand.
TGGTCTATAGTTTCCTGGGTCTGGTTTTTTTTTTCCTTTTTTGAAGATGGGAACCACAACAGCTCTTTTCCAGTCCTCTGGTAGTTCCCCGGTGCTCCAGGATTTTTGAAAGATATGGTACAGTGGTTCTGAGATGACCTCTGCCAGCTCCTTTAAAACTCTGGGATGTAATCCATCAGGCCCTGGTGATTTGTGTTCATCAAGATAGGACAGGTGTTCTCTTACTATTTTTTGCTTATTTTTACTTTTATTTCTGGTCTGTCTTCTACAATTATGTTTTTGGTGGGTTGAGCTATAGTTTCTTTTTCTGTGAAGATGGATACAAAGAATGAGTTAAGCAGTTCTGCTTTCTCTCTGCTGCCTGTTACTTCCTTGCCATCTTCTCTCTTTAGTGGACTGACTGTTTCCTAGATTTTTTTCTTGTTATTTATATGTTGGAAAAAACTTTTTTTATTATCTTTGACTTTTGTTGCAAGTCTTTGTTCATTCTGAATCTTTGCTATCCTTACTTCATCTTTGCACATTCTGGCTATCTGTTGATATTCTGCCTTAGTTGTATGTCCTTCTTTCCATGTTTTGTACTTGTCCTTTTTTTCTTTCAATTTGCCAGAGAGATCTTTGTGAGCCATGCTGGTTCCTTCTTTGATTTCTTGTTTTTCTTTCTCAGTGGTATTGTGCTGGTCTGGGCTTCTATGATCACACTTTTTAGAGTTTTAGAGATTCTTGAGTTGTTTTCCCCTTTAGGATTTCTCCATGGAGTCTGTTGAGGTAATTTCCCGTAAGGAGAATGAGCACATACAGGGAGACGTATTTGAGAGTAATGTATCTGTGTACTGTGTGTGTATTATTCAAACACTTCTCTCAATACATCTCCCTGTATGTGCTCATTCTCCTAATGGTGAATTACCTCAACACTGGTTATGGGCCCAGGCTATACCAGGTTCAGATAACTGAGAGTTGGTGTGAATACACAGTACTGTATACAGACAGCTGTTTACTGTTTCATTGTGGGTTACTATCCTGGTAAAGATGGCACAAGACACTTCAACAAGACTATCACTGATAATCTGGTTGCATGGAACAAAATATTTTTCCTGGTCTATTAAGTGCAGTCTACTTCTGCAAAGAGAAGGTTTATGGAATGTTCAATACCCAGCGGATGTAAATGCTTGGGATCCAGCTAATGAGGATGATGCCAAGAAGCTTGCTGACTTTAAACAGAACAATGAATGAGCTCTTTGTATAATTGGACTAACACTGAGTGACCAGCAATTAGTCCATATTCGTGGAGAAGAGTCTGCTCTAAGTGTTGGGAGAATTTGAAGAGGATTTATGTTCGTGACAGTGTAGGTGCACACATACATCTTACACGTAAACTGTTTAGAACATGTCTTCTGAAAGATAGAGATATGTTAGCTCATTTGAACTTCATGAAAAGAACTTTTCAAGAGCTACATGAAAAAGAACTGATATTTTCACAGCTGCATCAAGTTTACATCATTCTTTCCTCATTGGATAAAAGTTATGATGATTACATATCTTCACTGGAAGTCCTGTCCAGAGATAAACTGACATTGACTGACATTACTGAAAGATTGTTAGAAGAAGCAAGAAGACGGCTCGATAGGGACCAACTGAGGAAGGAACAACCACAAGAAGAGGCTTTGTCTTCAACTGCCTAGACTGTTAGGAAATGTTTTTCTTGTTGGGCTAGGAGACATATAGCTAAATTCTGTAACAGAATACTGGTAATCACCAGAAGGCCAAAAAGAATGTTAGTTTAGCTATGTCTAGCAATTCAACTGTAAACCCTGATTTGTGGGTTGTTGACAGTGGAGCATCACAATGCATTACTAAAGATAGAAACAGGTTTGTAAAGATGTCCACGAGTAAACAACATGCATCATTGGCAAATAGATGGAAAATGAATGCATCAGGTATAGGTACTGCATATTGTTCTTGTATAAGTGAACATTTAACAATGTTATATGTACCTAAATTGAAATTTAATTTGCTATCAGTAAGGGCTTTAGTTAATCTTGGTTATGTAGTAACCTTTAGGGAAGATAACTGTATAATAGAGAAAGAGGGTAAAAGTGTTACTGCTACTTTAAGGAATGATTTATATGTTACATGATGACCACTTGAAAATGGCTAAGTCAGTTTATAACAATGTTAAGCCACATGATGAATGTACATTTAACTGCATAGATGTCTAGGGCACATTAATATCAAAATGCTCAAACAAACTGTTGAATTGTCAGAGGGAGTAAAATTGAAATCCTGTAGCAAGTAATGTAAACTGTAATGCTTGTAGCCAAGATAAGAGCAAGGTTACTTTTGCAAACAGACTAAATGGATTTTAGACCAAAGAACCTTTAGAGGTTGTTTTTGCTGACATAATTGGTCCAAAGAAACCAAGTTTAGGAGATGCCTGCTATATTTTGAGTATTATGGACCATTACTCACAATATGGTTTCTGCTATCTTTTGAAAAACAAAACAGAAACACTCCAACAATTCTTTAACTGGCAAAGGTTTGCTGAGAGGAAAATGAAAAGTAAAGTAATTACTTTAGTTACTGATAGTGGCACTGAGTTTGTTAACAAAAGATTCCAAACTATGTTAAAATTGGCTGGTGTTGAGCATAAATGTTCTGCACCTTACAAGCCACAACATAACTCGTTTGTAGAACAAAGAGGGCAAACATTACAAGCCATGGCTTGCACTATGTTATCTGATTCAAGTTTACCTGAAACACTGTGGGGTGAGGCCATAATGTGTAGCAATTATGTGTTAAACAATGTAGTTAACACAACATCTGGTGAATTGCCATTCACTCATTGGCATGGCAGAAAGCCAAATTTAAGTTATTTACACACATTTGGAGCTCCAGCATGGATGCATATTCCCTCACAAGTAAGACTGAAAGGGCAACATAGAGCTAAGAAATTATTTTTTCTGGGTTTTAAGGCCAGCCATCGTTCGTTTAGATTCTGGAATCAAGGCACAGCTCATGTTTATTGTAGTGCTCATGCAAAATTTCTTGAGTACATTGGATGGGATAAACTAGAACAGGAATCCAGCACTGATCTTATTATTGACACCTAAATAGTCCCTAAAGATAAAATCAGGAAACCACAAATAGCCATTAAAAAGAAAGAGGAAGCACAGGAGGAAGTAGGAGAACAGGGACAGGAGGAAGTAGAAGAACAGGAGCAGGTGACACAGGAAAGTCCACCAGTTAGCCCTCTATTACCAAGATGTTCAACCCAAGTAACATGACCACCTGATAGATATCAGGCTACTGTTGTATGTCAAGTAAATACAGTTCCAAGTAATTATGATGAACTAAAATTGTATTCTAAGGATCAGGTTGCCTGGCAGAAAGCAATGGATAAGGAACTAGAATCTTTAAAAAGACTGGAGGTATACAAAAACATTAAGTTACCACCAGGTAAACATGCCATTGGATGTAAATGGATATATAAACTGAAGACAGGTGTAGATGGGACTGTTATCCATAAAGCCAGGTTAGTAGCATAAGGATTTAGTCAGACAGCAAATGACTATGATGAGGTGTTTAGTCTGAAGGCTACTACATTAAGGGCAGCATTAGTGTGGGCAGCTAAGGAGAAATACATTGTAAATCATTTAGTTGTAGAGACAGCATATCTGCATGCACCTTTGCAACATACTAGATATTTAAAGAAACCTTTGGGTCTCAAAAAGAATAATACGGATAATAAAACTGATTGCTGGAGATTGAAAAAGAGTCTTTATGGCTTGAAGCAATCAGGATATGAGTGGAACCAATGTATAGTTAAGGAATTAAATAAGATAGGCTTTGTAGCTGGCATGGCTGATCCATGTTTGTTTAAAAGAGAAAATAATGGTATGATTTCATTGTTGCTATTGTTTACTGATGACATAGCATTAATCACCAAAACTGAAGAAGCTACTAAAATAATTTCACGATTAGAAAAGAAATTTAAGATAAAACAGGAGAAATCAAACAATATCTTGGTTTAAAGATAGATAAAACCAGGGGAGGATACAAGATCTCACAGGCAGATAAAATTAACCAATTACTAAAAAGTTTTAAAATGGAACTTTGTAAGTCAGCTAAGACACCAATGAGCCAGGAGTTTAGTCATACAAAGTCCTATTTTTGATAAGAACATTTATCAGTCCTTGATTGGTAGTTTATCTTATCTCAGTAATTGATCAAGGCCAGATATTGCATACAGTATTAATCAATTAGCAAGATTTAATGCTGAGCCAACTGAAAGGCACTGGCAAGCTGCTATACATGTATTAAGATATCTGAAACAAACAATGCACTGTGCATTGTATTTGGAGCCTAAGTATGAACTGACTTTAACTGCATATGCTGATGCAAGTTTTGCTACAGACATAAATACATGAAAATCTACATTGGGTACTGCTGTATTACTGGGAAAAGCATTGATTGGATGGAGGTCTGTTGGACAGAAACATCTAAGTTTGTCACCAATGGTGTCTGAATTCTCATGTTTGTCTTTATTATGTACAGATTTAGTTTTGTATAAGCAATTATTAATTGATATGGGAATTAATGTAACAGATTCTATTGTTGTTTATGAAGATAACCAATCAGCAATACAGATGGCTTCAAATATTGCTGTTAAAACAAGAACTAAACACACAGATTTAAGATATTTAAATATGAGACAATGTGTGCAAAGTAAAATGATTAAGCTAGAATACTGTATGTCAGAAAACAACATAAAGCTTTTACAATAAAGCTTTTACATAAAGCTTTTACAATAAAGCCTTATAAAGCATAAAGCTTGCTGTGAAGCTTATGGAATTAGAATGTAAGGTTGTATATATTGTCTTACCCCAAAGGGGAGAATGTTAGTAATGTAAGTCACCTAACAGCTATTTGGGTTGGACAATATATAAACCAGGATAGACATTTTAATACTGTATCTTTAAGAATGCAAAACTAGAGTTGGGTATGGTTTCTCAAATGGCCATAAGATGGAGCCAGAAACCTGGGTTGTTTAGTCTTAGTCTCAGAAGAGAGTGTGAGTCAGTCTCTGTTTCCTTCTGTTGGAAAGTATTGCTGTGTTCCTCATAATTGACTGCTATTTCTGGATTTGATGTAAGTCTTGATACTGAACTGTTTTTGACACTGGACTTTGTTATTGGATTATCCCTGGATTGAAAACTGACTGATTTACTTGTGAATGATTTTGGACTGCTTGTTTGAACTTCGCTTAAACCGTTTCTGGAAGTAAAAACCTACATTTACTGTATAGTGTATCTGTGTACTGTTTGTGTATTTTTCAAACACTTATCTCAATTCGTCTCCCTGTATGCTCTCATTCTCCTAATGGGGAATTACCTCAATAGAATCTTTCCCAAGTTCTCTCTGAGTTTATTGAAATCAGCTCTTTTAAAATCCAAGACTCTGGTGTCATTATGTTCTGTTGCTTGTGTTTGTGTTATGTTGAATTCTAGTATGACATGGTCACTCTCACCGAAGGTTTATGCAGTTTCAACTCCCTCTATCACTTCTTCTCTGTTTGTAAGAATTAAGTCCAGTATGGCTGTCCCTCTAGTTTCACCCTCTACCTTTTGGACAACAAAGTTGTCAGCTAGGTTGGTTAGGAACTTATTTGATTTCTCACTTGATGCAGAATTAGTTTTCCAATTGATAACAGGATAATTGAAGTCTCCCGTTACTATTGTTGTATGTTTCCTGCATATGTTTGTAAGTTGGCTGGCAAAAAGGACATCTATTTTTTTCTGCTTGATTAGGTGGCCTATAATATGCACCTATGGTTATGTCATTATATATATATATATATATATATATATATATATATTGACCCATATGCATTCTAAGAGGTTTTCATCTTTGGTTTCATGCATTTCTATAGCAATATAGTGGTCTTTTACATACAGTATAATTCCACCTCCTCTTTTGTGGGTTTTTTTTTTTTTTTGAATAGTTTGTATCCTTCTACCAGTATGTTCCAGTCATGGGTTTCATCCCACCAAGTTTCTGTTATTCCAACTAAATCATATTTACCTTCATGTATTCGTAGTTCGAGTTCACCCTGTTTGTTCCCAGACTTTGTGCATTCGTATATCAGCACTTGAGATATTTATGTCTGGCACTGTGTTTACTGTCTCCATAACCTATGTTGTGCCTGCCTGCCCCTACTTTTTTGCCACCTGTTTGATTAATGCACTTGATATGGCTCTATTAAATGCTTGGTTTTGGTTGGCATCAAGGCTGATAATCTTACCTTCTCTTTCTTAAAAAACATTTCTTTTATCTTTACTATATTCATAGGAGTCTTAAAGAAAGATGAATGAAGCAGTTAACTTGACAAGAGGTATAGTGAGCTAGAAGAATAAGGTTCTTCTTCCAAAAGTGTATTCTCCCTCCCTCCCTCCCTCTCTCTCTCCCCCCCCCCTTTTTTTTCTGGAGACACATTTTGTAGGATTACCATTACCCTCCACATATCAGCATCTATAGTTTTTCCTTGCTTACTCAAACCTGAAATGAACAGGAATCAATCAAAATATATCGTATCCATACTATACAAACTGTTGAGTAAAAAAAAAAGTACCTTAGCTTATCAGCTAATAGATTTATATCAGCCTTACAGCATTGCTCAGGAGAATCTTGTACTTCTGTGCAATTGAATCTAACATATGGCAATGTCTGCATATAAATTTTTAAAATTATTTATTTATTATATTTCAGAATGCCAGTTTGATCTACTGGTTAAAGCACCAGACTTGAAACCAGGAGTCTATAAATTCTAGTCCTGTGTTATGCATAAAATCTGGCCAAATGACTTACATAAAATGTATATAAATATGAAAAAATATGAGTACCATGACAACATGATTTAGCAAATCATGTACAATGGACTTTATATGTTACAGATCAGTTTATTGATTGGAAAGGTTTGCAGTTTCCTTATGCATTTCATTTTTCTTCACATTTTCATGTATCAGACATTGGCAATTAATAAAATTGAAGAAATAACCATATGGGTGCAAAATGTCAGGTTACTTAATATGTTTGAGTTCAAAAAATTAGAAAGCATTATAATTCTGCAACATAATTGTACAAATAGTTAAAACTATCATCTCTCTCCACTAAAGCTAAGTTGATTAAGGTGGAAAACTGTGGAATCAATCATGGAACCTATAATGCTGACTATTTATATTCATTTCAAACACCAAACCTTTCTTTACAGTTCCATATGATGTCATGTGTGTTTACACTTATTCTGTCCTCTGCTCAAGTGAACAATATCAGCAATAATAAAAATCTTAGGAGCAGAATTTTATCAGTAAAGATTGTTGCTTCAACATAAATTAGTACTAAATATAAGTAAATAAAGGGATGGTTCCCATAAACTGGGTAATTTATTGGCTGATTGTTACAAGAACACTTTCCTTGTAAATGTCTAGGTTAATGCCACCTACCCCTCCTGCCTACTTAAGTATGTGAGGTCCCTGTTGTTCTTCTTTGTACTTCAAGGACTCAAATCCTTCCTTTTATCTTGTCAACATGGTAAGCAGCAGCAGGTGGATCATTTATATAAAACAGGGATGTCAAACTCAATTTCATTGAGGGCTGCTTCAGGATTGTGTTTGACCTCAGAGGGCCAGGATGGGAGTGACCAGGATGGACATGGCCAACTCAACATCACTCATGTTGGGGTTGCTTGTGGCGGCCGTCCCAAGCTCCATTTTCTCTGGCAAAGGGTTGCAGGAGGCTGCCACAGCCTAAAACAAAGCTTGGGAGGGCCACACATGGCCCTCCCAAGCTCCATTTTTGCTGGCAGAGGCACTGTAGGCCGGTCCTTTGCTGTTTCCAGGGCCACCCCATGGGACAGATCTAAGCACCCTGTGGACTGGATCAGGCCGCCGGGCTTTGAGTTTGATATCCCTGATATAGAACAAGGGAAAGAGACACAAGCAGAGGTGGTATTCAGCAGATTCTGACCAGTTCTGGACAGTGGTGGGATTCAATTTTTTTACTACTGGTTCTGTGGGTGTGATTTGATGGGCATGGCAGGGGAAAGATACTGTAAAATCTCCAGTCAGAGGTATTATCTGCCAGTTCTCTGAATTCCTGAGTCCCAGCTAATTGTCTGGGTCTTCTTTTGTTGCCCAACACAGGAGGATGGAGCTGGAAAGCAGGTTAGTGGGGTGTGGAGAGAATGGGATTTTGCAGTAACCTTTTCCTAGGAGTGCAGCAGGAATGGAGATTTTACAGTATGCTTCCTCTGCCATGCCCAGCAAGCCACGCCACATTCACCAAGCCACGCCCACAGAACCAGTGGTAAAAAAAATTGACTCCCACCACTGGACACAAGGCATTCCTTTCTCCATACTAAAGCAGACCTTCTACTAGCTTGCTTGGAGAAAACTATTAGTAGTTTTGTTTGGGGACATGCTTCTTATAATGTTGAGTACAAAACAAAAATCATACAATATATCTGCTAAGGACCTAAATGCCAGTATAATGAGTCTATTCAATTAGCTTTTGCAATTGTAACTGCATAGAATGGTCTTTATGTTTTTTCTTCTCTGCAACTTATTACCATGTAAATTAGGAGCTGTAAAGGGTGTTGCTTTAGGGAAGCTCAGTGAGGAAAAAACAATTTTCTTGAGAAATCTTTGTACACTAACTAATCAGACTCATAGAAGAGTGGACTGTTGTAACTATGTATCATTTATGTGTTTGCAACTGTGTATCAATGCAACTATGTATCATTCAGACATTTGCAACATTGTATCATTCACGTGTAATCATTAAGCTTCTGTCTTCTCAGTGACCTTTTACAGGGCACGTACAGAGACAAGGAGTCAAACATTTGCAGAAATGGTTTATTCACTTGGGATTACATTGTCTGGCATGCAGCTTTGTGAAGAAGAAATATCCTGATCAAATATAAATCTTGCCATCCTGTCTGTCCTGGTATCTTGCTTTTGTTTGAGCCTTTGTTAATTCTGTATATTCCGTCTGACCTAGGCTTAACCTAGGTTCTGAATAAACAATCACCCCCTTTTGAATGAGCATAATAAAAGAGTGTGTACCCGGACATTCGGGGCGCACTCATCCCGAGGAACTTCGTCTCCTGTCGTTTCTTTCTCCTTCGCTCCCTATCATGAGATGCCCATCTAATGCGGGATAGCAGATACCGCAGTGGACTATCATGAATGTTAGACATTGGCAATTAAAATTAGCATAATTCACAATAAGAAACAGACATAAGAAAATTCAGCATTAACTTTTAAGGCAAAGCAAATATTATGAAAAATCCTCTTTGTCCTATATGCCACAATACATACTTTGTTTTTTAGGCATATTGTATAAAACAATGTTAATATTATTTGGGTGTGTGTGTGCATGTGTGTGAAATAGAGACAAGAATCTAGATATGAACATTTGATTCTCTTTTCTTAGTAGATCTTGGACTTACTCATGCCTGTTTTGGATAAATGAACTTAGTTGATTCACATTTAGAATTAATAGGTAGGGATATATAAATCTTTGAGGAAAAACTTCTCTTCAAAGAATGTTTAAGCAAAGCATGTTCTGAACCTGTTTATGAAGCTATCTTGCTTTGAAAAGTAGAAATAAGTGACTTTGTTTTCCTTTGCTCTGCTGTGCACCCCTTGACAGACTCTTCTGAAGACTTCTCCAAAGCTCTGAATCAAAAACAAATATAAGCAGTCTCACAGAGGCCTGTTGCAGTCCCTAACTGAGCCTGCAGTTTTCACATGGCTTAAATCTCATGCATTTTAATAAGAAAACAGAGCCATGGTATAGGCTACAAACTATTCTGGATTTGAAGGAAAGCCATAAGTGCTGCCAGAGTTGCTCATTCCTGTGTGTTTTTCCTCACATACCAACCTGATTCCCCACTCTCTCTTATTCATTGATTCCTGATTATGAGGACAAAGAACATTCAGAACTAATAACTGGTTTCATCCCACCATTCCAGTAAGTTCATTTTCTAGCTTCTTCTTTGGACCCAGAGTTATTGTTTTCAGTGCATTGGCATAGTGGCCTGTGAAAGGAAAGCAATCACAGGGAAAGATTACAGATGTTTCCTTGATTATAAACATTCAGCAATTTAATTTAAAATAATCCACATAGGAGCACAAAATCCTTGCCAACACTACTCAGTAACTTACCTGGTTATTTATGTTGATAACAGAGAAAATCTATTCATCTACTTGCTGCACTAAACACCTTCACCAAAGACAGAATCATTGTACATTGATTTCAACAGATAACTCTATACAAAGGAACATTTCAAGATTTAGCAGGACCTCATATTCTGCTTTTTAGAAATAAGTTGACAGCTGTTTACTGGAGTGACTCATATATCAGAATCTTTTCATTATGCTCTAACTTTCCATGTAATGTGCAGTATAATTATAGAAAATATACTTTGTTCCCATCTTAGAAGCTATATGAAAGTCTTACACTGATGTAAAGTAGCAAAATGTTGTTATTGGCCCTACTTTTTAGGATCTCTATTGGATATTACATTATTCCTTATATCAGAAATGGGAAAATGTTATGGAGGACTGGTTTCCTTTCTTATCCTGTGAATGCCATAATACTATACTTTAAAAATTAGTTCTGTTTGCTTACAATAAAACTTTTTTCCTAAGTGCCGTTTCTGAAATATTCAACTGACTTCACTGTTAATTTGAAATTATTATGGCTAACTTATCTTTCAGAAATAGAAAAATAGTTTAAAAAAATATTTTAGTTAATAGTTAAAAAAAATAAAGCTAAATTTAAAAAAAAATTATGTAGCTAATATGATCTCATTCTGCATGCCTGGCCTGGTAAAAAAAACTGTTACCTTTTTTAAGGTAACCTACAAAACAAGTTTAATCTGATCCTATTGTGCCATTTGTCAGTGGTAGAATGTTTTCTGAAAGAAATTTGTAACTATGCCATTTAATTTATAAATATCTCAACAGAATTGGTCTAATTATTTAAAAGCATTATTAATACATCATTTTAAAAGATTCTTAATATTACAAATGTTATTTCATAATCAGTTTCTATTATCGTTTCCTTATTTCAACTCCATTAACAAAGTAAATAAAAATCTTCCTCCTCCTCTTTAGTTTAGTTTAGTTTAGTTTACTTTATTGTCATTGCACCTAGTACAATGAAATCAAACACCATCTTCAGTGCACACATGACCATGACCATGAAAATAAACACAAACACACATCCTTCCCTCTCCACACGTTGAACCAAAAAACCCCGACACCACACCACTGTGTCACCATACAGCAGAATTCAAAAGAGCTACTGCCCTGGAATAGAAGCTTTTCTCAGCCTATTTGTCTTTGTTTTACTATTTTGTACCATCTGCCAGATGGTAATAGTTCAAAAAATGGCATTAAGGTTTTAAATAGGAATTAAGATTATGTATCTGCATGCATTTCCTGTTCAGAAAAGTATCCAATACACTTTTCTAAGCAAATGACTTTCAGAGTGGAAGGAAATTCACATCAAGATTACTTTCTCTTCAGAAAAACTCTGGTTCAGGTTAAAGCCAGAGGAGGTGGCTACCAATTTCACAGCGAGCAGCTAATCAAAGCATACAAAGCTCTGACCTACTGTAAATTACTGCAGCAACATGATAACTTGCGACATTCCTGCTATGACAGTTAAGGCAGGCATAATGTAGCATGACTGATCAAGCTTGACATGTGCAATATTTCTCACTCTACAATACTTAAACACAAGTAATATATCTCAGTCCTCCAAACAATGGGAGAATGATACATTTCAGAAATTAGTTTTCAATACAAATACAAGGAATTTTGGTAGCTTCCAGTGACTACATAGCAGCAAGTGAATTAAATCACGGAAAAGCTTGAAATGAGTTGGATCAAAACAAAAACCTGCATAGTTGAAGGGAGGAATATTTATCTCTGAAGGATATAAAGCCCATGTCACACTGTACCAACGGATGGAAAGAGGATGTAAAATGGAGAAAAACACTTGCCATCCGGTGGTTAACACGATGCTTCCGTTTTGTACTCACTGCGTCCATTTTTCTTCCTCTCTATCCGTCCAGCATCCGTCGACTGAAATTTCATCCACTCAAAAAGTTTTGAGCTGCTCAAAACTTTTTGAGCAGAAAATGTATCCACCGCATCCGTTCTGCATCCGCTAGGCATACGGGGAACATCCATTCTGCATCCGTCATCATCCGTTAGGCATCCGCTACATCCGCTAGGCATCCACTGCGCATCTGCGCAACTCAAATCCGCTCCAGCAGAAAGCGGACACAGGGAGGAAGTGGAACGGATGCGGAACAGACGCGCAGCGTTAGTAGCATGGACAGAGAAAGGATGAAAGCGGATGCAGCTCGCAAAGAAAGTATTTTAAACGGAAAAAACGTTCGAAGAGGGGACCTATCTCAGATATTAAGGATGTCTAGAAGATGCCTAGAGGATGCAAAAGGACACATAGGGGAAAACCTATATTGCCTATAAAAAGGGGGAGCAACTCACTTGCATCTCACTTTCAGACCAGCAGCCCAGCTGTGCAGACCTCTGCAGCCTTCATCTGCCTCTTGCTCTTCCACAGCATCCAGTCATGTCCAACATGGATTTTGGTAGCCACCATCGTTCTGCAACAGTGCGAAGCCATCTACAGGCTCTTTCAACTCTACTACGGGAAGAAAAGGAGGTGGCCAAGAAGCGTCTGGGTCCAAAGATGGATCGGGAGAAAAGCAGAGTACGGACTGTACAACAAGCTGATGGTGGAGCTGAGGAACGAAGACCCTCGTGCATTCCAGAACTTCATGAGGATGCCTCCAGCCATGTTTGACGAAGTTGTGGAGCGGCTGACACCCAGGTTGACCAAGCAGAGCACCAACTTCCAGTCCAGCTTGGACCCTGGGCTCAATGTGGCACTGACTCTGCACCACCTGGCCTCAGGGACCACCTACAGGAGCATGCAGTATGGATGGAGGGTGCCACACAACACCATCAGCATTGTGGTCAGAGAAGTGGTGTAGGCCATCATCGAAGAATACCTGGAGGAGCTCCTCCAGTGCCCCTCCACTGAAGAAGGCTGGAAGAAAGTGGCAGAGCAGTGATATCAGAGGTGGAACTTCCCCCACACCGTTGGAGCCATAGATGGCAAGCACGTGGCCTGCAAAGCTCCAGCCAAGTCAGGGTCCACTTATTTCAACTACAAGGGCTTCTTCAGCACTGTCCTCTTCGCCATGGTCAATGCTGATTACAAGTTCATGTACATCGATGCTTCAGGCAACGACTCATGTTCAGATGCCCAGGTATACAACACCAGTCACCTCAAGGAGGAGGTGACCTCATCATGGGCTTCCCAGATCCAGACCCCCTGCCCAACGACACGCAAGATGTGCCCTACTTCATCATGGGGGATGACACCTTCTCCCTCAGAACCTACCTCATGAAGCTCTACACTTCGAGATGCCTCACCTGTGAAGAGAGGATCTTCAACTACAGGCTGTCCAGGGCAAGGCGGGTGGTGGAGAACGCCTTTGGCATCCTGGCCAACAGGTTCCAGGTACTTCTCACCACCATGCAGCATTGCCCAGAGACCGTGAGGAGGATCATGGAAGCTTGCTGCATCCTGCACAATCTCATGCACACCTGCTACCCGGTATTGCAGAACAGGCTTGGGACCTCCAACAAGGCAATGGGGAAATGGAGCCTGGGGAGGCAAGGGCAAAACCTGATAGACACTGAGGATGTGCAAGGCCTCAACAGAGCCTCACGTGAAGGGAAGAAGCAGCGCAACCTCCTGAAACACTGGTGCAACTCCCCAGCTGGAGCAGTGGAGTGGCAAGACAGGATGGTAGATGATTAATGGATGCTTCCTTCAGCCTGTCTCATCACACTGATGAGATTGGGCCATGTATGTAGGGTGGGCCTACAATGAACAGGTCATTTAATAAAGAGTTGTGTTTATGTTGACATGTGTGGATCAATGATTACATTAATATTTATAATGAAGGGCCATAGATGTGGCACCTGGGAGGGTGGACCATATAGTCCCACTGTGCTTGCACTGGAGGTTTATCGATCCCCACAGCTATCTCAATCCATCCCACAGCTATCTTAACCCATCCCAATGGTATCCCTGTCCATCCCACAGCTATCTTAACCCATCCCACAGATATCTCAACCCATCCCAAAGGTATCCCTGCCCATCCCACAGCTATTACCCATCCCAAAGGTATCCCTGCCCACCCGACTGCTATCCTTACCCATCCCACAAGCATGCAAAGGCTTAAAACATTTCTAAAATTTTCTACCAAGACTTTATTTAATAAAATAAATGAAGCAAGTCTGGAAAGCAAAGATAATCTTTATTAATAACAAGCTGTAAAAGAAAAATGACCCAAGTCAAGTGTCCAAATAAAGTCTACAGGTAGCCACCCAGTCTCTGGCACTCTTCTCTGTCACTCAGAGGTGTGCCCAGTCTCAGGGGTGAAGGGTCCAGGTGCTGTGGAGGTGGCTGCTGCTGGAGTGCTGGTCTGAAGCCCCACTGGGGTGCCTGGCCCCGAGAGGACAACAGGTGACAGTGTGTTGAGGAAGTTCTCAGACAGCTGACTCAGCCCCATGATGTTGAGAGCTCCTTCCTCCAAGCCATGGGGTGTCAGCCCCAGTACCGATGACAGATGTACTGAGGCCGGGCTTGGCTGTGGGGTGGAGGAAGGAGCAGTGTAGTGGGGCTGTCTGCTCTGCAGCTGTGTGAGGACTGGCGTGGGTGGCATCGGTGACGTGGGTAGCATCGGTGGCATCTGTGGCTTCAGTGGCGTGGGTGGCATCGGTGGCATCAGTGGCATGGGTGGCATCAGTGGCATCAGTGGAACCAGTGGCAACGGTGGCGTCCGATGAGTCTGTGCCTGGACTGGGAAGGGCTGCTGCCTGTGCTGCTGGACATCCTGTTAGCCGTAGCCCTGGTAGGTGAGGGCCTGTGGAAAGCCTTGGAATGGGAGGGACATCACCTGGGGTGGAGGAGCAGACCTGGACTGGGTGGGAGCAGGTTCATCTGGATCTGGAGGGTTGTGAAGCAGATCGGTGATCCTCTCCTTCACCACCTGGTACTGGGGTTCCGCCATGTCCGTGAGTGTCTGGTTCACATAGGTGAGGAAGGGCTGGCGATTGGAGGATGAGGAGTCGGTGTGGACCAGCTGAGAGAGGATATCTATGCTGCTCCTGATGGTGTCTCTTATGTCCAGCAGGACAGTGTGGCTCTGCCCCTTCTGTCTGGCTCTCTGCCTTTCTGTGGAGGTGGAGCTGAGGGTAGGACTGTGGTGGAAGTGCCGTCTCCTTTCTCCCACTGTGCCAGGGAGTCCTCCACATGCTCCACCATGGTTATAACAGCTGTCTGCGGGTTCTCCATCGTGGCATGCTCCACATACACCTGCCTGGACACAGGAGCTGACTCTCGGCTGGAAGAGGACTGGCTCTCAGCAGGCTGCCTGAGAGAGAGGGTTGTGAGAGGGGCTGCTCCTCGGTGGCGGATCTTACCCTCCAGGAAGCTGCACTTGGCCATGACATAGTTCTCTCTGTCCGTCAGCTTAACCCTCTCTCAGCCACTCCAGCACCTCATCCTCATGTTCCTCCTCGATGTTGTATTTCTTCCTCTCCCATTCTCACGTCTGCCTCTTCCTCCCTTTGGCAGGACCACATGGACCCTCATCAGAGGGGCTTCCAGGTTGTAGGGGCCGCTCCTCCACACCACCACCACCAGCAGCACCAGCAGGATCATTATCAGCAGCAGCAGCAGCAGTACCAGCAGGATCAGCAGCAGCAGCAGCAGCACCAGCAGGACCAGGATCAGCAGCAGCAGAGTAAGTACCAGCAGTGCCAGCAGCACCAGGAGCATCAGCAGGACCAGGAGCACCAGCAAGACCAGGAGCAGGAGCAGGACCAGCAGGACCAGCAGGACCAGCAGGACAAGCAGGACGAGGAGCAGCTTCAGTTGAGTAAGCATCAGCAGAAGCACCACCGCCAGAAGCAGCGTCAGCAGAGTAAGCACCAGCAGAAGCACCACCGCCATAAGCAGCATCAGCAGCTCCTCCAGAAGCAGCATCAGCAGAAGCACCACCGCCAGAAGCAGCATCAGCAGAGTAAGCACAAGCAGAAGCACCACCGCCAGAAGCAGCATCAGCAGCTCCTCCAGAAGCAGCATCAGCAGAAGCACCACCGCCAGAAGCAGCATCAGCAGAGTAAGCACCAGCAGAAGCACCACCACCAGAAGCAGCATCAGCACAGTAAGCACCAGCAGAAGCACCACCGCCAGAAGCAGCAGCATCAGCTCCTCCAGAAGCAGAAGCAGCAGAAGCCCCAGCCCCAGAAGAGCGAGCCCGTGCTACAGAAGCCCCAGCAGAAGCAGAGTGAGGGCCAGGGGGTGGGAGGGTGGCCCTGTCCCTCTTGCCAGGGCTGGCAACAGATGGCTGAGGCTTCCTCTTCTTCCCCATGGTTGTGGGGTTGCTGTCTGGCAGCAAGGCAGGCAGGCAGGCAGGCTGGCAGGCAGCAAGGCTGGCAGGCAGGCTGGCAGCAAGGCTGGCAGGGAGGCTGGAAGGCAGGCTGGCAGGCAGGCAGGCAGCAAGGCTGGCAGGAAGGCAGACAGCAAGGCTTGGTGGGAGGCTGGCAGGGAGGCTGGAAGGCAGGCTGGCAGGAAGGCAGGCAGCAAGGCTGGCAGGCAGGCATGCAGGCAGGGCAGGATGGCAAGACAGTTGATGTGTCTGGAAGCAGGTCTTTCCTCTGAATGGTGACCTGCTTGGGAGCTGCCTCCCTTTATATCCACGGGGCTGACGCAATGCATCCTCCCTGCATGCGCAGTGAACACTAGGCATCCACTAGGCTTCCACTAGGCTTCCGCTAGGCTTCCGCTCTGCATCCGCTTCATCTGCTCGGCGTCCACTCTGCATCCGCTCTTTCCATTCCACGTCCGCTTTGCTGCAGCCCCCCGGAAGCCTTGCGGATGTGCCATCCACTCTCATTCGCTTCCATCCGCTAGGCTTCCATGGAGCATCTGCTTTCCATCCGCCCTGCGTCCTCCCCCTGTCCATTCCTTTCCGTGTTATCCGCTCTGCTTATGCAAATTTTTGCCCCTTTTGAGAGCGGATAACAACAGATGGAACATTTTTCTAGTCCGCTGTGTCCTTTTTACAAACGTTTTGCTTCCGTCGGCCAGTGTGACAGGGCCTTAAGGAGTGCATTCCTTTGCCACAGACTGCATCCTCATTCATTTCATAAAGAGAATTAATTCATGCATGCCCACTCAAAAACAGTATCCTTTGCATTAGCAACTGAGCATATAGTTTAAAAAGTATAAACTCCTGCTTTTTAATAAAATTTGTCATATGGAAATTATGCTATCAGTATGATATATTTCTTTTTGGCCACCATAGATTAACTCCTATGTGTGGAAATATGCATTAAACAAAAAGCAAAGATAGGAACCCCATTGCAGAGACTTGATAAATCCACCTTACACCAGAGGTTTCAAACTCAAGGCCTGAAGGCTGGATCTGGCCCATGGGGTCTGACCCATGGTGCCAATTTGGAAACAGCGAAGCACCATCCTGCAGTGCCTCTGCTGGCAAAAATGGAGCTTGGGAAGGCTCTGTTTTTGGCTGTAATGGCCTCCTGCAATCCTCTACCAGAGAAAATGGAGTTTGTTGTGCCCACCCTGGCCACTCTCACCCCAGCCCCCCAAGGTAAAACACAACCCTGAAGCAACCCTCAATGAAATCGAGCCTTACACAGTCTTCAACCTATACAAATAAAATCACAGAATCACCACCCTCAGCCACAGACCAGAATGAAAGGGCTGTTTCCTTCCCTTCCCCTATAGTTTTTGTAAAATATATATCCATCATTCTCCATGCATTTTTTCATTAAAAATAAATACATTTTTGAATCAGCAAAACTTTCTTACATTATGTTTGTAAATATAATTATAATCTTGGGAATAATTAGGAGTGTTTTTTCATTTTTTATTTTTTTTCTTTAATGATATATTAATAACTAGTAGTATAGAAGCAGGCTTAGAACTAGAGAAGGGATTTTATTATCTCTAATAAAACAAGAACTTATTTTTCAATAGCTGCTCTAGGACACAAATTGTTAACCATATGGAATGTTTGTATAAAATAGGTACTTTCTGAGGGGGGAAAATCAAGTCTAAAATTATTTTGGCCTGATGGAACTAAATCCCCTGTCACACTGTACCAACGGATGGAAAGAGGATGTAAAATGGAGAAAAACACTTGCCATCCATTGGTTAACGCGATGCTTCTGTTCTGTACTCACTGCCTCCCTTTTGCTTCCTCTCTATCTGTCCAGCATCCGTCTATTGACATTTCATCTGCTCAGAAGGTTTTGAGCTGCTCAAAACTTTTGAGCAGAAAATGTATCCAATGCATCCGTTCTGCATCCACTAGGCATACGGGGGACATCCGTTCTGCATCCATTACGCATCTGCTATATCCGCTAGGCATCCGCTGTGCATCCGCGCAACTCAAATCCGTTCCAGTGGTAAATGACACAGGGAGAAAGCGGAACGGATGTGCAGCATTAGTAGCACGGACGGAGAAAGGATGAAAGCGGATGCAGCTACACATCCGCGTCATCCGCTCTGCATCCTCTATGCATCCACTCTGCATCTGCTCTGCATCCTCTATGCATCCTCTACGCATCCGCTCTGCATCCGCTCTGCATCCGCTTCCATCTGCTTCCATCCGCTCTGCATCCTCCCCCCGTCTATTCCTTTCCGTGTTATCTGCTCTGCTTATGCAAATTTTTGCCCCTTTTGAGAGCAGATAACAACGGATGGAACATTTTGCTTGTCCACTGTGTCCTTTTTACAAACATTTTGCATCCATTGGGCAGTGTGACAGGGCCTTAATATTGAGGTTTCTTCTTGGTATGGTTATTGTTTTATCAGATGACTGTGAAAATATTACAGCCTTAGTTTCAACATAAGTATGGTAAAAGAATACTTATGTTTAAAAGAATCTACTCTGCTGCAGCAGAGGTCCAATTTGCAATTTTATGAAGGCAACTATTCTCACAACTACAGTCATAAATAATTTTCATTTTTCACACATTTACAATCTGTCGAGGTTTAAGAAGCCCTCTTAAACATATTGTCAACAGGAGAACATACTATTTGGAGCAAAAAGCATACTTCCTTGTGCAACTTATTTTAACATGTCATTGTTCAAAAATTCTAAAGACATAGTCTCAAATAATAACACTAAGGATGTCTTTATGTTTATCACACAAGTAAATTCAGCACTTTGGGTAGGAAATAATAGAAAATATGCACAGAAATACTTGAGCATCTAGCCTCCAAAGCACATCATTGTAGTGAAAACACATTTTAGACCATGTTAGAATAAGTTGTAAGTATTATACCTACCTGTGAGCTTTCTTCACTGAATTCAATAACTCACTTGAATAGCATTATTGCCTAGCAATACAAAACATGTCAGAGTTATCTTTCTGAACCTCTTTCTGGTTATGTACTACTGTACTCTTCAAAGTGTTTAAACCTGTGTCAATTACATTTTCTTATATGCATGCAAGAATGGACAGAGGAAAAAACAATTTTGCCTTGAAAAAAAGTTACCATTTGGGAAATTGAATAAAGAGGGAAATATTCAGAAAACTAAAAAAGGGAAAAAGAGTCAGCAGAAATTCGAAGGGCAGAAGGGAGTTATAAATAAAGAGGGGGTTAAAAACTGGATTGAAAGAATAAAAGAGAAAATATTAGGGAAAGGAAGGGAAAAGAAACAGGATTTGAGAACCAAGAAATATGGGAATTCTAAAAAAAATGGGAAAAAATTATTTAATTAGACATAGAGATAATGGTTGAATGATACTTGGAGAGGGGATTCTGCAAGGTGCTGGGGAGTAACATAAATAAATTTGTAGTTGTGAAACGGGGACATATTGATGAACAAGATGGAAAATAGAATTGTTATTTTTTGTCAATACTCTTTTCCTTTATGTATAGAGATAATTGTCATTCATAATAGAATATGTTAATTAAATATGTTGAAATATACTGAGATAAAGGCCCGATCCCACTGGCCGATGGACACAAAACGTATGCATAAAGGATACAGCGGACAAGGAAAATTTCGGGGGTGGCTCCATCCGTTGTCCTCCGCTCCAAAAAGTGGTGAAAATTTGCATAAACAGAATGGAAAAGAACAGAAAAGAACGGAGGTGGATAGTATGTAGCGGGGATATTAAACGGATGTTCATCGGAAGCCTAGCAGATGAAAGTGGATGGAAGGGGATGACACCTCTGAAGGGGTTATGGGGGATAATTGTGAAGCAGACGCATAGTGGATAAAGCGGATGCATCACGTATGCCTAAAGGAAAGAAAGGGGATGCCACGCAGATGTATATTGGATGCAAACCGTTCACTGTGCATCCTTACTAACGATGTATAGACATTCCATGTACCTTTTCTTTCCTCCCTCTTTCCATTTTCAGCTGCAGTGGATGTGAGTTGCGAGGATGCCCAGAGGATGCAGAGAGGAAACAGCGAACGTTTAATGGATGATAATGGACATAGAACATTTGTTGCTCGGATGTCGCAGATTTACACTGTACACGGCAGAAAGTTCATCTGTTCACAAAGTTTTGTGCAGCTCAAAACTTCTTGTGCAGATGAAATCGCAGTGGACAGATGCTTGATGAATAGAGCATATGAAACACGTATGCAATGAGTACACAATGGATGCATAACGTTTTCCAACGGATGGCAAGCTTTTTTTAACATTTTACATCCTCTTTGCATCTGTTAGTGCAGTGGGACCGGGCCTTGTGGAATGATATCGGAGAAAAGCTGACATGGAATCGACATCAGGGTTCAGGATTAAATGAGTAGATTTATATGTCTCTTTGTTCTTTCTGAAGTAGATAAACTTTATGAAATTAAAAAGGGGGAACCATGCAGAATCTGATTGAGTTATGTTATGTACTCTTAAAGGGGATTATTCATTTTAATGTTTTGGGTAATAAAATGTTAAACATTTAATGGGATTTTAAAGGGGAGATAATTAATGAATATGTAACTTAGTGGTGGTGCACTTAAACTGATATTTTAAGAGGGAAACCAATGTATAGAAGAAGTGTTATTAGAACTTAAGAGGATGGTACAAATGTGACAGTTAAAAGTACTGAAGTATAATAATTATGAAGTTAATATATGTGAATTAAATAATGAGATAAGCATTTGGAATAATATAATAAAATAGAAAATGTACAAAAGCATTGTTAAGATAAATAATTGAATATAAAAATTGAATATGTAACTATGGTCATATTTGTATGTATATGTGAAACTTATAATCATGCTGTTCTCTAAAAAGAGATGTTAAAATGTGGAAAACTGAATAAAACTTGTGAAAGAAAGAAAGAAAGAAAGAAAGAAAGAAAGAAAGAAAGAAAGAA
>BLBF01000002.1:50387349-50418278 GCA_015471245.1 Laticauda colubrina
AAAGAAAGAAAGAAAGAAAGAAAGAAAGAAAGAAAGAAAGAAAGAAAAAAAAAAGAAAAAAAGAAAAAAAGAAAAAAAAGTTACCTTACCAGTGAACATAAGCACTGAGGGACAGATCTTAAACTATGCAGTCTTATGTTTCCTGAGATACTGTTTGTAGAGCAAAACATTCTTAGATTCTTAAGGCCCTATCCCACTGGCCGACAGACGCAAAACGTATGCATAAAGGACACAGCATATGAGCTGCAAAAAGTGGTGAAAATTTGCATAAACAGAACGGAAAAGAACGGACGGGGGTAGATGTAGCGGGGATGTTAAACGGATGTTCGTAGGAAGCCTAGCGGATGACAGCAGATGGAAGGGGATGACACGTCGACAGGGGTTCCAGGGGAGAATAGTGAAGCGGATGCATAGCGGAAGGGGCGGATGCATAGCAGATGACGCGGATGCATCATGGATGCCTATAGGAAGCAAAGCGGATGCATAGCGGATATATATCAGATGCAAAGCGGTCACTGCGCGTGCAGGGAGTATGAATTGCATCAGCTCCACGGATATAAAAGGATGCAGCTCGCACGCAGTCAGCATTCAGAGGAAAGACGTGCTGCCACATACATCTTCAAAGAACACCATGGTTCATCAGGCAAGAAGAGGAAGCCCATGCTTACTCGTGCCACCCCTGGCAAGAAGGACAGAACCACCATCTCACCCCCTGGCATTGACTCTGAAGCTGCTGGTGCTTCTCCTGCTGCTGCTGGTGCTCCTGCTGGTGGTGCTTCTCCTGCTGGTGCTGCTGCTGCTGCTGCTGTTGCTGCTGGTGGTGGTGGTGCTACTGCTGCTGCTGGTGGTGGTGGTGGTGCTGCTGCTGCTGCTGCTGGTGCTGCTGCTGTGGTGGACCAGCCCCAAGGCCCTCAAAGCCCTGCTGCTGAAGGCCCTGCTATTCAAGCCCCTGAAGGCCCTGCTGAAGCCTCTGTCAGAGGGAGGAAGAGGCAAGGGAAGGAGAAGGGAGAGAGGAAACACTTCACCATTTCTGAGGACCATGAGGAGGAGGTGCTGGAATGGCTGAGGGAGAACGAGTACCTGTGGAGAAAGGGCCACAGACTCTATCGCGACACCAAGAAGAAACAGGCAGCTTGGAGAGACAAGGCAGAGAGCCTGGGCTACACTGCAGATGTACTCCTGGGATGGTGGAAGCACATGCACACCTGGTATGGCAAGCTACACCTCAAAAAATCTGGCCAGGCCACTGTCAAGCTCACTGACCAGGAGATGTACATCATGGCCAAGTGCAGCTTCCTGGAGGATGAGGTCCACCACCAAGGAGCAGCCCCTCTGACACCCGTCTCCCTCAGACAGCCCACAGACAGCCAATCCTCTTCCAGCCAGGAGCCAGCTGCCCTGTCCAGGCAGATGTCTTCAGAGGGCCCCATGGCAGAGAACCCCCCAACAGCTGCACTCCCCATGCCGGAGGACTTGGAGGATGATGCCCTGCTATCACAAATGGAGGAAGAAGCGGCAGCCACCAGAGACCAACGCACCCCCACCCCCACCCCCAGCTCCACAGGATGCAGGCGGAGAGGCAGACTGGAGGGCCAGAGCCACACTGTCCTTTTGGAGATCAGGGACACAATGAGGACCAACACAGAACTGTTCTCTCTGCTGGTCCATTTGGACAGAGGATCCTCCAGCAGCCACACTTTCATCACCTACGTGAGCCACACCTTGAGGGATATGCCTGAAAAGATCACAGCACTTCTGCACAACCATCAAGGCCCAGATGAAGCTGCTCCGACCCAGTCCAGGTCTGCTCCTCCACCCCAGTCAATGTCACAGCCCTTCCACAGCTTTCAACAGCCTCTCACCTACCAAGGCTATGACTACCAGGACTTCCCACAGCAAAAACAGACCTTCCCAGTCCAGGCCCAGATTCATCGCACACCACAGATGCCACACCTCACCCAGCTTCAAACCAGACAGCCACACTACACTCCTCCTTCCTCCACCCCACAGCCAAGCCCGTCAATGGACAATCTGTCATCAGTCTTGTGCCTGATATCCCAGGTACTTGATGAAGGGCCTCTCAACCTCACGGGACTGAGTCAGCTCTCTGAGAGCTTCCTGAACACACTATCCCCTGTTGTACTTTTCGGGGCCAGGCACCCCAATAGCACATCACACCAGCACTCAAGCCACAGCCACCTCTACAGTCCCTGGCTGCTTAACAGCTGAGACCATGGACATGCCTCAGAGTGACTGAGAATAGTGCCAGAGACTGAGTTGTTACCTGTTCACTTTATCTTTGCTTAAAGACACTTTACTTGGCTCATTTTGCTTTTTTAATAAAGTCATACAGTTTACTTAAGACAGTTATTAATAAAGGTTATCTTTGCTAAACACACTTGGTTCATTTTTTTTTACTTAATAAAGTGTTGGTGAAAACTTTTAAAAAATGGTTAAGCCTTTGCATGCTTGTGGGATAGGTAAGGATAGTTATGAGATAGATAAGGATAGTTGTGGGATAAGTAAACCTCCAGTGCAAGCATAGTGGGACTGTATGGTCCACCCTCCCAGTTTCCACACATATGGACCTTTTGTATCAATAACAATTTATTCATTGATCAACACATTTCAAAATAAACAAAGTTCTTTATTAATGCTCTATTCATTGTAGGACCACTCAACATACATGGCACAATTTCATCAGTGTTTTGAGACAGGCTCAAGGAAGCATCCATTAACCATCTACCATCCTGTCTTGCCACTCCACTGCTCCAACTGGGGACTTGCACCAGCATTTCAGGAGGTTGCGCTGCTTCTTCCCTTCACGTGAAGCTCTGTTGGGGCCTTGCACATCCACAGTGTCTATCAGGTTTCGTCCTTGCCTCCATTCACCAGGCTCCATGTCCCCATTCCCTTGTTGACGGTCCACAAGTCTGTTCTGCAGCACTGGGTATCGGGTGCGCATGAGATTGTGCAGGATGCAGCAAGCTTCCACGATGCTCCCCACAGTCTGTGGCTCATGCTGCATGGTGGTGAGAAGTATCTGGAACCTGTTGGCCAGGATGGCGAAGGCATTCTCTACCACCTCTCTTGCCCTGGACAGGCTGTAGTTGTAGATTCTCTCTTCATGGGTGAGGTATCTTGAATTGTACGGCTTCATGAGGTAGGTTCTGAGGGAGAAGGCGTCATCACCAATGATGAAGTAGGGCATATCTTGTGTGTCATTGGGTAGGGGGTCTGGATCTGGAAAACCCATGATGAGGTTGCATTCCAGCCCATCCTTGAGGTCACTAGCATTGTATACCTGGCTATCTGAAGCTGACCCGTTGCCTGAGGCATTGATGTATATGAACTTGTAGTTAGCATCAACCATGGCAAAGAGGATGATACCGAAGAAGCCCTTGTAGTTGAAATAAGTGGACCCTGAGTTGGCTGGAGCTTTGCAGGCCACGTGCTTGCCATCTATGGCTCCAACGGTGTGGGGAAAGTTCCACCTCTGATACCACTCTTCTTTAACTTTCCTCCAGACTTCTTCAATGGTGGGGCACTTGAGGAGCTCCTCCACATATTCTTCGATGATGGCCTGCACCACTTCTCTGACCACTTTGCTGATGCTGTTGTGTGGCACCCTCCACACATACGGCATGTTTTTGTATGTGGTTCCAGAGGCCAGGTGGCACAGAGTCAGTGCCACCTTCAGTCCAGGCTGGGACGAAAGTTGGTGCACGGCTTGGTCAACCTGGGTCTCAGACGCTCTACAAGTTCGTCAATCATGGCTGGTGGTATCCTCATGAAGTGATGGGATGCACAAGGGTCTTCATTCCTCAGCTCCACCATCAACTGTTCATACAGTCCAAACTCCATTCTTCTCATGATCCATCCTCGGACCCACACAGCTCTTGGACTCCTTCTTCTCCTTGTGTATACAAGGTGAAACAGTCTGAACAGGGCTTGGTTCTGGTGTTGAATGATCGCAGGTACCATATGGACTGTGTTATGATCCATGGTGGAGATCAATGGATGATGTGGAAGAGCAAGACCAAGGGTGAAGAGGTCTGTACACCACAGCTGCTGGACTCATACTGAGATCCAGGTGATTTCATCCCCCTTTTTATGGGAAATATCGGTTTTCTGCTAGGTCTCCTTCTACATATTCTAGACATATTGCAGACATCCTAAATATCCAAGATACATCCCAGATACAAACGTTTTGTCTGTTTTTAATCCTTTATATACGAGATGCATATGCTTACATCCTTTCTATTTCCGTGCTACTAATGCTGTGTGGACGTTCCGTGTACCTTTCATTTCCTCCCTCTTTCCATTTTTAGCTGCAGTGGATGTGAGTTGCAAGGATGTCCAGAGGATGCCGAGAGGATACAGAAGATGTTTCACGGATGATAACGGACATCGAACATTTGTTGCCCATATATGTCGTGGATGTACATCGTACGTGGCGGAAAGTTCATCCACTCACAAAGTTTTGTGCAGCTCAAAACTTCTTGGGCGGATGAAATCTCAGTGGACGGATGCTAGAGAGATAGAACGTATGTAACATGTATGCAGTGAGTACACAATGGATGCATCGCGTTTTCCAACAGATGGCAAGCTTTTTTTAATGTTTTACATCCTCTTTGCATCTGTTGGTGCAGTGGGACAAGGGCTTTAGATTTGAGGACTCTAATGTTGGAAGAGGAAATTTGCCATTAATATCCATGTTCTGTTCATTCTATGGCTTTCAAGACATTGCATGTTTTTGGGGAGAAGGGTTTATTTGAGTTTTAAAAAAAATTCTATGAAATCTACTTCAATAATTTTAAAATTTATTTACAAATTTAAAACTACTGAGCTAAATCATGTTTATCAAAGTGACATAATTCAATTTTTCCAAGCAAATGTTTCTGTAGGCAATTCCAGCTTTCTCTCAATTTTCTCCACAAATTATAGTCTGCATATTTGCCAGCTGAATCTCAATTAAAAATATTTGTTACTTTGCTTCTGGACAGCATCTGTCACTGCATCTGGACTGATTTTAATTTGTTTCATTATTCCCAAAGAGCTCTTTGCTTTACTACATGAATCTTAATGCCCTCTAGAAGAATTTATAAAGTTGCTTTACTGGATTTTTTTTTCAATTTGATTTATATAAGAACCATATTTCAATGTTTTGCCAAGATTCCTATCAGAAGTATGAACATGAATTCCTGGCTACTAGTGCTGACAGCAGATCCTACAACTTCTGCACTGATGAAATAGCAGAAATAACTGAAGCTGGTGCAAAGCAAAACATATCTTCAGTGAATTGTTCATGAGTAAGCTTCAAAGGCAACAACTTCTAAATGCAGGCAGATATCTGCTTTTGCTTTCACTTTTAACCTTTTATGACTTTTGTAATTCAAAAATGGAAGAAAGAGATTAAGAAAGACACATTTGTTGGTCCACAGAACAGATGCTCATCTATGACAAGCCATTCAAAGATCTGTTAGTGGGCCCAGAGAAAATCACCTGGAAAGCATTCAAGGATGTTTAGAATTTTCTTGGCAACTTGAGAGCCATAAACTACATTCAGCTGGTTCACAAATTTCATGCAGCATACAAGACCATCAAGTGCAACATGTCACTGAAGATTCATTGTTTGCATTTGCACTTGGACTTCTTTCTCGAAAATCATAGTGACAAACACAGTGAAAAGTTTCACTGGAACATTGCTTTGGTGAAAAAATGATACCAGGACAACTGGAATCCATCAGCGGGCTAACTATTCTTGGAAACTGCAGCGAGATGCATCAAACAGTGAGAACAAATGAAAACCAGCAGCAAAATGTTTTTAGTCCTACTGAACTCATGCAGCATGTAAGAAAGCTTATTCAATTAAATACATGATAGTCATTAAAAGTTAATTTAATATTTGTCAAGATTCCTATTCTGAAATTATGTGTTCAGTTTGAAAGGGTCTATCATAGCATCAAAAGTTTTTCAGGAAGCAAAACTTTTTAAAAAAATGTTGTCCTATGTATTTAAAAGATGTTAGTGCTTATTGATATTTCTTTATGGTTACTTTTATGCTATATATTTTATTATTAATATCCCTGTTCATTATGATTTATATAGTTCTTTTGTTTTTTATGTTTTAAATATATTTAAATTGATTTGTACATTGCCCAGAGAGTATGAGCTATTTAATTCAATTTCTATGGTTTCTAGAGGGTATTGGATGGAGTATAAGTGAATGGGGAATATTACAATATCTTGTGACTAATTTGTGCCTTGAGTTGGTCCTGGAAGAAAATCTGTAAGTATGTGCAAAACATAATATTCCAGTAATAGAAATGTCCAATTCTGAAATACTTTGTTCCTCCTTCAGACCATAATAATCCAGTTGTTTTGTCAATAGTGGAACTATATTCCCTTTTGAATGTTACAGCACCAAAATCTGCTTACCATTCAAAAGAATAACTTCTGGAAAATAACTGGATCATTTGCAGAATAACCAGATCAATATAGTTTAGAAAAGGAATGAATGCTCACAGATTATTTGGAATGTTATGTTTATGGAACATTTGGTTTGGCACATGCCCAGCATTTAAAAACAAGGTAACTGCTTCAATACAAGAATGATTCAAAGAATTTGAAGGGGTATCACTCAATATCTGCCCGCCTGCAATTTCTGAACTATCTGCAAGCATCATCTCACTAAGAATTCATTATAAGAGTTCATTACAAATTTGAAGTTACCAGAGCATGAAATCTCAAGAATCAGCAATGACTCTATCTTGTCTATATTTAGTTTCATTTTTTTTCTTCCATACCAAAGCCTATAATTTAGAGAGCCTCTGTGGGCCCTGAACTCTGGCCCTGAACTTACAAGGAAGACATATCATAGCACCCTTTCACATCCTCAATTATGATAGCTTTCTGAATGAATTGCAGGGATTAGGAGTAGGAAGCAAGATGTTGAGATGATTCCCTTTTCTCAAGTTAACTACACTTAGTATTCATGGGAAAAAGAAGCTGAAGCTGAATTTCTGATATTTGAGAGCCAGAAAGCTGAACATTTACACCCTCTTATTTAATATCAACATTATTATAACAGAACCATTACAGTTATGCACTGACAAAAGGCAACATCAATATGATGGTGTTATCCAGATGCACATCTTACCCCCAGTCTGACAAAGTGAAGTTCTTGAGGTCTTATCCCAGTGCCTAAAGGATGACAAGGAATTTGAATGGGGAAGAACTGAGATGTTCCTAATAAGACCCAATGGTTATGTATTCCATTTCTCTCAATGCCATGCATTTTCTATCTCTGCTTCTGAGTATGTAAAAGCAAGGGGAAGGCTACATTGGGCAGAGCTAATTAGCAATTTGGGGACTCTTGGACTTGCACCTCCTCCTCAAATAGCAAATAGAAGCTGTGGTCTGGGAGCCTTTTGTCCAGATTCCTAGGGTGCATCCAGTGGTGGGATGCAACTGGTTTAACAACCAGTTTGGTGCATGCTTTGCACGTGCATGCAGCACTTAAAAAACCCATTTTAAGCTTAAAAATTTACCTTTAGTGTCAGTGTGGTAAGTAAAACAGTTGACATGCAGCAATTCACTGTACCACATGGATCAATTGAGCTAATAAACAGGGAAATATAAGACAGGAAAGAGGGGAGCAACTGCTCACCGGAACTACTGGTTCACTAGAACTGGTGAGAACTGGTAGAATTCCACCACTGGGTGCATTCAATGAACCTTTTCATCCAGTATAATCTGACCAGGACTCTCTTCTCTGTGCAATTTATCTTCTTGCCTATGGACTAATGCAATGTGTTTCACATTGGACTGCCACTCAAGAACATTCATAAGCTACAATTATTCCAGATGCAATGGCCCAAACAGTTATGGGCACACATAAGGATGCTTATGTAACACATCTCCTATGGAAATTGCTTTAGTTTCCAACAAGCTTTTGGGTGCTTTTCAAAGAGTTGGTTGGGACCTATAAACCCATTCATGGCATGATGCCTGGTTAAACTTAATTTTCTTTGAGATTTCTTTCCTCACATATTTTTCTGTCTGCTCCTTCCAAAATGGAGCCATCATTTTAATTTGTTACTTTGGCTCTCTTTTTTTAATTAGATTAACAAAATTGCTTTAGTAGCTAGAAACTGCCACTATTTGTTCTCATTCCACAGAAGAGCAATACTAACATCTGCTCTCAGAATCTGAGAACATGATACAAACTTGGGAAAATTAAAATAAAGGTGACATTTAAAACAGCATTGTGATCTTTCATAATACTCAGCAGGGCTGTCTTTGTCCAGGCCAAGATAGAAAGCTCAATAGGACTCCATTGAACACACAAAGGTATGCATGTGGAAGTTTTGCCCATTTTGTATTCAGTTCTACTTGAACAAATACCTTATTTTGTGACACTGAAGAAAACAAGAGAGCTTCTATTCATGAGGCTATTACTAGCACACCAGAAAGAGTTCACAAAGCCAACCTTAAGGTCAACCCTTCATAATCTGCTTTTGTTGTTTTCAATTTTTCCTGCCTCATCCTTACCTCCCAGTAGGAACTTATTTATAGATATAACAATACAGAACTCTTAAAAGTATTTATTATGTTCACCTCTGCACCCATGATTTATCAGGCCGAAATGGCTAAAAAGGAATTTCAAGCTATTTATAAATTATGCTCAAGATGTGCAACCTCCAGCTTAAATCTAAATGTTCTTCATAAAAAGTACTATTGCAATAGAACAATGCTTTATCTATGATCCATTCATTTATTATTTGAATCAGAACATTGAAATAGATGTTTAAATACTTTAGAAATGACTTGCAACATAGTCAATTAGTGATTACTGGTCAATGTTTATGGTGAGATAAATGGAAGATATATAAATTAATTTATTAATTTACAATTCATGAGAGTCTGAATAAGTAAATATGTTTGGGGCCAGGTATCTGCAATAGAAGCCATGTGCACCCTAATATGTTTACTCAGAATCAGTTGAGATCCCAAATGAAAATAACTAATTAAATCAATGAACAGTTGATATTGTATCATATTGAAAAAGTTTTTTAAAACATATTGAAAAAGACAATTTCACTTTACCTCCTCTTTCCAGAAGCATTAAAATCATTGACATTCCTATTTGGATAGGAGGAAATGTTATTGTTGTGTATGGAAATTAGAAGACTCCAAATAACTAAAACTGATTGGCCGAAAAGGCCGCTCTCGGATTGGTCAATTAAGCACTATTTTGATTGGCCCACCTGATGGCGGGAATTCTTAAAGAGCTGTAATTGGCCGCAAGCCTCAAGCAACCGATATAAGAAGGGTTGCCGCGGCTTTAGCAAATGTTCCGCTACAAGTCACTATACTGCTAAAATAAAGAGCTGTTTGTTGGAATACCAGTCATGCATACCTTATTATCCAAATGGAACACTGGCAACGAAGGTGGGATCGTCCTAGAAGAGTGAGACCGAAGCATGTGGCAACCAGAACCGAGCAACCAAGATGGCCAGTAACAATGCGCTGCCCGCACCGTTCAACCCAGCCAAAGAAGATTATGAGTCATACATTGACCACTTTCTGATGTTCTTAGAAAGCAATGAGCTACAAGAAATAACCAACCAGAGGAAGAGAGCTGTATTCCTCACGCATTGTGGCCCTGCCGTTTTCAAAATGGCCAAGGCATTAGCCAAACTGCGGGATATAAAACAGATGGCATGTCCAGAATTAAACCGAATACTATGAGCCCATTACGCACCTGTGGTCTCCAATCTGATCAAAAGACACGAATTTTATAAGCGAGACCAGCGAGAAGACGAGAGCATCAGAGATTTCGTAGCAGCCCTAAGAAATATCGGAGGAGCCTGCAAATTTCAGAACATGGACGAAGCCATGAGAGAGCGCGTAGTCCTGGGATTGAAGGACGCTATGCTCCAAAGCAAGCTGCTAAACAGACCGAATATCACAGTGGCTGAAGCCATCGCAGAAGCCACCGCCGCTGAAGCAGCCAAGAAATCTACAGCCACCATGACCCAGATGAACTCAACAAATCCAGAACCACAGAACCAACCCCGAGAAAAGAAGATGGAAGGAAAACAAAAACAGCCCACAGCGACTGCCCACCATGAAGACCTCAACTCCCTGAGCAATACTGATGATGACAATGAAGACATACATAGGCTTCAGTCGGAAAGAAAATGGCGGGAAAAAAGAGGAAGGAGGCGAGAATTCCAGTGTTCTGGGTGCGGAGCGGATCACCCGCGCTCCAAATGCAGATTCCTTGATGCCATTTGCAGATTTTGTGAGAAACGGGGGCACATTGCAAGGGGCTCCCGAAACAAAAAGAGCTATAGTCCAAAAAGAAATGGTAGCAAACCCCCCCCCCCCCCAACAGAGAGAGACAAGCTGGAAGCCGATGGAGCTGAGAGAACAGAAACCAGGAAATGAATGACAGAAAAGAAACACATCAAACAATAATTATCAGAAATGCCAGGGCAGCAAATGCAAAAAAGGTCCGAATAAATGTGAAAATCGAAGGAAAGCCCTGTGAGATGGAAGTAGACTCCAGATCATACCTGTCAATGGTATCATGGAACACAATCAGAAACCTGATACCAGACATCAAGCAAAGAGAATTGTAACAGCAAAAGCTAATACTTAAAGATTACCAGGGAAACCGAATCCCGGTAGTGGGTCTTGGACATTTCCTAGTAGAATTTAAAAACCACACTAAAGTACTTCCTCTGACAATCATCGACAGTGATCGCCCTAGCCTGCTGGGAATCGAATGGTTCGCATCCCTGGGAATCAGAGTGACCAGGATCAGCAGCATCACTGAGACCAATTGGGAGGAGAGCATGTTAGAAGAGTTCTGGGATGTATTTGATGGGACCCTAGGCAAGTACAAGAGGACCTCAATAACATTCAGCCTAGACCCTAAGATAGCTCCCATCAGGCACAAAGCCAGACACGTTCCCTTTGCCTTAAAACCGAAAATAGATGAGCAGCTTAACAAACTCATCACAAAAGGGTTGTTAGAGCCAATCAACCATGCCAGGTGGGAAACTCCCATCATGACTCCTGTCAAACCAGATGGGTCAGTGTGCATCTGTGGTGACTATAAGGCCACCCTAAATCATGCATTCCATCAAAGCACATACCCTGTTCTGGTAGTTCAACACCTGTTGCATTCATTAGGGGGAGGAAAAATTTTCGTGAAGTTTGATCTCACGCAAGCATATCAGCTGCCAGTTGACCCTGAAACTGCAGAGGCACAGACTATAGTCATGCATAGAGGGGCATTCAAATGTAACAGACTTCAATTTGGTGTTAGCATTGCCCCAGGTGTTTTCCAAAGCCTCATGGAGCATCTTCTAAATGGAATAAAAGGAGTCATTCCCTATTTTGATGATGTATTAGTATCAGAAAAAAATAAACACCAATTAGAAAATAGACTAAGAGAAGTCTTGCGAAGATTCAGGGAAGCAGGGCTTAAGGTCAAAAGAGAAAAATGTAAACTAGCCACCAATGAAGTCGAATTCTTAGGCTACCTTATAGATGAGCAAGGGATACACCCCACTGAAAAGAAAAGGTGATTAAAGATGCACCCAGGCCTAAGAATAAAGCAGACTTAAGGCTAGGGCCCACTGGCCGACGGATGCAAAACGTATGCAAAAAGGACACAGCGGACGAGCAAAATTTCGGGGGTGGCTCCATCCGTTGTTATCTGCTCCAAAATTTGCATAAACAGAACAGAAAACAACGGAAAGGAACGGATGGGGTAGTACGTAGCGAGGATGTTAAACGGATGTTCATAGGAAGCCTAGCGGATGGAAGCAGATGGAAGCGAAGGATACATCCAAAGGGCTTCCAGGGGAAAATAGCGAAGTGGATGCATAATGGAAGGAGCGGATGCATAGCGGATGTCGCAGATGCATCACGGACGCCTATAGGATGCATAGCGGATATGTAGGGGATGCATAGCGGATGCAAAGCGTTCACTGCGCATGCGGGGAGGATGAATTGCATTAGCTCCACGGATATAAAAAGATGCAGCTCGCAAGCAGTCAGCATTCAGAGGAAAGACGTGCTGCCACAGACATCTTTGAATAACACCATGGTTCGTCAGTCAGGGAAGAAGAGGAAGCCTGTGCCTACTCCTGCCAGCCCTGGCAAGAAGGACAGAACCACCATCCCACCCCCTGGCACTGACTCTGAAGCTGCTAGTGCTTCTGCTGCTGGTGGTGCTGCTGGTGCTACTGCTGCTGGTGGTGCATCTCCTGCTGCTGGTGCTGCTGGTGCTGCTGGTGCTTCTCCTGCTGCTGCTGCTGCTGTGGTGGACCAGCCCCAAGGCCTTCAAAGCCCTGCTGCTCAAGCCCCTGAAGGCCCTGCTGCTCAAGCCCCTGCCAGAGGGAGGAAGAGGAAATGGAAGGAGAAGGGAAAGAGGAAACAGTACACCCTTTCCAAGGAGCATGAGGAGGAGGTGCTGGAATGGCTGAGGGAGAACGAGTACCTGTGGAGAAAGGGCCACAGACTTTATCACAACACCAAGAAAAAACAGGCAGCTTGGAGAGACAAGGCAGAGAGCCTGGGCTACACTGCAGATGTACTCCTGGGATGGTGGAAGCACATGCAGACCTAGTATGGCAAGCTACACCTAAAGAAATCTGGGCAGGCTGGTGTCAAGCTCACTGACTGGGAGATGTATGTCATGGCCAAGTGCAGCTTCCTGGAGGGTGAGGTCCGCCACCGAGGAGCAGCTCCTCTGAAACCCCTCTCCCTCAGACAGCCCACAGATAGCCAGTCCTCTTCCAGCCAGGAGCCAGCTGCTCTGTCCAGGCAGGTGTCTTCGGAGGGGCCCATGGCAGAGACCCCCCTGACAGCTGCCCTCCCCATGCCAGAGGATATGGAGGATCCCCTGTCACAAATGGAGGAAGAAGCAGCAGCCACCAGAGACCAATCCACACCCACACCCAGCTCCACCTCCACAGAAAGCAGGCAGAGGCAGAGGCAGACTGGAGGGCCAGAGCCACACTGTCCTGCTGAGATCAGGGACACAATCAAAACCAGCACAGATCTTCTCTCTCAGCTGGTCCACAGTGACATACCATCTTTGAACTGCAAGCCCTTCATCACGTATGTGAGCCAGACCCTCATGGACCTGCATGAGGCCCAGTACCAGGTGATGAAGCAGAAGATCACAGCACTTATCTTTGCTTCAAACACTTGGTTCATTTTATTTACTTAATAAAGTGTTGGTGAAAACTTTGAAAAAAGGGTTAAGCCTTTGCATGCTTGTGGGATGGGTAAGGATATTTGTGGGATAGGTAAGGATAGCTGTGGGATAGATAAACCTCCAGTGCAAGCATAGTGGGACTGTGTGGTCCACCCTCCCAGCTGCCACACATATGGCCCTTTTTTATCAATAACAAGTTATTCATTGATCAACACATTTCAAAATAAACAAAGTTCTTTATTAATGCTCTATTCATTGTAGGGACACTCAACATACATGGCATAATCTCATCAGTGTGATGAGATAGGCTGAAGGAAGCATCGATTAAGCATCTACCATCCTGTCTTTCTACTCCACTGCTCCAGCTGGGAAGTTGCACCAGTGTTCCAGGAGGTTGCACTGCTTCTTCCCTTCACGTGAAGCTCTGTTGGGGCCTTGCACATCCACAGTGTCTATCAGGTTTTGTCCTTGCCTCCATTCACCAGGCTCCATGTCCCCATTCCCTTGTTGATGGTCCACAAGTCTGTTCTGCAGCACTGGGTAGCAGGTGTGTATGAGATTGTGCAGGATGCAGCAAGCTTCCACGATATTCCTCACAGTCCCTGGGTGATGCTGCTTGGTGGTGAGAAGTACCTGGAACCTGTTGGCCAGGATGCCAAAGGCGTTCTCCACCACCCGCCTTGCCCTGGACAGCCTGTAGTTGAAGATCCTCTCTTCATGGATGAGGTATCTTGAAGTGTACGGCTTCATGAGGTAGGTTCTGAGGGAGAAGGCGTCATCACCCACGATGAAGTAGGGCACATCTTGTGTGTCATTGGGTAGGGGGTCTGGATCTGGAAAACCCATGATGAGGTTGCATTCCAGCCCATCCTTGAGGTCACTAGCAATGTATACCTGGCTATCTGAAGCTGACCCATTGCCTGAAGCATCGATGTACATGAACTTGTAGTCAGCATTAACCATGGCAAAGAGGATGATTCTGAAGAAGCCCTTGTAGTTGTAATAAGAGGACCCTGAGTTGGCTGGAGCTTTGCAGGCCACGTGCTTCCCATCTATGGCTGCAATGGTGTGGGGAAAGTTCCACCTCTGATACCACTCTTCTTTAACTTTCCTCCAGCCTTCTTCAGTGGTTAGACACTGGAGGAACTCCTCCACATATTCTTCGATGATGGCCTGCACCACTTCTCTGACCACTTTGCTGATGCTGTTGTGTGGCACCCTCCATGCATACTGCATGCTTCTGTATGTGGTTCCAGAGGCCAGGTGGCGCAGAGTCAATTGCCACCTTCAGTCCAGGGTCCAGGTTGGGATGGAGGTTGGTGCTCGGCTTGGTCAACCAGGGTCTCAGATGCTCTACAATTTCATCAAACATGGCTGGTGGCATCCTCATGAAGTTCTGGAATGCACGAGGGTCTTCATTCCTCAGCTCCACCATCAGCTTGTCACACAGTCCAAACTCCACTCTTCTCCCGATCCATCATCGGACCCACACAGCTCTTGGATGTCTCCTTCTTCTCCTTGCGTAGAAAAGGTGAAACAGTCTGAACAGGGCTTGGTTCTGGTGTTGAATGATCGCAGGTACCATAAGGACTGTGTTATGATCCATGGTGGAGATCAATGGATGATGTGGAAGAGCAAGAACAAGGGTGAAGAGGTCTGTCCACCACGGCTGCTGTGGACTGATACTGAGATCCAGGTGATTTTATCCCCCTTTTTATAGGAAATATCGGTTTTCCATGAGGAGTCCTTCCACATACTCTAGGCATACTCCAGACATCCTAAATATCCGAGATACATCCCATATACAAACGTTTTGTCCATTTTAATGCTTTATATATGAGATGCATCCACTTACATCCTTTCTATTTCCGTGCTACTAACGCTGTGTGGACGTTCCGTGTACCTTTCGCTTCCTCCCTGTTTCCATTTTCAGCTGCAGTGGATGTGAATTGTGAGGATGTCCAGAGGATGCCGAGAGGATACAGCGGACGTGTAATGGATGACAACGGATGTAGAACGTTTGTTGCCCGTATGTGTCATGGATGTACATCATACGCGGCGGAAAGTTCATCCACTCAAAAAGTTTTGTGCAGCTCAAAACGTCTTGCGCAGATGAAATCTCAGTGGACGGATGCTCGATGGATAGAGCGTATGAAACACGTATGCAATGAGTACACAATGGATGCATCGCATTTTCCAACGGATGGCAAGCTTTTTTGTCCGTTTTACATCCTCTTTTTGTCCGTTGGTGCAGTGGGACATGGGCTTTATAAGCGTTCTTAGGTCTCATTAACTTCTACAATGTCTTCCTGCCCCAAAAGGCAACCGTAGCAGAGCCATTACATCAAATATTAGAGGAAAAAACTGGAATTGGGGCCACCAAGAACAAACAGCATTCCAAAACATTAAGGACTTATTAACATCCAACACTGTTTTAATACAATACAGCAACACCCTGCCACTGACGATCACCTGTGATGGATCGCCTTTTGGAATCGGCGCCATACTGAACCACAAGCTACCAGATGGCAGAGAAGCACCAATCACCTTCTATTCCAAAACGCTATCAAAATCTGAAAGGAACTACAGCCAACTTGACCAAGAAGCCCTCGTAATCATAGCAGGCGTCAAGAGATTCCACGAATACCTATAGGTAGGACATTTTCTATTATCACAGACCACAAAACCCTGCTAGGGATCATGGCAGGGAACAAACCAACCCTGAACATCCTATCGCCAAGAATGACGAGGTGGTCAGAATTCCTTGCTGCATACAATTACACACTCATCCATCGCCCAGGAAAGACCATCACCCATGCGGATGCCTTGAGCCGTTCCCCGCTGCCCAATGAGGAAGGAGACCCAACTCCTACCGTCTCCACTCTTCAGATCAAGACATGGCCGAATCTGCCACTAACCGCAGCAGACATCATGAAAGCTACCGCAAAAGACCCACTGACAGCTCGAATCCTGCATTGGGCAGGTAAGAGCTGGCCAGTTGAGGATAGAGGTGAGACTTTTAAACTTTTTCGCACCCAGAAGACTGAACTGTCCCTTGAAAAGGGCTGTATACTGTGGGGAGACAGGGTGGTAATTCCAAAAAAGTTGCAGCAGGAAGTGTTGTGCATGTTTCATGAGGGACACCTGGGCATAGTAAAAATGAAAGCCCTGGCCAGGAGTTATATCTGGTGGCCAGGGCTGGACAAAGACATTGAAAAATGGGTGGCAACATGCCATAACTGCCAAAAATCAAGGCCTACTCCCCCTCTTGCACCAGTCCTGGAATGGGAAATTCCCAGAGGCCCATAGTCAAGACTCCATATTGACTTTGCTGGGCCAACGAAAGAGAACACATATTTGATAAATTGTAGATGCTTATTCAAACTGGTTAGAGGTTATTCTTATGGCGTCCACTACTACTGAAGCAGTCATAAAACAATTGAACAGACTTTTTTGCACATGGACTGCCAGATGTAGTAGTCTCTGACAATGGTCCCCAGTTTACTGCTTTAGCCTTTGAGCAATACCTGGTTGCGCAGGGCATCCGACATGTCCTAACAGCGCCAGCTCATCCAGCTTCAAATGAATGAGTTGAACGCATGGTTCGTTATACTAAAGAGGCCCTAGACAAACTGGACTCGAGGGACATCCAAGATAGACTTAACAAACTGTTAACAATTCAGCATATCATCCCTAGTACAACCACTAACAAAAGCCCAGCTGAACTCCTCATGGGTAGAAAATTGTGTTCCTACCTAAATAGACTACACCTCACCTATACCTGTGAAAAAACCCCTGATTCCTCAAGTAAATATTGCTCCTTTGCTATTGGCGACTTAGTCTATGCAAAAAATCTTACCGGGGACCCATTATGGCTTCCAGCCACAGTTACTCAAATCACAGGGCCCCGGTCATACTGACTAGCACTAGACGATGGTAGAACATGGAAGCGGAACATCGACCAGCTTCGCTCTAGGACATTGGAACGCAATACTACAGCACCACCGCAAACACCAATAAACAATCCAAAAACAACCGAAGAAGGGGGGAAACACAAAATAATAAAAAAGGGAGAGACCAACCACCAATAACATGACAAAAGACACAACACAAACCTGAATTAGAAACTCAGATAAAACAAAAAGAGCACTTACCCATAGATGGAGAAGAGAACTGGTAGCAGGGGAGCAAGGCGAGGCCTTCCTGGAAGGAGACAGCCAGGCCAGCTCGACCAATCTGGACAAATCAGAAGGGAGTGGCAGAGCCACCTCAACCAGCCCAAGAGACCCAGGCAGGAGCAGCAAGGCTGACTCACCCTTCCAGGAGGTTCCATGGAGAAGACGTGGAGAAAAGGTGATCCTGTCCGAACCAATGGAAGACCACACTAAAACTGCGCTGCGCAGGTCAATTAGGACCCGCAAAAGCCCCACCTACCTGCGTGACTATGTCACACACGTTGGATGAAACCAAGGGGGAGAGGGGTGTTGTGTATGGAAATTAGAAGACTCCAAATAACTAAAACTGATTGGCCGAACAGGCCGCTCTCGGATTGGTCAATTAAGCACCATTTTGATTGGCCCACCTGATGGCGGGAATTCTTAAAAAGCTGTCATTGGCCACAAGCCGCGAGCAGCCGATATAAGAAGAGCTGCCACGGCTTTGACAAATGTTCCGCTACAAGTCACTATACTGTTAAAATAAAGAGCTGTTTGTTGGAATACCGGTCTTGCGTAATTTATTATCCAAACAGAACAGTTATGATGAATTTCTCTCTTTTTATCTGCATGGGCTCCTTCACATCACACTGGTAAAATGTCATAGTGTTTAGCCCTGATGATATAATGAGTAGAAGCAAATCTTACAAAAATCATTTTCTACTTTTCAATCCTCTGCCCATGCCATCCCAGAGCTTCTTGTAAAGGTAAAGAATTTGTGGAAGATGAGATAACTCTATTTTATTGTGAAGCTACATTCTCCTCTCATCTCCTTTACAGGCCAAGAAACTCGGGAGCATATCTTCTGACTCTCTTGCCCTACTCACTATCCAGCTACAGGTTATGCTGCTTCTTATCTGACCTTTCCGAATGTAGCATCTCTTGGCCAGGTCTTCAAGGGTCTTTCTCACTTGCTATTATAAGAAATGATAGATGAATCATGATTGAGCTGGGGCAAGTAGAAAACAAAGAGCTAGTATTTTAGTATTTATTTGATTTGTCAATTGCTTACAAGATACAGGTATAAGAATAAACATAGTTTTGAAGACATAGTTTTGAATACATGTATAGATACTTATAAGAAAAATAAAAAAGAAACAATAGGACAGGGATGGTAGGCATGATTGGTGCGCTTATGCATGCCTCCTACAGGCCTCTTAGGAAAGGGGTGAGGTCAATAATAGACAGTCTAAGGTTAAAGTTTTTGGGGTTTGGAGAAGAAACCACAGAGTCAGATAGAGTATTCCAAACATTGACCACTCTGTTGCTGAAGTTGTATTTTCTGCAATCAAGTTTGGTGCAGTTAACCTTGAGTTTGTATCTATTGTGTGCTCTTGTATTGTTATGACTGAAGCTGAAATATTCATTTACAGGTAGGACATTGCAATGTATGATTTTATATACTATATTGAGATCAGACCGGAGGCAGAATAGTTCTAGATTTTCTAGGTCAAGAGTTTCAAGTCTGGTGACATAAGGTATTCTGCAATGAGTAAAGGAGCTGATAACTCTTCTTGTGAAATGTTTCTGGACTTTTTCAACTGTTTTAATATCAGATACATATTGTGGGTTCCAGACTGATGAGCTGTATTCAAGTATAGGTCTATCAAATGTTTCGTATGCTCTAGTTTGTAGTATAATATTACCGGAGAAGAAGTTACATGGGATTAGGTTAACAACCCTTAATATCTTTTTGATTATGTATTTACAGTGGGCTCTAGCACTTAGATCATTTGAGATGAGTACTCCAAGGTCCTTGACAAAGTTTGGATCCTCAACAAAGTCTTGATTATTTAGCTTGTATTTTATGTTCTGATTTTTTTTTTGCCAATATTTATTTATTTGCATTTATTTGTTGAGGTTTGAAGTTGCCATTTGATTGACCATTCTGATACATAGCCAAGGTCTTTTTGGAGGGTAGTAGTATTGTCTGTGCTGTTGAATAGCTTTACATCATCAGCAAAGAGAACACAGTTGCTCTTAATATGATCACAGAGGTCATTTATGTTGAGTATGAAGAGAGTTAGTCCTAAAACACTGCCTTGGGTGATACCACTGTTGACAGGTACAGAATTTGACCCAATTTTGCTCCCAATTTTGACCATTTGTTGTCTGTTTGACATGAATGCTTCTATCCAGTTATGTAGGTATCCAGAGATACCATAAGATTTAGTTTTAGGAGTAGTTTGTTGTGTGCCACTGAATCAAAGGCTTTACAGAAGTCTATGTAGATTGTGTCTATTGCTTTGCCCTAATCGAGTTGTGTAGTCCATATGTTTTTGCAGTGTAAGAGTTGCAGATTACAGGATAGTTTTTTTCTGAAACCAAATTGTTTATTAGAGAGTAGGTTGTTTGTCCCTAAGTGGAGGATAATGGATTGGTTAATAATTGATTCCATGACTTTAAAGGTGATGCAACATAAGGAGATTGATCTGTAATTTTCAACTAGGCTGGGTCTCCCTTTTTGACGATGGGGATGATTGTGGCTTGTGACCTTAATTTTGGCAAGGAGCTTGTTGTAACTATGTATCATTTATGTGTTTGCAACTGTGTATCATTGCAACTATGTATCGTTCAGGCATTTGCAACATTGTATCATTCACGTGTAATCATTGAGCTTCTGTCTCCTCAGTGACCTTTTACAGGGCACGTACAGGGGCAAGGAGCTAAACATCTGTAGAAATAGCTTATTTATATTGTGATTACATTGTCTGGCATGCAGTTTTGTGAAGAAGGAATATCCTGATCAAATTATAAATCTTGCCATCCTGTCTGACCTGGTATCTTGCCTTATCTGAGCCATTGTAAATCCTGTATATCCTGTCTGATCTGGGCTTGACCTAGGCTCTGAATAAACAATCACCCCCTTTTGAATGAGCATAATAAAAGAGTGTGTACCCAGACATTCTGGGCGCACTCATCCTGAGGAACTTCGTCTCCTGTTGTTTCTTTCTCCTTTCGCTCCCTATCATGAGACGCCCATCTAATGCGGGATAGCAGATACCGCATTCTGGTGACCCCGACGTGATTCCCTAAGGGGGATACGTTGTGACGTGCTCATATCTTACCCGCTCGATGGGAGCTGTGCATCGCCAGGCCTGAAGTGAATTGCACATCATCGGATCTGAAACACGGTCTCGACTTTCGTAAGTATGGGCGGAAACTTTTCTCAACAACAGACAGAGCATCTGAAGGAATTGAGGGAGTTAGTCGCTTCTTCTTCTAAATATTCTGCTAATTTAAAGGGCTTGCCTGTAAAAATGAAACCTATTGCTACATTATTGACTTATGTGTGGCAACATTGTCCCACTTATCCAGAGAAAGGGTCCTTAAAAATCTCCATTTGGCAAAAAATTGGTGATTATCTCCATAATCCTCCTCGTGCACCTATTGGCATTTTGGTCACTTGGAGGAAAATTATGGAGGCTTTAAAAGTCCATTATAAAATAGAAGCAGAAAGTGTATTTGAATCTCCTCCACCAAGTTATGATAACTTTCCTGTCCTTCAACCCTCCGCTCCCAATGATCGTAAGTCATTACGAGAGCCTCCCTCCATCCAATCCACTTCCTTAAATGTAGAGCTCTCGTGTCCTCCACCACCCTCCTGAAGTGGGGGGGGGTGTTGTAAAAGCCATTCAACAAGCCTTTTCTGAAGGAGAAATGGATGAGGACACCCTTGCAGCTGCCTCCCTTTATCCTATCATACAAGCCGGCAATCCTCCAGCTCCTCAGTATACCCCAATGCCGTACAAAATAATTAAGGATTTAAAAGCAGCTTGCAAGGAAAATGGTATTCAATCTCGCTATGTACAGGGTCTTTTAGGATCAATAGCCCAACCAGGAGCTGATTTGATAAATGCTGATTGGCGTACATTATTTGCCAATATTCACAATTTTTGGTCTGGGAGTCAGAATTTCATAAGCGTACTGCAGCCGCAGCCGCTAGAGGCT
This sequence comes from Laticauda colubrina, assembly GCA_015471245.1. Taxonomy (NCBI): domain Eukaryota; kingdom Metazoa; phylum Chordata; class Lepidosauria; order Squamata; family Elapidae; genus Laticauda; species Laticauda colubrina. The sequence goes on from BLBF01000002.1 coordinate 50,408,761, forward strand.
TACCGGCAAATGTCACTCTAGATATGCTTAACGGTACTGGCACTATGCTTACCGTTGCCCAGCAGACTGCCACAGACGCAGCTGCTTTCCCTATATTACAGGATTGTGCTTTGGCCGCTGCTCGAAAAGTTGACAATGCGGGATGTGTGCCCAAATCTTTCTCTAAAGTTATTCAAGGACCTTCTGAGCCTTTTTCCTCCTTTATAAACTGTCTCACAGAAGCCTTAGAGAGACAAATTGATAATGAGGAGGCTTGTAATGAATTACAATTAAAACTTGCTTATGAAAATGCAAACGCTGATTGTCAGAAAGTTTTGCAACCATTAATTAATAAGAAAAATGTTACCTTGGCAGATTATCTTACAGCCTGCCGAATCATAGGAACCACATCCCATTCCATGTCTACTCTGGCTACAGCCGTTACTGAAGGCATGCAGCAGAACATGAGCTCTCTTCTTCCCATTTCCCAACAAAACACTCGCAAAATGGGCAATTGTTTTAATTGTGGCAAGCCAGGTCACCTTAAGAACCAATGCAGAGCCCCGGGCGGGGGAGCAAATATGTCAAGAAACCAGGTAGCTCACCCAAAGACGCCATGCCCTCGATGCCAAAAGGGCTATCACTGGGCTAATCAGTGCAGAGTCCAAAAGAATGAACAACAGAATAACCCTGCAATCATCCAAAAACCCTTTTTGAATCAGGGAAACTAGAAACGGGGTCGGCAGCCAGCCCCACAACAAAGGCTGCTGAAAATTGCAACTTTTCTTCTTTCGTTTACGATCTTGTTGCTAATGAAACTGTTACTTATCTTCCTGGTGTCGCTGACTTTCTCTTTGTACGTCCTGTTCAGCCTTTTCATATGCCCCCCGATATTCCAGTGGTAGTCTTTCCTGTAAGGGATTTAGCTGAACAAGGTATTCTTGCCTCTCCTTTTCTGCATGACCCCACTGTATTGTCTGATGTCTGTCTGTCTGTACTAGCTAATACAGAAGTTACTATAAATGAGGGGGATGTTGTGGCAAAAATGATTGTGCTCTTAGACCAACAACAAGAGCAACTCTATGCAATTGAAAGACCAATTAGTCAACCAAAACCTACGGTAACATTCTTATTGAATTGTCGATCCTTTCTTGGTCTTTTAGATACTGGAGCGGATATTTCCATTATCTGAACCGCTGAGTGGCCAAACACCTGGCCTGCAGATGTGGCACCAGCGGTGAGAGGAGTGGGGGGACTCCAGGAGACTCGCATTAGCAGAAACTGGGTAAAAGCCCATTCCCCTGAGTCTCAATGTGTTGCTTATATTAAACCAGCTGTAATTCCTCTGTATACTAATTTGTGGGGAAGAGACCTTATGTCACAGTTTAATGCACAACTTACCCTCCACTAACCATGCTTCGCTTGCATTTGACTCACAATAACCCTGTGTGGATTGATCAGTGGCCTCTCCCTTCTATAAAGCTTGAAGCCTTACATTCTCTTGTTCAAGAACAATTAGATAGAGGTCATCTAGAACCTTCATTGAGTCCATATAATACCCCAGTTTTTGTTATCAAAAAGAAAAACGGCGCTTGGCGCCTCCTTCAGGATTTAAGGGCTGTGAATTCGGTCCTCCTTCCAATGGGACCCCTGCAATGTGGTCTTCCAAATCCTAACATAATTCCTCAAGAGCATGACCTTATCATTATTGATTTAAAAGACTGTTTTTTCTCCATTCCATTACACCAGTTAGATAGAAAATTATTTGCTTTTACAGTACCAACCTTAAATAATCAGAGACCTACCAAACGATATCAATGGAAAGTCTTACCGCAAGGCATGTTAAACAGTCCAACTATGTGTCAATTTTTTGTGGATTTAGCCTTGCAACCATACAGGGACAAATATCCTCATTTTTTAATCTATCATTACATGGATGATATATTGGTATCTGCACCTGGCCCAAAGGGCACGGTGTTAAAAACTCTGCCATGCCTGACCTCCATTCTAGGTAAAGCAGGTCTCACAATAGCCCCAGAAAAAGTACAATCCAAACCACCCTTTTCCTATTTAGGTCACAAGTTACTTGCTTCAGCTGCTGTTCCTTCCCTTCCCCTCCCAACACTTCCCCCGAAACCCACACTTGTGATCTTACAACAGTTCCTGGGAACCTTAAATTGGGCACGTCCTTATTTGGGCTTGATCACAGCTACATTAGCTCCTCTTTTTAATGCCCTCACACAAGGTAAAGCCCCGTCTGATGTTATCATCCTAAATAAAGAGCAGTTGCAGGCATTAAAAGATGTTTCCCATTCACTGGCTACTCGATGGGTGGATCGAGCTATAGAGAATTGCCCTTTATCAATTGCTTTACTAAATACTGTTCAGAGACCAACAGCTGTTATTATGCAATCTCATCAGACACAGGTTCTGATTTTAGAATGGCTGCATTTGTCTCACACCCCACGAACCACAATCACTAGTAAAGCCTCTGCATATTCCCAGTTGATCTTTAAAGGTCGACAAAGATGTAAACAACTCATGGGATGTGAGCCTGTTTCAATATTCACTCCTTGCTCACTGACCACGTGGGAAATGCTATGGTGTAATTCAGAAGAACTACAATACGCTTTAGAAGAGTGGCCAGGGCAAACTTCTTGCCATTTACCAGCAGACCCACGTTTCACTTTTCTTAAAACTCTCCCTTTTGAATGGCAATCCCCTCTCTCAATATCTCCATTAGTAGATGCACCTACGCTTTATGCAGATGGGGGGAAAATGTATGGTGCTTGTGCATGGTACCAGGAGGGAGAGTGGAAAACTAAAATTACCCCTCCGCAATCTTCTGCTCAACAGGCAGAACTTGCTGCATCTCTTATTGCGTTTCAACAGTTTCAAAAAGCTCCTTTTAATTTAATAGTTGATTCCTTATACGTTTCTCAGATTTTGAAAAATATATATCAAGCCTATTTATCTCCTAGCATATCTGTTCCTTTGTTAAAATTGATGCTTCCTATACAACAATGTATCAACAGCCGTACGCATCCATTCTTTGTAGCACATATCAGGAGCCATCAACCTCTTCCTGGTATTTTACAGGAGGGAAACAAGATGGCAGACGCTGCTGCAGCAGCTGCATCAGGTAAATCAATTTGTAATCTGACAGCAGCCCAAAGCCATGACTATTTTCACCAAAATAAAAAAGGCATTACAAAAACAATTTTCTCTAACTCAGGCAGAAGCTGCTGCCATTATTCAACAATGCCCCACATGTAGTAAGCAAGGACATTCCATTCCCATAGGAGTAAATCCTAGAGGATTAAAAGCTTGTGAAATTTGGCAAATGGATGTAACTCAGTATCCACATTTTGCCCCTTGGAAATATTTGCACGTTTCCATCGATACATATTCAGGGTTTATTCTGGCTACTCCTCAAAGGGGAGAAACTGTAAAACATGTCATCAATCATTCAATTCGTACCTTTGCCTCGCTGGGACGTCCAAAAGAAATCAAAACAGACAATGGACCTGCCTATACGAGTTCTGCTTTCCAGGACTTCTGTAACAGATGGGATGTAACTCACAAGTTTGGGATTCCCTATAACAGCCAGGGGCAGGCTATTGTGGAACGAGCTCACTTATCTTTGAAACGTGCTCTTGATCGATATTCATTGCGGGAAAAACCTCCCAACCTCCCAGCATTGCAAAATTCTCTTAACATTTGTCTTTACACTTTAAATTTTCTTAATCTGACTGGCATTTCTCCTACTTCTGCTGCCTCACGTCATTTTTCCTCCCCCTCACCCCCCCCTAACAGACCTCTGGTACATTATCGCAGATTGCCAGATCCCGCCTGGCAGGGTCCCGCTGAGCTTCTCACCTGGGGACGAGGCTACGCTGCGATTTTACTACCAGACAAAACCACTTGCTGGGTCCCTGGTCGGGCGGTAAGACCCTATCATGGGAATTCCTCCGCTACATCTACATCTTAAACTCTTCCTGATATTCTTGCCTATATCCTCTTTGCAATTTCTACCTTACTCATATCCTACTTATACCTTTGTTCAACATGGTCATTGGACCACATTAGAATTTCGCTTTATTAATTATGATAGTGACTGTCCTATTGTTTGTTGGCATAATAATCTTCCCATAAATCTATCTCCTTATATTCACACATACTTCAACAAAACCTATGCTTCCTGTCAAAAGATTATTCGTGTTAAAGCCACTTCATTAACAGAAGGCTATTATACTTGTTCCATGTGGGTACGTCATGAAAATGCTACCCGTAGCTTTCACTCTGTCACTTCTGTTTTGTTTACAGAACACTCTATCACTCGCTCTTTTGTTCCTTCTTTACTCTTCCTATGGAAAAGAACCTTAAAATCTTTTCCTCTATTCAAGCTAGATATAGGGGGACCTAAATGTCCTTCTCTTGTATTACGGGTTCCTCCAACCCAACTAACATCCTTGATGAATGACCAAATTAATCTTCATTGTCATTATTGTAATTATTATCCTTTTTCTACTAATTGCATTCCCTTCTCATCTCGTAAATGTTCTACAACTAACTTGTCCATAGTCCTCTCTCCTACTTGTGATGCTTTTATATACCCGAACTCTGATCCTGTCAACAAACGACGCTTCAAAAGAACTGTCCATGACGATCCGCAGAAGCCTCACGGAAAATATAATATTACTTGGACTATAAAAGACTTTCAAGGCATTCGTTTAAGCTCTACAACCAATTCTTCTCGCATAGAAGACTTCTACCCACCACTTCAATTCGATTTGGCAGAAATGCTTGTAGGCTCCACCGCCTACAACTCGCCTTCTCATCCAACGGAGCCTAGTCATAGAGTTGTAAATAAATATAGGTTTTATGTATGCCCCGGACAGCCCGTTTCCAACACTCAGTCCCCTGCCCAACGACTTCTCGACTGCGGGGGGTCATCGGATTACTTTTGCAAAGCCTGGTCATGTGTTTCAACTGGACATATTTATTGGGATCCGGGCACTAAGGGTGATCTCATTACTGTCACTCGCACCACATGGGATATTCCATGCAGTGATAAAAAATTGCCCAAATGCAACCCGGTAACCATAAGGTTCACGGACCAAGGCAAGAAAAGTACCCTATGGGACACTGGCTTGAAATGGCGTGCCCGCCTAAAAGGAGTCTGGCCGGAAAAGCATTATGGAAATATTTTTTACATTCAACGTCACATTGAACTCCCTCGCTCTAACCCGGTGGGACCACATGAAAAGGTTATTAAATCCCCATTCTTGCAACCCATAACACAGGGAGTTAACCCATTGATTCCATTGATCAAAGCTTCCTATGCTCTGCTGAACTCTTCAAACTCATCAATTGCCTCCACATGTTGGCTTTGTATTTCTGCCTCTCCACCTTTTTATGAAGCCATCACTTCCCAAGAATCCATTGCTAATTCCACATCAGATGAACGTTGCCATTGGAGGAACTCCACTATTACTGTTTCTTCCATCACTGGGGTCGGTTGTTGCTTGGGAAATATTCCATCCAATTACTCACAATATTGTCATAATGTTTCTAATGGCTATCATTGTAATGTATATCTTCCTAAGAACCGCCTTGGCCGCACCCACCCCATTGGAGGATACTCTGCAGTCTACACCACTTCAGGAGGAAATTTAACATCACGCCTAAAAGGAATGTATTTTATCCCTGGCAATAATTCTGTCTGGGCTTGTTCCACCGGTCTCACAGCATGTGTCTACAGGGATGAACTTATTAAATCCAAATCATTTTGCATTCAAGTATGGCTTGTACCAAAAATTAACGTGTATAACTCTGATGATTTTATATCCTTACAGGCACCCATGGAATACCCCCTCAGAGCAAAGCGGGAAATTATTAGTACTCTCACTCTAGGTCTACTGCTTGCTCTGGGCACCACGGGCGCAGCCACGGGCATTGCAGGACTAGCTGTCTCTGACCAAAAAATTACAGCTCTGGGTTCAGCCATTGATGATGATTTATTACGAATTGAGAAATCAATTACAGCTTTGCAAAACTCCTTGACGTCCCTCTCGGAAGTGGTCTTGCAGAATCGTAGAGGCTTAGATCTGTTATTTTTAAAAGAAGGGGGATTGTGTGCTGCGCTTAAAGAAGAATGTTGTTTTTATGCTGATAGCAGGGGGATCGTGTTGGATTCTATGAAAGAATTAGAAAAACGCTTAAAAGATAGAGAAAACGAAAGGTTAAACATGTATAATTGGTATCAAGGCTTGTTTTCTATTTCACCATGGCTTACAACCCTTATAACTGCATTGGCAGGACCATTAATAATCATTATATTGACATGTATTATAGGACCTTGTTGTTTTAATAGAATATTGCAATTTTTGAAAAATCAATTATCCTCCATAACTGCTAATGTTAATGTGTTATTGCAAGCTCATGTTAAGTCCTTAACACCGGACGAAAAAATGTCATTGCTGAGTTACCGCTCCTTGGACAACCCTGACGCTGACGGATCGCACTCCTGCCTAGATGACTGGGACGGTGAACATTTCAGAAAAAAGGTTCCTGTCTTCTTGGACAAGGAAGAAGACTCGTCATAAATAATAAAAACAGAGGAGATGTTGTAACTATGTATCATTTATGTGTTTGCAACTGTGTATCATTGCAACTATGTATCGTTCAGGCATTTGCAACATTGTATCATTCACGTGTAATCATTGAGCTTCTGTCTCCTCAGTGACCTTTTACAGGGCACGTACAGAGACAAGGAGCTAAACATCTGTAGAAATAGCTTATTTACATTGTGATTACATTGTCTGGCATGCAGCTTTGTGAAGAAGGAATATCCTGATCAAATTATAAATCTTGCCATCCTGTCTGACCTGGTATCTTGCCTTATCTGAGCCATTGTATATCCTGTATATCCTGTCTGACCTGGGCTTGACCTAGGCTCTGAATAAACAATCACCCCCTTTTGAATGAGCATAATAAAAGAGCGTGTACCCAGACATTCTGGGCGCACTCATCCCGAGGAACTTCGTCTCCTGTCGTTTCTTTCTCCTTTCGCTCCCTATCATGAGACGCCCATCTAATGCGGGATAGAAGATACCGCAGGAGCTGGTCCTGAAAGATTTTTCAAAGATTATGCTTAGAGATTCGGCTATGGCAGTGGACAGCTTTTTTAAGGAGTAGGCACATATTCCATCTGGTCCAATAGCTAGGGATGGTTTTGGATTGTGCAGTGTTTTTTTTTTTTTTTTTGCTAGCCAAGAGCTTCACAGCCATTAGCAGATGGCTTTGAAGGGCTGAATTAATCAAATAGAAGACAAGTTGCACTGGGTAAAATGTACGGATGCAACAATTGCTGGGCCAAGAAATTCTGAAACAAGCAGAAATGGACAAAGCCTAGGGGTTTCTTTATAACAGAAAGAAACATTATATTGTTCTTATACAATATAATGAGAAATGATTGGTTGTAGAAATTCACTCATAATTTCTCAGAAGGTAAACTTAGAGATATGGATGGAATTTCTTTCTTCCTGTTGCACTTATTTAGCATCAAGGTTTCCAAAGCCATGTGCTAACAGTTTCCCCAGTTTCCCATATTTTATTCAAGTAAAGACATAATCCTGTCCTTAAGAAATTGTGGCAAAATGTCTCCTTTCCCCTTGAGAACTTCAGAAAAACTGTACAAACATTTGCTCTGCCACAAATTTTCTGAAAGAATTTGGAAGACCACATTAAAAAAAAAACTTAAGGTTCAGAATAATACTTTGAAAATAGGTGCCCTATTTGTCTTTGTTCATTTTATTCTTAGTAGCTAGCTAAAGTATGTTTCTTTCATTATAAGGGAAGTTCATTATGATATATATTCACCTATTTTTCCATATTAATTATGAATGTCACATAAATGATGCCAGAGTGCCAGAATCCTATAAATAATGGTTGCAGAAATTTTTATTACAGTAATATACATTTTAATTTTGTTTAGCATATTTTTTCCATTACAATAAGTTTACTTAAACCAAATGATTGGCCTAGAAGTATTTAACTAGCAGAACAACAATGCATATAATTTAAATTCCATTTAGACAAAGTATCTTTCTCATGTTGTCTAAATAGACAATCATAAATAGACAATCATATTCTCCATTCAGTATATCTGATGTCTCCCTCTCTCTTTTCTCATTTCTCTCAGCCTTGTTAAATGTACTGATTTTTTTTCTATACATGATATGCTCAAATCACATTTAAAAAATATGCAACTCATTGTCATAAATAAACCGTCCATAAATAAACCTTATTTGGTCTAAATAATTCTATTTTTATTTTCAGGTCTTTCTCGTTCTTATTATTTTTAATAACCAGCAAAGAGGTTCTTTAAAAAAAAGGGAGCAGAAAGGCTCCTGCTAAGAATGATTGCTTATTGAACAAAGAATTTTACTTGATTGCTGGCCATATTTACAAATACTGGATAGATATAAAAAAGACCTAGAAGAATTTGGATTCGACAAAGAACAACAATTCAATAAAATTTTAGTTGGAACAGAGGAAAAATTTATGACTAAATTATATCCTAATATATGTGTGGTATTGTTGGAATTCTGGCTTGGGGTTACCATTTCAAGGGCTCTTGGAGGATAGATGTAAATCTTTGTAGGAACAAAAAGCAGAAGTAATTTTGCATATAAGAAATCTGAATGGCAGATAAAAGATTTGGGAGCTTTGCCTCAATTGTACGATGTTATTAAAATGGGTCAAATTCCATTATCTTGGATAATGTGCTGTAAGGGACCTGCAGAGAATGTATGTTACAACGATGTTTACTGAGAATGTATATTGCAGAAGGCTCAGTTATTCTGTTTACTCACCTTAATAGCATATAAGGGTAGAACACAATTGGTACCTACACCCCCAACTCTGACATTTATTGTGCTTTTGGTAACAGTGAAGCCTCCTGTAAACAGCCACAAACTGAGGAAACATGAAAGCAAAAATGGTAGGGGTGCTAGTTAAAGCTTGAGTTTCTGAAAGCTTCTGTAGAAATAATTGTGTATGGCAGTTTATACTGGTGAATAGCGCAATCCTCTGTAATTACAAAGAAGAAGAAAGAGATGTTAGATACTCTTTGACAGTTCTTACAAATTTGCCCTTTTGTTATTTGCTCCTACGATAGAAAGTTTGTAAGTGACTGCTAGCAGACTAAACAAAACAAAACAAATGCCTCTGCAAATACCATTAAATCACTACAGTGGTTAAAGATCAACCTCGACTTTTCAAGTTTGATTTGTTATTGAAATGCTTGGGGAAGACATTATATACAGGATTTAGAGGGACTTTCTAAATACTCAGATTTAGTATGGCTAATTCATCCTGAAATTCTGGGAGAAAAAGAAGACAAAGAAAGGTTGCCAGTGACATGAATCAGCTAGTGAGAGATACAAAGTAGCAAATAAAATCCCACATCTGCTGAAAAAGGAAAAATATCTATCTATCTATCTATCTATCTATCTATCTATCTATCTATCTAT
>BLBF01000002.1:50418288-50433510 GCA_015471245.1 Laticauda colubrina
TATCTATCTATCTATCTATCTATCTATCTATCTATCTATCTATCTATCTATCTACCTATCTTTATAATAATCCATGCTATTTCTGCAAATCTGTGTCATTTGATCAGAGCTTTTCTAGGTGATTTAAAATGCAGGAATGAAACTAATTCCATCAGTTATCCTCTGGCCTCTGCCAATTCCTTATGTTGGTGTTCTAGAATACTATCAAAGGGGAAAAGAAAAAGTTTTCCACTGCCAGTAAGTATAATCTCACTTTCCACTCTAATCAATGCAAAGTCTATAGATTTCTGAGAAAAGAAGCAACCTGTGTTAGTTGACAGAATCTGAAATCAATTGGGACCCTCAGAATGGATAACTATCCCTCATGAAATTTAGATCATAACAGAATACTAGAAGTTATCTATCACTTTTAATTTGTAGCATAACAAATGCAAATATATTGAAATAGCCCATTCAACCCCATATTTCATTTATTAGGAAAAGAATTATTATATAATTTACTGCAGTATCAGTTTTTGAAGGTGATCATTTCCTTAATGATAGGTTTGGATGATGGGGAGGAAACATATATAATCTCCATTTCTATATAAAAAGAAGGTGTCAGACTCCAAGAATCCTTCTTTTGCTTCTCTCTTTCTGGCTGCCATAGAAATGGGGGGAGGGGAATAATTGGGCCTCATAGGGGGAACGGTACTGGAGGATTAAGTTGGTGAATTGTAAAATTTGGGACACTTTCTTGACTATGCTTACTCACTTACTGCACAGATATAGTCTCTTATCTCTCTAGGCCAAGGTCAAATGTCTTGGCATACCAGATGTGTGAAATGCCATCTGAAGATGCACGCACATGACATTATACACATCTCAGATTGGATGGCCAGTTTGAACTATTGGGGGTAGGGACATGGGATAACTTTATATATGTAATTTTTGTGCCTTTTGCCTCAAATCTTGTATTTCTTCTGATCCTACCACTTCAAATTCAGTAAAAGTCCCTTTCTCTATAACAATAGAGCCTAAGGTTTTCTTTCTTGGATTTTGAATGGAGCTACACCTGACAGTAGGTTTGTTCTATACTTTTTACTGTATACCTTTAATTTGATGCAGAAATCTTATTTTTTATGAACTGGAGGGCCATGTGTTAAGGCTGAAGTGAGAAATTTATTCTCATTGATGAAGTGCACATTGCAAAAGATCAAACATCAATTGTAGGTAATTAACTTAAATTATTGTGCACACTTAAGTGATTTATATTGAATGGCAACTCTTAATAAAGTGCAGATGTCATTTAGATGAACTTTAGTTATTTTATACTTTAAAAATTCACTGAATATTATGTTATACTGTTTAAAGTGGATAATGTATAAATATTATTATAGGATATACACAATAGAGAATCACAAAAAATATTAGCAAAAGCCAATTAAAAGATGATACTATCTTTCAAGCACAAAGTCACAAAATGATGAGTTTATATTTTAATTTTATATAATTGTTCATGAAGTTCATTGTATGAGAAAAACAAACTGAGCAAAAAGGATAATTTTATAAAATAGGAGCATGGATTGAGTTCAATTGTGTTCTGAATCCCCAGTCAGCTTTGGTTGCTATGGATTGATTCATATGGCAAAGTAAACTCTACAAGAGTTACCCAAATAAAATCTGCAGTCTCTAGGAAGTTTGATGTACAAGTTCAGGCTTCTGAGTCTTATATATAAAAAAGCAGATTTTTTTTTCTGCTAGTAGAAAAAAGCTACATCCAGGAAAATTGCAGTTGTTCTGTAAAGCCTGGAGAGGGAGAGAAAAGAAGGTGTATTATGAGATGAATAGGATACCTTTGAATCACAGGAAATATCCAAGCAGGATCTTTTAATCACTGAACTTTCAGAGTTCCTTTGCCTCCAGTAAATGACATTTAATTCTGTCAAAAACATTTAATCCTGTTGGTCAAATGCAAAGGAATATATCTTTAGGTATGAATTCTAAGCACATGTTGTTAAAAATAGATTGACAGGCTTTTAGTTTTCATTGTCATTGTCTACCAAACAATGAGGCAAATTAATACTTCTCACTTTTAAGATCTCGATTTGTTTGACATTCCCTCTGATCCGATTTATTTTGCAAACTGGCAGTTTAATCTCCCAAAAGAGATTATATGTCAACAGATGTTAACTAGTTTTGTCTAAAACCAAAACTTTAGGTATCTTTTTTATTTTATTTTATTTTTTAAAAAAGGTGGGTGGGGGAATTTAAAACCCAGATCCAAAATTGTGGCTCCTAGTTCTTCCCATACCTGCTTATGGTTCCGCCCTGACAATTATATTACATGAAATTGTAACCAGAGGTGGTATTCAGCCAGTTCAGACCAGTTTTATTGAACTGGTAGTCATAATTCTGCACAGTTAGGAGGACTAGCAAATCACATCACCAGCTAGTCCCACCCATCCCACTGCACTCCCACTCCACCGCTCCCTATATATCTTGCTTTCACCACATGGCCAAGCTCATCGTCTCACCTTTCCTCCATGCCTTGCCCTCTCTGCTCACCTAAGGTAAGCATGACACCCACTTGCGGTTCACCTCGGGTCAGGTCCTAGGGATCCTCCATTCCCCCACTCTGGCCTTGCCCCAGAGCCTCTGCCTGTCTTGACTGGGTTAGGGAACAAACCATTCCCCCACTCCAGCCTTGCCCCAGGTCCCCACCTGCATGCTGCTGCCCCCTTTGGCCTCAAACTACACCCCCTGGGTCATTCAACTTGCAGCCTTCACCACAAGGCCAAAGGGCCATGGGGGGAGCAGGGGCACAGGAGGGCTGAACTGGTTTGGGAATGGACTAGACAGTTCTTACCTTTAAAAAGTCCCATCTGGAAAGTGCTGCAGCAGAAATCTTGCAGCCACTTCTTCCATTCCTTGCTGAGCCTCGCTCACTCAAGAGCTCCATGTGCTCTCCAGGTTGGCAGCTGCTTCTCTCTGCTACTGCTCTTGCTGGGAGAGCATCTTATGAAATGTAGCAGATGTGAGCTGATACTTTCCTCTAAGTCCCATCCAGAAAGCGCTGCAGCTGAAAGAAATAGCATTCAACATGGTGGCTACTTCTCTGTGCCACAGAGCTTTCCAGATGGGACTTGGAGGAAAGCAGTGGCTCACAACTGCTAAATTGAACAAGACTTTCATCCAGCAGTGTAGAGAGAAACAGCCACTGCCCTGGAGAACAAAGATGGAGAGGAGCAGGCCTCAAAAGGCTGCTTGGTTAAGCCTCACTATGTGGTAGAAGCCTTGCGCGCATGCATGCACAGAAGCCATGCACATGCTCACATTTTCAGCAAACCGGTGGTGAAAGTATTTGAAACCCACCACTGATTGTAACATGAAATAGTTGCTTCTTTTATAGTAACAGACATTCTTTAATACTATATGAATTAATTAGGCTATTTCTTATTCACTTCTCAAGTTCCAATCTCATGTTTAGGCTTCTTTATTTTCACTTGCATATCAAAATCTTATAGTACATTTTCTATCTGGACATGGGATGAAGAATAAATCCTAGTTCCAACTCAGTATTGATTGGAAGATGGAAATTTATTTGTGAAAGATCCTGGAGATCCATAGGCATGAATTGCTGAAGTTGAAAGAAGTGCCATTTCAAACATTTCCTTGGCACTGATTGGTCACAGTCCCTCGAATGTTTGAGAAGCAGTCCATATGCCCAATTCCTGAAATACCTTTCCAATGGCAGGAGAAAGTAAAAGACTGCCAAACACACTTTGAAATTTATCCCTGAAGACCAATCAAAACTTGCAGTTCTCCTGAGTATAATTTCTGTCTTCTGGCTCATTGGGCATAGAATACCTGTTTGTAAAACTATTTCCTTCTTTTATTTTGTCTGTTGAAACTTTTCATTACCTTCTTCTCATTAACCATCTGGATTATCCATAAAAGAAACCAGATACTCACTTACAACACTCTAAATTCTCTTTTCTTCCCTCTTGATTGTTTAATATCTGTTAAAATCCCTGTTTGCAGCATTGGTGTTATTCATTGTTACGTACTTTGTTATTATTATATTATAATACAATGATAAGTATTATAATTATATACTTACTATAAGTATTATATACACATATATATGTCATGGTCATTCTGCACTCTATCGCATAGGATTACAAAATATAGAATATATAGATATCTTTATTGTTTAATGTAATTTTGTATTTCTGTCAAAATTGCTAAGCTCCATTGTGCCATGGCTGCCCACCTAGGGTGCTAACACCAGCAGAGTGGACTGCTTCATTTGGACCTCAGCAGATATGTTCCTTTTTTTAAAGGCAAAATCACACCCTATACTTCTGTGCTGGCTGTCTCTGTGTGAAGTCTCACTTCCACAGATATCACCTCAGAATCTCCAGTTAAAATAATCCATTGCGGCAGTTCCTATGCTAACCAGACAAAAGTATCTTGTTGACAAACAAAGGAAGGAGAATGGAATGCAGCAAACAAAATAAAATTGAACCAGAAAAATAGCAGCCTTGTTAATGTTCAACTCTTAGGTGTCTTATTATAAAAATCTTGTGCTTCCATAATTTTTCTAAAGCTCTCATTTCAACTAGTTTAAAGTAGAATTATCAGGTTTATCTCACTGATGATTTATGGGGATAGAAGTGTATTCCATTTTATTATCTTCTTCTGTGAATTCCTAGACTGCATAAATAGAAAAGCATGCCAACAGCATGTCAGTAAGTCTTTAATTTCCTAGTCTCCAAAAGATTGGTATTTGTCTCTTTCACCCTTTGCTTCTTTCTTCCTTTATTTTCCTTTTTTTATTGGTCCAACAAATGTATGGCTAATAGTAAAAGCTCTCAACAGATGGCTGCACTTCATTGAATTAGTCTGGATTGAAAAGCAAAGCAGCATTAGGTTTTGGTTAATACTGGGATGGGAAATGTTAAGAAAAAGCAGGGTTGTTGGCTAGATTGGGAGATAAAAATAATATTGTGGACTAAGATACTGGTTCCAAGAATCCTGCACAGATGTATCTATCTATTTAGTAGGGACTGAGCTGAACTGCATAAAGAGCTTATATAATGAAATAATGGCAGCAGGTGATAGTAATGAAACATTAGTGTCATTTAGTTTCACATATCTTGTTTTTTGCTGATGTAAGACAAGTTCACAAATTATGCACAGTTTTTTACACAGTTTATTATTAAAAATTTAAGCTGCCTAGAATCACTCGACAGCAAGATGAGTGGCATATAAATTTAATAAATAAATAAACAAAATGTAATTATTAAATTATTTTATATTATTGTATTGTTACTATAGAGTTCCAAAAAGTATCTCTTCATTATTGCTAAATCTCTCCAAGTTGGATAGAGTATTCAGATGAGAATGGTACCTCAACTTTCTTTTCCAGTGGTTACCATACTGGTATCAGAGTTGGTATTCATCAGGTTCTGAGCAGTTCTGGAGAACCTGTTCCATCCGGAAAAATGCAAGGTAGACCGGGTTCCAACAGTAAAAGTCTTTATTTCATTCAACAGTTAAGTGAAAACGGAACAGTTTGGCTCTTGCTGTGGCAGCCTTTATATACGGCTTGCCTGCCGGCTTGTGGCCAATGACAGTTACTTGGTTTTGCCACCTTTTGGCAGCTCTTTTGGATTGGTTCCTAGTGATTTGCTAGAAAAGCCAGCATAGGGATTGGTTCACTAGGAACCAATCCCTATGCTGGCTTTTCTAGCAAATCACAATCGAGGATTTGGAGTAGACTATTTTATACAGAACACCCCTCCCCCCTTGGTTTAGTCCTATGTGGTGACATAGTCACGCAGGTAGGTGGGGCTTCTTCGGACTCTACTAGACTTGGGTGGTTCATTTTCACTGGAGACTTCAACCGGTTCGGATGGGGTTGCTGTCTCTCCGGCTCTTCTCCATGGAACTGCCTGGAAGGGTGAGTCAGCCATTTTGCTACCGCTTGAGTTTCTCAGGCTGGTGGCCTTGCCGCTCCCTCCTGGTTTCTCTGGGCAGGTCGAGCTGGCTCGGCTGGCCCCTTCGTCTGAATTATTTTTGCAAGTCTCATCTAACCGTAAGTTTCCTTTTTGCTCTTTTTGATTGGTTAGATGTTCTGGGTTTATTTTTAAAAGTTCTTTATTATTTTCTTGTATTTCCCCTCCTTCTTTGGTTTTGTTTTCGTCATTTTTTTTTTTTTTTGGTGGTTGTGTGTTTGTATTTCTTTCAATGTTTCGGAAACGAAGCTGGTCTATGTGCCGCTTCCATTCCCTGCTATCGTCTACGGTTAGTTGGTAGGACCGGGGGCCTGTGAGTTGTGTGATTGTGGCTGGAAGCCATAGGAGGTCCCCGGTAAAAAATTTTGCGTAGACTAGGTCGCCGATTTCAAATGTTCAGTAACGGCTGGAGTAGTCGGGGGGTCTTTCCAACGTGTAATTTGGGTGCAACCTGTCTGATTGTGACCTAAGTTTTCTTTCCATTAATAATTCCGCTGAGCTTTTGTTGGTTACGGTGCTGGGTGTGATATGTTGGAGGGTGAGTAGATGGTTGATTTTATCCTGGACATCCCCAAGGTCCATTTTCTCTAAACCCTCTTTGGTAAACCTGACCATTCTCTCCACCCTACCATTTGCTGCCGGGTGGGCCGGCGCGGTCAGTGCATGGCGTATACCTAGGGAGGCTAGGTATTGTTCAAATTGGATGGCGGTTAATTGTGGCCCATTGTCGGACACTAGGACGTCCGGCAATCCATGGGTTGCAAAAAGTTTGTTGTTTAATGACCTCCTCGGTTGTCGTAGATGACATTACTACAACCTCTAGCCAATTTGAGTATGCATCTATGACAATTAAAAAGGTATGCCCCCTAGTAGGACCCGCGAAATCAATGTGGATCTGAGACCAGGGGCCTCGTGGGGTCTCCCAGTCCCTTATGGGTGCTCGTGGTGGGGAAGGCCTGGTTTTCTGACATTTAGTGCAAGTGGCAACCCAATATTCGATATCTTTATCTAAACCAGGCCACCAGACATAGCTTCTAGTGAGGCTTTTCATTTTTACGACACCAGGATGGCCTTCGTGAAGCATACCCAACACCCTAGTCTGTAGTTTAGGAGGGATTACTACCCGATCACCCCACAATAAACAACCTTTTTGAATTGAGAGTTCGGTTTGTCTGGTCCGGAAAGGTTTAAAGTTTTCAGTTTTTTGGTTTTCCGGCCAACCTTTACCTACCTAGTTTAATATACAGGCAGTCACTGGGTCCTTTGCGGTAGCTCTGGCAACATCGTTTGCAGATATTGGTAGTTCAGGGCATGTTTCTATTTGCAGGGTTGTCATTGTTGGTGCCGGGTCTTCCTCCGTCGTCAGCAGCAGTGCTCTGCTTAATGCGTCTGCATGGGAGATTTGCTTCCCGGGTCGATGTGTCAATGTGTAACAGTATGCAGCTAGGAATTCTGACCATCTAGTCATCCGCGGGGATAAAATGTTCGGTGTAGGCTTGTTTCCCGCCAGAATTCCTAGTAACGGTTTATGGTCCGTTACAATCAAAAATGTTCTTCCATAAAGGTATTCGTGAAAACGTTTCACTCTGGTGACGATTGCCAGGGCTTCTCTGTCTAGTTGACTATAGTTACGTTCCGTTTTAGACAGAATCTTGGAGTAATAAGCAACAGGTGCCTCTCTCCCATCTGGCAATAGGTGGCTCAGGATGGCACCAACTCCAAATGGTGAGGCGTCGCAGGTTACCGTCAATGGAAGTGTGTTACTAAACTGGATAAGAACGGTGTTTGATGTTAATAAATTTTTTATTTTCTGGAATGCTTTTTGCTCTCTATGACCCCAAGTCCAATTAGTTTTCTTATCCAGCAAATGGTGTAATGGTTCCGCTATTGTCGCTTTGTGGGGGAGGAATACGTTATAGAAATTTATTAGACCCAAGAATGCCTGCAATTCCGTTTTGTTTTTTGGCTGTGGTGCGTCTTTAATGGCTTTGACTTTTTTTTCAGTAGGGTGTATACCCTCTCCGTCAATTAAGTAGCCCAGAAATTCGACGCGATCAGTCATTAAGCAGCATTTTTCTTTTTTAACTTTCAGACCGGATTCTCTAAATTTTGTTAGTACATTTCTTAGTCTTTTTTCTAGTTGGGTCGTATCTTTAGCCGAAATCAGGACATCGTCAAAATATGGTACGACCCCTTTTATTCCATTTAATAGGCGTTTCATGAGGCTTTGGAAAACGCCTGGGGCCACACTCACTCCAATCTGAAGTCTGTTACACTTGAATGCCTCTTTGTGAGTCACTATTGTTTGTGCCTCGGCCATTAAGGGGTCTACTGGAAGCTGTTGGTAAGCTTGTGCTAGATCTAGTTTAGCAAAAAAATTTCCTCCCCCGAGTGAGTGTAGCAAATGTTGTACGACTGGCACCGGGTATGCGCTTTGTTGCAGCACGTGGTTCAGGGTAGCCTTGTAGTCTCCGCAGATGCGTACTGACCCATCAGGTTTAACCGGTGTTACAATTGGCGTCTCCCATTTAGCATGGTCAACAGGTTCCAAAACCCCTTGGTCAATTAATTTATTCAATTGTTCCTCTATTTTTGCTTTTAATGCAAAGGGAACTTGTCTGGCGTTTAATCTTCTAGGGGCCACCTGGGGGTCTAAGCTAAAGGAAATTGGGGTCCCCTGATACCTGCCTAGGGAGCCATCGAAAACGTCCTGGAACTCGTGGATCAGGTTTTCTTCCCAGTCGGTTGCGGCCACTCGGTCTACTCCGGTTATTCCGATGCCCAATGGTGCGAACCATTCAATGCCCAGGAGGCTGGGTCAGTCTCAGTCAACTATTGTCAGAGGCAGGACCTCGACATGCTACTTGTAAGCGACTCGGAAATGTCCTAGATCTACCACAGGGATTCAATTCCCTTGGTAGTCCTTCAGAGTTATTTTTTGTTTCTGGAGCTCTTTTAGTTTAATATTTGGGACCAGTTGTCTGATTGTGTCCCATGACACCATTGACAGGAAAGACCCTGAATCGACCTCCATCTCACAGGGGCTGCCTTTGATTTTTATGATGATTTTAACTTTTTTTCCGCTTTCTGTCTGAGCGCTTCCGATAGTGACAGTTTGATGGGTCTTTTCTCGGTTACTGGCTCGTTTGTTGCGCTCCCACTTTCTCTCAGCTTGTTTCGATTCAGCTTGTGGGGGAGAATTACTGCGTCTGTTAGGGCTGTTATTTTTTCGATTCCTACAGACCTTCTCGATGTGTCCCCTTTTCTTACAAGCTCTGCAGATGGCATCAAGGAATCTGCAATCGGCTCAAGGGTGGTTTCCTCCGCAACTGGCACATCCCCGCCAGTTTCTTTTTTCGCGCCTTTTTTTGTTGGTGTATAGGCAGTGGACCTCATCGTCTCCCTCTCCGGATTCTGATGTCTCATCAAAATCTTCATGGTGTGTGGTGGTGGGAAATTGCTTTTTCCCTCTGGTTAGGCTCGTTTCATCATTGTTCGTGTTCATTTGTTTCATGGTGGCCGCTGACTTTTTCACGGCTTCTGCAGCTGTGGCTTCTGCGATTGCTTCAGCCACGATTATGTTGGGTTTATTTAGCAATTTACTTTGTAAATTAGAGTCTTTTAAACCCAATACTGCTCAATCTCGCATGGCTTCATCTAAGTTCAGGAACTCACATGCTCCCCCCTGTTGTTGGAGGGCTGCCACAAAATCAGCGATGGTTTCACCTTCTTTTTGGTCCCTTCAGTAGAATTCGTGTCGTTTGATGAGATTTGACACCATTGGTGCGTCATGAGCCTTCAACATTTGCTGGAGTTCGGGCCAGGTCATTTGCTTTACGTCTCTGGGCTTTACGTCCTAGTGAACCAATCCCTAGGCTGGCTTTTCTAGCCAATCACAATCTAGGATTTGGAGTAGACTATTTTATACAGAAATATAGCAGAAATTTTGAATAGTTCAGAGAACCGGCAAATACCACCTCTGATTGGAGATTTTACAGTATCCTTCCCCTGCCATGCCGACCAATCCACAGAACTGGTAGTAAAAATGTTTGAATCCCGCCACTGATTGGTATGATGTAAAGGTTTGAATCTTAGAATAATGCTAATGAAAAGAAGAGTTTATGGGATAGGAAAAGTGAAAAGTAATTTACATACGTGTGAGGGAAATCAGGAGAATAAGAAAAATTAGGAAAAGGAGCTCCATTATCAAATCCAGAAGATGGAAGACAAACCATTTTGGTCTTGATACCATGAAAACTATGCAGAGAAAGGTGCGGCATTTAGACAGGTTTCAGTGCTACAGGATGCCATGCTCAAAGTCAAAAAGCATTCCTTTAGGATTTTATTTTATTTTTTTTAGATTCTGGAGGTGATGACATGCTAGATCAAACTGCAACAAAATCTGTCAGTCCTGATATAGAATGAGAAGTTTCTTATTTACAAGGACATAGGCAATCAGAATTCAGAATGTGAAAAGCACAAACCAAGAACAGTTGAAAGTGCTGAAGCAAAAATGAAGGGTACCAAATTAGATTATTTTAGGATTAAGTGAATTTAAATGGACCAGAACAGGCTATTTTTACTCAGATGATTAAAATATGTCTAATACAGGACATGAAGCCATATAAAAGCATGGAGTGTCAATAATATTCAAAAAGGACACCAGTCTTCTATATCATAGATGTAATAGAAAAACACACCAATAAATTTTATGACAAATTATGAAAATTGCCATATGAAACAGCAACAAAGCATGCACTGTTATTAATAGCCTATTATAATGCAAAACTTTCAAGAGAGATAGAAACTAGAACTCACACAAGATTTTGCATGGGTAAATATAACACAATATTAATACAATAATAGGGATTTATGGAAATAATTTGGTTTCTTTTAACACCTGCTTAGAACAACACAAACTTCCATACATGGATATTACCAGATGAAGAACATCAAGTTCAGTTTAAATACATATAAGGAAATATAATATGAAGATTGAAATCTAATCAAACACAATCATTCCAGCTACAGATGAACCATCCGTTACTGATGGATCAGACCATAAATTATAAAATACATGCGTTAAACCAAAAAACTTTATAAAAGAGATGAGTCAACAGAATATAAATGGGAGCAGAGGACAGAGAAATTGCACTGCAACCAAAATGAAATGGTGCAGTGAAACTCATAACAGCAAGAGGGAGGGAGGCAGGAAGGATCTCATATATTGTTACACTTTTGTACTAAATGGGCATTGTTATAAGTCCACTAACTCCAGACAGTGATTATTATTAACCTTGTTGTTTCAAGTAAAATTTGGCAAAAAGAAAACTGAAATTAATTCCATGCTGTATCAAGAATTATGTCTATGCTTACATGCCTTTTAGTTTCTTTCTCCCCTGAGATGATTACTATATCCAGGAGAGAACCACTGTATCAGGACCTTATTGTTATGCTAACAGGTCTAGATTTTGATAACTCTATGCCCTGTTTACTTATACCATATAAGACACTTTCTAATCTAGTTGCTTGAAAACATGGGAGGGCTTGTCACTTGAGGGTTTGATGAAAAACAAAACAGGTGTGTTAAAAGTTAACCCTGTACCAAAATATTTATTGAAATTGGATTGAATAAAAGGAGATTGAGAAACTAAATGGGAACATTTCTTTTTTTAAAAAGAATAAGACAGGAAGAAGAACCTTCTTACTTTGAAGGAAATATAAAGAAATATTTCCTTTAATTAAAAATGTGATATATTTGCTCCCTTATATTTATGATGGAGACAATTTTTCTTGCAGATGTTTCTGTAAATGATTAAATGTTAAATAAGCATAGAACAGTTATTACTGTCATTTAAATAAGCTCTCTCACTGACCAACTTCTACAAAGAAAAAACCATCTCATCTCATCCAATTTGTAAAGATTTTCTTTAAGGCCATCAAAAAAAATAATGTCTTTTTTGTGAGGACTAAGTGTTTCCTCAGGACAGTCAGGAATGAAATTAGTACTAGTTTAAAAAGAATTGAGAACATCTCTTTTTTTTTTTTTTCCGAACAGATTTTCTGTAATGCGGAATAAATAGGACAATACAAGGAAAGTATTTAGGAAAACTATTCCCCAATTTGTTACAGGGTTTTTCCTTTTTGACTGCCTTTTCCTGCATTTAATTTTTAATCATTTTAGTCTTGTAGCACAGGAATTAAAAAAAGAAAACCTGCTTCATAATTTTTCAATAAGCTGTTTTGAAAAGAAACCCTATTTTGTAGGGAATTTATTATCTGAATTTTTTTCAAATTAACAGAGAAAATCTCTGTTCAGAAGTGATTCAAGTGTGGGCCAGGACAACACTGTTTTTCAAGCCAAGCATGGTTAAAACATGAACCAGATAAGCAAAAATGCATCATTTTCACAGTCAGATTTGATCAGCTTAATAGTTTTAAATGTAATGGAAAATTTACCAGCCATATTTGAAGAAACTCTTGATGTTGTATAGAACGCAGTCAAGAGAGATGGAAGCAGTATTTAATCTGCAAGCATTTTGACAAAATGCATACAGTAATGTGTCCTCTTTTCTATAAGGTGTTTATATGCATATATTTGAATAACACAATTATGTGTCAGCCCTGCTCTTCCTTTAAATGCAGTTTGCGAAAGTTCTGTCCAACTTTTCCCACATTCATATATGAGCCTACAGGATAGAAATGCAACTTTATAGGATTCTATGCTGTTAGCTATGAATATTACGAAGGTGGAATATGGAAGTTATGCTATGTAGCAAATTTCATTTGCATGACATAAAATAAGTAGAAGGATCTTTTGACCC
Organism: Laticauda colubrina; assembly: GCA_015471245.1. Lineage (NCBI taxonomy): Eukaryota > Metazoa > Chordata > Lepidosauria > Squamata > Elapidae > Laticauda > Laticauda colubrina. The sequence continues at coordinate 50,431,115 of BLBF01000002.1, forward strand.
CCAGATGTTACTTCAGCCAAAATGTAAGTAACATCTGGAGAATTAAAGATTGACATGCTTGATATAAACACTTAACAATTAGCATGTTGCATTTTATATGGAAATTCAACATGGAATTGTCCCACGCTTACCCAAAACTCCCAGTTCAGGTTTTGAACTACTAAACAAACAAATGGGAACTACATTTATCAGACTGATTTAAATGTGCATTAAAACGAATGAAATGTACTCAAGTGGATTAGACCTGCAAAATAGCAGCAAACAATTTTCTGATACCCAGAGCCTTTACATATTTTTCTAATCTATATTTGTTCTTGTGTTGAGAAAAAATTACTTATTTTACACACTTATTTTAAAACAAAAACTTGAAGGGAAATTGCTGTAGGCATCTCACTTCCACAGTGAACTATACTGAAAAAGCATTATTGTCAATATTATATTTAGATGCTTTGGGGGAAAAACATTGCAGCTCAATCATTATTTAGTTTCATAAATTGGATCTCATTGAAAGTATAAAATGTAATGGCACATGGTTTATACATCTAGAAGTTCAAAAATAATAAAAATAATAATTACAATCTGAAACGATATGGTTGCTTGTTTTATGCATACTTCTATTTCATAAAGCTATACTTAATACCTTGAATAAAACCACTGTTTGAGAGACATAAGAAACAGTTTACCCAAACCTACAGAGAAGAAGCAGAATAACACATATTGATCCTCTTAAAAGCATCATAAAACTGCTCAAAGACATTATCAAGCAGCTACAGCATAATTGTAGAAGCCTAAAGCTAAAATCTTATATGTGTCCACTATTAAAACGATATCAGCAACAACAGAATTGAAAGAAACATACAAACTGCTACTCTTGGTTTGAAAAAAAAAAATCTTTGTCCCTGCAGCACTTAGGAGCAATTCTGTAACCTGCTCCATGTAGTAGCATTGCTTTCTGTTTCCTGTGATGTATAAAGACAGGCAGCATCATATCACTGTGCAATGCAACTGTGACTTTATGAGAAAGATAAAGCTATCCTCAAGCTGAGCCCTTCTCCTGTGGACTACATTGAGACCACTTTTCAAAAAATGTTTAGTAACAATATGGCAATAGTTTGTCATTGTCTTCTACCACCACCCCCAGTCTAGCCTACAAAACTGCATATAGTCTTTGATGCTGAATATTAGTCATTTTATTCATTTCTCCAAATGGAAAGTGATTGACCTTGTCAATGCCATTAAATAAAGTTGAAATATTATGTATAGTTCATATCATTTTGCTGAAGAGTGGAAGAGTACAAATTGGGGATGCTTTTTCTGTCAGTGCTGCTGTTTTTTCAGATTTTCTTTTCTGCCCGAGTTCTTAGAAATCATTGGTGCTATAAAATGATTCTAAATGCAGCACCAACACATTTATTGTAGCACAAGTTTTATGGGCCAGAGATCACTTCCTTAGTTGAATACCAAAATTCAATGTTAATTATTTTCAAAATTATAGGTTTTTTTTTCTTCAGTAAAACCATATTGTAAAAAGAAACAGAAGTCATGAACAACACAGCCAAATAATTGAATCTTAGCTTCTTAAATGCAATTAAAATATGATTTTTATACATGGTTTAAGCATTGTAATATTAATTCTTTATGGCTTGTACTACATGATGTACTTCAATAAAATTATCTTGCATTGTTTTAACTGTAGCAAACAATCCATTATTACAGAGTTTAGTAGCACATTACTTTGCAATGTAGCTCCATATGTACAACAAAATGATTTAACGTCATATTTTCTGACTTTTGGAGGCATGCTGCCTAATTATTTGAGAGATTACTTGAGATAAATTGTCAGTTAATCCAGTTGTTTAAATTGAAAACTCAATTAAATTGATTTACATAAGTATTAAAAATAGTGTTTATTCCACTTATTGCAAATTCCTCTATGTTGCGTCAATCATAGGACTCAAAGAACTTGCAACATAATATAGAATACATTGAGTAAATCAAAATTAATCAAACAGCAATAATTATAATAAATAGCAATAGCACTTAGACGTATATACTGTTTTTTAGTGCTTTATAGCCCGCTCTAAGCGGTTTACAGAGTCAGTATATTAATATTAATATCATTGTCACCATCATAATCATCAGTCTCTCTCTCTCTCTCTCTTTATTTCTCCTTGGGCCAAACAGCAGGACCATGATCTGGGTTGTTTCTATCAGGGGATATTATCTGGTGGAACATAAGAGAACAAACCTTGGTCCTCTGGAACACCATTTGCCCTGAAATTCAGATAACGTTTCATAGATCCTTAAAAACACGCCTGTCCCTGTGTTCTCCCCAATGTGGTAATTGGCAATAGAATAGAATAGAACAGAACAGAACAGAACAGAACAGAACAGAA
>BLBF01000002.1:50433520-50465912 GCA_015471245.1 Laticauda colubrina
AATAGAATAGAATAGAACAGAACAGAACAGAACAGAACAGAACAGAACAGAACAGAACAGAATAGAATAGAATAGAATAGAATAGAATAGAATAGTTTATTGGCCAAGTGTGATTGGACACACAAGGAATTTGTCCTGGTGTAAATACTCTCAGTATATATAAAGAAAAGGTACATTCATTAAGAATCAAGAATCATAATGTACAACACTTAATCATAGTCATAGGATACAATCAACAATCAAATCATACTAGGAAACAGTCAATATAAATTGTATGGATACAAGCAACAAAGTTACAGTTCTACAATCACAAGTGGGAGGGGATGGGTGAAAAAGAGTGATGAGAAGATTAACAGTAATAGTAGTGCACACTTTGTAAATAGTTGAACAGTGTTGAGGGAAATATTTGTTTAGCAGAGTGATGGCTTTTGGGGAAAAACTGTCCCTGTGTCTAGTTGTTCTGATGTGCAGTGCTCTATAGAATCATTTTGAGAGAAGGAGTTGAAGCAGTTTATGTCCAGGATGTGAGGGGTTTGTAAATAATTTCACAGTCCTCTTTTTGACTTATGCAGTATACAGGTCCTCAACTGAAGGCAGGTTGGTAGTAATAGTTTTTTCTGCAGTCCAAATTATCCTCTGAAGTCTGTGCCTGTCCTGCTGGGTTACAGGATCAAACCAGACAGCAAAGAGGTGCAGATGATAGACTCAATAATTCCTCTGTAGAACTGTATCAGCAGCTCCTTGGCTAGTTTGAGCTTTCTGAGTTGGTGCAGAAAGAACATTCTTTGTTGTGATTTTTTGATGATGTATTTGATGTTGGGTGTCCATTTTAGGTCATGTGATATAGTAGAACCTAGAAATTTGAAGGTCTCCACTGTTGATACTGTGTTGTCTAATATTGTAAGAGGTGATAGTATGGGAGTGTTTCTTCTAAAGCCTGCCACCATTTCTACAGTTTTGAGTGCGTTCTGTTCCAGATTGTTCTGGTTGCACCATGAGGCAAGTTGTATAACCTCCTGTCTCTATGCAGATTCATCGTTGTCTCAAATGAGACCTTCCACTGTTGTGTCATCAGCAAACTTCAGTATTTTAACAGATGGATCATTTGAGATGCAGTCATTGGTATATAGGGAGAAGAGAAGTGGAGATAGCACACAGCCTTGGGGGGAGGCTGTGCTGATTGTACAGGTAATGGATGTGATTCTGCCTAGCTTCACCTATTGCTTCCTGTCTGTTAGGAAGCTTATGATCCACTTACAAGTGTGTTTAGATACTGCTAGTTGGTTTAATTTACTTAGAAGCGTGTCTAGAATGATGGTATTGAATGCTGAACTGAAGTCTACAAAGAGGACCCTTGCATAGGTATTTGGAGATTCAAGGTGTTGTAGGATGTAATGCAGAGCCATGTTAACAGCATCATCTGTCGATCTATTTGCTCGGTATGCAAACTGCATGGGATCTAACAGTGGATCCATGACAGTTTTCACATGGAACAGCACAAGCCTTTCAAAGATTTTCATAACTACAGATGTTAGAGCAACTGGTCTGTAGTCATTCAGTTCTTTGATGGAGGGCTTTTTTGGCACTGGGATGATGGTAGAACGGTAGAATTTAATGGGATTGTTAAATTGAATATTTATTTACAGTGATTGTTGGTCTTTGCTGACATTATATATTTATTAGTGTTATTATTGGTTATTTTAGTTTTTCATTCTGTGTTTCTACTCAGAATTACTATTAAAAAATATGCGGCCATATAAATTGATTGAAACAAGCAAACAAATAGCATAATACCAGACAGCCAGATTAAGCTTAGTTCAGATATATTTTTCATTCTCACCTCAGTGCCCAAAAGCACACATAAAAATTATTCTGGAATACATGGAGGGAACTATTTTTATTTCTGGTGGGAAGGCGTACCATAGGATAGAAGCACCTGAACAAAAAATGTGCCTTCATATCTAACTTCATATCTCAGACAGAGCAGAGACCTTACTAAATATTCTCCGAAGATATGTCTTGGATGGACAGATTCTATCTGATATTAGAGATAGTCAAATTCTAGGATCTAAGCCATGTGTAGCCTTAAAAGTGATGACCTTGAATTGTGCCTGGAAATAAATAACCAATGCATCTCCGACAATATTAAACTTATTTAATAACTTGTTTGTCCTAGTTAAATTTACAATAAATAAAATAAAGCTTCAAATATATACATGTCAATTTAACTGAATATCCACTTTTGCACCAATAGTTTCTTGATAATATTCAAGAGCATTCCCATTTAGGTTGCATGATAGTAATGAGGCAACAAAGACAGAATGATTGTTTTCAATATTTTCTACTCTAGGTATGATCACAATTGACACACCAGAGACAACTAAGTGAAGGTTCTATAGGCCATGGCTTCCGTCTATTGTTCATACGGAAAATGGGACTATATGAGCAGATGGGGAGTCCTCATTTAATGTGCCCAAGTGGGAACAACAACTCAGACTGTAACAAAACTGAACTGTATTCATGATCTTTTGGTTTCCTTTGCTTTACAAACCAGTGAAAATTGGTAATAAAATTACTTTTTTATCAATCATAACTGTGATTGCTAAACAAGACAATTGCTAAATAAGGTCTACCCATAATCTATTTAAGAGTTAGATGTGGTGTTCTTCCAGTCAGTTGATTTCCAAAGCTAAAGATCCAAAGCTACTTTATTTTGCTATGATTGTACATTTTTTTTAATCTGCTTGTAAGTTTCACATTTTTTAAAAATGATTTTGATATAGATTTAAGTGTATTTAATTAGGGCCTGCTTTATACATCTCAATTGATGTTCCTCCATAGATAAAACTCAGTGCATTCAATAATTTATGTTGAAGAAAATGTGAATTGCTTTTAGCATTCATTATTTTTTCAATGACAGTATATTTCTATAACTTGTATTTATTTCAATTTTAAGTGACACCTCCCAAGGACATAAAATTAAGGATGCATATTTTAGGTTATATGACTTAAAAACAGTGTAACTTTTTATCATTTATGTTTGTACTGTCATTCTAATTTGTCAACTATAATGCTTACCAACTTATAAAAAGATCTGAAATGTCCCAATGGGTAAGTCAGTCGAAATAAAGCATAGTTCTTGGGGGGTTTTTTCCTTCTAGCCTGAAAGGTGACCTTTCCTAAACGGAGGCTTTGACTACAAATCAGAAATGTAGTCTGGTTCTACAGAAAAGCAACAACTAATTGCAAACTAATGCTTAAAGCTGTCAAGGGTACAATGCCTTTTAATACATATTGTCAATAATCTATTATTTTTCAGGAAAATTTTCACCTGGCATTGAACACTATGTACACATCTATCAGGGCAAAGAAAAAGCATTTACTAGATTTGTGTACACAAAATTGCTTACAGCTTCATTTAACTGCCACAGCGTTTTAGAGATATTTAATGCAAATCATGTTCAAAAGAAATAACTGGAAGGCATCTTTATCAATTTTTATTAAAACAAAATTTCATTAAAAAACAAGTAATATACATTAACACATTGCTTGGCCAATATTATAAATAAGCTTCTATATACAAAGTTGAACAGACAGCAAAAAGATAATACCCAAATGGAAGCAGACTTTAAGAACAGACTTACTGTGTGTTTATATTTTATTGTGTTATATTAATCTCTTTCCACTAGAGGGATATACTCTCTCTGTGTGTGTGTGTGTGTGTTTGTGTGTGTGTGTGTTTGTGTGTGTGTGTGTGTGTAAAACATTATGCATCCAGGTATGCACTCAGCAATATTGCATCCAGGTAAGTAATAATTTGATAAAGCAAAATTGTTCAAACTTGATGTTACTATTCATTCATACTACAGAACGTTGTATATAATTACTCAGAAGAATAAAAGGATAACAAAGGAACATTAGAAGCATCATCAATATATTAAAAAAATCAATTTAGAATATTCAGCATTCACAGATTTTCTCATGTGATACAAATATATGTTCCTTATAAGTAAATAAAACTTACAACTCCTACAAAGCAGAACATGGGTCTATTTTTTTTTCTATGCTTTGAAACAGAATAGTATACATCAAAAATAAAAAATAATCAATCCAGAGTTCTTAAATTTTCTCTAATTTGAAGAATTGATATAAATTGTACACTATTTGATGTCAAAGTAGTCATATACAAGAGTAACATACCTATGAAATAAAGCTCCAATGCAAATAGTAGAATTAGAATCAGATAAGGAGTTTAATACTAAGTATGTTCCCTTTTTGTTTTTTAATGGAGGATCATAAATAATGTCTTAACCAGCTTTCTTCTAGCTGTTGACAAGTAAGAAAAATTTGTATTTGGCATTTAAGTAAATTATTCATGAAGTAGAAGATTATTATAGTTAACATTCCAAACTTAAATTCTGTGGAAAGAGGTGGTCTATTTTGCTAAGTTAAAAGGCACCATTGTATAAAATGCATGGTAACCTTAAAAAATTTTGACCCAAAAAATCTACAGCATTTCAGTTTAGTAAAAGATATCCCAAATCATCCAATATACCATTTCTCACCTCTCTTTGCATTTGCATTTTCTCTTGTGAAATACAAAAATTATGAAATGTAGAACATCTGTTCATTATCAAGAATTCTTGCAGTAGACACTGTAAACGTGGTTGCTTGTTGAATAAGCTCTGATTAAATCCTTGATAATCTGTATTTCTTCTACAACTGAATCCTCAAGTAGTTCATTTTCTTCACAGAAGTGAATTCATTTCAAGATATGACTGTCTATAATGTCCCATCAGGAACTTTCAACTTGATATCCCAATCAGCTGTTAGTACTGTCAAGACAGAAATTATGATTTAAGATTATGATTAGTATAAATAATTACTGCCAAGCTTTCAGGAGAAACTAATGCAGCTGTTTAGGACACATGGCAAAAGGACTAATCACAAAGTCTACCTTTGTCCAGGATAAGCAGATTTAAGCTCTATTTTAAGCTATATTCTGGGCTGAGCATTTCTATATAAACTATAGTTATAATTAGCATCAGAATGAACCTCAAGTAGCACATTAGCTTGCAACTAAATTTTAAATTAATTCAAATAAATTGTGTACTCCAGGAAGCAGTTCTTACCTGCTGGCTGATAAGGTTTTTCTGCCTACATTTGGAGGTGTTGGCTCACTGTGAAAAAAGCTTTTTATCCACCAGCACTTTTCAAATATTTCAGGTAGGCCTATAAATGGAAGATGCAAAATATCCATTGTATAATAAAGCTTCAAAGCAAAAAGAAAACTATTACTTTTAATGAAGCAACAATATTGGAGAAAGATCAAACTTAAATTTCACTAAAAACATATAGAGATTAAGTGTACAATAGAAGACAGTGGAATATATTTCATGATTTTTCTGGACAACAGCTAGAAACTTTACTAAAGGTACAATACCATGATGATTTTTTTCCTGGTCTGAGAATGGCATGGGATCAGAAGAGCAAGATGAACTGCTTGAAGAAACACTGGATTCAGAATTCAATCGTGCTATATGTAAAAATAGAAATATTACATTCTATTTCAGAAAATGAAAAGCATTTTGTATTTATTATTAAAAAGTAAACTAGCTTTAGGACCCAAGTTTTTCTTAAAGCCCAAAAATTTATATATTCCTGTACAAAACCTGAAGTACTTTTAATAATACAGATGATCAGATAACATTTATACTATGACCATTTTACTAATCAGATTATGATCCCTTCTGAAAAGAGGGTAGACATTTTATGTATAGAAGGTTAGATCATATAACTGTCAATTAAAAATGTAAGGACAATAGTTCTTTCACATTTCTTAAATAAATAGAATGCAAACCTATTAGCTGTTGTGTTTCATTTTGCATAACTCAAGAAACAAAGGTCAGGTGACCTAACTAACTTCAGGATTGACAGATTGTTTGTCAATAACACACTCACTAGGAGTTAGCACTATAACTGTTCATATTCCATTCTGATGTTTGCATATTGACCTTCGTGGCCAACAGTGAGTTGCTGGTTTATTTTTATTCATGAACATATAACATTTGTATCTTATTAATTAATAACTCTCTGAGTCACTGACTTTCATTAGATTCAAGTGCACAAATTTATCATAGTATGTGATAAGACTGGATCACATCCAAAGATTATACATCAAAGACATGAGATGGATTGCAATAAGTAGAAAATTAAATTATTCACAAGTTGAATCAAGGAAGAGACTGAAGAAACTTCTCGTTATTGCTAGGCTAGCTAAAGTTAAGTATCAAACTCTGTTGCAATATAAACATTATACAGGGCACTTTCTTTTGTACAGAAGGAAATCAGTTCTAAGATCATGCAAATACTGAGAACACAAAAAAACACCCATGATTTCAGGGCACAATACTCACTTCTGTAGTACTGGTTCTTGGCTAAAAGGCAGCCAGCTGAAGGCACAGTTGTCATTGTTATGTTGTTGCAGAGTAACAAACTACCAGGGCACCCTGCAGATTGAACGAAAATGGGAAAAGTCTATATTACTTTTCTACAGTCTATGGATAGGAAATTATATTATCTATTTGTATAACAATATTGACTGTATCTATCTAATGGGTAGAGGGAATATATTTAACATACCATATATGTGAATTTATTTATTTGATTTATAACTTGGCTTTTTCATGCCCAAAGCCGTGAGATTTATTTTTGTTACATAAAAATAAACCCATCTATTTTTTTTTCTACTTCTATAAAATGTAAGATAGGGACAGCAACTGGATCCCCTCCTGCTATTTTTGATTACAATTCCCGCAATCCTTTACGACTGACCCTGCTAGCTGTCCTCCTCAAATTGTCTTGGCAGCAAATAAACATACTTGCAATTGGAAGAATTCTTTGGAGTCTCATAAAAGACATGATGAATCAGCAGTGTCTATGGAGATTCTCAGCCATCTAGGTGATGGTTGTTCCAAAGAACCTTTTTTTTCTTCAAGAGGCAACTGGACTTTCATGTTTTTCTTTGAAGATATTTTGCTTCTCATCCAAGAAGCTTCTTCAGCTCTGACTGGATGCAGGACAATGGAATAATTTACATGAAAGTCCAGTTGCATCTTGAAAGGGAAAAAAAGCATCTTTGAGACAATTTACAGCAATGTTCCTCAACCTGGCTGGAAAATTTTTGGAGTTAAAGTCCATGCATCTTAAAGTTGCTGAGAAACACTGGTTTAGAGAATTTGTCTGTCTCAAAGAGTTCTTCTGTCTGTTCTGACTGAAAGAGTCCACTAGCTTTCACCTCTTTTTCCAGGATCTGAAGATGCTCAGAAATGCAGACTGAGACTATACTTCCAGAATACAAAGTATATTTTGTGTGCTGCTAACAGCAGTGACTTCTTCACCGAGAGAACATTCTATGTAGAATTTAAGTCTTATTCCCACTCATATATTCAGGATATGTGCTTAAAATTCCTCAGAAGCCTTAAGAAGCTAAAGGCCAACCTGCTTTTATAGCTTTCTTTTCTAAGAAAGAAAGGCCAACCTGCTTTTTCTGTTTCGGATTAACTAGTCCCAACACGCAACTTGCGTTCAGTCTCTGTGAAATCTCTGCAGAACTTTCTAGTATCCCCACTGCTTTTAAACAAAAAAAAGAGTATATAAATCGCTTGCTGAAGTCACCTCAAAAGAAAACTTCAGGAAAGAATTTGACCTAATTGAAAATGTGGATTTGCATTTTTAGCATCCCAAGAAGAACTAACAGGAACGGGAGGAAAACATAAGCAGAGCTCTGATTACCTTTATGGTCTCGCACTGCAGTGTCCTGGAACACCTTTTCACTTTTTTCAGGCAACCAGATCCCACCAAACCTATGTATGTCCTGGGAGAACAATAAAGCTGGGTTGTAGAAATTTAGCAGGAACACAGCGACTTTGCTAAAGAACCATTCACAAATGCATTCTTAACTTCACACGCTTGACTCCAGGGCTGGCTTTATATAGAAAAGCAAGGGGCATTGAAACTTGATCAGGCATCTGGAAGGGGTGGGGTTTGTGAAGTCTCCCTGTCTCTAGAAGTTTTCCTTTGCTCAATAGGGTAAAGTTTGCTCCCTTTTTCCTCCTCCCGTCCTGCTAGACTGTTTGATGGTATGATGACAAGGGCAACAACAACAAACATAGGCCACATTGTGCACACATGCTAGGCAATTGACTCGTTGGGGAAGAGCACATGCCCTTTGGTTGGGAAATGTTTGGGAAATTCAGGAGAACTGATGAAATGACTTGCTTCCTGGGTAGTTCATGTGGAGCAAGTTGATTTTGTGGACGGCCTTTATGGTTTAGCCCACCATTTCTCCATCTCAGCAATATTTAAGATTTGTGGACTTGCTGCCTGTGGCATTCTGAGAATTGAAGTCTACTGTCTTAAAGTCACTGAGGTTGAGAAAAACTGGTTTAGCTACTGCTTGTTTGGTTTGGTTTTCTTAAATCAGGGATATAACCTGTTGCCTCAAAATGATTGAATTTGAATTTAGTCAATTTAGGCTATGATATCTCTTATGCAATGAGCTGCATTATCAATATCAATAAATGGAAATAAATGGAAATAAGAATATCTTTCGGTTTATTATTATCTAATATTCAGCTGGCTTTTGTAGCCTAGGAGGAAGATTGTTGGTGTTGTAAGGCAATTCTGCAGTGTCTCATCTGCTTCACCCAATTTGAAATTAAGCCAGGCGACGGAATTGTATTTCTATTGGCTCTCCAAGTATGGCAATAATGCTGGCTGGGCATTTGGTTTAGACTACAGTTAGAGCAAGTCTTGATTGGTGGATACCTTTCCCTTACACCCCTCCTACTCACACTGAGAACATGCATGGTACAAATGACCAGGGACTTTCTTGTAGATTTCAGAACCACTTGGCTTTCCTGCTACAAAACAGTCAGCATTTTTGGAAGGAAGGAAGAAATACAAACTTTGCTGAATCTTCTCCTGGCCACAGAAAATATAGCTTTTGGGCAGGGCTCTGATGTCAGATTGGCTCCCCTATAACCGAGGTCATTTGGAAACTCAGGACAAACAGTTCCCCCTGACCATGAAACATGACTGGAGCAAATGTAAACACATCAAAATGTTTCTCCCAGTTTATGGGAGAACATGAAGCTCCTTCCAATGCCCTGCCTGCACTAGTTCGCACTTTCCCTTTTTCCATAGGCAGTAGTGCAACACAGATCCATACATTTCATACAGTATTTTAGAAGGCCTGCTGTACTTTGCTACATTTAAGTTCTCTGTTTGGCTTCTGGGCAAGAGAGATTCATTGCCTTTACTCTAAAGCAAGGACATTCCAGCACAGATTGGATAAGAGCCAAGTCAAGGAACAAGGCAGAGAGTCAGAATTAGCACTCTTACAACTATCACCATAGAAGCAGTTCTTGTCTAGAGGATCATCAAGTGCAAATAATAATACTCATATGCAGCATGTATATTCTTAGTAGGGAATTTGGGAGTATTTTGGGTTCTGTGGCATGGTGATGTCTCCTTTCACTGGAAGCCTAAGGGCAGGAGAAAGACCAATACATATACAGTGTTGCATAGGAAAATCACAAATGATTGTGCACCTAATTAAATGAATCCCCAGGGTCTGAAAGAAAAATAGCTCTACATCCTGTCATAAGGATCACCATGAGTATAGTCACATGGTCCACATTCAGGCATATGCACAAGCAGTATACTACCAGCTCAAGTGCAGAGGTGCAGCAGGTGAACTGTGAAAAGCCATTCGACCCCCACATATTTCTACCAACACTCCACCATCATCCAAACCATCAGAGTCACATGGTCTGATGATTTTCAGATGCTGTGGAATTCATAGCACTAAGGATGCAGGTGGGATGGAGGTCACATCACTAATCAGAGGCCATATTGAAATCAGCTGCCCCACACACTGCCATAACAAGTCAATGGCAGCTGATGGAGATACCTTGTTAGCATTTCTGTGATGGGTAAGACCTAGAAGAGGCATATTGTTGATACATTTGGAGATTGAAAGTTGTGTGCTACTATTCACTTATTCTCTACAGGAAATGTTTTGCTCTTAAGTCTAGCATGCCATGGCAGTCAGGTATGAGTCAAAAATGATTTCATGGCATGTAATCAAACACAGTCACAGATAATATTTGAAAAAAGTGTCTTGATTCTGGTGACTGCCGTGGAGCTTCTGTTTAACTTTTGCCTCATCCCAAATTTAGTTTTATTCAACTTTTGTGATATTACACCATTTCCCAGAAGGAAGGAATAAGTAGCCTTATTTCCACCTCTGTACTTCAGCATAACAGGACAAGAAGGTGGCAGTATAACATTTATTTGTTTTCATTTCTCCTTTTTAATTTGTTAGAAAAGCAACACAGAATGTAGAACCTTCCTCCCTCTCCAATACTGGGTTTAGAGAAGAATGCCAGTTGAGGCATCACTCTGGAAGTTGGGTGGTAACAAAATATCTCCTGATAATTATTGTGATTGCACAACATGGCAACCAATTGTTAATGCAGTTTTTCTTAATACACCAATTTTTAATGTTTCTATAAGCACACTAGTCTTCAAATCAGTGTTTCTCAACATTAGCAATTTTATGATGTGTAGACTTCAGCTCCCAGAATTCCCCAGCTACTGTTCTGGGAGTTGAGTAAGCACATGTTAAAGTTGCTAAGGTTGAGAAACACTGCTCTAAATTCACTAACTCACAACACACCAGGCTAAATTGTACTTCCTTGTCATACTTGCTGATTCATATCAACTTACTATTGTCCATCAAAAGAAAGGAACATTTTCTTTAGGAAAAAGAAAAGTAATTGAGATTGCAATTTCCAGAATTCTCAACCAGCAACCCTAAAGCGTTTGGAGAAAATTACTTATATGAAGACAAAGGAAGATTAACTTCTGCATGCTGTTTCACTAAAAATAGCCAGGTATTAGCCCCATACGTTACATAGAGCAACAATAAGGTTTATTTTATTTAATTTATCATTTGTAAATCATAATTAATACTTTAAAATGTCATGTAAACTCATCCAATTGTGATTCATCCCAATCCTCCCCCCTTCTTATATTATCTAACAAAATTTTGGTGGCATAACATGTCATAGGCCCAAATCCCTTCATTACACATTTTAAAATTGTAACTACAGTGAGGTTGCATCTTGATATATTAATCAGATCATATTACTCAGTTTTGCAACAACTTGAATGGCATGTCCTGTGCCTTTCCTGAAACCTCTGAAAGTAATGAGGTCTCTCACAACAATACATATAAGTATTGAACCATTTCTGAAACTTTAGATTTGCTTCTCAATGTAAACAAGAAACATTTATCTAGTACAGGTTGTATTTTACATGAACCTTCTGCCAGAGTTTCAAATGGCAAGTTATAAACTTTCCAGAGTGGAAAATTGGAGAGTTGCCCCAGGTTAGCATAGTAGAGCGGGCAAAGTGTCTTGAAGTAAAATCTGTGCTAAAATTATACTCTTGGAGATATTCCGTCCATGAGGTAATGTAACCAGTGGAAATTGCTAACACAATCAGGTATCTCACTTTCCACTTAAACTGGAGTTTAATTCACACACTGTGCAATGTTCCTAGGTAGCAATAATAAGTCTGCACTAATTTTATCTGGGTTTTGGCTCAGTGTTTCAACCACCTGCCATATAATCCTTCTTCATTCTGGGGAGAAATTACTTTTGGGGGAATTTTTAATCTTGATGATATGGCAGAGATTGATTCAGTCAGAAAGAAATATATCAGGTTGTTATCCAGAAGGGCTAGAGTAAGAAACTAAAGAAACCAGGACAGGTTGTGAGGGATCTCTTGCCACTCAGAAAATGGTGGTTGGTTTCTACTTTCATGAGAAGTGAGCATCCATAATATTTTCTATAATTGAGCATTACTTTATGATGCAACTTTGTAAGGAAGTTTCTCACAAATCTGTCAAACCTAAATATCCCATGTAAGCTTTGCATAGTTCTACTATCTAAGACAAGGGTCTTTAAACTTGGCAAGTTTAAGACTTGTGGACTTCAACTCCCAGAATTCCTGAGTTAACATGACTGGAGGAAGAATTATGGGAATTTAAGTCCACAAATCTTAAAGTTGCCAAGTTTGAAGACCCCGAATCTAAGATCACTCAGCATGGATTTTTGTACATCATGGAAAATTTCAGTAAAATTAGGAAATTTACACTAAAAACATTCCCTATCCACAGTGCAATTCTCCTCAATTAATTTGGTCAAGAAAGAATAGAAAAATGAAGGGTGTTATTGCAGCTGCAGCTGTTGTTGTTTTGATAATACACAGCCATGAAATCCTCAGCCTTCATTAGTCTAATTCAGTTTCTCCAACTTTATCCTATATTGACAACCACATTTCTACCACTTTTGTAAAGTACTAGAATAGAAAAACCATTTCTGATATTGGCAAGTAGCTCTCTGGTCCTCCTGACAACACTGGGTAAACAAAACTTTGAACCTAAATACAAGACTACAACAGCAGTGTGTTAAATAGATACACAATGTCATTTTGAATGATAAATCATTTCTCCAAAATCTCTGAAAAAAGCCCCAAACCCTATCATTGTCTAACCCAGGATTTGCACAACTCGCTAAATATTTACAGTCAAGAGGAATTGAGAGCAAAGTTCATGCACATTTATAAATACATCATGATGTCAACAGTTTTATCTGACGAGACAAGGGGTGGGATTCAATTTTTTTAACAACCGGTTCTGTGGGTGTGGCTTAGTTGGTGGGCGTGGCTTGTGGTCATGTTATTGGCTGTGCGTGGCCAACTCAATATCACTCACATTGAGGCACGCAACTCCTCGCCTGGCCTCTCATGACTGTGGGGATGCTGCAACAGTTATAAATGTGAAAAATGGTCATAAGTCACTTTTTTCAGTGCCATTGTAACTTTGACTGGTCACTCCACACAAGCAAAGTACCATCAAAGGAGGGGAAAAAAACTACAGAGAAGTTCCTGAGACAGGAAGTCTAGTCCTGCCAAGAATGTAATAAGGGTTAATGGAGAGGCAGTTTCTGTAAGCAACACCTAAAAATGTTTCCTTCTTGCCTTCCTTACAGGATTAGGCCAGTAGTTTCTTCCAACAACCAAACTGCTTAGAATGTTAACAACTGGTTCTAGCGAATAGGTGCAAACTGGTAGAATCCCACCCCTGGATGAGACCCTGTCTTGGAAATGTTATCTGAGACAGAAGTGACTACTGTATAACAATGTTTAATTAAAACTAATTTGTTATTTGCTATATTTGTTTCCACAGGGCATTTTAAGGCCAATTAAACTGCATCTACTATTAATATATAAATTATAAAAACAAATTGATTGAACACACTGAGAACACTGGAATATGTCTTCTTCATTCTTTTCTAGGGCAGCATATGGAAAACTTACAGTATTGCCTGGAATTGTTTGAGCCTACCTGTCTCAAATGTTTTTAAATAAGTAACCTTAAGGAACAGAAATGAATATAATAAATTGGAATGTGACGAGTAGAATACAAAATTCATAAAACTTAATATAAGAGAATGAGTGAGGATACATTGGCTGCATACTGATATCTTTTGGTGACCTGGCCTTTGCAATCCAAATAAGAAGCACCACCATTGACCCTAACAACATGCCATTTAAAACTGTTGAGAATAATTAATTAGACCAGTCTAGTCCATGGTCTGTGGAAACTCAAAATTAGGAATCATTCAGTTCTATTTATTCATCACCTTATTTTATAATCATAACTCCTGATTTAGATAGCTAAGTAAAGTAACTTGTAATAAAAACATTGTATTTGACATGGAATGGGATTAGCTACTATGAAATCTCCATTCAGATTTATAATATGGCAAATCATCACATAGCAATAGCATTTACTTATATATTGCTTCATGATGCTTTACAGCCCTTTCTAAGTGGTTTACAGAGTCAGCATATTGCCCCCAGTGGTGGGTTTCAAAATTTTTTACTACCAGTTCTATGGGTGTGGCTTGGTGGGCACACTTTATATGTGTGCAGAGGGTTTGCTACTAATCTTCTCCTGCAGTCCTGCACTCTCCCTGTGTCTTCAACAGCCAACGCATGGCAACATGCTGTGCCACGCAAAGCAGGTAAGGTTGAAAAACAGGAAATAAAGGTCAGTATAAAGCCAGGGCAGGTGGGAGAGTGCAGCAACTGATCATCAGAGAAAACCAGTTCACTCACAGATGGTCGTCGGAGCTACCGGTTCTACCGAACCGATAGAATACCATCACTGATTGCCCCTAACAATTTGGGTCCTCATTTTGCCAACCTCAGAAGGATAGAAGGCTGAGTCAACCTTAAGCCTGGTGAGATTCAAACTACCAAATTGCAGTCAGTCAGCAGTCAGCAGAAGTAGCCTGCAGTACTGCATTCTAACCAATACTATGCAAACAATGATAAGCAAGCCTGTACAAATGATACTTCACATTTATTGTATGTTGTTACAAAAACTCATTTGGACATTCGGTATTATTCATTACATTTTTGGAGCTGTTTTCCTGCATTTGTCATCTTTTGATCTATATACTCTAAATATTTTTATACAGTTGTGAGACAGAGAGATGTTCTGCAATACTTAAGCCCTTTCCATTGCTTTATGCAGGTTTATAATTTTACTCTTGTTTGTTAATTTTAATATAAAACAATTTCTTTATAGGAAGTTTAATATTGTTCTGGAATCTAAATGTATTTGAAGCAAGGAATAATGAAAACAAATAATGAATGAGTGATGAGAATGTCTAAGAGGTCTAATTTAAACAAAGTTGGGTCAGATCAAAAGCCTATTCACACTTAGTTCTCCCATTAGTTGATATTTAAAGAAATATAAGCTCTTCAAAAGGGAAGGATATATCTGGCCATCATAACTATTCGGCATATTCTTTATTCCAGTGAAGCAATTATAAACCTTAATGGCTGTTTTCAGACAATACACTGTTAAATCATCACCTGTCTAATCGTGGTTATTGAATAAATCATTGTATCTAGGATCAAGCAGTACAATCAAAGACATAATTTTAGATTAATGATCTATGTGAATACAGCCAGTTTGACCTTTTTTTAAATATGAGTTGATCTGCTCTACTAAAACAGGTCAAAAATACTTGTCAGATATTTTTCTAGAGTTAGGCTCCAGGTTAAGATCTCCCTGCATTTTCCTATACTGGCAAGAAATTAAATCCAAATCCAAATAATCATAAATTCAAGCCATGGTAAACTTGAATTCTGCTGAACAGTTGTCAATACTACAGTCCTCATTCCACCCATGGAATCTAATGGTTTTCCAGATTTTTGTGGCCCAGGTATGGCAACTATAGTAAATCAAATTCTAGCTATACTCCAGAATAGTATAGTAAAACGATAAGAGCTGAAGGAGGAGAAGTAATAGAAAAGTTGAAGGATGGGAAACACAAAGAATAGATATTTCAGTGACTTTTATTAAACCAATTTTGCATTTAATGTCCACTCATTTAGCAACCATTCAAATTTCAACAGTGCTGAACAAGGGGAACTTACAACAAATGTAGGGTCACATAGTTGTAAGGTCAAATGATTCAGGAACTCAGTGATCACTTGCAGTTGTGATGCTGCAGCATGCTGCAATCCCAAGATTGCCATTTGTGACTGTCGCTGCCAGCTTTTGACAAAGTCAATGGAAAAGCCACTAAGAGGTCACAAATAGAGATCATGTGACAGTGGGATGCTGCAACTGTATGGGAGGGATTTGGCTAATGATAGCAATTGGACTGCTGGAACTGCTGTCATCAGTTGGCATGGTCACATGATATCATGCCTTACAGCCTCATTACTTTGCCAAAGAGTTCCTGGTCGAAGCGAGGAATACTGACATTCAAAATTAATACCCAACTTCATAAACAAAATTTTACAAATGAATATATTCTGGGTACTATGTTAAAATCAAAGACATAGGCTTCATTATAGGTCTTAAACACAAAATACTAATCTATATCTTTTGTACCCAATTATTTTAAATTGTGAACTGCCCATGCTCATCCTGGAGTAGTGCCTACAGCTATTAAACTACTAAAAATTCCCATTGTGACCATCCTTCCATCCAGTGGTGGGATTCAGCCAGTTTAAATTGGTTCAGACAAACTGGTTGTTAAATTATCCACTCCCCGCTATCAGTATGGATCCTGGTCACTGCACTGCAATGCAGAAATGGGCAACAGAGTGGCCAGCATGAGGTAAAGAGAAGGCTGCTTTCCCTCTTTCTTCTTTCTGCTCCTCCTCTTTCCCTTGTGCCAATTGCTCCATTGCTTGTTTCTCCATTGCAGCGTAGCACAGTGCCCAGGATCTGCTTTTATTTCTAGGGGGGATAATTTAACAACTGGTTCACCCAGGATCAGGTTGACCATCTTGGGAGGCTTGTCCCACATTTGTGGTGGAGTTGGAGGATGGGGATGGGTTACAAAAGCCAACCTGACCCTGGGTGAATCAGTTGTTAAATTATTTGAACCCCACAACTGCCTCCATCCCATTGTAGGAAGAACCATTCCCTTCCATGTCACTTATATTATGCTTCTTACCTGACTTTCCAATGACCCCCTGCATAGTAAAACAAAAGACTTCTTTAGCCTTTCAACACCTAGACTGGAATAGACAAGGCATATCTTTTTTTCATAGGTGAAATTGACAAAAGTCAGCAAAGTAACTAAATCCTCTCTAGGTATGATAAGTTCCTCATTCTAATAGTAGATTTCCTTCATGCAAACCCATCACTGCTGTTGAAGAGTGGCGGATAAGGACTGAGGCGGACTCGGAACAACAAGGTAAGAACCTTTATTTCTTTAAAACAAAGGGATTGCCGTGACTGCC
Source organism: Laticauda colubrina (assembly GCA_015471245.1). Lineage (NCBI taxonomy): Eukaryota > Metazoa > Chordata > Lepidosauria > Squamata > Elapidae > Laticauda > Laticauda colubrina. Next base: position 50,450,432 of record BLBF01000002.1, read on the forward strand.
TGAATTAGTGAGCAGTCAGCTAGCGGCAACAGCTGATGCCGTTTGACAGCCCTATTTATAGCCGGCTGTCAAATGGCGTTAGCCAATCAGGGCAGTCCGCGCTCCCGCCAGGAACGCGGACCAGAGGGGACCCTGAATGTCGATGCAACACTCCTTTCCCCTGGTAAGGAGCATGCGTAGTCCTTTAGGTGGGCCAGCCGCCTTCTCTGGCGGTCGGATCGTCGAGGAGCAGGAGTCTTCGTTGGCTCATCGAAGTCCTTCATGCCCTGGGCCTCTTCAGAACCAGTCATTGTGGGAGTCTCACTGACTGGAACAGCTGATGGGTTGTCAGGTGTTGGAGAAGGTAGGTCCCTCCGTCCACGGTTTCCCCTGGTATCCTTGGTTGGTGGCGACAGGCTGTCATCGGTCGAAGGTAGGCTCTGGTCAGTGGGTGGTAGACCGGGTCTGTCAGTGGCCACTTCCCATCGTCTCCTTAGCTGGTTGATGTGTCTGCACCAAGTGCGACCATCCTCCAGCAGCACCCTATATGACCTAGGGCCTGTCATAGCTATGACTTGTCCTGGCAGCCATAAAGGGTGGCCTGCATAATTGTGGGCATAGACTAGATCTTTTAAGTTAAATTCCCTAGGTTGGCTGTCAGATCCTAGTGGAGTCAGTGGGGCGTAGTGGGGGTGCAGCCTGTCCAGGGAAGTCCTCAAACGTCTTCCCATAAGGAGTTCGGCTGGGGACCTATTGGTAGTGGCACAAGGGGTTGTGTGCTGATAAAGTAAAAATCTAGACAATTTGTAGTGCCAGTCACCTTGGCCAAATCTCCCTAGGGCTTCTTTTACTGACCTAACTGCCCTCTCAGCCATCCTGTTGCTAGCAGGGTGAAAAGGAGCTGTGAGGGCATGCCTGACTCCCAGGATGGCCAGGTATAACTCAAATTCGTAGGAGGTAAACTGGGGCCCATTATCTGACACTATTATGTCAGGGATGCCATGAGTCACAAATAGGCTGGTTAGGGCCCTGGTAACAGCAAGGGTGGTTGTTGTGGGCAGTAAGGCCACATCAATCCATTTTGAGAAAGAGTCTACTACTATTAGGAATGTATGCCCCTGCATTGGGCCAGCCAGGTCTATATGCAACCTGGACCAAGGGACTCCAGCATCCTCCCATTTTCCAGGGGATGCAGTTGGTGGGGCAGGTCTTGTTGACTGACAAGGCTGACAAGCCCCAACCCAGCTGGAGATTCGGGCATCCATGCCAGGCCACCAGACGTAACTACGGGCCAAGGCCTTCATCCTAACGATGCCCGGGTGGCCTTCATGCAGGAGCTTCAGAACTGAAGCTTGTAACGAGGAAGGAATGACCACCCTTGTTCCCCATAACAAACAGCCCTGAAGGGATGACAGTTCCAGCTGGCATGCCTTGAAAGGCAGGAACTCAGGGGAATAAGGGATGTCTGGCCATCCCCTTCCCACCCAGTCAAGGACTTGGGCAATTACCTTGTCCTTTGAGGAATGGTAAGCAATATCAGAAGCAGTAATGGGTAGCTTGAGTTCATTGAATTCGAAAACAGCATGGATTGGTGCAGGGTCTTCAACTGGAACCGGCAATGGGCAGCGGCTGAGAGCATCAGCATGTGAGAGGTTTTTTCCAGGTCTATGGATCAGTTTGTAGGAATACGCAGCCAAAAACAAAGTCCATCTAGTCATCCTTGAGGATAGAATCTGAGGTGTTTGTTTATCAGCAGACAAAAAGCCTAGCAAAGGCTTATGATCCGTGATTAGTTCAAAGTGATGGCCATAAAGGAATTCGTGAAATTTTTTAACAGAGGCAACTGTAGCTAAGGCTTCTTTATCTATCTGGCTGTAGTTGCGCTCAGCTGAAGAAAAAGTTCTGGAGAAGAAGGCAATGGGTGTCTCAGAGCCATTTGGCAGTCTGTGACTAAGAACAGCCCCTATACCGAAAGGGGAAGCATCTGCAGCAAGAACTAATGGAAGATGTTGGTTGAAGTGAATTAAAACTGCATTAGAGGTGATCAAGGATTTAACAGAGTGGAAGGCATGGGCTTCCCTAGGTCCCCAGTACCAGGGGGACTTTTTGTCCAAAAGTCTATGTAAAGGTTCTGCGATTGAAGATTTGTAAGGGAGGAATGCAGCATAGAAATTGAGAAGTCCTAAAAAGGCCTGGAGTTCGGTTTTGTTGGTAGGAGTAGGTGCTTCATGGATGGCTCTGACTTTAGACTCTATAGGGTGTATGCCGGAGGCATCAATTCTTTAGCCCAGGAAATCAACTTGCTTAGTGGCAATGGTGCATTTTTCTTTCTTTAGTTTGAGGCCATTTAGTCTGAATCTGTCTAGAACTGATCTTACTCTCTGTAACAACTAAGGTTTATCTGTGGCTGAAATTAAGATATCATCGAAATAAGGAACTACCCCTGGGAGATCTTGAAGTAGCCTCTCCATCAGGGACTGAAATATCCCAGGGGCTACACTCACGCCAAACTGAAGGCGTTTGCACTTAAAAGCTCCCCTGTGAGTTACTATTGTCTGTAGTTCTGCTGTGTAATCATCCACTGGGAATTGCTGGTATGCTTGGGGCATATCAAGTTTTGCGAAAATAGACCCAGGTTCAAAAGAATGTAAAAGGTGCTGGATAATGGGAACTGGATAAGCGCTGATTTGGAGGTATTTATTCAGGGAAATTTTGTAATCAGCACAAATTCTGATGTTACCATCTTTTTAAAGAGGGGTTACTATGGGGGTCTCCCATTTAGCGAAGTCTACTGGTTTTAATACTCCTTGTTTGATTAGTTTGTCAAGTTCCTTATCTAATTTAGGACGGATTGCAAAAGGCACTCTGCGAAGTTTTAAGCATACAGGAGTTGCTTGAGGGTCTACACTAAATGATATGGGGGTGCCAGAATAACATCCCAAACCCTCGCTGAATACATCAGCATAGTCTTTGAATAGAGAGTCTATATCAGTGTTACAGACTGAGTGGAAGCCTGTTATATTTAGACCAAGGGCAGGGAACCAATCTAAACTTAGTAAACTGGGGAGAGCACCATTCACCACAACAAGAGGCAAGTGGTCTTTAAAAGTTTGGAATTGAATGAAGAACTTGCCTTTTCCGAGGACAGGAATATTCTTGCCTTGGTAATCTCGTAGAGTCAGATGGCAGTCAAGGAGCTTCTTCTTTGGAAATCCAGGTAGCAGCTTCTTAAGGGTGTTCCAAGAAATAATGGAGAGAGCAGATCCTGTGTCCACCTCCATCTTGCAAGGTTTACCTTCTAAGGAGACAAAAATACTGATTTTGTTAGAGCTGTTGTTGAACTGATTGAAGTGGTAACAGGTATAGCAGTCTTCCACTTGCCTTTGAAAGATGGGGTTTGGTTGAGGTTTCTGCATAAAGGTTTTCCCAGCTTGGCAGACCCTTGCTAGGTGGCTCTTCCTCTGACAATTTAAACAGATGGCATTCCTGAACCTACAGGATGCTCTTATAAGTGATTTCCCCACAACTTAAGCAGATGGGTTGCTGCTGGGGGGGGGGGAACTAGCTTTAGATTTAGAGTCTACTGAAGGGGGTCTCTGTTGTTTAAGATGGTTTATAACAAGTGGATCCTCAGAGTCTTCATCAAGAAAAACCTCAACAAATTGGACTGATGAGCTAATTTGTTTGATTGGGCTTCCCTGGATTTCAGCTGCAGATTGAGCAGAAAGCTCAGCAGCTTGAGACTCCTCAGTGGCTGTTGCTAAGGTTAGGTCCTTTTTAGCTAATAGCCGCCTTTGTAGCTTTAGGTCTTTAACCCCACACACTATTTGGTCTAGGAGCATCCTCTAAATAATCCCTGAATCCACAATGTAAGGCAGCAGACCTCAAAGCAGCCATGTATTCACTGAAGGTCTCTCCCTCACCCTGAACTCGCCTCCTAAAGGCATGCCTCCTAGCAATTTGTGAGGGCTTGGGTGAGTAGTGGTTAGAGAGGATTTCCTGCAGCTCCCCCCAAGGGACTTCTTTGACAGGTCATGGGGCTTCCAATGCTGTGGCAGTGTCAAAAACCGCAGCCCCACAAAAGCTTAAGAAATAGGACTTTTTTCTTTGGGCTGAAGCTTCAGTGAGGTCTATAGCATCCAGGAAGCAGTCGAAACGGCTTCTATATGTTTCCCAAGTCTCTGCCAACAGTCTAAATGGTGGGAACGCAGGGGGTGAAGACATCTCTTCAGCGATGACAGTCTCTTCAGTTTAAAGTTGCATTTCGCCCTCGCAAAATGGCATCAGCGATAGTGACAGGCAGCTCGTAGTGGCTTCGGCTCTTTTTGCTTAGTGACTCTGGCTCTTTAACAGTGACTGTGCTCAGCTGTGTTCTCCAGTCACCTCAGTATCCCACCCTCATCGCCAGTGTTGTAGAGCGGCGGATAAGGACTGAGGCAGACTCGGAACAACAAGGTAAGAACCTTTATTTCTTTAAAACAAAGGGGTTGCCGCGACTGCCTGAATTAGCGAGCAGTCAGCTAGTGGCAACAGCTGATGCGGTTTGACAGCCCTATTTATAGCCGGCTGTCAAATGGCGTTAGCCAATCAGGGCAGTCCGCGCTCCCACCAGGAACGCAGACCAGAGGGGAGCCTGAATGTCAATCCAACAACTACAAAGCCATCTTGTCACACAAAAGGTAAAGATTGCAAACCCCCCTACAGTGAGCCAACTAAATTTCCTGTCTACCAGACCAGGTGTGCTTCCCAGTAATCCCTAGAAGGCAGAATGACTTTGTGTCTTTTATAGAAAGCAATTCTATCAAAGACTTCTCTATGAAAGCAGCAACTTCAAAGCTGTAACTTCATAACTACTGTTAACTGTTGTGACTGTCTTGCTGTTACTTGCAGTGTCTGTGTCAGCTCTGCTTCAAGAAATTTGTCCTGTGTTTTTTGGAAAACTCAGGTCAGATCATACCAGAATTTCCCTCTAACAGCATATTATTAGCACTTTCTTGAAAGAACCTGCATCTGTTAACCATTAAGCAGACTACGCATGTGCTTTTAGGGTACTAGGCCCAAAAGGAAAACAGAAAACTTTTCTGTAGCCTAAGCTTGGCTTCGTTTGTACAGTATGTACACAGGAGGGGGGCACCAAGATTTGTCAATGCTTAGGGCACCAGTGAGCCTTAATCCACCACTGCTGCATCTAATCCCTCTTTCCACAAATAAGCTCACACAACACTCACAAGTAAAACCCAGTCTCCCTTTTGGCTTAACATACAGTTTATAAACTAGAGCTCATAGTTCACTGTATTCTACAAATTTAGATTGATATTCATGGTTTAGTAGGATATGGGGACCAGGTTATATGTTTAACTCTTGCAGCTATTATCACATGGTTTCTTGCAGCTATTATCACATGGTTTTGTGTGTGTGTGTGTGTGTGTGTGTGTGTGTGTGTATGGTGTGTGTGTGTGTAAAGTTTATGTAATAAACCTGATCTTCTAAGTGTCTAAACTGCACACCTCCATGATTAGAAAAATAAGAGACTAAAGTAGTATGCAACTTATAACCCTTTTCTACTTATTGTAATCATCACCACATATTCTTTTAGAGACACCACATAATTCATTATATTATACTAACATAGAAAATATCACAAGAATCCTACTCATAATAATTGAGTAAGAATAAGGGTAAGTAACAATTGTAAGTAACATTTATCATAAGATAATTGTTTGGGACAGCATCATATTCAACATATTGTACTTTGTGATAACAGTGGGCTGTAATCTGTAAAACCAAATATGTCATAATAAATGTGCCAGACTTTAAAATAATGCTAAATATTTACTTATTTATACATGCATAAATGCTGCAACAGTATGAAAGTTGATATTTTATTATCTTTATTATCAAATATCTGTCAAAGTGGCAGTAAAAATAACATAATCTTTTATGCGAAAGTAGAAAATGAAGATAGCATGGTAATAATATTTTCTGAAAATCTGTAATTCTTGACCCTCCTGTATAGATTCTGTGACTTGAATGTATAAATAGCAGCAGGTTAAACAAAGTAAATGAAACATTAAGAAGATTCTTGAAAAAGTAAAGTTCTAAAATTTATGTCCACTCTTTATTTTAATTAATCATATTTTTATATATGTACCTTTTATACTCTCTTATTTCCAAACTTATTTTCAAAATGGTTCATCACATTAAGCAGCAAGTTCCTTCTCATATTTAGAGTATACTTGGCTTTCTAGCGTATACTGAAAAAGAAATAAAGTGAGTGAATGATTCCTTTCCTTTATTGTATTCCACTCGGAATTCTCTTTGGGGGAGAGATGGGCATCTTAACAAATTTTGATTAATAAATAAATGTTCCACATAAGGATGCTAAATGTTACAATCTGACACCATTTTTAGAGAATATTGATTATGCATTCCTATTTTCAATTGTTCTTTCTTTATTTCATCTTAATTAAACAATATTGAACTCCTGGGTAACCAAGTAGGATAGAATAGAATATTAGCAAAAGAGGATAATAGGGAGAACTTATCTCCATAATTTGTTACCAATAAAATATAAGAGGTCCATTCATTCAATATCAATTTCTGATAACTTCATAGCCATATCCATGTAGTTTTCTTGGCAGTACAACACAAGTTGTTTGCATTTTCATCTTCCGGTGTAACTCTGTGTATGTTTTATTTTCTGATATCCCAGCCTAACACATAGATTCAAATTTCCTGCAGATATAACAGGACCTTAAAATTTTATATTTGTGAACAGTAAGGGTTCTAATTTCCTGTTCGAATGCAACACAAGAGCACATAATAATTTTATTTCCTGACTCTTATCTGGATTCTTCCAAAAAATCATCTGAAAAAAGACTTCATCCATGCTGATGCTGTCTTCTTTGACTGATAATATATTATGAAATGCTTTCTTTCTATGTTGTTGTTTTTTAAATGACAAATGGCTATCTTTAGACTGTATTTGATTGAATACACAATACCTAGACATATCTTTCCTACAGCATTGCTAAAATATAAGCAATATATGTACATATTTATCCTTGTAGTTGACTACGGTTATCTGTAATGAACTTTATTTCTTCACAGTGAAATTTAAATTAATTCCTCTATTCACACTTTTTGTTCACAAACAAAATATTGGGAGGTTTTAACACCTCTTTATTCACAAAACTGCCATCTCATGTTGTGTAGAAATTGTGCCAATACATTCCTTGCACCATAACTCTTTCCTAATATTTCAGAGTTGAGTCACATCTAACATTATAAACACATTTATGAAAGCATGCTTACAATGAGTGATTTCTTTTGACATGAAAAGCAGCCTAGCAGATAAGGGCACACACAGGAAAGTTATCATCTATCTATCTATCTATCTATCTATCTATCTATCTATCTATCTATCATCTATCTATCATATTTATGCAGCCTCATTTATCAAGAGTAACTATGTAATTGACCAAAATCTGACAGTTATTTCAATGTCAATTTTCTCTTCTCTTATTTCAAGGATATTGTAAATTCACTAATTTGCTGTTTTGTTTCGCTATTTTTTTATACTCAATAGTTCCCACCTTTATATACAACATAAGAAATATTCTAATCATTTTTTTTTATTTTATTCTGTTACAGCAACCTTTCTCTGTGGTATATTTGATGATGGAGCTATTGTTCCCTACATTAAATAAAGTCTCCCTGAAGCTAAGCTTGACTCCTAGTAATTTCAAGGATGTTTCCATATAGTTTTCTTGATAATGTTACAATAGTACCTATTCTTCCAGTATAATGTGACTTGTATTAATTGTAAAAACAAATAAAAATTGTTACTGGAATTGGGTATGTGTAGTTTAATGAAAAGAAAGACATGATAGCAGTGTTCCAATATTCTTTGTCACAAAGAAGAGGGAGTCAAGCTATTCTCCAAAGCATCTGAAGGCAGGACAACAAGCAATGGATGGAAACTAATGAAGGAGAGAAGCAACCAAGAACTAAGGAGAATTTTACTGACATTTAGAAAAATTAATGTAAATGCTAAGTTGTATTAACAGAGGGATACAATCAAGATCAACTGAGGTAATAATATCACTCTATTAAAGCTTTAGTAAAACCACACCTAGATTACTGCATCCAGTTTTAGTCACCACACCATAAAAAAGATGTTGAGACTCAAGAAAAAGTATAGAGAAGAGCAACCAGGATGATTAAGGGATTGTAGACTAAAACATATGAAGAACGGTTACATGAACTGGGCATGTCCAGTCTAGTGAAGAGAAGGACCAGGGGAGACATGATAGCAGTCTTGCAATATTTGAGGAGCTGCCACAGAGAGGAAGGGGTCAAGCTATTTTCTAAAGCACCTGTAGACCAGACAAGGAATAATGGGTGAAACCTGAACAAGGAGATATTTAACCTGGAAATAAGGGGAAACTTTCTGACAGTGAGAACAATCAACCAAGGGAACAGCTTGCCCTCGGAACTTGTGGGACCGTCATCGCTTGAGACTTTCAAGAGATTGGACTGCCATTTGTTAGAAATGGTGTTGGGTCTCCCGCTTGGGCAGGGGGTTGGACTAGATGACCTACAAGGTCCCTTCCAATTTTGATTATCTGTTATTATCTGTTATTAATCAGTGGAACAACTTGCCACCAGAAGTTGTGAATGCTCCAATACTGGAAGTTTTAAGAAGAGATTGGACAATCATTTGTCTAAAATGGTAGAAGGTTTCCTGCCTAAGTAGAGGATTAGAAGACCTCTAAAGTCCCTTCCAACTCTGTTATTCTGTTCTGTTCTTTGTATGTCTTCAGATATATACATCAGAATTTACATGTGGATGAATGAAGAAAATTTGGGACACCTTTAGTAAAACTACAACAAAAATAGTTCCTGTCTTTTTATGTTTTCCCAAATCACAATAGCAATCTCAATGGATGAATTCAAGCAACACACTATGTTGAACTAAAATAGAGTTGGATAGTTTATTTTTCATCATGTTGTGGAATCTTTATTTTTAACATGATTTCCTAAAAATGCCAGATAATCTTGATATTTCTATATAAATAAATATATCTAGTTTTGCTCACTGAGGACTTTTACAGACCTTTGAGGAAAGGTTTTTGGCTCTGTGGCTTGAGTTCCTGTTTGATTGTTTTCATCCATCTCTTGATCATTCCATCAAGTTCCAAACTTCATCACCATTCAGGAAAGAGAGCAAGATAGATGTGCTAATTGCTTCTCTTGATGCTACTTTTTATTCAGAGAGAGTAGATAATGAGGATAAACAAAAGTTTCCAGCTGTGCCACAGTAGGTTCCCAACACCTGTGATGTTTGCAGGCCAACCCAATTTCTCTTGCATGACTTTAATCTCCTTCCACTACCTTTTCTATTACATGCAGCAAAAGCATAGAAAAGGCTTTAGAAATTGCCATATGTGACCAATAATTACTGAAATGTTTCAAATACTTCCAAAAAGTGCATAGAAGACAAATTTTATAAGATCCCTGACACATGATGATAAATCAATCTTATGGTAAAATACATTAGAGTCCTTTTCTTAATAATGTTAATTTTCTTAAATTGGGAAGAGGGGAGGATGGAATAATTTTTAAGGTTCTCATGTTTTAACTGATTTTATAATTTTAAGTGACTTTTTTTTAAGATTGGGAGCCACCTGGAGTTGTTTGAAGGGCTATATATTTTTTTAAAAATAACTAAATAGTACTTAGTATAACATTTTAAGCCCCTGTCACACTGCAGCAACGGATGGAAAGAGGATGTAAAATGGAGAAAAACACTTACCATCCGTTGGTTAACGCGATGCTTCCGTACTGTACTCACTGCCTCTGTTTTGCTTCCTCTCTATCCGTCCAGCATCCGTCTATTGACATTTCATCCGCTGAAAAGGTTTTCAGCTGCTCAAAACTTTTGAGCGGAAAATGTATCAAACGCGTCCATTCTGCATCCGCAACGCATACGGGGGACATCCGTTCTGCATCCTTTGTCATCCGTTACGCATCCGCTATATCCGCTAGGCATCCGCTGCACATCCGCGCAACTCAAATCCGCTCCAGCGGTAAACGGACGTAGGGAGGAAGCGGAATGGACATGGAACGGACGCGCAGCGTTAGTAGCACAGACGGAGAAAGGATGAAAGCAGATGCAGCACGCAAAGAAAGCATTTAAAATGGAAAAAACGTTTGCAGAGGGGACCTATCTTGGATATTAAGGATGTCTAGAGGATGCCTAGAGGATGCAAAAGGATGCTTCCGTTCTGCATCCACTTTCCATCCGCTCTGCATCCTCCCCCCGTCTGTTCCTTTCCGTGTTATCCGCTCTGTTTATGCAAATTTTTGCCCCTTTTGAGAGCGGATAACAATGGATGGAACATTTTTCTCGTCCACTGTGTCCTTTTTACAAACGTTTTGCATCCGTTGGGCAGTGTGACAGGGCCTTTACATTCCAAGAGTGAAGAAGGATCTGCTCATTATTGCCTTGTCTTGCCGATGGGGATGAAGGCAGACACTGCAAGGGTCCAGTTTAATCTCATACAACAGAAGTCAGACAAATGCCAGGGGAAGATCTGGGAAAAGCTGGACTCACACATTATTTTACTTTGTGGCATTTATCACTCTAATTTCCCACAAACAGCAGGAAAGAGCAAATGAGAGAAACAGGGTCCTCCTTTTTTTCATATTACCAAGCAAATGTTTTATTTGTCCCCTTTCCATATCATATGTGACTGTGGGTCCCTTTAACAGCAGCCCACCTAAGTTTTCACCTCCCAAACACCAAAATGCTGCACAGGTAAAGTCAAATATAATGTATTATGTAAATCAGCAGCACTACTGTATATTCTACTACCTAAATGATTCTTTGGGCCAAATTAAACAATACTTGGTAATGAAAGGACGGTAGTCCTTTCTGAGTAATTCTGAGAAATGTAGTAACAAGATCAAATATAAACCAGATACCTTTGTTCTAAGAACACAATTCTAGAGTGTGACCAGATTTGTTCATCCAGAATCTTCCAAATTATTTAGGATTTAGTATGAAAGCAAATGTAAAAGAAAAGCTGGAAATTTATAGCTCTCAAATACTGAGCTATTCTCCCTTCAGTTCCACCTTCTATTTTCTGACTTTCCTGGAGATATTACATTAACAGCACAAATATTACTAACCTGATATATTCGGGAAAGGATATTTCCAAAAAGATGAAAGAGAATGAAAAGTTTCTGGAACCATTTTTTTTCAAGAATCCAAGAACAATTTTGCACTTATTTTTAATTTACACCTTTAGCACAAAGTCTATATTATTTTTTACTTCTGTAACATTCAAATTTCATGCTAGTTAAGATCATGGAATCCAGCCATTTCTTGTATTTTATCTGGTCTCACAAAGCAGCATTCATTGAGATGGACACTACAATCTGGAGATGGTTGTCAAAATAAATATGTGAAAGTATCCCAGGACCTTAAGAAGGATCCCATTCTGTGCTCGCAAGGTCCAAATTGACTGGGGCTTATTTTGAGGACACTATATTCAAATATAGTGTGCTTTTTCATTTTTGCACATAGAGAATATTTGTCTTGAATCCATGCCCAATTCATGTTCCATCCTGTGTAGAAGCTGTATGTACATATGTTGACAGAAACTCTTCTGACATGCTTGGAATATAGACTTAACAGTGAGAAAGACAAAGTTCATCTCAGTGGCCTTAAAACATTCCTTAAGTGTACTTTCAGAGTATAAAAGATCCCATAAGGAAAATCTAGATGGGATATTCAACTATTTTTGATCAAGCTTTTTAAGTCATCTGTTTTCTGAAAGATCATCAGCAGATGAGGCAATGTAACTTTTTACAGTCCTCCAAAAATGCTCAGGAAACAGTAAGTTTCCTATAAACAGTACCAAAAGTGAAAGTTTAGAGGTAAATAGGATGGGAAGGAAAAAATGTTACCTCTGTCTTTCCCCAGCAAAAGCCTCTGCTAGATCAAGGCCCTTTTTACAAGAAGCCTTCCATTTACCAAATAATTGTCAACATCCAAGCCATTGCCTCCTACAGCAATAAGTAGCATTCAGGTGATGGGGCTGCTATTAGAAAACAAAAGCATGCAATGCTCAGTCCCCTTTCTTTATGGCAGCTAATACTCCCTCTCTGTAATTGCCCATTCCCCAAATAGATGTCCATTCCTTTCAACAAATTACCATAGTATAGCCGTCACCTTTCAATAAAGACAAAAACCAGTGTCAGCAAGTCCTTGTGTTATCTATTATCTACCTTACTAACACTGTTTTAATGTATGTGCCACTGGAGCATAGCTTTTAGTTTATTTAAAAATTAATATGTTTGGGAGTACTTTCTGACTGTGCCAAGTTCAGCATTGGGACTTTCCATTTTCTCCCTGCACAGTCAAGCTGTTTGTGGGCCAGCAGTGAACTTCAACCCAGTTTTCAGTAGCCTTCTAAAATAGACTGGTGCAAAGTGTTCCTCTGTTTTTGGCATGTTATATCTGCATTGGCGGCAGCCTCTGATAACCAACTGGGTTTTTTGTAGGGCAAAAGTGACGTCTGTGTTGAAAAACCCAGAAAACAGTTGCATTCTAGGATTAATCCCACAGATAAATAATTTAAAACTGATATCTAAACTTTCCTGTATTTTCAAGAGAACATGATTGGTCAATAGATTAAAAAGAGTGTCTAGAGTCTGATCCAATATAAGATCAGAGTTAATAATAATTTGAGTATTATTTAAGTATTAAAGCAGGATTCTTTATTGCCAAGCTCATGGAAGAAAACACAAACAATTCAGTGGTTGGATTTTACAATTTTTAACATTAAACACATAAGCAAACAATATTTTATTACTGCACAAAAGGGACAAAGAAATAACTTGTATTTATTGAGGCAATAGGTCCTGTGTAGAATCAAGCATGCATCAGATTTAACAACATTAAATAGAAGACCTTACATATATTGCTTTTATTTTTATTCTACAAGTGTCATATAATATTCTTTTCTACCATTATCCACATTTCAACCCTGTAAAATATTTTAGATTAGGCCATACTGACCAGTCCAAAAACTGATTATCGACTTGAACCCAGATTTCCCCTAGAATAATTGATTTTGCCATATAAGCACTAATCCATATTGTTATAATAATCATAATGACTCCATTGCATCTTTATCTTTACTTAAAAAGCTATAGTACGATATCCATTTATTTATCACCAATGAACAATAGAGTGCCCAGATAAAAGTTCATAATGTAAGTATTTTCTTTTTGAGATATTCAGTTCCCAAAGTGTAAAAGATTTTATAGATGACCTTAGTATGGAAGAAATCTTAGGGAGGAATTGGGAGAACCAACTACATCGTCTAGAAAAGTGCCCCTGCTCCAACCTTTTGGGCACAAGGGACCAATTCCATGGAGAAATGTTTTTCTGCAGATCAAAGGGGGCGTGGTTTTGCATCATGCCTGTATCCCACATATGGGGCTTCATTTGTTTGTGTGGACCGATTGGTGGCATGCTGCGGACCAGTGCCGGTCCATGGACCAGGGGTTGGGGACCCCTGGCCCAGAGGTTGAAGCAAGTATGAGAAAGAAACTCAGAATAATCAGGCTTTGATTTTGCTGGTATAAAAGAAGATAGAAAAAAATCAATGTAAATTTCTTTATGCATTGTGTTATCTATACCTATCTTGTCAAAAAATATTGCCCTTTCTTGCTTAGGGTGAGTTCTTAATCAACATAAAAATAAAACAGAATTTACTTCTATGGCAAGAGTATGATTTTGCAAATTAACAGCATAATTTCACAATTCCTGTTATTGTGCACCAGAAATTAATTCTCATTCATTCTACAGTATATTGTCTTAATGGCATAATGTAATCTCACAAGAATAAATGGATTTCTATGAGTTTAAATTCTAAAAATTAGTGTTGTTTTTGCCTTCTCAATTGGCTGTTGGCATTTGGCTGGCTAAACTGTCCCAAAATGTTCAATTTTGCAAATGTAACAAATCACTTGATAAAAAACAAAACTTAGGAAGCTTTTCAGCAATTTATGCAAATAGAAATCTTTTGGAATTTACATTAAGAATAGATCTTGTTAAGATAATGACACAAATAAAAGTTATTTCATTTGATTAAAAATGCTACTGTTGCTGTCATGAAAGTTTTATGCTCCGTATTATTTTTCTGTATGTCACTGCATCACAGTACTGCTATATTGAAAGCAGTTAAAAACAAAAATACATTGTGGAGACTTTTAAATCCACAGAACTAACATATGGATCCAATTTTGAGTCATGGCTCTGCAATTGACTAGATCTACATGATCAACCCTTTTCCAGTATCTTTTTCTGGTTTATATTGAGCTTGGCACAATGTTTTGCTGTATGATAAATATATATATGCTGTTCAGCTATGTTCGGGTAGAACAACACCACTTTCGTTTCAGCAGAACCACACCACTAGCCAGGCAAACACCTGGGTACAACCGATCCCCTCTGATACCTCCAGCTCAAACACACCCCAACCAGGCACCCAGATGAAACCTAGCTTCCTAACAAATGATAGCCATCCTTTTACTCAGAGCCAAGCTGCACTAAAAGCCTCCAATACAGGAACACAATGTTGCCAGCCAATCAAGACACAAAAAAAGCCACAAAACAGACAGAAGATATAAGAAAGACCAATCAAGCAGAACACAGCAAACTCCAAGACCAATAAACACAGACCAAGACTCCCAACAAATCAGGATGAAGAAAAAACCATTCTGGCACAGCGTAAGTTAGCTCCAAATTTAAAACTGAAATGGCTGTGAAAGTCTGACTCACAGACGAACACAGTACAGAAGCTTGATGATTGCAGATGAGATTCTGCCGAAACATTGCTACAACTTTAAAAGCACAACAATGACGTGGGATAATACCCGAAAGAAGCTGAACAGCACACATGTAAGTACCTGTTAAGCCTGGGTTCCCCAACCAGGGTTAGGTAGACAAGCTAAACAGAATGTGCAGCGTTAGTCAGATAGGCACACAGATAAATGAGTGAGCTAAGCTTGTATGTTTATTAACATACAGTAAAAATAACAGATACGCTTGTGCTATCAAGAATATATTTTATTCCAGTATAAGTTTATAGCATAGTCAAAAACAGTCCAATATTCATTTACCATGTAGTCAGTCCATTCAGGGATATTCAATTAGCAAAGTCCATGTAGAATATCCTATTGTCAGTTCACATAAATCAGTCCGTTGTAGTCTCTCCCGTTTGAGCAATGCAGTTTTGCTTCCAAGCAGTAATCAGTGATCATCAAAGCCAGAGAGAGAGCGAGCAAGCTGTAGCCTTGCTACTTTTATATGGTTTTCATAACCACACCCACAGTTGCTATTTTACAGTTAAAGCTGCATACACTAACTATGATTCATAGTTAGTATTTCACCTAAAACAGTTAGGGTGAACAATGTTATCCC
>BLBF01000002.1:50490912-50523128 GCA_015471245.1 Laticauda colubrina
CACAGGTATCCCTTCCCATCCCACAGGTATCCCTTCCCATCCCACAGCTATCTTAACCCATCCCACAGGTATCCTCGCCCATCCCACTGCTATCTTAACCCATCCCACAAGCATGCAAAGGCTAAACCATTTCTAAAGGTTTCCACCCAGACTCTATAGAAAAAATTTATGAAGCAAGTGTGTGAAACAAAGATAAACTTTATTAATAACAAGCTGTAAAATAAACATGACCCAAGTCAAGTGTCCAAATAAAGTCCACAAATATCCAGGCAGCCAGTCTCTGGCACACCTCTTGGTCACTCGGAGGTGTGTGCCCAGGCTAAGATGTTAGGGAGCAGGTACTGTGGAGAGCAGGTGCTGCTGCAGTACTGGTCTGAGGTGTTATTGGAGTGCCTAGCCCCGAGAGGACAACAGGGGACGGTGTGTTGAGGAAGTTGTCGGACAGCTGGCTCAGCCCCGTGATGCTGAGAGGTCCTTCCTCCATGCCATGGGGTGTCAGCCCCAGTACTGAGGACAGATGTACTGAGGCCGGGCTTGGCTGTGGGATGGAGGAAGGAGCAGTGTAGTGGGGCTGCCTGCTCTGCAGCGGGGTGAGGACTGTCGAGGTTGGCATCGGTGGCATCATTGGAACCGGTGGCAGCGGTGTCGCCCGATGACTCTGTGCCTGCATCTGTAAGGGCTGCTGTCTGTGCTGCTGGACCTCCGGGTAGCTGTAGCCCTGGTAGGTGAGGGGCTGTGGGAAGCCTTGGTATGGGAGGGACATCACCTGGGGTGGAGGAGCAGACCTGGACTGGGTGGGAGCAGGTGCCTCTGGGTCTGGAGGGTTGTTAAGCAGCGTGGTGATCCTCTCCTTCACTACCTGGTACTAGGGATCCGCCATCTCCTTGAGGGTCTGGTTCACATAATTGAGGAAGGGCTTGTGGTTGGAGGAGGAGGATTCGATGGGGACCAGCTGAGAGAGAACACCTATGCTGGTGCGGATGGTGTCCCTGATCTCCACCAGGACCTTGTGGCTCTGCCCCTCCTGCAGTCCAGCTCTCTGCCTTACTGTGGTGGCGGAGGTGTGGGTGGATGTGGCTTCGGCAGCGGTGGACTCGATGTCTCCTTTCTCCCACCACACCAGGGAGTCCTCATCGCTCTCCACCATGCTTTCAACACCTGCCCGGGGGTTCTCCGCCATGGCACGCTCCACAGATACCTGCATGGAGACAGGGACTGACTCTCGGCCGGAAGAGGACTGGCTCCCAGCAGGCTGCTGGAGAGAGAGGGTAGAGATTTGGGCTCCTGGTGCTCCTTGGTGGCGGACCTCACCCTCCAGGAAGCTGCACTTGGCCATGACATAGTTCTCTTTGTCCGTCAGCTTAACCCTGGCCTGGCCAGATTTTTTGCGGTGCAGCTTCCCGTACCAGGTGTGCATGTGCTTCCACCAGCCGAGGAGCACCTCCGAAGTGTAGCCCAGACTCTCTGCCCTCTCTCTCCAAGCAGCCTGCTTCCGCTTGGTGTCCCTGTACAGCCGGTGTCCCTTCCACCACAGATAGTCATTCTCTCTCAGCCACTCCAGCACCTCATACTCGTGCGCTTCCTTGATGTAATATTACCTCCTCTCCCGTTGTTCCATACACCTCTTCCTCCCTTTGGCAGGACCAGATGGGCCCTCATCAGAGGGGCTTCCAGGTTGTAGGGGCTGCTCCTCCACACCAACAGCAGCAGCAGCAGCAGCAGCAGCATCACCAGCAGGATCATAATCAGCATCAGCAGCAGCAGCAGCAGCATAATCACCAGCAGGATCATAAGCAGCAGGATCAGCAGCAGCAGCAGCAGCAGCAGCAGCAAGGCCAGGATGACCAGCAGCAGGGTCAGCAAGACCAGGAGCACGAGCAGAACGAGCAGGACCAGCAGGACTAGCAGGACCAGGAGCAGCTTCAGCAGAGTACGCAGCAGAAGCACCACTGCCAGGAGCAGCCACAGCAGAAGCTCCAGCAACAGAAGAGCGAGCCCAAGCAGCAGAAGCCCCAGCAGAAGCAGAGTCAGGGACATGGGGTGGGAGGGTGGCCCTGTCCCTCTTGCCAGGGATGGCGGCAGGTTGCTGAGACTTTCGCTTCTTCCCCATGGTTGTGGGGTTGCTGGCTGGCAGGGAGGCTGGCAGGAAAGCTGGCAGGCACCAAGGCTGGCAAGAACGTTGGCACCAAGGCTGGTAGGAAGCCTGTTAGGAAGCCTGGCATAAAGGCTGGCAGGAAGGCAGGCACCAAGGCTGGCAGACAGACTGGCTGGCAGGGAGTCTTGAAGGCAGGCTGGCAGCAAGGCTGGCAGGGAGGCTGCCCAGGAGGCTGGGAGGCAGGCTGGGAGGCAGGCTTGGAGGTAGGCTGGTAGCAAGGCTTGCAGGCAGACATGCAGGCAAGAACTCGAGGTATCCAGCAGCAGGTCTTTCCTTGGAATGCTGGCCATGTGCGAGCTGCTTCCCTTTATATCTGGGGGGCTTGCGCAATGCATCCCCCCGCATGCGCAATTAACACCAGGCATCCGTTAGGCTTCCGCTGTGCATCCGCTAGGCTTCTGCTGTGCATCCGCTTCATCCGCTGTGCATCCGTTCTGCATCTGCTTTTTCCATTCCGTGTCCGCTTCGCTGAGGCCCCCTGGAAGCCTAGTAGACGCACCATCCGCTTCTATCCACTGGGCTTCCGTTCTGCATCTGCTTTGCATCCGCCCTGCGTCCTCCCCATGTCCGTGTTGTCCGCTCCAATTATACAAATTTTTACCCCTTTTGAGCGCGGATCCAACGGATGTAACATTTTTCTCTTCCGTTGTGTCCTTTTTGCATCCGTTGGGCAGTGTGACACGGCCTTTATATTGCAGTATGAAATATTGCAACAATTTTACATAGTCATATGTTTCTGTGTTGTGCAGAAAGGTCTTTCAAAAGATTACTTTTAATTCTTAAACTGTCTCTTTCACTCGTCAGGAAACATTTGCATCTTTCCTGGAGAATTCAGTCATAGCATTGTGATTAATACATTTTTGCTGAATAAAGTATATAAATAATTATCCGCTTGCATGCTTCTTCATTCTCAACTAGATGCATACTAATCATTTTAGATGTGATAGTGATGATCACGCTGATGATTTCTACATTTCTCTCCCTCACTTTCCTTTGTTCACCCTTTAGAAACTAATAGTAAAAGCAATCTTAAGTAAAACCTTCAACAATTAATTCAACAATCCTAAAATCAATAATAAATACAAAATTACAAGAAGGTTTATTTTTAAAAATCAATTGAAAGTTACCTTGAAATTTTCTGGAGTAGTCCCACCCTGGGTGAGAATGGACTGATGATAATTATTTATATGTCAATACTTAATTTTATTTAGTTTAACATTTTATAAATGCTTCAATGTGTAACTGAATTTTAGACAACACCATGTTCACTTGCTGGTTCCATGCTGGTGTGATGCTTCTAAAAAGCCCCTTACCAACAAGAAGCTATATTTTCACAGATGTTGTTTTTTATCAGATTTATTAAAAGGGGAAACAAAGGCTAATTTAAAGGAATGCTTTTAATTTAGCACCCCATTCATCTTTAAATTTATTCAAATGGGAATTCCTTGATATCTTTGCCTAACTCCTATTGACACAATGCAGTGGTGGGATTCAAAAGTTTTAACTACCGGTTCTGTGGGCGCGGCTTGGTGGGCATGGTGTGGCTTGGTAGGCATGGCTTGGTGGCATGGAAGGGGTACTTCCATGTAAAATCTACATTCCCTCCCCACTCCAGGGGAAAGGTTACTGCAAAATCCTATTTCCTCCCCACTTCACTAACCTGCTTTCCAGCTCTGTTCTCCTATGCAGGGCAACAAAAGAAGACCCAGCCAATCAGCTGGGACTCAAGAGGCAGAGAATAGATGGGGTGGGGCCAGTCAGAGGTGATATTTGCTGGTTCTCCGAACTACTCAGAATCTCCACTACTGGTTCTCCAGAACTGATCAGAACCTGCTGAATACCACCTCTGACGCAATGAGAAAATGGCACCCATTTTCCTGATAAAGAAGGAACATGAAAATTTTCGATAAATGTCATATATTGCAAACTGTAGTCCTCTTGCCCAAGAGCCAGGAAATCCATTATAACTGGATTTCAGGATTTGGGAAATGTGCCTGATCTGGATATGGCTGCATTTCACCTAAAAGGTCAAATTTAAACCAAGAAGGTCATCCTGGATGCAACATTAAATCTGGGTCAGTGGGTAGAGGGGAAATGAGACCAGTTGCATTCTTTCCTAAAGAAGAGAAACCTGGCAATGGAAATGCAAGTATAGTAGAACCTCTAGTCACAACCATAATTTGTTTCATAACTTTGGTCGCAACCTGATTTGGTTGTGACCTGAGCCTAACCAAAATTAATGCAAAATTAATGCAGTGGCCGCAAGTTGTCTGGCGCTTACCAAAAAATAGCGCAGAAGCTGAAATCAGCAGCAGCCATGTTTGATCGCTACCCAAGTATGTGTTTGGGACCAGATTCAAAAATTTTTTGGTCGGAACCCAGTTTGGTCTTGGTCAGAAACCTTCATGACCAGAGATTCTGTACTAATGAATACATGGTTGGATTATTGCAATACCTTTAAAGATTGTTTAGAAACTGTATTATGCCATATAAACAGCAGGGTTGATGAATGATTCAGAAAGATGCTACTTGATTTCTGGTCAAGTTCCATCTGATGAGCAATTGCCTTCAGGGTCCAGTTTAGTCTTCTATAGCTTGGGATGGCTTATTTACAGAACTTATGTCCACATATATCATACTCTATGGTGTTCAAGAGACTTTTGCAGATCCTGTTCGGAATATAGTTTTTTATATGACACCTAGATCATAGAAATGTGATATAAAATTGATAGAGAAAGATAGAGAAATAATAGAGAGATATGGAGAGGGAGCGGGAGCGGGAGAGAAAAGAGAGGCAGGATAAAACAATTTGCTACTGCAAAGGATATTTGACCTTCTCTTCTCCTTGTGATAGTTTAGAAGGGGGACTTTAAACATTTCTTTTTTACTCAGTACTTTTAAGAGTTTTAAATAATTTTAAGAGTTCTTTAGCCAGGTGTTAATAATCTAATTTTAGATAAGTATTCGTAAACTTCCAATATTGGGATAAATATGAATCGCATATGAATTTTAAAAAACAAATAAATAAATCTACATGCAATATGTGGTAGTCTGACAAGGATTTTCTTCTCTTTGTAATCTAGTCCTGTCTAATTTACCATCTACCTCCGAAAATGTAAGGCTATACAGAAAATGTCATAAAAGTGCTAGAAAGTTTTGATCTTATTGTTGGTAGAAAGTTTTTCCATAGTGCTTTTATTCATAGTTAGCAATCTTTTTATCTTTTTTATTTTTTTTTCTTTCTTTTATTGAATATTTTATTACTTTAATAATAAAAACATCTTCTTTAAGAATCCAGTTCAAGAACTGGTTAGAAAGTGTCTGCCTGAAAGCCCCAGTATCTGAGTGCAACAGGATCCATGTGAGTGGAAGTTGGCTGATACATAGCAAAGTGTTCCTACCAAGGTTGTCACCTGCTCGCCAGACATTTAGGATCCTGTTCAGCATGGGCAGGCATAAGCAGCCGACCCTCCACAACCTCTCTCTTTCCAGAGATGTCAGAACTCCTTGGCTTTCTCTTGCTCTGAAGTTTTTGATGCCAGCTGCCTTCAGCAAATGCTCCTGAAGCAGCCCAGGAAGCACTTCAACCAGCTTTTGAATATTCCTGAAACCTTCCAATCCAGAAGTTTTCTCCCTCCTCCTTCCCCACCTCCCCCCCAAATCCTGGTCAAAACATTTCCAGGCTGAATGGCTTCAGTAAACTTCTTCTGCTGTTCAATGCATGGTATTGTAGAATCAGAAGGTACAGAACCAACTACAAAAATGAAGGGATAGTAATTCTTGAAATTCATGAAAATTCATGAAAAAATGCTTGGTGTTTGGTTATGCTGAGTAATAAGACAGGAGCATGGGAAGCAATTTTGATACCTGGTAGTGTAGCCTGCTTTAAACCCCAAAAAAAGATTATTCACAGTATGGAAAATATGAGTAACAGTAAAATCTGGGCTAATCCAATAAAATTGTAGATGATTTAGGACAGACATAAGGAAATACTTTTTCCTTACAGTTCTTAGTGGAAATGTGCAGAACAAGCTTTAAGAGGAGATTAAACAAATTGATACAGTGCAGCTATTAATGATTAGTAGGCATGATTGCAGTATATACTACCTCCAGGGTAGGTACAGTATGCCTCTAAATATCAATCTTTCAGAAACACACTTGGAGAGATTTTTGATCTTATGCCCTGCTTTTAGCCTTTGTATCTTGCTGTTTATCATGGTGTTTCTGCATGCTCTTATATTTTTACATTCATATAAACCTACAGTACAGGTGTTCCTCTTATAATTCAGTTGAAGATGTTTTTTTCAAAGGCTTCAAAGGGGTCAGCTGGCAAACATATGTTGTTGCCTAAATTCAAGGCAGACTTGAATTTAGTTACTTGACATTCATAAATTTTTACATTGAATCATTATTTAAGCTGAAGCACAGTGGTCTGTTTCTTCTGACTACTCTGCCCTTTTGAGCAAGAATATATTTATTACAAAACTAGGACAGATTGTTTTTCTCTGTTTAGTCCTTCAAACTGTTGAGAACATTGGTAGTAGTTTACAAAATGTATATATTCTAAGCAGCTGGTCAAGACTATCAGTAAACACATCTCAAAATTCATATTACTAGTTTTGTGTTTTGGAGAGCAATAAATGACATCAGTGCCTGCAGCTAGCCAATAATTTAAAATCACCATATGACATATCTGGTGATATCATCATACAAACCTTGCTCTTACATCAGGGGTGTCAAACTCACTTTCTCACAGCATCACATCTCACTTTTTTCCCCTTCACTAAACGGGACATGGACATAGCTAGCGTGGGATGCATCTGGGCTGTGGGTCACGAGTTTGACAGCCTCACCTTACATGTATCTGATGCAACTAATGAAGTTGTAGGATTTGTGTTGTGATGTCATTATGCACATTTTATTATTTGTCCCAATTCCCTTTACATAGACACTGATTATTATTTATTATATCCAAACCAGCATTGATGTGTGCAAGAAAGTCAAAACAAAAAAGAGCATACATCTTAATAAGAGCATTCAAAAGAAGAACAAGAAAGGGAATTCCAAACAGATGCTCTGTGTTTGCTCTTCAAATTCATGATTGGCCACAGTACTAATGATCTGGCATGGGCTACAGCTGGAATATTATGTGCAATTTATGCAGAGTCTTCCCTGAATTCTTGGCAATATTGTGCAGACCATTTACTTTCTACTTCATTACATGCTGGCTGGGAACTCTGAGTATTGTCAAATAACATATCTGGAAGCACTAGGATGGGTAAAAATGGACTAGTGGCAGGCAGCTCTTAAATCAGAGGTCATGCAATTAAGCATTTATTTCCCTTTATGCTATTTTTAAAACCATCCCCATTATTCATTTTTAGCACAACTCTGACTTTTAAAAACTGTTTGACTGTAACACAAAATATTTAACCCCCCTTCTATCCAAACATTTTTTTAAAAGTGCATATAACTATGTTGTTCAAATACAGCAAGATACAATAAAACAATTAAAAAAAAGAACTAGACATGGTACACATTAAGTCAACAACTTTTATTTGTCAGACAAGCCTCCAATTACTCTATGTTTACCTCTACATATGACACACTTCCATGAAATTAACC
This sequence comes from Laticauda colubrina, assembly GCA_015471245.1. Lineage (NCBI taxonomy): Eukaryota > Metazoa > Chordata > Lepidosauria > Squamata > Elapidae > Laticauda > Laticauda colubrina. The sequence goes on from BLBF01000002.1 coordinate 50,498,693, forward strand.
ATGTACAAAGCAAAAGCATGCTTTATTCTCCATGCTCTTGGAGTGAGTTTTTGAAATCCTTGTCTTGGTTTTTCCCAATGCTGACAATTGGTAGAACAAGACTGGATTGTTTTCTTTACTAACATCCCAGTGAGTGTTCTTAGCTTCTTTAAAGAGATGCTTGAATCAATGGGAAGCTGGCCAATCACCAGCTAAAGTAACTGGTTTTTCTGTGGAAATACAAAGTTTGCTCACCATCATTTTTCAACAAAAGATATCCAGGGTTGGAAGATATTATTGGTAGGAAGTTATTCCTGCCTCAAAGAATGGTGCTATTTTCTTTGTGTTCCAGCCAAGATTACTACTGAATTTAATGTTTGGAGAAACATGAAATAAAAAGTTGTTTGTAAAATAACTCAAAAATAAATCAAATTGACTTGTTTCCTGGGATGTCATGCCATCAATCATTTTATCTATATTGTTATTATAATTTCCTCTTACCAAAAGTAGATTTATTCAACAAAACTTGTATAGTATCTCCATATTGTTTTCAAAAATTTTAAAGGAAAAGATAGGTCTACAAGATGGTTAAAGGAATATGACTCTTCAGAGCCATTTTATTTTATTATTTAATTCATTGGACTTAGAGACTGCTCCAATGGTGAGCAACACTTCATAGCATACAATAGGGTGTGCATAAATTGAGTTAAAATCAAATACAAAATACTATCAAAGTGTGAGGTGGAAGCAGATAAAACCACCAAAAGATTCGTTGATGCAAGGAAAACAAGGTTTTATTCACGTGTCTGCAGAGACGGGTTCCCTTAGGCATTGAAGGAACACAGAGCAAAATTCAGGCAGCATTTTTATACCCTAATTGTCCACCCCCTCGTACGAGGGCTTGGCTCACATTCTTTCTGTTTTCAAATTGACACATATATTTCGAAGGTTCATACTAGCTCCTTATCTAGCAAAAGCAGTTACATGGTTTCTGACATCGCAGCACTTTATTACAATTCCCCATTGTTCTAGCCTTATCTTGTTTTTTCTCTTGTGCACAAACTGGAACACTTTCTTATTTAGCAGAGCTACTGAGTTTGAGACACGCTTCCTTATTTAATTCAATGGGCCATCCAACATGACTTCGGTTCTGCTCACAATCCCTTTTTTTCTTTTTCCACTCTTGTCTCAAATTCAAATAGCAGATCCTCTGCTTCTTTCAGAGTGATTTCTCTCTGATACATCATTAGAGGTTCTGCTTCCTGCTTCTTCTCAAGTCTTGAACCCAAGGATTTCCCTATCTTCCCACACATTGTTATTACACCAGGGAGACACTGAACACAACAAAACAACAATACACAGCATATAATAATCAATATAATTCCCATTATGGTAGATCTAAACCAAGTGGAACTGGGAAGCCAAGACCATAGTGCTCCCCACAGGTCTGGCAATGAGGAGTCACCTCTTTGTGATAATGGATTAGAGCGAATACGTTCTTCCATTACTGTTACTGTCTTTGTAATATTGGGTTGGAAATTATGGATGTATACACAGCAATGTGAATGAATCAGAGCACATACATCCCCTTTTGGAGCTAATACAATGTTTAAAGCATATCTATTTTGTAGAGCAACCTGTCTTACTTCAGAAAGCTCAGTGTTAATCATTTTAATATTCTTTATTGTATCATTGAACATTGTTACCATGAAGTTATTTAGAATATGTATATCTCGGTAGTTCATGGCTACTCCCAATGGTGTTATTATACCACGGGAGATTTGGGTCCAGAGTCTCCGGGTAAGGCCAGATTCTGAGTCTCTTTTATTATGTATCCGGCCTTGGGGAAGGCCATCAAGTTTATATATCACCAGTATCACATACCCGAGTGTACATGTGCCACTCCAGTAAGGTGGCATCGCCCTGTATGCATATTTCCCACACAATACCCACCTAAAGTTTTCCATAGCATAGGTCTGTTGTGATGTTCGGGTCCAATTGATCATTTCTTCAAAATGCATACACATCTGATACTGATCTTGATTAAAATAATCTAATTTATGATAACTCTTGGTATAGCTATGGTTACTACAGGATGATGGCATATCAAAAGTCTTATTACATTTTTCCCAATCTCCTAAATGGAGCCCTCTTGTTTCATTTCTCCTAAAACACACACATACGCCGTTTCCCTTAAATGAACAAAAATCCTTCCTGTTATATTTCGTTCTACATCATATTTTTCTGTCCCGTGCCCCTGTGATCTTAGTTTGTTCTGATCAAGTGGAATTGCGTGTAGGATTAATCCTTCACCTGTTCTTCCTGGCAGTTGCATGCATAACCAGCAATTGGTGATGTTCAAGGAATGTGAGACCTTCTTGAGATCCTTTATGAACACATTGTCATCCCACAAGTCTGTTCCCAAGTCACCTGCAGGTCCAACATATTGTGAACTTCTTTGATGTATTAATGTAAATATAGTTGCAACAAATAGTCCTCTCCAGAGTTCAGCCGACATCTCCATGGTGGTTTCTGCTAGCTATTTCTTCAAGGTTACCTTTAACGGCTGACCGTCCACTGGGATTGCCTTCCAAGGTTTCTCAGGTTCCAGTGCTTTCTTGACTCTGCTGTAATGTGTCCAGCCTCCCGAGTACGGACTGCAGATTCAGTCATCAATAGCACCTGGTACGGACCTTCCCAGCTAGGTCGCAGTTTTTCACTTCTCCAAGTCTTTATCAGGACCCAGTCTCCAGCCTCGTGTGGGTGTTGGCTACCAGCCAAAGGTGGTCGTTGCACCAACAGTCCCTGTTTGTGAAGAGAAAGCAAAGACCAAGACAGTGCCAGCAAATATTTCCGGAGGAACAAGTCACTGATCTCTGGTATGGGATTGCCTAATTTAGCTAAATAGGGTCTCCCCATCAGCATTTCAAAAGGAGAAACCCCTGTGTCTTTCCTTGGACAAGTTCTGATCCTTAGCAGAGCTAAGGAAGATTCTTTGTCCATGGCAAGCCATTTTCAAGTTGTAGTTTGGTCAAGTGTTTCTTCAATTCCGCGTTCACTTTTTCAATTTTTCCACTGGATTCAGGATGCCATGGCGTGTGTAATTCCCATTTCACCCCCACCACCTCCATTACCCTTTGCAGAACCTTTTGGGTGAAATGAGTTCCTCTGTCTGAATCTATTGCTTCCATCATTCCATATTGTGGGATAATCTGTTCTAGTAAGATCTTGGTTACTGTGGGAGCTGTGGCTCTTCTAGTGGGATAAGCCTCTACCCACCCCGTTAGTTGATCTTTGATCACAAGCAGGTATTTCCAACCCCCCTTTTCTGGCAACTCAGTGAAATCAATTTGTGCTCTCTGAAAAGGCCAACCCACTAAGGGTCGCCCTCCCATCTCTTTCTTGTATGCCGCTTTCTTATTTACTTTCAAACAAATCAAACATTTCCAGCAGATGCTCTGAGCTACTGTCCACATCCTCAGACTCCAATAGTGAGGTTTAACGGACATGACCAAGGCCTCCGTTCCCCAATGTCCTCCTTCATGAACTTTCTCCCATATTCCCCTCATGACAATGGGTGACACAACCTTGACTCCCTCCGACGTCTTCCATCCCTCTGGGGTTTTGACACATCCCTCTTTCTCCAACTCCAACTTTTCCTTTTGCTCTGGCTCCCATTCCTCCCTCTCGTCCTCCTTTTCCAGTACTGGTATAGATATCATTACCAACTCTATCTCCCCTGCGGCTTCCTTCGCCCATTTGTCTGCCCATCGGTTTCCCACAACCTCCGGTGTGTTCCCCTTCTGATGTGCGCTCACATGGACAATTGATACTCGGCTGGGGAATTGCAATGCCTCTAAGGCTTGTTCTACTAACTGCACTTGCTCTATTTGCTTCCCATCCGCCTTGATATACCCTCTTTCTTTCCAGATTTTCCCAAACGTGTGCACCACCCCCCATGCATACTTGGAATCAGTCCAAATGGTTACTTCCATCCCCTCAGCCAATTCCAAGGCTCTGGTCAGGGCAAACAATTCACATTTCTGGGCTGACCAAGCAGCTGGGAGTGACCCTTTCTCTATTACCTCACCTTCTCCGGTTACTATTACAAACCCAGATTTTCGCTTTCCATTTTCCACCCTGCTAGATCCATCTATAAACCACCTCTCTCCCTTCTCCAATGGAGTCTCTTCCAAGTCCTCTCTAACCTTTGTCATGAGATCCACTTGCAATAGACAATCATGCTCTTCTGTTTCCCATGCCTGCCTTCTCCCCTCCAAGAATTCTGTTGGATTTAGATTCTTGTCTGTTCCTATTACCACATCAGGACTGGTTCTCAAAATGGTTTCATACTTCAATATCCTCCCTTCGGTCATCCAAGTGGTAGCCAGCTGGCTCAACACTGAGTTGACCTGATGAGGTGAATGTACCACCAAAGCTCCCCAAAAGGTTAACTTTTTGCTCTCCACCACCAACATCACTGTTGCTGCCACAGCCTGAACACAAACTGGCCATCCTTTCACAACCGGCTCCAAACCCTTGCTTTGGAAGGCTACCGGCTGGTACTGTCCCCCCTCTTTTGGGCAAGGACTCCAACTGCTGTTCCCTGAGGCACCGCCACATACAAATGAAATGGTAATTTCAGGTTTGGCAAGGCTAAAGCCGGAGCGGTTGACAAAGCCTTCTTCAGCTCTTCCCCCCTTTCACTATCTCCCTCCTCCCATTCTATGTGCTCTCCCTTTCCAGGCAACTTTCTATGCAAAAACTGTGCCAACACTGTGAATTGGTCTACCCAGATTCTACAATACCCCAATAATCCCAATGCTTTCTGCACCTCTGTCTTGTTCCTGGGAGGAGCCAAGCTCATGATCCCCTTCACCCTTTCAGGGTCCAAGGACCTCACCCCCTGCTGAATGTAATGTCCCAAATATTTCACATTTTTTTCAACAAACTGAAGCTTCTCTTTTGAGACTTTCAGCCCCTGCTCCTTCAGCCAATTCAACAGACTCACAGAAGCCGCTCTCACTTCCTTCTCTTTTTCCCCAGTTAACAACAAGTCATCCACGTACTGAATTAGGGTGATTCCTTTCTCTCTCTCAAACAACACCAATTTTTCTTCCAACGCCTGTCCAAACAACAAAGGGCTCTCAGTATATCCCTGAGGAAGTACCATCCATTTCAACTGCTGTTTCCTTCCACTCTCAGGATCATTCCATTCAAAGGCAAACAAGTCTCTACTCCTCTCCTCCAAAGGGCATGCCCAAAAGGCATCCTTCAGATCTATCACAGTAAACCATTTATCTTTGGGGGGGATCCGCCCCAAGATGGTATAGGGATCAGGAACCACTGGGAATCTAGAAACCACTATCTCATTGATCCTCCTCAAATCATTAACCAATCTATACTTCCCATCCTTTTTTAGTACTGCTAAAACCGGTGAATTGAACAGTGACATAGTAGGTTCCAACAGTCCCTGTTTCAATAATCTGTCAATCACTGGTTTCAACCCTTCCCTACCTCTCTTACTCAGAGAATATTGTGGAGTCCACAGTTTAGTTATTCCTGGTTGTATCTTGATCTGAATGGGCTGTATTGCCATCCTACTAACCCCTTCACCTCCTGCTCACACATCTGATGATATCTTCTCCTCATCTTCCGTTGTTAGCATACACATGCAAACTTACTTCCTTCTATCCCACAATTCTATTCCAAAAACATCCAACAAGTCTCTTCCTAGCAAGTTCACCCCTGAATCCAGAATATACAATATTTCGGTTTCAGTAACCACATCATTCAATTCCAATCTCACCTCTTCCAAAATCTTGACCTCTTGGGATTTCCCACTCACCCCAACCACCTTTAAAGTCTGCTTTGACCTGCATGCTCCCTTTACAGGATCACATACAGATGTCCGGCTTGCACTGGTGTCGATCAGGAACAGCCGTTCCTGATGGTCAGGACCCACTAACGCATTTACCAATGGCTCCCCACGGGTCCCTCTTGGGGAGCCAGAACTTCCCTAATCGTATAGGGCATAGCTTCGTTCCTCTGGGGTTTTGGGACATTCGTGCGCAAAATGTCCCTCTTTCCCGCATCTGAAGCAAGTTCTACTCTGGGATGGCCATTGGAATCGACCGCCTCAATTTCCCCCTGGACCTCCTCGCCTAACCGGGGGTCTCCACTCCCTGCTGGGAGATCTTTCATCTTTCCACCTTGGCCTCGGATCTGACATCTGGGTCTCCCTGTTTTTCCTAATTTCATTCTTGGCTGCCGTTTGCATAGCAGCTACCATCATCTGAGACTTCTGTTTGGTTTTAACTGAGTCTCGGTTCACAAAAACTTGTTGGGCTGCTCTCATCAAATCTGTCATGCCCAAATCAGTCCATCCCTCTGTCTTCTGGATCTTTTTCTGGATATCTGGCCATGCTTTGGTGACGAATTGCATCTTCAGGAGAGTCTTGAAGGCAGGGGTTTCTGGCTCCACTCCGGAGTACTTGGTTAACCCTTCACGGAGTTGAGCACAGAAATCCCCCGGGGACTCATCCTTTCCTTGTGTTATTTCAAATGCTTTGGTCCAGTTTTTCCCTTGAGGGATGGCCAATTTAATTCTTTCAATGATCATGTGTTTCATATCTCTCATGTGCTCCCTATGAGCATTATTATTGATGTTCCAATTTGAATCGGCTATGGGGAACTTTGTGTCTGCAGCCACTGCTCCCTGTTGCCTTGCATGTCTCCTATCCCAGGCAGCCATTGCTGCCCTCCTAATGAGGTTCCTCTCTTCGGGGGTGAAAAGGTGTCCAAGAATATACATCAGTTCTTGGTATGTGTATTCATTGGGCCCCAGAAATAATTCCAACTGTTCCGCCACTTCATGAGCATTCTCATGGAGTTTCGGAAGGGTCTTTTTCAGATCCCGTAACTCAGATTTTATGGGGACAGCCACGAAAACGGTGACTGGATTCCCCTGCGCATTCATGCCATTTGGGACTTCTCTGACTGGGAAAGCCGACACGGGATTGGCCAACCTTCCTCCTAGAGGCAAATTCTCTAGGTCCTTGTTTAATTGAGCCAGTTCCCTTCTGAGTCCTGGATATGCAGGTGGAGCCTGGGCAACTGGAGCCGGCAGGGGCGGTGGTGCTAGGACTGCCGGAGCCGATGCCGGTGGACTCCCCATCCAGTCCTCAGTTTCACTTTCCTCCACCTTGCTGACAAACTGTCCTACTTCTGTTTCTGGTGGAACTGGACCTTCAAAGTGAGCATGATACCATACCTCCACATAGGGTATTTGCTCCTTCATCCAGTGTTTCACTATATACTCTTTCAACTGAGTTATCCAGTATGTGCTGGTATTCCCTTTGGGATCCCAGTGGTAAGGAAACTCAGGGTCTGCTAGTGGATACTTCGGCCACCTATATTGGCATAGGTAGATCATTTTCTTTTTCTCTAGACTCCAAGTGTAAGTCCTCAGATGGGGCAATGACCATTGTTGTAGTAGTTGACCCAATGGGGAGTCAGTTGGAATCAGCCTTCTCGGGGTCTTTTCTATCTCAATACCCGTTCCCTCTTGGAACATCTCACACTTGCTTTGTCCCTTTCCCATTCTCCACGCTGCCCACCAACAATCTCCCAGAGATTCCCAACTCAGGGATTTACACTGTCTTCCAGCAGTCGCTGGATTCCCAGAGTTTAAGGACAGTATATCCCTTTTTCTATCCCGAAAGGCAACAAACTCACCTGATACATCCCTGGTCTCCCGGAGACGAAAGGAGTATGGGCGTCCCCACTTCAGGTGATCAACAACACTCCCAGAGTGTCAGGCCGGCTTCTCTCTCTCGTTTCCAAGGATAGTCTGCTGAGTGCAGTTATCCCGGGATCCAACTGAGACAAGGGAGGGGCCCCTCTACAATGGGAGGCGGTGGCGCCACACTTACCCAGTCCCTTTTCTCCAGTCGAAATTCTGTCAGGCCCCACGTTGGGCGCCAAATTGTGAGGTGGAAGCAGATAAAACCACCAAAAGATTTGTTGATCCAAGGAAAACAAGGTTTTATTCACGTGTCTGCAGAGACAGGTTCCCTCAGGCATTGAAGGAACACAGAGCAAAATTCAGGCAGCATTTTTATACCCTAACTGTCCGCCCCCTTGTATGAGGGCTTGGCTCACATTCTTTCTGTTTTCAAATTGACACATATATTTCGAAGATTCATACTAGCTCCTTATCTAGCAAAAGCAGTTACACGGTTTCTGACATCGCAGCACTTTATTACAATTCCCCATTGTTCTAGCCTTATCTTGCTTTTTCTTTTGTGCACAAACTGGAACACTTTCTTATTTAGCAGAGCTACTGAGTTTGAGACACACTTCCTTGTTCAATTCAATGGGCCATCCAACATGACTTCGGTTCTGCTCACAAAAGCACATCAACATTGAATACAACAATACATATAATGGTAGGAACAACAATCATCAAACCCTCCATTATCAGAGGAAACTGTATTACAGCATCCCAGTCCTCAAGACTGCTATAATAATCAGGTTCTAATGGTCTTATTGCTATAAAGTCTGATGTTTTGTGCCATTCAAGCTTTTCACCTAAGCTGCATTAGTAGCTATTTTCCATTTTGATGTAATAAAGTATGCTCAAATAAATACATTATTTCAAAGCTGTCACAAAGGAATAATTTTTTGACGGAGGCATTGATCCTCATTTTCAGCATGGAAACATGATATCTGGCATGAGTTAATCATCTGATACCAAATAAAGTGTCAGACTGGATTGCTGCCTTGCCCTTATCTTCAGAGAGCAAAATGTGTTAGATTGATACAGCCAAACACCTAGTCCTACTTCAGAGGTGGTATTCAGCCAGTTCTGACATGTTCTGGAGAACTAGCAGTGTAAATTTTGAGTAGTTCGGAGAACCGGTAAATACCATCTCTGGTTGGCCCGGCCCCCATCTATTTGATCAGAGTCCTAGCTGATTGGAGTCCCAGCTGATTGGCTCTGTCTTCTTTTGTTGTCCTGCACAGGGGAACAGAGTTGGAAAGCAGATTAGTTGGGGGAGGGAGGGAATGGGGATTTTATAGTATCCTTCCCCTGGAGTGGGGTGGAAATGGGGATTTTATAGTATCCTTCCCCTGCCATGCCTACCACGCAAGGCCCACCAAGCCATGCCACACCCACCAAGCCATGCCATGTCATGTCCATCAAGCCACGCACACAGAACCGGTAGTAAAAAAAATTGAATACCACCACTGTCCTATTTGTGGGAAATTACCTGCAGGCTCACTAAATTTTTGCTTGGAAACAAATTGGAAGAGCTGCCAAATGTATATCAACATCACAATTTCCAAATGGAAAAAAGTCAATATGCTGAAAGGTATCAATTTGCACAGATAATTAAAGTATGATCCAATCCATGGTTATGCTCTTATTGATTCAGTGTACAAATAAACTGTGCCCAATAGATGCCTATATTAAAATTCTAGCCAAATTTTCTGGGTTTTACTTTGATAATAAACAAAGGTGTGAGAAATAAACTTGAGAGCAAAACATTGTAATCCTGAAAAGCACTATAAAACCTTGACTAAGGGAAAAACAAATTTTGTTTGACCAGAAATTACATTACTTTGCTAAATTAATACAATCTGATAAACAGAGTTATTTCATAACTAGGGGTCCTCACTGAAATAATTAGGGATTGACAGTGCTTTTAATCTGAAGCTTATTCTCAATGAAATTCTGTAATTGACCACTTGGTGGCATAACAGATGTCTTTTTTTATTAAAGCAAAAAGCATTATGATTTAGTCTGTGAGGCTCAAATAATTGAGACTGGTGTACACAGTGTAGATTGTCCAGCAGGTGTCTCTTCCTAACTATATAATAATGATTAAAAAGCCTGTTTCACTCTGTAGGAATCCTTTTCAAGATCTTCCTGGGGAAGAACTGCACTGACGTGCAATGATTAACAGAAATTCAATCCAGCTGACTCATCCTTCCACAATAAATCTGTCAACTGGATTTGAGGTCCAGATGCATGCAACATGGGGCAGTACAGCAGAATTTAACTGTGTTGTTTTATTGCTTACTTATCTGTTATCCAACTTATTCTGACAGTTTTTGCATCTGACATTTTTGAATATCATTAAATTAAATTGTAGGTAAATTTAAATTAAATAAAGATATTGGATGGGGTGAGGAAAGGATTTGTAAAGTTCTGCTTTCTTCATCTTCCACAAGAGCCAGAGACTTTTATTGGATTTTAAAAAGCTTTCTTGGTGATTGCTCAATATAATATGCCTGTCTTCCCTTAGAGATTTCTTAAAGTTTATAATTTAGGCAATTTTTGAAGTAGCTAAATTTACTGTGGGTGGTTAGGCATTAAAATATTTTATGTTATTGATAAAATAACTTTTCAGATTCTTAGATTTAAACTACTATTTTCAAAATTGGAAAAAGTAAGATGTGTGGACTTCAATTCTCAGAATTTCCCAGCTAGCTTGAAGTCCTCACATTTAAAAGCTGCCGGGTCTGAAAAACTTTGGTTTAAATGAATGCTTTTTGCCATGAGTTTTAATATAAAGTACCTACATCATGTGTAGGTGAAGAGGTGAAGAAGCAGGTGAAGAGATACAGGATTATTAGGGCAAAGTCCTTTTTCAGGACCAAAGAACAAGCAGAAGCCAAAAACAATCCAGAAGGCAAGGACTGAACAGTAAGTCACTGAGTAAACAGCAAATCAGAATTAAATAAAGCCAGCAGGATTTGATGTTACAAAAGTACATTTAGGAAGGCTACAGGTAGAATGAAAAAACATTCAAACATTCAACATAACGCACTTCTCTTCCTAAAATTTACTATATACTGTATAATATAAAAAAACTATTATGGCTGGATCCATCTCCTTTCTTTGTATTCCAGACACACATACATGGGTGTGTGAGACTGGGATGGAGGATTTCCTTTTACCATGTTGGCAGAACTAAGAAAAAGGATTAATATTCCCTCATCATGTGATTCAGATTGGATTTTTAAGCACTAGCAGGACACTTTAGAAAGTAGAATATAGCATGTTATAGTTTTTACATACTGTTTCATTTATGGCCTTAAGTTGCTTAACAGAGTTTAAACTGCAATAGAAAGACAACTCATACTTCTTCCAGCTTAGAAGAGTGTCAGCCTTCAAGATCTTCTCCTATCGCTTTGCATCTTTCGGCTATCACAAGAAACGGGGGGAGGGGAGAGTGGGATGAGTCTGGGAAGTGAGCTGGAGGTGTTACATTTTTCTGTTGGGTAAATGAAGGGGGGGGGAAGCATACATCAGAGTTAGGTTTCTATTTCTCGCTTAGCTTTCTTTTCTCTGCGCAACTGCAACCCGTTATCAAAGCATGCCAAGGTCAACGGACAGAGGCCTCATCATCACCTGAAGATGCCCACATGATCATATTTACAATTTCTAATTGGAAGTTTCATCTGAACTATTGGGGGTGGGAACACTTCCATCACTTTGTATATGTGATTTACGTGCCTAATTTCTGATTCAGAATCCTCTGGTTGCTACCACTTCACTTTCAGTAAAAGATAACTTTTCTCTAAATCAAAGAGTCTAAGTATTTCTTTCTTGGTTTTTGAATGGAGCACCGGCTGACATTATTCTGAATCTCACTCTACTAGCCCACCCGGAAAAAACACCAACTTTTCTTCCGAGGGTGCCTGAACATCATGTCATCTTCAACTAGTGACCAGGAAGATCTGGGAGCCATTGGAGGGCAAGATTCTTTGCTGGTACAGGAAGCCCAATTGTTAGCAGAGCTCAATCTGGAAGAGGATCGAGTTGTGAAGCCCAGATGGTCGGTGGGGGTTGGCTGGAAAGATCCAGAGAATACACCCCCCCCCCCGGGATCACCACCACCCGCTGGCGTGGAAAAGAGGAGCCATGGCAAGACAAGTAAAAGAGAGAACTCACACTGAATCTAGCCAGGAGACTCCTTGATGAAGCCTTTGAACAACTCCAAGCTGCACAAAGATATGAAGGGGAAGGAGGAGTAGCTCCAGCTAGAAGAACCAGAGCAGCCCCCTCTCCCATAAATCAACCCGATCCAGCAGCAGCCCCGGGGCCCTCAGCGGGAGGTGTAATTCCTAGAAGCCGTAGAGCTCCTAGGCTGCCTCCGTGAGAAGTAAGATACGGGGGAGATCCCAAAACCTTGGGATTTTTCCTAGCCCAAGTTTGGAGCTATATGGAAGAATATGGGGAGGATTTTCCCTCAGAAGCAGCCAAAGTGAGATGTGTTACCAGGGCTCTGGAGGGAACAGCGGCAGAGTGGATGGTGACCTTGCATAATGATAATGCTCCCCAGTTGATGAATTATAACCTCTTCATGACTGCACTGCGAGCTAGATTTGAGGACCCATTGGCAGAGTGCAAAGCCTGGATCAGGATGAAGACCATAAATCAGGGGCAGAGGTCAGTGGCTGACTACACCCAAGAATTTAGACAATTAGCAGGTAATATCTGAGGCTAGTCCCAGGAAGTCCTGATAGAAGAATTTAAAGATGGTTTAAACAAAGATGTGTACCAGAGATGCATTGTTAGAAGAGACCCAAATGACTTGCAGATGTGGTACTTGCCGGCAGAAGAAGTGGAAATTGATTTAACCCGAAGCAGACGGCGGGGAGGTTCTGGATGGAGCAAACCTTTCCCCCCACGTCCTCAAGAGATTCCCAAACAGAGGGGAGGAGTGGCGGCAAGACCCAACTCCTCTGCCTGTCTCCGATGCAGGAAGGAAGGTCACCGGGCTCTGAACTGCAAAGTCAAGCTGGAACCAAAGGGGGCGCCAAAAGAAGGGAAGAAATCAGAAAAATCCCCAGCGAAGCCTCGTGAAGCAGCACTAAAGCCGAAAGAGATGGTGGAGGTTGCCCCTCCCGTGGGAGAAGAGTCAGACACTCTGGTTACCCCTGAGGAGGAGGATTTCGACTCGAAAGACGACTTCCTGGTAAGTCCAAGCGTGGGACCTATGACCATTCCTGTGAAGTTGAAGGTACCCAATTCAGGGGTTGAAGGGGAAATGCTAGCCCTATTAGATTCTGGGTGCACAAGGTGTATAATCAACACGAAAGTAGTGGAGAAAATGGACTTAAAACTAAAAACTTTAAAGGTGCCCATTTCCTTTACCCATTTAGATGGATCAGTGGCTAGAGGTTGCCCTGCACGCTTTATCACGGAACCTATAGAAATGATCATGGGAGAACATGGTGAGACTCTACACTTTATTGTGATCCCTGGGATGGAGCAACCATTAATACTGGGATCGCCCTGGCTCCGGAAATGGAACCCCCAGGTTAATTGGAGAAAGGGGTTGTTGCGCATACGCACCAAGCAACAACCGGAAAAAGAGGGGAGATTTCAGCCGAAGCTTCAGATTCCGATTGAAATAGCTTCCACAGGTACCGAACCCATGAAAGGGGAGGAGAAAATTCCAAAAGAGTATTGGGATTTAAAGGAAGTGTTCAGTGAGAAGGCCTCGGATGAGCTCCCGCCTCATCGGTCAACAGACTGTGCTATTGAAATTTTGCCTGGGGTGAAGCTCCCGAAACCGAAGTTGTACTCAATGACACCACGGGAATTAGAGGAGCTAAGACTGTTTATAGATAAAAATCTGGAACGTGGTTTCATCCAAACTGCTCGGCCCCAGGTAGCGGCCCCAGTGTTGTTTCGTGAAAAGAAAGATGGCTCCAAATGCTTGGTGTGGATTACAGAAATTTGAACGCCATTTCCGTGGAAAACGTGTACCCCCTGCCTTTGAAGAAGGACATGTTAGCCCACCTAGCCAAGGGGAAGATTTTCATGAAGTTGGATTTGAGAGAAGCATACTACCGAATTTGAATTAAGGAAGGGGATGAGTGGAAGACCACTTTTAACTGCCCGATGGGTTGTTTCCAACATTCTTCCTTTTGGTTTACAAGGGGCCCCAGCTGTATTCATGCAGATGATCAATCAGGTGTTACATGAACATTTATACAAGGGAGTTCTGGTTTATCTTGATGACATCCTTATCTACACGGAAATTCTGGATGAACATGTGAAACTGTGCGTTCGGTTCTACAGGAACTGTGTGCCACTAAGTTGTATGCTAAATTATCCAAGTGTGAATTCCATCAAGAGAAAATTGACTATTTGGGATATCACATTTCATCTGAGGGCATAGAAATGGATCCAGAGAAAAGGCATGCCATATTGGAATGGGCTCCACCATGTACCAGAAAACAATTTCAAAGCTTCTTGGGATTTGCAAACTTTTACCGGCAATTTATCCCGACTTTTTGCTAAGATAGCAATGCCCATCACACATCTCTTAAGAACAAAAGGGGAGGTGAAGCCAAGGCCGAACAAGCCGTTGGAGTGGTCCATGGAGTGCCAAGCAGCTTTTGAAAAGCTAAAACGACTGTTTGCTGCAGAACCAGTACTAAAGCACCCAGATATGGAGGCTCCTTTTGTGATCCAAGCCGATGTGAGTGATGTGGCCGTTGGAGCAGTGTTACTTCAAATCAATGAGAAAGGGACCTTACAGCCTTGTGCGTATACCTCCCGTAAACTGTCTGAAGCCAAGAGAAGGTGGGCTCTCTGGGAAAAAGAAGCTTTTGCAGTTCGTTGGGCCTTACTGACCTGGAGACATTTGCTGGAAGGAGCAAAACATCCATTTGAGGTATGGACTGATCATAAAAATTTGGAAGCCTTAAAAACACTTCAGAAGCTGTCCCCTAAACAAGTTCACTGGGCCCAGTATTTCAAACGGTTCAATTTCTCACTGAAGTACATTCTAGGGGGGAAGAACTTCATGGCGGATGCTCTCTCTAGACTACCCCAATATAATAGTATTCGCCAGGAGGTGATAAGTCCAATTGTTTCAACCAAACATCTAGCCACCCCAATGATCACCAGAACCCAAAAGAAGAAACAAGAAGTGGATTTATCGAATGACCTAACCGAACAACTAAAAGAAGCTTTAAAACTTGATGATTGGCTCTTGGCTCATTCGAAAGACTATACAGTTAGAGATGGTTTGGCTTGGGTGGGGACCAAGTTGTTTGTGCCACAAGTGCTGAGGGGCCAAATACTAAAACAAGCTCATGATTCTAAAGCAGCTGGTCACTTTGGATTTGTGAAAACCTTACACCTGGTTAAGCAGCAATTCTGGTGGCCTACTTTGAAGAAGGACATTGAAGCTTATGTAGCTAGCTGTCCAATTTGTGCTTTGGCAAAGAGACCTCCTGGTAAGCCGGCAGGGTTGTTACAAAATGTAGCTAGACCAACAGCCCCCTGGAAGGAAATCTCTATGGACTTTATAGTAGAATTACCTGAAAGCAGTGGAAACACGGTTATTTGGGTGGTAACTGATTTGTTTTCCAAACAGGTACATTGCATACCTTGTTCCAAGATTCCATCTGCTAAGACGTTGGCTAAACTGTTTATTTCACATATCTATAGGTTACATGGCGTTCCGGAACGCATAATCTCTGACAGAGGTGTCCAATTTACCTCAAATTTTTGGAAAGAGTTCCTGAAGTTGATAGGCTCTGCCCAGGGCTTAAGCTCCACCCACCCAGCCCAAACCAATGGGGCCTGTAAGAGGACTAATGCAGTGTTAGAACTGTATCTTAGATGTTATATAAATTATCAACAAGATAACTGGTCCAATTTACTACCATTTGCTGAAGTGGCATATAACAACTCCAGACATAGTAGTACTGGATTCACTCCATTTAAAGTGGCTTTGGGACAAGATTTTGTACCCATAGCTGAACTTCCTCATGAAACGCCTAACATCCATTCTTTGGATGAATGGATAACTCAACTCCAACTTAACTAGCCAGTAACACGTAAAGCATTAGATGAGGCCCATCAAGCTCATAAGAAATTTGCAGACAAGAAAAGATCTCCACAGAAACTATATAAAGTAGGTGACAAAGTTTTCCTGTCCACCAGATACCTGCAAACCACTCAAAAGTCAAAGAAGCTTGGTTCTAAATATGTTGGTCCTTTCAGGATTGAACGGATTATAAATCCTGTAACAGTCCAGCTGAACTTACCCAAAACTCTTCGACGAATTCACCCAGTTTTCCATGTTAGTTTGTTAAAACCTGAACATACTTCTGTTTTAAGACTCACCCAGGCTGACCCTTCCATACCAGTACTGATTGAAAGTGAACAACATTTTGAAGTTAAAGAAATTCTGGACTCTCACAAATAGAGGGGTCGGCTCCAGTATCTTGTTGCCTGGAAACATTTCCCTTCTTCACAAGCCGAATGGGTTAACAAAACCAATGTTAAAGCCCCTAAGTTGATCAAAGTATTTCGTTATTTCGTTCCAAGTATCCTGATAAGCCCTAGGAGTGTATTCCTTTGTAATTGTCCAATGATTAATTATTGTCTTTATATTTTCTCCTCTCTCTCTTCTAGGACTGACGGTTTTCCTTTTTCTAGGAGGGCCGAATGTCAGCCTTCAAGATCTTCTACTATCGCTTTGCATTTTTCGACTGTCATAAGAAATGGGGGGAGGAGAGAGTGGGATGAGTCTGGGAAGTGAGCTGGAGGTGTTACATTTTTTTGTTGTGTAAATGAAGGGGGGGAAGCATACATCAGAGTTAGGTTTCTATTTCTCGTTTAGCCTTCTTTTCTCTGCGCAACTGCAACCCGTTATCAAAGCATGCCAAGGTCAACAGACAGAGGCCTCATCATCACCTGAAGATGCCCACATGATCATATTCACAATTTCTAATTGGAAGTTTCATCTGAACTATTGGGGGTGGGAACACTTCCATCACTTTGTATATGTGATTTACGTGCCTAATTTCTGATTCAGAATTCTCTGGTTGCTACCACTTCACTTTCAGTAAAAGATAACTTTTCTCTAAATCAAAGAGTCTAAGTATTTCTTTCTTGGTTTTTGAATGGAGCACCGCCTGACAAGGAGTCTAATAAGCTATCTCAATTGGTATGCCATTCCAAGGTTTAAATATATAACAGTTTCCATTTTAACTTGTAGTTTGCTATATTAAGCAATCAATCCCAGATGCAGATATTCCCATTGTAATGCCTTACAGAATCATCTGTTTTGACAGTAATGAGATAAAAAGGGATTGTGTTGCGGACACGAAAATGGCCCTTCTGTGCAGCTACCAGATCTGAAATGCAAAAATCCAGAGAGCTATTAGATTCTAGAAAAAAGATGCACAAAACTAACTCTTTGCTGGCATGTAAAAATCAGCTCAAATCTGCTAACTCCTAAACTCTCAGAGCCAATGCAGTTTGAAACATTAAAAAAAGGACAAAGAAACTGAGCACCTGAACAATGAAATACCATCACTCCCAATGTTCTTCCCCATTGACCATGCTGGCTGACCTGGTGGGAACTATATTTCAGGACATATGGAGCTCCCTCATTTCTCCATCTCTATAAACCAGGATGTCAAAGTCAAGGCTCAGAGGCCGGATCCAGCCTGTGGAATGCTTACATCTGGCCTGTGGGGCCACTCTGGAAACATTGAAGGACTGGCCTGCGGTGCCTCTGCCAGTGAAAATGGAGCTCAAGAGCCGCACATGGCCCTCCTGAACTCCATTTTCACTGGCAGAGGGTTGCAGGAGGATGTCACAGCCAAAAACAGAGCTTGGGACACAAGTGACATTGAGCTGGCCACACACACCCTTCCCCCCCCCCGAGGTTAAACACAACCCTGATGCAGCCCTCAATGAAATAAGAGTTTGACACCCCTGCTATAAATCATAGACTGAGACATTGGATGTATCAAAAACTAACAATCTGAAACATACCTCCAGATTAGCCACGAAGAAAGAAAGATTGAGAGAAAGAAAAATTACAAGGAAAAAGATTGGGTATAGACGTCACAATTTCTATACTCAAATAATATCAAAAAACATTTGGTAAGATCTTAAACATTTAAGGAAACCTAAGCATATTTTTTGAGCTAGAAGAAGAAGAGTGGGAGCAGGGGAAGATCCAAAGATAATAATAAAGAGTCTTAGCTACAGTAGCTATTGGAAGCAAGTTGTTATTTCTACAAAGAGGATGTTAGAAAGTACAAACTGAAATTGTTAAGCCTGGGTTCCCCAACCAGGGTTAGGTAGACAAGCTAAACAGAATGTGCAGCGTTAGTCAGATAGGCACACAGATAAATGAGTGAGCTAAGCTTGTATGTTTATTAACATACAGTAAAAATAACAGATACGCTTGTGCTATCAAGAATATAGTTTACTCCAGTATAAGTTTATGGCATAGTCAAATAACAGTCCAATATTCATTTACCATGTAGTCAGTCCATTCAGGGGTATTCATTTAGCAAAGTCCATGTAGAATATCCTATGTCAGTTCACTTACAAAATCAGTCCTTTGTTGTCTCTCCCGTTCGAGCAATGCAGTCTTGATTCCAAGCAGTAATCAGGGATCATCAAAGCCAGAGAGTGTGCGAGCAAGCTGTAGACTTGCTACTTTTAAATGGTTTTCATAACCACTCCCACAATTGCTATTTCACAGTTAAAGCTGCATACACTAACTATGATTCATAGTTATTATTTCACCTAAACCAGTTAGGGTAAACAATGTTATCCCTAACAGAAATGATATCCAAACTTTTGCATCTACCACATTCACTGTTTTCTTAATTGATTCTATAAACAGGTGCACATAAACAGTTCTCAAATTTTCAGGAAAATATCATATTTAAGCATGCATAGGTGCAGCGGTGATATTCAACTCGTTCTGACAGGTTCTGGAGAACCGGTAGCAGAAATTTTGAATAGTTCAGAGAACCGGTAAATACCATCTCTGGTTGGCCCTGCCCTCATCTATTCTCTGCCTCCCAAGTCCCAGTTGATCGGAGTCCTAGCTGATCAGCTGGGTCTTCTTTCGTTGCCCTGCACAGGAGAACGGAGCTGGAAAGCAGGTTAGTGGGGTGGGGAAGGGAATGGGGATTTTACAGTATCCTTCCCCTGTCATGCCCACCAAGCCATGCCACACCCACCAAACCAGGCCCACAGGACCGGTTGTAAAAAAAATTGAATACTACCACTACATAGGTGGTGTAAGCTTTAACTCATGATGCTTTCCAACTTCTAGCCTAGAAACAGTCCAGATATTCCATTGATCTGCTTTGATTTTTCACATGGGAGGGAAGGAAGGAAAATGCCCATAAATAAATTTAGGGAATTTGTTCTGAAGTCAACATTTCAGCAATGTGAAATATTTTGTCTTAATTCTCATTAACATCTAATTTCACCCTGAAGTACAAAGGATGTGACAAGTTCAGAATAATAAACAAACCTTGAGAATAAGGACTCTAAATTTAGCCTCACAGACTAAATCAAACCTAGCCCAGTTTCATAGTGTTGCAATTAATGGTGTTCTCAAGAAGTTTTTGACTGTGGACTATGGGCTTTCCTCCTTTAAATGACAATGTGGATTACTTCACTTACTTCAGAATATATTCAGTCAGAAGATACTCCTTTTCGGCTGATGGGATCCTAGCATTAAAGTCTTATTGCCAGCTATAATTTGGAATGATTGCATGTAAACATTTTAAAATGTTACCTCATCGCTGATCAGCAAGCAAATGCCTGGTTAATACTCCAGTTTAACCAGTGAACTAAAATGTCCAGAAATACTTCACAAATGAAATTACTAGTGTTCGTTGCATTTAAAAAAAAAAACACAAAGTCTATTCCTTGACATATAAAGGTGAGGAAATTCTCTCACCAAAGCTCTTATTACTTCCAGTTTCCACATTAATTGTATGCAAATATTGGCTCTATAGTAAAATAATTTTTTAGAGGTTGTACTGCTGAAGTGTTTCTTCAGTTTCACAATTTAGATCACTAATATTTTAAAGGGCCTGTCACATTGGCTGACGGATGCAAAACATTTGTAAAAAGGACACAGCGGACGAGAAAATGTTCCATCCATTGTTATCCGCTCTCAAAAGTGCCCCGAATTTGCATAACCAGAGCGGACAACAACAACAAAAAAGGAACGGACGGGGGGAGGATGTAGAGGGGATGTAAAATGGATGCTCAACGGAAGCCTATCGGACGGAAGCGGATGGGAGCGGATGGCACATCTGCGGGGCTTCTGGGGGAGCATAGCAAAGCGGACGAGCAGCAGAAAGAGCGGATGCAGAGCGCATGCCGAGCGGATGAAGCGGATGCAGAGCGGAAGCCCAGCGGATGCCTAGCGGATGCCTAGCGGATGCCTAGCGGATGCCTAGCGGATGCAAAGCGTTCATTGCGCATGCAGGGAGGATGCATTTCATCAGTCCCGCGGATATAAAGGGAAGCAGCTCGCAAGCAGGTCACCATTCAGAGGAAAGACCTGCTGCCAGACACAGCTCCAGCCAGCCAGCCAGCCAGCCAACAACCATGGGGAAGAAGAGAAAGCCTCTGCCATCTGCTGCCAGCCTTGGCAAGAGGGACAGGGCCACCATCGCACCCCCTGGCCCTGACTCTGCTTCTGCTGGGGCTTATGCTGCTCGGGCTGACTCTTCTGGTGCTGGAGCTTCTGCTGGCATTGGTCCTGGAGCTGGTGCTTCTGCTGGTGCTTACTCTGCTGGTGCTGCTCCAGGTGCTGGTGCTTCTGCTGGTGCTTACTCTGCTGGTGCTGCTCCAGGTGCTGGTGCTTCTGCTGGTGCTTACTCTGCTGGCACTGCTCCTGGTGCTGCTGGTGCTCCTGGTCCTGCTGGTCCTGCTGGTCCTGCTGGTCCTGCTGGTCCTGCTGGTGGTCCTGGTCCTATTGGCACTGCTGGTGCTTACTCTGCTGCTGCTGATCCTGTCGCTGCTGTCGCTGCTGGTGCTGCTGTCGCTGCTGGTGCTGCTGCTGCTGCTGGTCCTGCTTTTGCTCTTACTGTTGTTGTTGCTGCTGCTGCTGGTGGTGGTGTGGAGGAGCAGCCCCTACAACCTTGAAGCCTCTCTGATGAGGGCCCATATGGCCCTGCCAGAGGGAAGAAGAGGCAGACGCGTGAACGGGAGAGGAGGCAATACTCCATTGAAGAGGAACATGAGGATGAGGTGCTGGAATGGCTGAGGGAGAACGAGTATCTATGGCAGAAGGAACACAGGCTCTATCGAGACACCAAAAGGGAGCAGGCTGCTTGGAGAGAGAAGGCGGAGAGCCTGGGCTACACTTCAGAGGTGCTCCTCGGCTGGTGGAAGCACATGCACACCTGGTACGGGAAGCTGCACCTCAAGAAATCTGGCCATGCCACGGTCAAGCTGACGGACCTAGAGACCTACGTGATGGCCAAGTGCAGCTTCTTGGAGGGTGAGATCTGCCACTGAGGAGCAGCCCCTCTCACAACCTTCTCTCTCAGGCAGCCCGCTGAGAGCCAGTCCTCTTCTGGCCAAGAATCAGCTCCTGTGTCCAGGCAGGTATCTGTGGAGCGTGCCACGATGAAGAACCCCCCGACAGCTGCACTACCCATGGCGGAGTGTGTGGAGGACTCCCTGAAGCAGTGGGTGCAAGGAGAGGGCACTTCCACCAGAGGCCAACCCACATCCACCCCCAGCTCCACCTCCACAGAAAGGCAGAGAGGCAGACCGGAGGGGCAGAGCCACATTGTCCTGCTGGAGATCAGGGACACCATCAGAAGCAGCATAGATCTCCTCTCTCAGCTGGTACACACCGACGTCCCATCCTCCAACCTCAAACCCTTCCTCACCTACGTCAACCAGACCCTCAAGAACATGTCGGAATCACAGTACCAGGTGATAAAGGACAGGATCACCGGTCTTCTTCACAACCCTCCAGACCCAGCTGAACCTGCTGCCACCCAGTCCAGGCCTGGTCCTCCACCCCAGGTGATGTCACTGCCCTTCCAAGGCTTTCCACAGGCCCTCACCTACCAAGACTACGGCTACCAGGAGCTCCAGCAGCACAGGCAGCCCTTTCCAGTCCAGGCACAGGTACATCGGACGCCACCGATGCCGACGCCACCGATGCCACCCACACCACTGCTGCCACCGACGCCACCGATGCCACCCACGCCAGCCCTTACCCAGCTGCAGACCAGACAGCCCCACTACACTGCTCCTTCCTCCACCCCACAGTGAAGCCCGGCCTCAGTACATCTGTCGTCGGTACTGGGGCTGACACCCCATGTCATGGAGGAAGGGGCTCTAAACAACACAGGACTGAGCCAGCTGTCTGAGAGCTTCCTCCACACCGTCCCCTGTTGTCCTCTCGGGGCCAGGCACCCCAATGACGCCTCAGACCAGCACTCCAGCAGCATCCACCTCCATAGCACCTGGACCCTTCACCCCTGAGACTGGGCACGCCTCAGAGTGACCAAGAAGAGTGCCAGAGACTGGGTGGCTACCTGTTGACTTTATCTTTGCTTAAGACACTTGGGTCATTTTTCTTTTACAGCTTGTTATTAATAAAGATTATCTTTGCTTCACACACTTGCTTCATTTATTTTAGTCAATATTAAGTCTTGGTGGAAACTTTTAGAAATGGTTTAAGCCTTTGCATGCTTGTGGGATGGGTTAGGAAAGCAGTGGGATGGGCAGGGATACCTTTGGGATGGGTAATAGCTGTGGGATGGGCAGGGATACCTTTGGTATGGATAATAGCTGTGGGATGGGCAGGGATACCTGTGGGATGGGTAATATCTGTGGGATAGATAAGCCTCCAGTGCAAGCATAGTGGGACTGTATGGTCCACCCTCCCAGGTGCCACACCTATGGCCCTTTATCAATAACATTTTAATCATTCATCAACACATTTCAACATAAACACAACTCTTTATTAAATGCCCTGTTCATTGTAGGGCCACTCAATATGCATGGCACAATCTCATCAGTGTGATGAGACAGGCTGAAGGAAGCATCCATTAAGCATCTATCATCCTGTCTTGCCACTCCACTGCTCCAGCTGTGGAGTTGCACCAGTGTTTCAGGAGGTTGCGCTGCTTCTTCCCTTCACATGAAGCTCTGTTGGGGCCTTGCATATCCACAGTATCTATCAGGTTTCGCCCTTGCCTCCATTCACCAGGCTCCATGTCCCCATTGCCTTGTTGGAGGTCCACGAGCCTGTTCTGCAACACTGGGTAGCGGGTGCGCATGAGATTGTGCAGGATTCAGCAAGCTTCCACGATTCTCCTCACGGTCTCTGGGTGATGCTGCATGGTGGTAAGAAGTACCTGGAACCTGTTGGCCAGGATGCCAAAGGCATTCTCCACCACCCGCCTTGCTCTAGACAGCCTGTAGTTGAAGATCCTCTTTTCACGGGTGAGGCATCTGGAGGTGTAGGGCTTCATGAGGTAGGTTCTGAGGGAGAAGCCGTCATCCTCCATGATGAAGTAGGGCACATCTTGTGTGTCGTTGGGCAGAGGGTCTGGATCTGGGAAGCCCATGATGAGGTTGCGTTCCAGCCCCTCCTTGAGGTGACTGGCATTGTATACCTGGGCATCTGAAGAAGACCCGTTGCCTGAAGCATCGATGTACATGAACTTGTAGTCAGCATCGACCATGGCGAAGAGGATGATGCTGAAAAAGCCCTTGTAGTTGTGATAAGTGGACCCTGAGTTGGCTGGAGGTTTGCAGGCCATGTGCTTCCCATTTATGGCTCCAACGGTGTGGGGGAAGTTCCACTTCTGATACCACTGCTCTGCAACTTTCTTCCAGCCTTCTTCAGTGGAGGGGCACTGGAGGAGCTCCTCCAGGTATTCTTTGATGATGGCCTGCACCACTTATCTGACCACAATGCTGATGATGTTGTGTGGCACCCTCCAGCCATACTGCATGCTCCTGTAGGTGGTCCCTGAGGCCAGGTGGTGCAGAGTCAGTGCCACCTTCACCCCAGGGTCCAGGCTGGGCCAGAAGTTGGTGCTCTGCTTGGTCAACCTGGGTGTCAGCCGCTCCACAACTTCGTCAAACATGGCTGGAGGCATCCTCATGAAGTTCTGGAATGCACGAGGGTCTTCATTCCTCAGCTCCACCATCAGCTTGTTGTACAGTCCGTACTCTGCTCTTCTCCCGATCCATCTTCGGACCCCGATGCTTCTTGGCCGCCTCCTTTTCTTCCCATAGAACAGTTGAAAGAGCGTGTAGATGGCTTCGCACTGTTGCAGAACGATGGTGGCTACCAAAAGGAGTGTGTTATGATCCATGGTGGACATGACTGGATGCTGTGGAAGAGCAAGAGCCAGATGAAGGCTGCAGAGGTCTGCACTGCAGGGCTGCTGGACTGAAAGTGAGATCCAGGTGAGTTCCTCCCCCTTTTTATAGGAAATATAACTTTTCCTCTCGGTGTCCTTTTGCATCCTCTAGGCATCCTGCAGACATCCTAAATATCCGAGATAGGTCCCCTCTGCAAACGTTTTTTCCATTTTAATGCTTTGTATGTGAGCTGCATCTGCTTTCATCCTTTCTACGTCCATGCTACTAACGCTTTGT
>BLBF01000002.1:50523138-50541403 GCA_015471245.1 Laticauda colubrina
ATGGTAAGTGTTTCTCTCAATTTTACATCTTCTTTCCATCCGTTGGTGCAGTGTGACATGGGCTTAAAACATTATGTACTTTTTTCTATTTTTTTCTTCTATTGTATTTGATTTCTCTTTGTAATTCCTATTAGTACTTATTCCAATCTCTTTAAAAGTACATCCCACGGATTTTAATGATACTCCCATTTAAATTTATGTAGGATTATATTTCAATAAAATCAAACCTATAATGACATTATCACAGGTATCTATGCTTTCATACAAAAGCAGGTTCAATAAAGTTCTATCAACATTGTGCGACTAACTTAAAGTTTGATTTCCATTTTTAATTATTGAATTTATGTCTTGCACTTTTGTTTATCGAACACTGAGAGGTTTATTGATATTAAAAACATATTTTTAAACAAATATAATAAAAATAATGCAATTAAAATCAAAATCAAAAAATAAATCCAGAATTTAAAAGGAATATTTTTAAGGAAGTCTTTGGGAAGGGATGGGGTTTTGCCTGTTTTCTGAAGTATTGGGAGAATTCCCTGGGTTTAGCCTGGGTGCTATTCAAAAGAATCTTTCTCCGATGTATGAGCAATGAGACCAACTTCTGAAAAACCTTTGATCTTAGGAATCAAGCACGTTCCTTTCATAGAAGGAAAGGTGAAAGAAGGAGAATCAAACCCTGACAAAGTGGGGCTTCTAAATGGAGCTAATTGAATATGTAATTCAGTGCTTAGCATTATGAAAGAAATATACTAAAAATGAAAAGGAGGAATAATTTGGAATCCTATTCATTCATACACCAATAAAAACAATATGTATTTAAATAATTTGAATTGAACCGAGTCCAGATTGTAATTATATACACAGCTGATTAGTAAGTATCTTTAAATTCAATAAATGTCACTTCTGAATTGTCACACAAGGTTGTATAATTTGTGATTTTTTTTTCAGAATCTTAATTTCCTTCCCAAATATAAGCATAGTAGATTATTAAAATGAAATTAATAATGTTGTATCACTGGAAAAGTGAAATATCCCCCATGCATACTTATTTTTATAATATCATATTATTTTGTATGTCTATATTGTTTGACTCAGCACGGACAGTCAATACTATCATTGTGGTTTTTTGTTTATTTATTTACTTACTTATTTATTAATTTCTAATGGTTTTGTGCCCGTCTCAGTGATACAGTGACTCTGGGCAGCTTGCAATATGATGAAACTGTTGTTTATGGCATGAGCCACAGTGCTGCAGTGGTTAGAGTGCTGTACTGCAGGCTCCTTCTGCTGATGCCAGCTGCCTGCAATTTGGCAGTTTGAATCTCACCAGGTTCAAGGTTGACTCAGCCTTCCATCCTTCCAAGGTGGGTAAAATGAGGACCCAGGTTATTGGGGGCAAATACTGACTTTGTAAACTGCTTAGAGAGGGCTGTAGAGCACAGTGAAGCGGTATATATAAGTCTAAGTGCTATTGCTACTTATGGTTTACTATTATAAATGAAGCAAAAATTAGTTTAAATCTTTACCATCACAGTGTAATTTATAGCATATCATGGTTTAATGTGAGCCATGCCTAAATGGGAAGTCATTTCCCCTCCCTCAAATATATATCATTTTGCCTTAAATATTCTGTGTCTATTATTTCCCTGCTCCTCTCCAAAACATCAGCTGGGACAGATAATCTTTTACTTACAACCAGTTCTGACCCAGACTTTGCAGAAGCAAAAACAGATTCCTCACAAAAAAAAAAAACCCTCTTTATTTATACATTGAAAATTAACTGCATTAATCAACAGAAAGTCCAGGCAAGAGTCCTGCAAGAAGTTAACTGAAATAGTCCTTATCAGCTCGTTATGATAAATGCAAGGCTGTGAGTTCCCGGTTGAGAGGCTGCAAATTAAGTCAGTTCAAACAGAGAAATAGACAAAAGTTAGTTCTGGCAGTCTTTGTTGCATGAAACACACAAGGAGCAAACTTTCCAGTGATGCAAACAGTTGTCTGCAACAACCAAACCAGTCTCCTTTCCTCTTATTTATTCCCCAGCCAGGGAGGGGCCATTCAGGGTCCACATTTGTTTTGCTTCCCAAGCCAGTTCATTGTGTTGTTCACCTCTCCTATCTGCTCTGCACATACACACATCTGGAACAGACCCCAGCTGTTCCTCCTCCTCACTCATCTCTGACTCCAAAGACCTCTCTGGCTGGAAATGCCAGACGGCCCTGGCTCGATCTCTGTGTCCAGTGCTGAGCATCCATCCTTGCCTTCCCCAGGCTCCAGAACTGACCCAAGTTCTTCCACAACCTCTTCATTGTCCAATTAATGCCAGTTGCAAGGCCACAGGGTCAGATGATAACCTTTTATGACTTCTGACAAGCAAAGTCAATGGAAAAGCCAGATTCACTTAACAACTGTGTTGCTAATATAACAACTGCAGGGATTCACTTAACAACCGTAGCAAGAAAGGTTGTAAAATGGGGCAAAGCTCACTTGTCTTGCCTCGCAATGGAAATTTTGGGCTCAATTGTAGTCATACGTTGAGGATTACCTGTACACAATATGATGTTTTTGTGTCAAGACAAGATTGAAATCATATCATTGTCAGAACACTCAAGTAGTATTGTTTGTTTTCCTCCATTTGCTCCACTGTTTCCAATTCTGACACAAATGTATACTCTGGAATGATCTGTTATTTAAATTTCTAATCTACCAGTGGTCTCAAGTCCTTAGAAAAGACAGAAGTAATGTCCTACTAATAAAAAAGGAAATTTTTAAAAATGCTTCTTTGAAAATTAACAGGGTACTAATAAAGGAGAATATTTGAGCTCAGGGTTGAAATGAGCAGTGGGGATTGGAAGACCTAGTACCTTCATCAGAGATTAGGAACAGTGTATCAAAAAAGATCTTTCAAATTGCACTTTCTGAATGAAGTCCATCCTCATTACATTCTAAAACTTCCAATTTCCTATCACTCTTAGCCAGGCATGGTTGCCACAATATAAGATCAATGTTCCAATAAGAGTTCATGGATGGCCACATTAGTCAACCTGCCAATAAAGCAATTAATGGGCTTATCCTAAATATTTAAGAAACAGTGCCAACACTTAATTTCTGAATTAAAAGAGGGGCCTGGCAAACAATACAAAACGTGTCTCTCTTTTTCAAAAGATTCTGCTGCTTTTAACTGTGATTTATATTTGATTGTGATCTTTTCTTCGGGCCAATTCTTTCTAACACAACAGTATCTCTGGTTGCCTTCAACTGAACAGTCTTCCCCTCTAAATTCACGTTAAACACCTGCTGACTCTGACTCATATAGCCTTCATACAGACTCACCCAGTTTTTTGACAGAAAACCTCACTCAGGTTAACAACATTCTGCTAATATCCTTCTAAAGCCATGTAATAACATGCCTTGCACCCATTGCCCAACATCATTCATTTTACCCCCACCACTTGCCTGACATGTCAGGACTTTATGATTTATACAGAAGTCTGGCTAGAGAAGCCCAAGGGTCTTCTTCACCACACTTCTCCTTTGCTGATGTTCTGGTGCTACTGCATGAAGCATGAGACTGCAGAGAATAAGGCTCTTACTGTCTTCTGGATCATATGGACGTTGATTAATCATCAGCTGGTACAGATGAACATTGTCACATTGTAGGAATGATATTCACAAAGGCTAGAGTCAACTTTATTTTCTGCACTGAAAGAAAAATCAAATTGTTGTGGAAATTTAGAAAAGAGCAAGCATTTCAGGCAACTCACATGACAGAATGTGCTTTGCTTCACTGTTGCTGATAGTCTACTGGGGAATTTCACACCATCTGTTAAGTAATTTTTGCTACATTCTATGAAAAAAATAATCTTCTATTTGAGACAGATTCACATAGATATTTTAATAAGTCTGTCCAATACTTCATGCACAAAAATTTGCAACCTGTAGTCCTTATGTTATTTTTCCCAAAAACCTTTCCCTTTACTACTTTTAAAAGCAAAAACAAAACTATTGCTACCAATTTGCCTTCCATCGAGGACCTGTATACTGCACGAGTTAAAAAGAGGGCTGTGAAATTATTTACAGATCCCTCATATCCTGGGTATAAACTGTTTCAACTCCTACCCTCAAAACGACACCATAGAGCACTGCACGACAGAACTAGACACAAGGATAGTTTTTACCAAACGCCATCACTTAGCTAAACTAATAATTCCCTCAACACTGTCCAATTATTTACAAAGTCTGCACTACTATTACTATTAATCTTCTCATCACTCTTTATCACCCATCCCCTCCCACTTGTGACTGTATGATTGTAACTTTCTTGCTTGTATGCTCACAATTTATATTGACTGTTTCCTTGTATTTGATTACTTATTCTACCCTATGACTATTATTGTTGTACCTTATGATTCTTGACTCTTGACAAATTTATCTTTTATGTACACTGAGAACATTTGCATAAAGATAAATTCCTTGTGTGTCCAATCACACTTGGCCAATAAAGAATTCTATTCTATTCTATTTATTCTATAATTGTTCTTTAAGTTAATCAACATGTACTGTTAAGATACAGTATGTGTCAACAATTAATACTACCCCTTTTACTAGTAAGTTACTGCTGAGGGTGAGATGGATACTGCATCCATTTTTGGTTTTTTTTAAAAAATCAAGTTGAGATATTTCTCATAGACTTCGTGATGTTTTCTGATCATATGAAGTTGAGAAAATGACCACAAGTACATTATGAAGACCATACAACACACAGAAGGGGTTCCAGACTAGGTCTTGCTATGTATCAAGCACTAAAATAATCCCAATGTATTCCTACCCATGGTTGGCCCTATAGGAAGACAGCCATGTTTGTCTGTATTAGCAAAAAAAAAAAAGAATTTGTCATAATATGTTATTGGAAAAAGTGCTATCAGACTCCTGATTATTGATTATCCAGGATCAGTATTCTAAAGCAGATTTCCAGAAGCTCCTTTTGAATATCCCCATTTTACTGTGAATAGTTTTGTCTGGGAAAATGAATTGCACAAAACAAAACAAATTTAAGAGATCAATGGCAAAGAAAGCAGGAGCAAGAAGGAAAGCTTCATACGGAGCAGGAAATGAAGTAACATTTTAACAATTGATATGCAGGAATGGCAGCCTAGAAGCAGAAGGAAATTAGTTGAACCACTAAAACAAAGATAAGTACTCCAGTGTGCTCCTGTTATTTGGACTGCAGCTCGCCCAAAGCACCACTCAGTGCAGCCAGTGATAAGGGGAAACTATCCTCCATAACATCTGGAGGGCACCAGATTGTTTACTCTACTCTACAATGTCTTTGATTGCATGCATATTTATCTAGAAGAAAACATGCCTAGGAAAGTTTCTCCAGTTATTTTCTTGATTTCATTGCATCAAAGTAGAAGTCACATCATTGTCAAAAAAAGAATAACTATCCTGCTTGGTGCTAGCAAACCAATCAAATTTCTTCAGCATAGGTGTTCTTTCAACAACAACAACAATGTAAGACTTTCTTGGAGTCTGTTAACAGTTGGATCTCTACATGAAAGCAGATTAACTCCACTGCTGCACTTGTTTTGGCATCTCCCAGATAAAGAAGTTATGCAGCTTGACAAAGCACTTTGCTCTTACAAGTCTTAACAGAACCACCGAGAATTTTTTTTCCATATCTTCACTCCAACACCTGTTGCAAAGGAGACTGGGGTGGTCTCCATGTAACTTTCCACCTTCTACTTCCACTTTATATCCCTTGATCTAGTGATGCATTGTGATAACAGTGTATGTAAAAAGGCAATTTTTAGATGAATTTGGAGACATAAAGATATAGAACTAGAAATAAATTTCAGTTATAAACAGAATGGACACATGATTATATGGCTTAAAATACATATCAATTGCAGGGAGCATTTTATGAGCAACCCAATTTTGCATCACGTTGAGAACGAAAGTATTTGCAAGGTATGAAGGACATAGTTCTATTTGGGGGGGGAAAGGTCTGGATCTGCCTTCTCTAACCTGGTGCCTTCCAGATATCCAAAACCAAGTTCCAACACATCTGGAGAGCACAAATTTAGAAAAAGCTGAGCCAGGAAAAAAAAGAAAAAAGAAATTAGAGGGAGTTGGCTAGCTTTCCTCTATTCCACACAGGCTCTCTGGGCTAACTGGAGCATTTAATTCTGTGCTAGAGTATTTACAGGAATGACTCAATTTCCTCCAGGAAGGAAATGCAGAATTCCTTGCAGCAAGAAAATTCTAAAATAGAAAGGGTTTCTGTGCCCTCCGTAGCACTCTTGCTTTAGAATCAAAATCCAACTCTGTTCGAGGATATTTTTCTCTGAAATAAGCAACGCCTGACCTTGCGAGTGTTTTGTTCAAAGCACAAGGCTTATGCTGACCTGAAGAATTGAGATTTGTGGGTTTTATTTTTACCCAAAGACGTCCAAAATAACACGGATCCGACTGAAGCATACTTTATTTTCAGTATTCGTATGCCTGGCTACCTTTCGGGTTACATCAGGACTATTCTGTGATTCAAAAGGCACAAAAGTGTACCTTTTGCAACGTTAAGCTATGGGACGTTTTTCAGCGATTCCCAGAATAGGGTGGACCGCTCTGACAAAGCAAAGCCTCGCTCAATTGACGTCTTCTACTAGCCGTCTCTCTCCTCTCTACCCTCCACTCTTTGCTCGGCCGAGGGAAGCGTTTCTTCTCCGCCTTGCCTCGCGCACATCTGGGAGGCAGGCGCGCAGTTGGAAGAAGCTTCGCAGAACTCCGCAGCTCCGGCAATGCGGGCAAAAAGGCCTTTTCCCTCGGCGGCGCCACACACGCACATGCACACCCACACCCACACCCCATCTCCTCAAGTAGAATTCGCCCGGGAGGAGCAGGGCAGGCAGAGAGACTCCAGCGCCTTCCTTGCCCTGCCGCTGGAGAGGAGCGTCTTCCTCTCTCCTTTGCAGCCATCACGAGGGGAGGAGTTGAAACTTGATCTAAGTCCTGAGCAACTCCAAGGGATTGGATCTTCCCTCCTAAGAGCCGGGAGAAATCCCCGGCCCAAAGAAGCTTAAATTTGTCAAAAGAACACAAGCGAATTCCGGATTGGCTGAGACGGCGTCCCCGGACCCCTCCCCTCTTGCACCTGATGAGTGGGGTATTTACTGCACTTTTCAAGGACTTCTTTGCACTACATAATTTTGCTGCATGGGGCAAACAGAGGAGGAGATGTTCTACTAGAGGACCCAAATGTCCCTGCAGTGATTCTTCTCTGTTCTGCTGCTCAAAAGCTGGGAACCGTTATTCCGCAGCGAGAGGAAATCCGAGAAGGGGGAAGCAGTCCTTGTGTTTCAAAATGCCACGGTCCTTCTTGGTGAAGAAACATTTCAACGCGTCCAAAAAGCCCAACTATAGTGAACTGGATACACATACAGGTAATGCCAGAGGGAAATCTGCATGGAAGTCGGGCTCCGTTTGGGGTAACGGTCGTTCGGGAGTTAAAATCTCCCTGCCTGTTTGCACCAAACTGCCAGTGTGCACTTTTGTATACTTTTTCGTCCCCCTGGGCAGTGCTTTCTTTTCGCCCTATTTACAAACGTGTCAGCACCAACCTTTTGAAACGTCTACTCCCCCCCCCTTTTTGTATGTGTGTGTGTGTGGGGGGCTTAGCCGCTAAAATTGCATTTGATGTTTGCTGCACAAAAGAAATTTGGAATCCTAGGAGGATCAATCTGGATTTTACTGCTGGGTTTCTTGACCAAACTGGGAGAGAACTATGCTTGGACCAAATCGGACATCCTCTAGTTTATGGTGCACAGTGTAAATATATATACTGTATTGAGTTTGTACTCAATACAGAAGCCTGATGATGGCAGATGAGATTCTGCTGAAACGTTGCTACAACTTTAAAAGCACTACAATGACGTGGGATAATACCCGAAGAAAGCTGAACAGCATGTGTATGTATGTATGTATGTATATATATATATATATATATATATATATATATATATATATATATATGTATGTATGTATGTATGTATGTATGTACATTTTAAAAATGTATGTTTGCCAATGTCATGGCAATTTCATCCCTTCCCATCTCGGTAATTCTGAGTAGTATGGCTTTTATCTCCTTCATTTTCTAATGGTTTTCCTCTCTTTGTCTTCTTTCCAGTGATTATTTCTCCATACCTTTATGAGAGCTACCCAATGCCCGTAATTCCACAGCCAGAAATCCTGAGTTCAGTGGCATACAATCCAATCACAGTCTGGACTACAACTGGGCTGCTGCCTTCCCCCTTACCCAGTGATCTTTCTCCTCTTTCTGGATATCCTTCATCTTTGGGAAGAGCCAGCCCACCCCCCCATTCTGACACTTCGTCCAAAGATCACAGTGGCTCAGAAAGCCCCATTAGTGATGAAGAGGAGAGAATCCAGTCCAAGCTTTCCCACCCCCATGCAATTGAAGCTGAAAAATTTCAGTGTAGTTTATGCAACAAGACCTATTCAACTTTCTCGGGACTTGCCAAACATAAGCAGTTGCACTGTGATGCTCAGTCTAGGAAATCCTTCAGCTGTAAATACTGTGATAAGGAATATGTGAGCCTGGGAGCTCTAAAGATGCACATCAGGACCCACACACTACCTTGTGTCTGCAAGATTTGTGGCAAGGCTTTCTCTCGACCCTGGCTACTACAAGGACATATCCGCACTCATACTGGTAAGAGGGAGATACGATTTTACACACATGTGGTATAGCACTATCCAACAGTTCTTTGTGTTGACCATACTGACACACTGACTGCTCTTTTTATCTTCTTCAGTTATTGCAGTTACACACACATTAATTCCATTTTGGTCTTTTAGATGTTCAGTGGGCATTTTCTACTGCACCTCCCTTAAAAAAAAAAAAAACCTTCCTTATGTGAGTGGGCCAAATTTTGTCCTGCCATGACAACTTCTAGCTTTTCTGAAATTTTCAGCAAGGTGTCAAAAGGCAGGGATCCAGCTGGCCATAAAAATGCCTTGGAACATGATCCATGCAGAAATCAGAAAAGAAGCAGACACAGAGGGAATAGGAGGCAAACAGATCAAGTTTCCAAGAATCTGCACAGTCAAGAATTGTGCCCAGGCAGTGCGTACAGCAAAGCCCATTAGTCAGCATATGGACATAGAAGGTAGTTTTTTTTTCCTTGAATATTGTTTAGAAATGAGTTTTTGCTTGAAACCAATTATTTGGTCAGATAAATGACATGAAGACTGTAGTTGTTTCTGATTTAGGATTGTAGCCTAAAAGGGGATCTTAAGTGTAGTTGGCTGGGATTAAGTCTCTGACCTTAAGTTTTATACAGCTGTGGATATATGAACACACAACTAAACAGAATATTTAGAGTATTCTAAAACAGAATACTCTTTGGTCCTGGTTTATGTAGAAATAACTCTTGTTCATCTCAGATTGTCTAACAATTCTAATTTCCAAGATTATAATGCAGTGCATACTCATATGGCAGCAAACTCCACCGAGCACAGTCTAAGGGAATTTCCAAAGGGGATTGCCTGTATAGCTATCCAAGCCAACTGAATTCTGCATTAAATTACATAAATTCAAGCTATGGAACAGAAGTAAGCTGTTCAATTAGGTGCAAACTTTGATTCATCATGTTTTTTCATGAGACTGTGCAAGTAACATCATAGGTGAATCTATATGTTGGTTTCACAAAAGCAGAACACTAAAGCATTAAATATGATGGGACCTCTGCCATCCACATCAACAGCATACAAATCGCAGCCTTGGGCAGCAAAAGGCGTTGCACAGGATACAGTAAATGAATGGAGGAAACATATGGAAATGTTGGGTGGAGCCCAACCTTCAGGGTGCTGGCTGCACCTGCTGAAGTAGAATAGGTTAGTGACTTGTCATTCAATGCATCATGATTTTCTGCAAGCTCTGAGTTGCCCACAATGTAAAGAAGAGAACCTCTAATGGCATTTAGAATCCACCCATCTCCTCCTTCTGCTATGCCAATAGTTTGCCCATTTAATATACACATTTCATTATTATAGCATTCAAGTGACTAAATTCCTTCTTCCATTCTTTTCAGGAGAGAAGCCTTTTTCATGCCCTCATTGCAACAGAGCATTTGCAGACAGGTCAAATTTGAGGGCCCATCTGCAGACCCATTCGGATGTGAAGAAATACCAGTGCAAAAATTGTTCTAAAACTTTCTCTCGAATGTCTCTTCTGCACAAACATGAGGAATCTGGCTGCTGTGTAGCTCACTGAGTTTACCTGTTTTCATGCCTTTGCCATAAACTAAAGAGACATCCACTCCTTTTCATGTATTTGTTCATCTGTTTCCCAAGAGATGCAAAAAAAAGAGTTTTATTTCACTTGTTTAAGCATGATTTTTCTGTAACACAAAAGTAACCAGACATATAGAAGAAGATGCAAATGTCACAGTTAAAATGACCATTCCAGCCAAAGTGTCCCAAAGAACCAAATTTTTGCTACATACCAAGTATCACAAGTACTTGTTGGCGTTTTCTACATGAAGTCAGTAAATGTCAAATATTTTTTAGCATAGCGTGCTTCTTGAGTGATCTGAAATGTCTGAAAATTGCATCATTTCAAAGGAACAGAAGAATGTATGTCCAGTTTGCCATGTTTTAACAGAATGTGCCTTTGTAAAACTGCCATGATAAACATTTTTGATGATGATTCCTTTATTTGTAACAAACTGTTGGGCTTGTAAACTTATTGTTAAAATGGGAATAAGTGCAAGAGTGAGAGATAGGGGGATAACTATGGATATCTTTAAAGCTTTATTTTCCTAATTGCACAAAGGAAATGCAATACCATGAGCAATTATCCTCAAATGAGCAATACCATTCAAGTGCCTTTTTATAAAAATCAAATTGATAGCCTTGTTTAAGGATGTAGACGTAATGTAAATAATTATATTTTTATATGACAGAATGTTTTCTGAAAAAAATGAAATGTTATCTATTGCAATGTCTATAGGAATCTTGAAAAGGTGAAGCTAATTGTCTTATATTGTTTTCTAGAATTAATTTTTGTACAATAAACATTTTGGAGTAATATTTATGTAGTCTGTCACATTAGATCAAGCTAAGACTCTTGAACAAACTGTATCCTATAATCATATATATATAACTGCAGCTCCTGTGTCTCCTGTAAATAAATGCTAAGTGGCTTATTGGAGGGCTGCCGAGAATATAGATTTACTCTGTGGCCAAAAAATAATCAGAAAGGGGCTGAAGTTAAAGAAATTTGGCTAATTTACTCATTGCTTAGAAAACTGCTTTGAACAGTAAGCTTTAATGTTCTTTGCAGGAAAGATGATAGAATATAAGTAGAATGCTCACCAAATCTTACATCCCTGCCTCAAAATCACTGCGAATTAATCAGAAATACAGCAGAAAAAGCAATATACATCTTTAGTCTTCAGGAAAAAGTATAGGCCGCTCTACATTGGTCAATCAATGAAGAGAAAGCTTGGCTTCCTTCCAGCCATGGAAAGTATTGGTATCTAGTAGAATCTCCTTACCACAGGGAGGCAATGATCTTCAATTATTCCAGCAGCCGCCTCCCAAATTATGCAGTTCAACAAAAGTCCCATTCCATCCAAACAGGTGTTCTATGAAAAACAGGAGTTTGCAGAAGGAAAGGAGGAATTTAAAGCATTGCTTGCATACAGGCGAAAGAACTGCATGTATTTGTGTGTGTGTGTTAACTGAACCACACAGCAAGTAGTAAAAATGTTTGCCAAACCCATCTTAATGCAACCAACGAGATTGATAAATGTACATCCAAGTTACATGATATGTAACTCGGCTGGGTTTTTTTTTCTGCATTTGCCTCTGTCACTAGACTGAAACGCTGACTTTGATATGGAGAAGACTAACCATTCAATTCCTTATTTTAAAATTCTATAGTCTTTTTAAAAAACATAGTTTTTACATACCACATTAAAATGTGTGTTTCCAGTTGAGAAAATTTATTTTTAACAACTCTTGATTTGTGAACAGTTATTAAAGAGCAATAGTTGTGCAATCCAAGATACCTAAAATGATTTCAATGGGTTTGCAGTAGGTCAGGTGTGTCAAATTTGTGGCGTCATGACAGCATCATATGACATATTGCAACTTTTTTCCCCTTAGCTAAACCAGGCGTGGTCATGGCCAGTGTGTGACGTATCTGGCCAATGGGCCATGAGTTTGACAGCCCTGCTGTAGATCAATGTTTTTTAACCTTGACCATTTTAAGATGGATGGGCACCAGCTCCCAGAAGGAGTTGATGTTCATCCTTCTCCAGCTAGGATGCAGTAGATGGTTAGAAAGATGTTCCGATCTTTCAAAGTGAATGAAATGGTAACAGTGCTGTAATCTGACCAGGAAATGAGACAGAGTTGTCTCTTATCTATGGTATGCATATTTTTAGGACTGAGGCTGAAACATTACTGTATTGTAACATCAGCTTTTCCCAATTAGGTATCTTCCAGATGTGTTGGATTTCAATGTCCAGCCATCTGTTAAGTGGAATCATGGGAACCGGCATCCAATACCAAATTGGGAAAAGCTGATACGGTTTGTACTTTTTGTGCCTGCTATGTGAAATTCCATGAACAAGCACTCTATAAATCACTATAGTAGTATTCCTGATTAAATCATTGGAATGATATGTGCTGTATGATGTAACCAACACTGAGTTATTTTTAATTACCTGATTCCAGAGTAAGTAGTTTAAGCCTAACTTTCCTCTTTAAAGCAGTGAGCATAATCATGAGCAAACTTTTTTTTAACGTTTAGTTGTGTCCTTTGTGCACACTTATTTAGTATATAAAGAGTTTGTTTTTTGCATAAATTGTTAAGTCAGGGTAGAGATGAACTTAGACCTAAAACAGGATGTCAGAAATTGCACTTGAAATTATTGGCAGGACTAGAATAAAGCAATATGCTCAGGAGACAAAACAAATTTGATGTAAATTACATTAGATTAGGTTCATGAAATATTGGTTATATAATTACGCCAGTATTTTAAGTATATTCTCCTCTTCTGATCCATTAAAACTTACAGTTTAGTTAAGCATTTTGGACACACGAGGCACAGCAAAAAAAAAAAAATAAAATAGGGCAGACTCTGAAGGAAAACAAATTGCTGTATTCCACAAAGTTTAGATTTCAGTCCCAAGCAGACCCGACCAGCAGAGCCAGTGGCAATGGATTACATGAATTGTAACTTAAATTCTTTGGATGATATCACATTGTCTTCCTCTGGGCCATAGGCTCTACCTTTGATTTAAGTGATTTTTACAAAAAACCTTACAATATATAAATCATTATTATGAGGTTTAAGATGAAATATAATAGTGTTGGAACTGAAAATTGTAGTAATGGATATGCTTAACTGATATGATGCACAACTGGGAAAATCAGTAGAACTACCAATAATCTATTACTTCTTCCAGGTGTATTTCCCAGTAGAATGTATCTTAGATAGTTGCTGTTATAAGAGGGGGGGAAGGGAGAGAGATGCTTTGACTGCTATTATAGTGAGCCTGATTGAAGGGCTAATCACAAGAGATATCAACTGCCAGTAGAAGTAGTGGCTACAAAACCTGAGGAGGGCCAAGAGGTTACCAGGCTCTGGCAACCCCCAGCAAAACCTCAATGAGTTGGATAAGCAGTTAAAAACAAATGAATTTCCCCCCAATTATATGACTGGGATTTCCAGGATCTGATGTCATTGTGATACAGCAAATGCCATTAGCAAATCTTGTATCGGAAGTGAAAAATAACATTTTGACATACCCCGATCAAATTACACAGCATGAATGAGTCAGGACCATGGCATCTGCTCTGCAGGGCTTAAAAATGAGAGAGAAAAAAGTAAGTCATTAAGTAGAGCTGATGAGACTAAAAGCAAGCATCTGGTTTAATAGGATGGCATTTCATTACAATCACTTTTCTGATCTTATGGTGAGGGGGGTGTTCTAAGTGGCTGATAATTCAACAGATAATTATACCATTTGTTAGAATATTGGACTGGCAAAGGAAAAATATTACTTTTATTCCCCAACAAATATATCAGTATATTTTAACTGCTTACTTGTTATTGTGTATTTATCAAAGCAGGAAGGATTCTGATATCCATATTTTCATTTATTTTAGTGTGAGAAAGCATTATTACATTTCAATTAAAAAAGAGGATGTTATGGCAAGGTGGCTGTTTATTTGACACGCACATACAGCACAATGTGCAAAATTTATTTTTGCTCCTCTGCCACAATCAGTCTGAAATCAACTTATTAAACCAGTCATGGTTCTTCTGGTCTTTCCCACCAAAGCTAACTGAGCCTGAAACAGTACTCTAAAATGAAAAGAATAACCTGCTGTTTCCTATGATATCAAAAGCTTGTCCCTGTTAAATGGGGTTTAGTTGAATGAAAACGCAACTTTTGGGGAGTTAAACCAGTGCTTGAGTGTAAAATCACAAATGCCTGCAAACAAAGCCTCTGTTTGTTCTACCAAATCCCAGGTCTATGTGAGTTTTTGCAATATCAGGTCACAAGTCTCTGGCATTAAATCCATGTTTGCTGTATGAAATCATAAACCTTTGCTGCTAAATATCCCGCTTTTTTCTGAAAGCTCAAGATAGCTTCTTTGGGACTCCTAACCAATGGTGTGATTCAGCCAGTGTAACCAGTTCAGTGAGTGTGCATGCACAGTGTTTAGAAAAGACCATTTTTAGCTATAATACTTACCTTCTGCAGCCCTGGTGTAGTAAAACAGCTGATGTGTGGCAAACTGCCGCGTGAATCAGCTGTGCTCAAAAACAAGGAAATAAAGCACAGGAAAAGGGCAGGGGCGG
This sequence comes from Laticauda colubrina, assembly GCA_015471245.1. Classification (NCBI taxonomy): domain Eukaryota; kingdom Metazoa; phylum Chordata; class Lepidosauria; order Squamata; family Elapidae; genus Laticauda; species Laticauda colubrina. The sequence continues at coordinate 50,538,042 of BLBF01000002.1, forward strand.
TAAGTGGAGCCAAATGATTACCAGAACTACCGGTCTGCCCAAACCAGTCCGAACCGGTAGAATCCCATCCCTGCTCTTAACCTCTAAGCAACTCTAACCCCATGAAGTGAGTGGCTCAAAATCTCCCCAGTGCCCTCCATCACCAAGTGAGTACTTGAATCTGGTCCATGTTTAATATCCTAATCATGATAAGTATTAAGTATAAGTAGACTGAGGCAATTCCCCAAGGATACAAACTTAGAGAAACATATAGCAGTTGTTAATTGCTAGGGGTGGAAAATGATGTTTGGCAGAGCTGCCTCATATTAGAAAAAAATGTCCTTTGATTCTTTGTGTGATGCTATCAACTGATCCATCTCATGCAGAAAAAAAAAATATTGGGCAAGCCCTGCAAACAATTAGGATGCTTCTCTGAAAATAGAGAAGTACAAAGCACAGCAAGATAGATCCTGCAGGAGGGAAATGCTTCCAGGTTACCAGCTTCTCCACAATCTTTAAAGCTCAACATTTTCTATCTGTAGGCTAGCTGGGACAGCTTTAGTAAATTCCTATCAGATTATGCTGGAGACATCAACATCCAAAGCAAGGTCACAGCTCAGAATGGAGATCTTGTTTGGACATGTTGAAAGTAAGATTTGGGTGAGTCATACAGGCAAACATATCACAGAAGCAGCTGGAAGTCTGGATAATAGGTAAAAGAAAAAGGTTGTGAGCAGAAGAGACAACAGAAGATTATGATGTTTCCCAATAGAAAGTGAAAAGTATTAAGATTTTGTCAATCATTTCATGAGCCCATGTACCTTATCATAGACTAAGGTAATTTTAGCAACCTGAAGATATATGTACATCAATTCCTAGAAGCAATATGGGGAATGCTAGGAATTGAAATCCACACATCAAGTTGCCAAGATTGAAAAACATTGGGACCAATGGGAATTAGAATTATGAGGGCAGGAGATGAGTGCATTCATGAAATGGTTATCACAAGAATGATCAATCACAAAGCATCCATTTATTAGAAGGATAACTAGAGTCTTTATCCCCCCCCCCACAACATAGGGGTTTGGGGCATATTGATGGCTGAAGTCAGTATATCTCCTTTTCCACCATAGTTCGTTATCAATAACAGGACAGGTTGAATCACTAAGAACCAAGGTCTTAAATAAATTATTTGTGTTGCAGCCCAGAAGAAAATGTCAAAGAACTCTAAAGATTCAAACTTTAGGGCTACCACTCATCAAAAACAATGTACACATCTATCCAAAACTATTTGGGTCAATGACACCCCATCCAGTGAATTATCCCTCTCTCAACATAGCATATACATGGCAGTAAACAAATATCAAAGTAATCTCCAGTATGTCTTTTTTCCCAACCATATAAGAGAAACGCAATATTGGGAAACATTACCCAACAGTAAGTTTCTTTTTCCATCTCATTCTCATGCAAAATCTGGGACATATTCAAAATGATGCACTTGTCTTACTCTAGCAATGGAGTGAAGCACTTATCATTGGCAAAGCCACACTTTAAAGTACAAATCAAATCCTTATTTATTTTCATGTTTAACACTGTACCAAGAATTAATAAATAGGAATCTGAAATGACGTAGGAAAGCACAGAAATAAGGCTTTGTGGTTGAAAACTAATTCATGAGATGACGAAAGCAGAAAAAAGATGAATTTTATCTGTCTGCCACTTTATTTTCCTCATGACTGAGGAGATCAGCCATATGTTGTAACACCTTTACAATAACTCTTACTGACTGCTATGACCTTTGCTGCTTTGTTGGGCTGATTAACTGCAGATTTTTTTGTCCTAATGTCAGCTGACAGGCCAGCTCAAATGATTCTGCTTTGTTATTTCTTTCCAACCAAAAATTGCACAAGGTCTGTTTATATTTTCTTTTTCATGGGACAAAGAAAAGGAGAAAATGGTAAAGAATATTTCAAAATCAATTCATTTTTAAAAATGTATAAAAGTCAGTAACAGGAGCAATAAAAAATTTTTGAATTTTCAGTACATTTACAGTTCTAAAATCTTTTAAATATTGTACCTATTTAGTACATTCATAACACTCAACCCTGTGCTCATCTACTTAATATAGATTTATTCCAGTGATGTTTCTACCAATTGGGTCCAAATTAACTATTTTGTGAATGGAATGGATATTTTCATTTTAAAGGTTATTTCCACTGAGATAAGGAAACTAGGAAATAAGTGGTCTCCAATTAATTATAACTGTCTCTTCCCATGTTATGCTAGTTCTCCATACTGTCCTCCAAATTAGTTTTTTAAGGGATAGAAGTTATAGGAGGAATTGAAAATACAGTACTCTGTGATATTCCTTTTTCCTGCTATTAGCAGCAGAAACATAACTTGCTTCTCAGAATCTAGCCCACTGAACTTATAGTCCTTAGGAAGTTTTTGTTTATTTGTTTTGTGCTTTTGAGTAACTTTTGGATTCTGGCAATGCAGTTTTCTCAGCAACATTTTCTGCCCTTCCTAGGGCAGAAATTGGGTGGCCCAAAATCACCCAGCTGATTTAATGTCTAAGGTGCAATTAGAATTTATGGTATCCTGGGTATCTATCTATAGTGCCTTTAACCACTACCGTCAAATTGGTTCTGTAGTAGAACATAATAGTCGTAATATAAAGTGCTAACTGATTAATACAAAGAGTTGATGATTCAGTTCTACAGAGAAATTATTGACTCTGTCATCTGCACCTCCATAGCTGTCTGGTTTGGCTCTGTAACCAAGCAAGACATAGATTTCAGAGAGTAATTAGGACTGCAGAAAAAACAATTGCTACCAACCTGCCTTCTATTGAGGACCTGTGTATTGCACAAGTCAAAAAGAGGGCTGTGAAAATATCTACAGACCCCTCACATTCTGGACATAAATTGTTTCAACTTCTATCCTCAAAATAATGCTATAGGGCACTGGACACCAGAACAACTAGACACAAGGACAGTTTTCCCCCAAATGCCATTATTCTGCTAAACAACTAATTCCCACAACACTGTCAAATTATTTACTAAAGCTGTATTACTATTATTCTTCTTATCCTTCCTAGTACCTATCTCTTCCCACTTATGACTATAAACTGTTGTTTGTACCTTTACAAATTATATTGTTTTATTTGTTTTCTAGCATGATTTGATTGCTTATTAGTAACTTATGACTATCACTAAGTGTTGTATCTTACGATTCTTAATGAAATGTATTTTATTTTTTCTTTATGTACACTGAGAACATATGCACCAAAGACAAATTCCTTGTGTATCCAAGCACACTTAGCCAATAAAGAAGTCTATTCTATTCTATTCTATTCTATTCTATTCTATTCTATTCTATTC
>BLBF01000002.1:50551899-50565673 GCA_015471245.1 Laticauda colubrina
GATGAGATTGGGCCATGTATGTTGGGTGGGCCTACAATGAACAGGGCATTTAATAAAGAGTTCTGTTTATGTTGACATGTGTGGATGAATTATTAAATTGTTATTGATAAAGGGCCAAAGGTGTGGCACCTGGGAGGGTGGACCATACAGTCCTACTATGCTTGCACTGGAGGTTTATCTATCCCACAGCTATTACCCATCCCAAAGGTGTCCCTGCCCATCCCACAGGTATCTTAACCCATCACAAAGGTATCCCTGCCCATCCCACTGCTATCCTTACCCATCCCACAAGCTTGCAAAGGCTTAAACCACTTCTAAAAGTTTCCACCAAGACTTTATTTACAAAAATAAATGAAGCAAGTGTGTGAAGCAAATATAATCTTTATTAATAACAAGCTGTAAAAGAAAAATGACCCAAGTCAAGTGTCCAAATAAAGTCCACAGGTAGCCACCCAGTCTCTGGCAGTCTTCTCTGACACTCAGAGGTGTGCCCAGTCTCAGGGGTGAAGGGTCCAGGTGCTGTGGAGGTGGCTGCTGCTGGAGTGCTGGTCTGAAGCACCACTGGGGTGCCTGGGCCCGAGAGAAAAACAGGCGACGGTATTTTGAGGAAGCTCTCAGACAGCTGGCTCAGCCCCATGATGTTGAGAGCTCCTTCCTCCATGCCATGGAGTGTCAGCTCCAGTATCAATGACAGATGTACTGAGGCTGGGCTTGGCTGTGGGGTGGAGGAAGGAACAGTGTAGTGGGGCTGTCTGGTCTGCAGCTGGGTGAGGACTGGCATGGGTGGCATCGGTGGCAGCAGTAGCATGGGAGGCATCGGTGGCATCAGAGGAACCGGTGGCAAAGGTGGCGTCCAATGAACCTGTGCCTGGACTGGGAAGGGCTGCTCCCTGTGCTGATGGACCTCCTGGTAGCCATAGCCCTGGAAGGTGAGGGCCTGTGGAAAGCCTTGGAATGGGAGGGACATCACCTGGGGTGGAGGAGCAGACCTGGACTTGGTGGGAGCAGGTTCATCTGGATCTGGAGGGTTATGAAGCAGATCGGTGATCTTGTCCTTTACCACCTGGTACTGGGGTTCCGCCATGTCCACGAGGGTCTGGTTCACATCAGTGAGGAAGGGCTTGCAGTTGGAGGATGAGGAGTCGGTGTGTACCAGCTGAGAGAGGATATCTATGCTGCTCCTGATGGTGTCTCTTATCTCCAGCAGGACAGTGTGGCTCTGTCCCTCCTGTCTGGCTCTCTGCCTTTCTGTGGAGGTGGAGCTGGGGGTGGATGCGGGTTGGACTGTGGTGGAAGTGCCATCTCCTTTCTCCCACTACGCCAGGGGGTCCTCCACGCGCTCTGCCATGGTTAGAACAGCTGTCCGCGGGTTCTCCGTCATGGCACGCTCCACAGCCACCTGCCTGGAGACAGGAGCTGACTCTCTGCCAGAAGAGGACTGGCTCTCAGCAGGCTGCCTTTGAGAGAGGGTTGTGAGATGGGCTGCTCCTCAGTGGTGGATCTCACCCTCCAGGAAGCTGCACTTGGCCATCACGTAATTCTCTCTGTCTGTCAGCTTGACCGCGGCCTGGCCAGATTTCTTGAGGTGCAGCTTCCCGTACCAGGTGTGCATGTGCTTCCACCAGCCGAGGAGCACCTCTGAAGTGTAGCCCAGGCTCTCCGCCTTCTCTCTCCAAGCAGCCTGCTTCCTTTTGGTGTCCCTATAGAGCCTGTGTCCCTTCCGCCATAGATACTCATTCTCTCTCAGCCAGTCCAGCACCTCATCCTCATGTTCCTCCTCGATGTTGTATTGCCTCCTCTCCTGTTCCTGCGTCTGCCTCTTCCTCCCTTTGGCAGAACCACATGGGCCCTCATCAGAGGGGCTTCCAGGTTGTAGGGGCTGCTCCTCCACACCACCACCAGCAGCAGCACCAGCAGGACCAGCAGCACCAGCACCAGCAGGACCAGGATCATTAGCAGCAGAGTAAGCACCAGCAGCACCAGCAGCACCAGCAGCACCAGCAGCACCAGCAGCACCAGCAGCACCAGCAGCACCAGGATCAGCAGCAGCAGAGTAAGCACCAGCAGCGCCAGCAGCACCAGCAGCACCAGGAGCACCAACAGAACCAGGAGCACCAGCAGGACCAGCAGGACCAGCAGGACCAGGAGCAGCTTCAGCAGAGTAAGCACCAGCAGAAGCACCACCGCCAGAAGCAGCATCAGCAGAGTAAGCACCAGCAGAAGCACCACCACCAGAAGCATCTTCAGCAGAGTAAGCACCAGCAGAAGCACCACTGCCAGAAGCAGCATCAGCAGTGTAAGCACCAGCAGAAGCACCACCGCCAGAAGCAGCAGCAGCAGCTCCTCCAGAAGCAGAAGCAGCAGAATCTCCAGCCCCAGAAGAGCGAGCCCATGCTGCAGAAGCCCCAGCAGAAGCAGAGTGAGGGCCAGGGTGTGGGAGGGTGGCCCTGTCCCTCTTGCCAGGGCTGGCAGCAGATGGCTGAGGCTTTCTCTTCTTCCCCATGGTTGTGGGGTTGCTGGCTGGCAGGCAGGCAGGCAGGCTGGCAGGCAGGCTGGCAGGCTGGCAGGCAGGCAGGCAGGTAGGCAGGCTGGCAGGCAGGCAGGAAGGCTGGCAGGCTGGCAGGCTGGCAGGCAGGCTGGCTTGCAGGCAGGCTGGCAGGCAGGCTGGCAGGCAGGCTGGAGATGTGTCTGGAAGCAGGTCTTTCCTATGAATGGTGACCTGCTTGGGAGCTGCTTCCCTTTATATCTGCGAGGCTGATGCAATGCATCCTCCCCGCATGCGCAGTGAACGCTAGGCATCTGCTAGGCATCCGCTAGGCTTCCGCTGTGCATCCGCTAGGCTTCCGCTCTGCATCCGCTTCATCTGCTCGGCATCTGCTCTGCATCCACTTCATCTGCTCGGCATCCGCTCTGCATCCGCTCTTTCTGTTCCCCGTCCACTTTGCTGCGCTCCCCCGGAAGCCTTGCAGATGTGTCATCTGCTCTCATCCGCTTCCATCCGCTAGGCTTCCGTGGAGCATCCGCTTTTCATCCACCCTGCGTCCTCCCCCTGTCCGTTCCTTTCCATGTTGTCCGCTCTGGTTATGCAAATTTTTGCCCCTTTTGAGAGCGAATAACAATGGATGGAACATTTTTCTCGTCCGCGGTGTCCTTTTTACAAACGTTTTGCATCCGTCGGCCAGTGTGACAGGGCCTTAAAGGAACAAAAGATTTCCTATTTATTGAAGCTCTGGCAACATATGGAAAGGGATCATCCTGGAGAAGGTCTATCCATATGGTCACTCAGAGTTGACCCTGATATGATGGCACATAATCAAATTTACATTAATGACAATAATTACATATTTCTCATAAATGTTAGAAACAAATTGTAAATGCAGACTTTCTTTGAAAATAGTTCTATTTTTGTAAGATTTGATTTTTTTTTCCTTTGTGGTTTTTTCTTCCATTTATCTTATGTTTCAATCGTATATGTGTCTGCTCATAAATATCTGACATGTAACATTAAAACTATAAATGTTAGAGGCACGTAAGTCCTGGTATCTTACAATAGCAAGAAATTCAAAGGAAGATGTTAAAAATTGCAATGCATTCTAATATTGTTGCAATCTGTATTAGGTCACCACACATTTTTTTTCAGTCTACTGAAAAGACAGCAGAGCATTGTAGTTGAGCACTCAAAAAACAGTGACCGATTAACTAAAATGTTTTCAAGTTAACAACCTGAATTATGATTGATCAATAAACATAATGTTCAAGTATTATTATGTATTTTATACTATTTAATGCAATGTAAAACTTTGCTCTTTAATGAGGAGAAAAACAAAGTTTTACATTTAAGCAGGAAAAATCAATGGTATAAGTACAGGATTAGGCAAGATCTGGCTCTGAAACAGGGAGAAGTAGCAGATGATCACTTGAATATGAGCCAGCGGGTGCAGTATCTAATGCAATCCTGGGTTGTATAAACAGAGGCATAATATCAAGATCACATGAAGTATTAGTACCGCTTTATAAAACCCTCGTAAGACCACAGCTGGAATACTACAACCAATTTTGGTCACCATACCACAAAAAAGATGTTGAAACTTTGAAAAAAAAGTGCAGAGAAGAGCAAATAAGATGATTAAAGTCCTAGAGACTAAAACATATGAAGAACAGTTGCAAGAACTAGGTATGGTTAGTCTAGTGAAAAGAATGATTAAGGGTGACATGATAGCAGTATTCCAATATTGGAGAGGATGCCACAAAGAAGAGGGGGGTCAGATTATTTTCCAAAGCACCAGAAGGCAGAACAAGAAACAATGGATGGAAACTAATTAAAGCCCATGTCACACTGCACCAACGGATGCAAAGAGGATGTAAAACATTTTAAAAAAGCTTGCCATCCGTTGGAAAACGCTATGTATCCATTGTGTACTCACTGTATACGTGTTTCATATGCTCTATCCTTTGAGCATCCATCCACTGAGATTTCATCCGCTCAATAAGTTTTGAGCTGCAGAAAACTTTGTGAACAGATGAACTTTCCGCCATGTACGATGTAAATCCGCAACATACGAGCAACAAACGTTCTATGTCCGTTTATCATCTGTTAAATGTCCACTGTATCCTCTCTGCATCCTCTGGGCATCCATGCAACTCACATCCGCTGCAGCTGAAAACGGAAAGAGGGAGGAAACAAAAGGTACACGGAATGTCTACACATCGTTAGTAGCATGGAAATAGAAAGGATGAGCAGTGAACGGTTTGCATCCTATATACCTCCTCTAGGCTTCCTTTGAACATCCCTTTAATATCCCTGCTACATACTACCCACGTCCATTCTTTTCCTTTCTTTTCCGTTCTGTTTATGCAAATTTTTGCCACTTTTTGGAGCAGATGTCAACAGATGGAGCCACCCCAAAAAATTTGCTCGTCCGCTGTGTTCTTTTTGCATATGTTTTGTATCCATTGGCCAGTGTGACCTAGCCTTAAGGAAAGAAGCAACCTGGAATTAAGAAACTTCCTAACAATGAGGAGAATTAACCAGTGGAACAGCTTGACTCCAGAAATCATGGGTGCTTCATCACTGGATGTGAGTCGAAATAGTCACCAATCTGAAATGATATAGGTTCTCCTGCTTGAATAGGGGGGTAGACTCAAAGACCTCCAAGGTGCTTCCAGCTCGTTCATTCTATTCTATTTTGTTTTATGTGTTATCAACAAAACATTCAATTTTCAATTAGTGTTCTAAAACAAGCATGATTTTAAAAAAAAGCTTATGTCTCCCATCTCCAATTCCTATAACTGCACTTTTGAATCATCAAAGTATAAATGGTGATGAGATCAATTCTGTAAAGTGTTGAAATGTAACAACACTGTATGGCTCTTCTTCTTTCCAAAACAAAAGGGTTATAGTTCAGTGACAGGTAACATGCTTTCAGTGCAAGAAGTGTAGCTTTATCCCTGGCTAAGAAAGGGAAGATAATCCTATCTGGAAGATAGCCAAAGATAAAATACAAAACTATAATTTCTATCATCCCAACCCTGGATCTTGAAGTCTTCCAAGCTATCTGGAGAGTGCCTGGTTTGGAAAGGCTAATATAGCAAACCTCGAAAAGGCAGCTAAATAATCTGATTCAGTAGAAGGAAACACCTAAGATCTAAGAATCTTTTGTATGGTTTCTTAGGGCAAGTAACTGCTGCAACCTGTATAATCGGAAGAAGTGGAGGGAAATGTTCTTTTTGAAAGGGGTCAGGGCTGCCAGGAAGATTTAACATGTCTGAGACTGTGGTCAGTGCTGTATTTGGTTTGGCAAGGAGAGTCTAAGTCTCAGTTAGCATTTTCTACTGAAATTGCATGTGCAGTGCCCACTTTAAGAGAGTTGAACAAATGGCCCACCCTCACATGACTTGCTTGACATTGGCTCTCCAGCTAAGCTGAAAAATATCTCACGACACCTAGATGATGGGATGAGATCATAATCCTATGCTCAAAGCCATTAGGCCTGAACTGGAAAGCAAAACAGAGTGCCTTATGTTGTCCACAGAATGTACCCATTTAATAGAACTAGCAGAGTAGAGCAGGTTCAAACACCAGGAAACATCTGGCTATTATTTACATCTCCTGTTTAATTTGGATGCTTGAGTTTAGTTTTCAAGATGGCAGTTGAGAAACAAATTGAGTCCATCACTCTGTTGCAGTTTAGAAAAGCAAGTTTTGTTTATACTTTCTCATATTAATACCTCCTCCACTTTGCCAACAGGCCCCCATGAAAAATATACCTCAATCACACAACTCCCTTTAACTAACAAAGCTGTAATTCAGTGTGCTTTGTTGATCAGAGGAAAAGGGGATTCAAGTAAACTACAAATATCAAAATGATGAGACAAGGATGATCCATAATAAGCTGAACTTTAAGAGATTTGGCTTTGTTTGTATTTGAATCTGATGAGAAAGCTAATGAAAGGCATAAGAGTTTGACCTATCATGCATTTATCACAAAGGCTATTTCCTTCAACGAGATTCATGTTCACCCTTTAAAATAGTATAACATGTAAGAATGACATTACAGAAGATGATAGCTTTACACTGTAATCATCATCCAAAAACATCTGAAACAAGGAAAAGCAAGAGTAGAATTTCAAATGCTAAGAAAAACTAGCATTTGAAAGCAAATTTGGCCACGAGACAGCAGGATGAGCTAAAATCCAGGATGCTTATGTTTATATAAACAAATGACAGCAGGCTCAACAATACTGCCCAGAGATCCGAGACTGAGGCTACAACTCATGACTAACACAAGAGCCTTGTAGGTACAAAAATGAGGAAGAAGTACTTGCATTGAAAACAGCAATGGCACTTAGACTTATATACCATTTCATAGTTCTATGCAGCTGTCTCTAAGCAGTTTACAGAGTCAGCATATTATTCTCAACAATCTGAGTCCTCATTTTACTGACTTCAGGAGGATGGAAGGCTGCGTCAACCTTGAGCCAGTGGGCTCAAACTGCCAAACTGTTGGCAATCAACTCTCTGTAGGATTAACCTGCAATACTGCATTCTAGTCATTGAGACACCACAGCTCTTAACACATAATTGAGTTTTGGTCCTCAGACTGTTGATTTCAGTGTAGATGGGGAAAGTTGTAGCAATGTTTCGGCAGAATCTCATCTGTCATCATCAGGCTTCTGTATTGAGTTCATCTGTGAGTCAGACTTTCACAGCCATTTCTGTTTTAAATTTGGTGCTAACCTACTATTGTGCCAGAATGGTTTTTTCTTCATCCTGATTGGTTGGGAGTCTTGGTCTCTGTTTATTGTCTTGGAGTTTGCTGATTGGTGTTTCTAATATTTTCTGTCTGTTTTGTAGCTTTTTTTGTCTTGATTGGCTGGCAACATTGTGTTTCCTGTATTGGAGGCTTTTAGTGTGTCTTGGCTCCGTGTAAATGGACTGCTATCATTTATTAGAAAGCTAGGTTTCATATGGGTGCCTGGTTGGGGTGTGTTTAAGCTGAAGGTATCAGGTGGGATCTGTTTGTGCTCAGGTGTTTGCCTGGCTTGTGGTGTGGAGATTTTTTTGTTTGAGAATGCAGGCTTCCAGATAATTGACAGTCTGGTGGAGTCATCTTTTCTATTCATGCTTTTAGGTCTTTTTTCAATCTCTATGGCTTCTCTGATAATTCTGCAGCTGAGATATTCTATAGTGGCTTAAGGTTTGGTGCCATTGAAGTTGATGCTATGACCTGTGGCTTTCATGTGTTCAACTAGTGAGGAAGTATGTTCCAGCTTTTTTACTGAATTTTTGTGTTCATACAGGTGGGTACTTATACTTCCATTGGTCTGTCCAATGTATGTAGCCGGACATGATGCACAGGGGACTTCATATATGCCTTGGTTTCCCAGGTCAGTTTTATCTTTGGGGTTTCTTATGATGGCTGCTATATTTCTGCCTGTTTTGAAGGCAGCCTTGATGTGATGCCTGTGTAGTATCTCACTGATTTTGTCTGTAGTACCTCTTATGTAGGGCAGGACAGCTGTTCCATAGGTCTGTTCATGTTCTAGGCTCCATTATGTCTCAGTGTGTTTTTGTGGATCAGGCCTGTGATTTTGCTCTTGTAGAAGCCGTTGGCTGTCAGTACTTTAGTCAGGGTGCATAGTTCAGTCTTTATGTGTGTCTTGTCTGCCAGGCATTTGGTTCTGGCAATTAGTGTTTTGGCATGGAGTTTATCTGTGCCAGGTGGTGGTGGGATTGGGCGTCAAGGTAGCGGATGGTGTGTGTTTTCTTCTGGTATACAGTGTGTCCTTGTGTGCCATCTGTTTTTTTGTACTTTAGTACATCTAGGAATGGTAGTTGTTTGTTTGTTTCCATTTCCATGGTGAAATTGATTTTGGGTTGTGTGCTGTTTAGGTGTGTTAGGAAATTGTTTAGGTTTTTTTTCCAGGGGGCCAAATCACCAATTCCATGGGACAAAATGTGTCATTGATGTATCTTAACCATAGTTTGGATGTGTAGGTGGCATTAACTAGGGCTCTGGATTCGAATTCTTCCATGAACAGGTTTCCAATAATGGGTGACAGTGGTGATCCCACAGGGGCTCCTTCAATTTGCTTGTATCTTTGTCCTTTGTGTATGAAATATGTGTTGGTTAAGCAGTGTTCTGTTAGTTCCATGAGATGTTTGGGTGGTTGGTATTTATTTTTGATGATTTTCAGAGTTTCTTTTATCGGGACTTGAGTGAATAGTGAAACCACATTGAAATTTACAAGCAGATCTTCTTGTTCCATGTCCAGATCTTTGATCATTTCCAAGAGGTGGTATGAATTTTGTACATGTGAAGCTGCTGCTTCAGCATGGTGCTGTAGCTGCTTTGCTAGGTATTTGCCTAGGTTTTGTAGTGGTGCTCCTCTGGAGCTGACTATGGGATTGAGAGGTATGCCTTCTTTGTGTATTTTTGGGAGCCTGTATAGTTTGGGGCATCTGGAAGGTTTTTCTCTTGGGATGATCGTCTGTTTGATCTCTTTGCTCATGTGGCTGGTTGTAAATACCCGCGAAAACATAAGAAATATATATATATATATATATAGATATATAGAGATAGATAGATAGATAGATAGATAGATAGATAGGTAGGTAGGTAGATAGATAGATAGATAGATAGATAGATAGATAGATAGATAGATATTTGTTTTCTTAAGTTTTCGCAGGTACTTACATGTGTGCTGTTCAGCTTCCTTCGGGTATTATCCCACGTCATTGTAGTGCTTTTTAAGCCCATGTCACACTGGCCAATGGATGCAAAAAGGACACAGCGGATGAGCAAAATGGTCCATCTGTTGTTATCCGCTCTCAAAAGGGGCAAAAATTTGCATAACCAGAGCGGATAACACGGACGCAGGGAGGACGCAGGGCGGATGCAAAGCGGATGCGGAATGGAAGCCCAGCGGATGGAAGCGGATGGGAGTGGATGGGAATGGATGGCACATCCGCAGGGCTTCCGGGGGGCCTCAGCAAAGCAGACGCGGAACAGAAAGAGCGGATACAGAACGGATGGGGAACGGAAGAAGCGGATGCACAGCGGATGCACAGCGGATGCACAGTGGAAGCCTAATGTATGCCTGGCATTAATTGCGCATGTGGGGAGGATGCATTGTGTCAGCCCCGCGGATATAATGGAAGCAGCTCGGAAGCAGGTCACCATTCAGAGGAAAGTCCTGCTTCCAGACATATCGACTGCCTTGCCTGTCCTGCCTGTATGTCTGCCTGCCAGCCTTGCTGCCAGCCTCCCTGCCAGCCTTGCTGCCAGCCTTGATTCCTGCCAGACTCCCTGCCAGCCAGCAACCCCACAACCATGTGGAAGCACAGCAAGCCTCAGCCATCTGCTGCGAGCACTGGCAAGAGGGACAGGGCTACCATCCCACCCCCTGGCCCTCACTCTGGTTCTGCTGGGGCTTCTGCAGCATGGGCTCACTCTTCTGGGGCTGGGCTTCTGCTGCTTCTGCTTCTGGAGGAGCTGATGACAAGCACTCCAGCACCAGCCACCTGCACAGCACCTGCACCCCTCACCCCTGAGACTGAGCGACCAAGAGGAGTGCCAGAGACTCATTTCTGTTTTATAGCTTCTTGTTAATAAAGTCTATTTATGATTCACACACTTCTTTCATTTCTTTTTTTTAATAAAGTCTTGGTGGAAACTTTTAGAAATGGTTTAAGCCTTTGCTTGCTTGTGGGATGGGTAAGGATAGCTTTGGGATGGGTTAGTATACCTGTGGGATGGGTAATAGCTGTGGGATGGGTTAGGATAGCAGTGGGATAGATAAACCTCCAGTGCAAGCATAGTGGGACTGTATGGTCCACCCTCCAAGGTGCCACACCTATGGCCCTTCATTATCAATAATAATGTAATAATTATCCACACATGTCAACATAAACACAACTCTTGATTAAATGCCCTGTTCATTGTAGGCCAACCAAACATACATGGCCCAATCTCATCCGTGTGATGAGACAGGCTGAAGGAAGCATCCATTAAGCATCTACCATCCTGTCTTGCCACTCCACTGCTCCAGCTGGGGAGTTGTACCATTGTCTCAGGAGGTTGCGCTGCTTCTTCGCTTCATGTGAGGCTCTGTTGGGGCCTTGCACATCCTCAGTGTCAATCAGGTTTTGCCCTTGCCTCCATTCCCCAGGCTCCATGTCCCCATTGCCTTACTGGAGGTCGATGAGCCTGTTCTGCAAGACTGGGTAGCAGGTGCGCATGAGATTGTGCAGGATGCAGCAAGCTTCCATGATCCTCCTCACGGTCTCTGGGCAATGCTGCATGGTGGTGAGAAGTACCTGGAACCTGTTGGCCAGGATGCCAAAGGCGTTCTCCATCACCCGCCTTGCCCTGGACAGCCTGTAGTTGAAGATCCTCTCTTCATGGGTGAGGAGTCTGGAGGTGTAGGGCTCCATGAGGTAGGTTGTGAGGGAGAAGGCATCATCCCCCACGATGAAGTAGGGCACATCTTGTGTGTCGTTGGGCAGGGGTTCTGGATCTGGGAAGCCCACGATGAGGTTGCCTTCCAGCTCCTCCTTGAGGTGGCTGGCGTTGTATACCTGGGCATCTGAAGATGAGCCGTTGCCTGAAGCATCGATGTACATGAACTTGTAGTCAGCATCGACCATGGCGAAGAGGACGATGCTGAAGAAGCCCTTGGAGTTGAAATAAGTGACCCCCGAGTTGTCTGGAGATTTGCAGGCCACGTGCTTGCCATCTATGGCTCCAACGGTGTGTGGTAAGTTCCACTTCTGATACCACTGCTCTGCAACTTTCTTCCATCCTTCTTCAGTGGAGGGGTACTGGAGGAGCTCCTCCTTGTATTCTTCGATGATGGCCTGCACCACTTCTCTGACCACAATGCTGATGGTGTTGGATGGCACCCTCCAGCCGTACTGCATGCTCCTGTAGGAGGTCCCTGAGGCCAAGTGGCGCAGAGTGTGTGCCACCTTGAGCCCAGGTTCCAGGCTGGACCAGAAGCTGGTGCTCTGCTTGGTCAACCTGGGTGTCAGCCACTGCACAACTTCGTCAAACATGGCTGGAGGCATCCTCATGAAGTTTTGGAATGCATGAGTGTCTTCGTTCCTGAGCTCCACCATCAGCTTGTTGTACAGTCCGTCCTCTGCTCTTCTGGCGAACCATCTTCGGACCCAGACTCTTTTTGGCTGCCTCTTTTTCTTCTCGCAGGAGTGTTCACAGAGCCTGCAGATGGCTTTGCACTGTTGCAGAATGATGGTGGCTGCCGAAAGGACTTTGTTACAATCCACGGTGGACATGATTGGATGCTGTGGAAGAGGAAGAGGCAGATGAAGGCTGCAGAGGTCTGCACTGCTGGGCTGCTGTTCTGAAAGTGAGATGCAGGTGAGTTGCTCCCCCTTTTTATAGGCAGTCTTGGTTTTCTGCTAGGCATTCTCTAGGCATCCTCTAGACATCCTTAATATCCGAGATAGATCCCCTCTGCGAACATTTTTTCCATTTTAAACGCTTTGTTTCTGTTCTGCATCTGCTAGGCATCCGTTCTGCATCCGTTCCGTGTCCGTTCCGCTTCCTCCCTGCGTCTGGGCGGATGCGAGTTGCGCGGATGCGCAGCGGATGCCTAGCGGATATAGCGGATGCGTAACGGATGCATAGCGGATGCGTAGCAGATGCAGAACGGACGACCTGGATACATTTTCCGCGCAAAAGTTTTAGGCAGCCCAAAACTTTTGGAGTGGATGAAACGTCCATAAATGGATGCTGGACGGATAGAGAGGAAGCCAAAATGAGGCAGTGAGTACATCGCGTTTTCGAATGGATGGCAAAGTTTTTTGTCCGTTTTACATCTTCTTTGCATCCGTTGGTTCAGTGTGACATGGGCTTAAAGTTGTAGCAACGTTTCAGCAGAATCTCATCTGTCATCATCAGGCTTCTGTATTAAGTTCATCTGTGAGTCAGACTTTTACAGTTGTTTCAGTTTTAAATTTGGGGCTAGCCTACTGCTGTGCCAGGATGGTTTTTTCTTCATCCTGATTGGTTGGGAGTCTTGGTCTGTGTTTATTGGTCTTGGAGTTTACTGTGGTCTGCTTGATTGGTGTTTCTAATATCTTCTATCTGTTTTGTGGCTTTTTTTATCTTAATTGGCTGGCAACATTGTGTTCCTGTACTGGAGGCTTTTAGTGCAGCTTGGCTCCGAGTAAATTGATGACTATCATTTATTAGGAAGCTAGGTTTCATCAATGTGTGTGTGTGTTTGTGTGTGTGTGTGTGTGTGTGCGTGTGCGCGCGCGCGTGACATCATCAGGCTTCTGTACTGTGTTGCGAGTTCTTTTGCAAGTTCTTTTGTTGTAGTATCCTGGGTCCTGCACTGTAATCTCCTGGGTTGTTTGTGTTTGATCTCTTTTCCATTAGCCTCCTGTGTTGTAATGGCTTGGGCAATGGGTTGTGTGATGACCTTGTGAGATTTATTGCTGTGGTATCCTTGGTGTTGTGCTGTGATATCCTGGGTCATTTGCTGTGTTGCAACATTTTGAGTTCCTGGGGTATAATTTCCTGAGTTTTCTGATGTGATGTCCTGAGTGGTGACTGTGATGTTGCATTCTGGGTTTTAGTTTGGCTTCAAGTTTGGGGTCTGGGTCTATGTTCTTGGCGTGTGTCAGCTTGTTTGGTTTTGAGGTTGGGGGGGCGACAGCTGGTGAAGCAGCTGTGGTCTGTTTTCTGGATGGTGGTTGTCCTTCGTTTATAGATGGGCTTAGGCCTGGATCTGATGAGGGGGATTGGTGGTGGTGTCCCATGTTGTTTTGGGTCTGGTGTTGGTTTTCGTGGCTGGGACTCACAGGACCCAGAATACCACAACAAAAGAACTCACAAGCCATTACCCAAGCCATTAAAACACGAGAGGCTAATGGAAAAAAGATCACTACAAAACAAATGACCAAGGAGATTACAGCACAAGATCCAGGATATCTCCACAACAAAACTCACAAGGCCATCACACAGCCCATTATACCAACATCAACTCCATCAACCAATCAAGAGGCAGCAGCACAGCCAACCAGCCCAGCACACCAGCGTTCACTACCAGTATTTATAGAGAGATGGCAGCTCCGATCACACACTGCTTGCACTGGCATGAAGCCGAAAGCACCAGCCTGAGGATGGCAAGTGGGACCTCACTGAAACATCATCAAGATACTCTTAATCTTACATGGGAAAAGACCCGAACACACCTATGTATATGTATATGTATATGTATATGTATATGTATATGTATATGT
>BLBF01000002.1:50565683-50607915 GCA_015471245.1 Laticauda colubrina
ATGTATATGTATATGTATATGTATATGTATATGTATATGTATATGTAATGCGAAGCCAAACAACAGGATCACAGCTCACCAGCTCAAATCCCCCAGTAACTAAGATTAACCTGAGCACAACCAAGCCCCCACCTGAACAGAACACACCCCCAACCAATCAGAACACAGCCAACCAATCAGAACACAGCCAAGCCCCGACCCAATCAAGTCACGCCCCCACTAGCAGTTAAAAGGAAGAAGCAGCTGCAAGCTCACATTACTCTGAAAAGCACAAAGCCAAAGACACAAGCCTGAAGGTGACGAATGAGATTTTGTTGAAACATCACCAGGATACTTCCAATTTTACACAGGAGAAAACCCAAATAACCAAAGATCCATATATATATTTGCTGGGGCTCTCCTGTTGCCACTTATTATGATTACTTTCCTTGACATCTATCCATATAGATATGGAAAAAATACACTAAATGGTTCCTTCATTTCTATTTTCCACATATTTGTTCAATAATCAGATTACTTGATCTCCAAAATAGAATTGTCACTGAATTATCACCAACATAATTATTGTATGACTGAAAATATTACTTAAAGTGTCTTTGTACTACACTGAGACCACTGTACTCTTTTGATTCAGAACTGAATTTCAGATAAATTAATTAAACCACAGAACATTTGTGAGACTATGAGTTGCTCCAGGCATTCATTATAAAGATATCATTTCTTAAGGCTTCATAATCGACAACATTAGGATATGTGAACTTCAACTCCCAGAATTCCCTATTCAACTGAATTCAACTGAATTCCACACAGTTTAAAAGTAGCTGAAAACTAGCAGTGCTTCTGTGCTAGGTGTATCTGCAAAATATTAATGTAAGAAACAAAGGATTATATGGATTTACTAATTACCCCATTAAGGTCAGTTGGTTCTCAAATGTTTTCAGTTTTCTAAAATGAGGGTGTTACTGGATAGAACACAGAATAACAGGGTTAGAAGGGACCTTGCAGGTCTTCTAGACTAAATCTCCACTTAAATGGGAGACCCTATACCCATGATGGTGAACCTATGGCACATGTGCCACAGATGGAACGCAGAGCCATTTGTGCCGGCACGCAAGCTGCATGCAAACTTTCTTCACTGCACTTGTGTATACCTCACAGTTGATTTTCGGCTAGTTTGAGGCCTTTTTGGCCTCCCACAGGATTGAGGAAGACTTCTGCAGGCTTTTCAGGCTGAAAACTCACCCCATTTTGTCACTTTCGGTATTTTCAGAAAAACAGGAAGTGATGAAACAGGGCTAGATTTTGACCTTCAAAGCTTGCAGA
Organism: Laticauda colubrina; assembly: GCA_015471245.1. NCBI lineage: Eukaryota > Metazoa > Chordata > Lepidosauria > Squamata > Elapidae > Laticauda > Laticauda colubrina. Next base: position 50,567,007 of record BLBF01000002.1, read on the forward strand.
AGCCTGGAGAAGCCTTCCTGAAGCCAAAAAAGGCCTCAAACCAGCCAAAAATCAGCTGTGAGGCACAGTGCAGGTAAAGGGTGGTGAAAGGTGGGTGGGTGATTGCATGTGCATGCGTAGGTGGTGTGGGGGTGTGTGCATTGCCTTCTGGGTGCTGGCATGCGAGCGTGAGCATGCAAGCGTGCACACAATTTTTGGCACAGGAGCCCAAAAAGATTAGCAGTCACTGCCCTATACCATTGCCGAAAAATGGTTATCCAATCTCTTCTTGAAAACTTCCAGCAATGAGACACCACAACTTCTGGAGGCAAGCTGTTTCGCTGATTAATTGTTCTCCTTGCTAGGAAATTTCTGCTTGGTTCTAAACTGTACCTCTCTTTATGAACTTCTACCCATTACTTCTTGTTCTGCCTTCTGGTGCTTTGGAGAAGAAGTCAACCCTCTCTTCTCTGTGACAATCCCTCAATCAACTGCAAGATAGTTATAATGTCACTTTTAATCCTTCTTTTTGATAGGATGCCCAGTTTCCTTAACCCATTTATCATATAGTTGAACTTCCAGATTTCTTATCATCTTTATTGCTCTTCTCTGCACTCTTTCTAGGACCTCAGCATCTTTTTATTTTTTATTTTTTGTATCATGCAGATGGAACTGGGCACATTATTCCAAGTGTGACCTAGCTAGTGCAATATAGAGCAGTACTAACATTTTTGTGATCTTGATGCTATCTTTCTTTTGATGCATCCTAGAATTACATTGGCTTTTTTGGCAGCTGCAGCAAACTGCTGGTTCATATTTAAGTGGTAGTCCATTAGGACAGCTAGGAAAAAAAGGAGCTGGAGTTGAACAAATCCAACTTCTAAAGCAATAGAATTCAAGCTATTATGTTGGGCTCAGTGATTGAGTATCAGTGTAGATATGAGTACAAAGTTGATATTTGGATTTGTTAAAGGGTTTAAATGTTAATATCACGGGACTATGTTTTTTTCCTGTTGTTCTATTTTTAATTTCATTTAGATTAGAGGCACCTTCACATGCTCTTTCTCAAATGTGATCTGCCAGCAATGTTCTTCTGAATTCAATGTAGGATAAACATTTCATAAGAATTTTTCCAGAAAGAAGCTCTAATGATGAACAAGCTTCTCTCAGCTCAATCAAGAACATCTCCAGTGCCTTTTAAAGCTTATTTACTTTGTTTTTTGATCTCCTGGCTCACAATGTGGCATGTCACATGTCTATAATGTACAGCTCTCATAACTGTAGTTTGCCTGTATGTGCTGCATCATATGATCATCTGAGACAGAGAGCTTCTTCAAAATCTACCACTTTCTCTCACCCACAAAAAATGCTTTTAGAATTAAATGGATGCTGGCAGGTGCTTCATTTTCAAGAAAACATTTATATACAATTAATAAGCAACGAAACCAGTGAGACAAGTTGAAACCATTTTCGATATATGAACAAGGACATACAGAAATGGAGAACTAACAAGGACAACACATATAATCAAATGTTTTAAACAGTTTGTTTTATGCATCCATTTAATTAATGTGCATACAATCTCTAGGATCCCCAGGGCATCAGTGGTTATAAACAAAATGTTCTGGCATAATAAATATGGTAGAATGTATTCTGTTCCCCCAGCTCCAGATAAAGGGGTTGATTTTGGTTTTGCTCTGTTTTTATTTTTGTGGGCTTCCTGTGGCAAAGCAGAAGCACATTTTAACCATTTTCTGTCTTTTTCCTGCTTAGTTTGATGCTATCACAGGGGAGAAAGTAAAACATACTCTAAGTTTTGTTCCTTGCTCATGCTGTGCAAGACAACTGAGAACTTTTCCAGGCACAACAGGAGCAAATTTTGATATGTGCCTACTTTAATTGAACAATTTCAAAGGTTGAGAGTCCTGTTAAGCCCATGTCACACTGGCCAACGGATGCAAAAAGGACACAGCGGATGAGCAAAATGTTCCATCCGTTGTTATCCACTCTCAAAAGGGGCAAAAATTTGCATAACCTGAGCGGATAACACGGACGCGGGGAGGACACAGGGCAGATGCAAAGCAGATGCGGAACGGAAGCCTAGCGGATGGAAGCAGATGGGAGCGGATGGCACAACTGCAGGGCTTCCGGGGGGGCTCAGCAAAGTGGACGCAGAACGGATACGGTGGATGCAGAACGGACGCCGAACGGATGAAGCGGATGCACAGCGGATGCACAGCGGATGCACAGCGGATGCACAGCAGAAGCCTAATGGATGCCTGGCATTAATTGCGCATGCCGGGGGGGATGCATTGAGTCAGCCCTGCGGATATAATGGAAGCAGCTCGGAAGCAAGTCGCCATTCAGAGGAAAGACCTGCTGCCGGACGGATTGGCTGCCTTGCCAGCCCTGCCTCCATGTCTGCCTGCAAGCCTTGCTGCCAGCCTCCCTGCCAGCCTTGCTGCCAGCCTTGGTTCCTGCCAGACTCCCTGCCAGCCAGCAACCCCACAACCATGCGGAGGCACAGCAAGCTTCAGCCATCTGCTGCCAGCCCTGGCAAGAGGGATAGGGCTACCATCCCACCCCCTGGCCCTCACTCTGGTTCTGCTGGGGCTTCTGCAGCACGGGCTCGCTCTTCTGGGGCTGGGGCTTCTGCTGCTTCTGCTTCTGGAGGAGCTGATGACAAGCACTCCAGCACCAGCCACCTGCACAGCACCTGGACCCTTCACCCCTGAGACTGAGCGACCAAGAGGAGTGCCAGAGACTCATTTCTGTTTTATAGCTTCTTGTTAATAAAGTCTATTTATGATTCACACACTTGCTTCATTTCTTTTTTTTAATAAACTCTTGGTGGAAACTTTTAGAAATGGTTTAAGCCTTTGCATGCTTGTGGGATGGGTAAGGATAGCTTTGGGATGGGTTGGGATACCTGTGGGATGGGTTAGGATAGCAGTGGGATAGATAACCTCCAGTGCAAGCATAGTGGGACTGTATGGTCCACCCTCCCAGGTGCCACACCTATGGCCCTTTATTATCAATTATAATGTAATAATTATCCACACATGTCAACATAAACACAACTCTTTATTAAACGCCCTGTTCATTGTAGGCCAACCAAACATACATGGCCCAATCTCATCCGTGTGATGAGATAGGCTGAAAGAAGCATCCATTAAGCATCTAGCATCCTGTCTTGCCACTCCACTGCTCCAGCTGGGGAGTTGCACCAGTGTCTCAGGAGGTTACGCTGCTTCTTCGCTTCATGTGAGGCTCTGTTGGGGCCTTGCACATCCTCAATGTTGATCAGGTTTCGCCCTTGCCTCCATTCCCCAGGCTCCATGTCCCCATTGCCTTTGTGGAGGTCCACGAGCCTGTTCTGCAAGACTGGGTAGCGGGTGCGCATGAGATTGTGCAGGATGCAGTAAGCTTCCATGATCCTCCTCACGGTCTCTGGGCAATGCTGCATGGTGGTGAGAAGTACCTGGAACCTGTTGGCCAGGATGCCAAAGGCATTCTTTACCACCCGCCTTGCCCTGGACAGCCTGTAGTTGAAGATCCTCTCTTCACGGGAGAGGAGTCTGGAACTGTTGGGCTTCATGAGGTAGGTTGTGAGGGAGAAGGCGTCATCCCCCATGATGAAGTAGGGCACATCTTGTGTGTCATTGGGCAGGGGTTCTGGATCTGGGAAACCCACGATGAGGTTGCCTTCCAGCTCCTCCTTGAGGTGACTGGCGTTGTATACCTAGGTATCTGAAGATGAGCTGTTGCCTGAAGCATCGATGTACATGAACTTGTAGTCAGCATCGACCATGGCAAAGAGGATGATGCTGAAGAAGCCCTTGTAGTTGAAATAAGTGGACCCCGACTTGGCTGGCGCTTTGCAGGCCACGTGCTTGCCACCTATGGCTCCAACGGTGTGGGGGAAGTTCCACTTCTGATACCACTGCTCTGCAACTTTCTTCCATCCTTCTTCAGTGGAGGGGTACTGGAGGAGCTCCTCCTTGTATTCTTCGATGATGGCCTGCACCACTTCTCTGACCACAATGCTGATGGTGTTGGATGGCACCCTCCTGTAGGAGGTCCCTGAGGCCAGGTGGCGCAGAGTGAGTGCCACCTTGAGCCCAGGTTCCAGGCTGGGCCGGAAGCTGGTGCTCTGCTTGGTCAACCTGGGTGTCAGCCACTGCAAAACTTCGTCAAACATGGCTGGAGGCATCCTCATGAAGTTTTGGAATGCACGAGTGTCTTCGTTCCTGAGCTCCACCATCAGCTTGTTGTACAGTCCGTCCTCTGCTCTTCTGGCGAACCATCTTTGGATCCAGACTCTTTTTGGGTGGCTCCTTTTCTTCTCGCAGTAGAGTTCACAGAGCCTGCAGATGGCTTCGCACTGTTGCAGAACGATGGTGGCTGCCGAAAAGACTTTGTTACAATCCACAGTGGACATGACTGGATGCTGTGGAAGAGCAAGAGGCAGATGAAGGCTGCGGAAGTCTGCACCGCTGGGCTGCTGTTCTGAAAATGAGATGCAGACAAGTTGCTTCCCCTTTTTATAGGTAATATAGGTTTTCCGCTAGGCATCCTCTAGGCATCCTGTAAACATCCTGTAGACATCCTTAATATCCAAGATAGGTCCCCTTTGCAAATGTTTTTTCTGTTTTAAACGCTTTGTTTCCGTTCTGCATCCGCTAGGCATCCGTTCTGCATCCGTTCTGCATCCGTTCCGCTTCCTCCCTGTGTCCGGGTGGATGTGGGCTGCGCGGATGCGTAGTGGATGCAGAACGGACGAACTGGATACATTTTCTGCACAAAAGTTTTAGGCAGCCCAAAACTTTTGGAGCGGATGAAACGTCAATAAACGGATGCTGGACGGATAGAGAGGAAGCAAAACGGAGGCAGTAAGTACATCGCGTTTTCGAACGGATGGCAAGGTTTTTTGTCCGTTTTACATCCTCTTTGCATCCGTTGGTTCAATGTGACATGGGCTTTAGTACCTAAAGTTAAATTATTCAGAGTAAGTGGGAAATTTATTTTCTTCCAAAACCCGACCCAATGAAATTATTAACTTTATTCATGATGGATGCTATCCATATTATTTTATATTTTAAAGGGGCAATGTAGCACAAATATTAAGAAAACCTGGATTAAAAAAAAAACAATTGCCAACATCATTCTACTCTCCCCCAAACTTGGTCAATGATACATATCATCCCTCAATTATATGATCACTGAGGCATGTTCAATGCAGAATCAGTATGGATAGATTGAATTTAGGATATTTAACTAGGATAGAATTTCTGTGACAAGTAAAACTCAGTTTTATAATATTATGTCTCAAATTGGAGAGTTCTGTTCTATCTACCAGATAGATAGAATTCTTCTTAAGGTTGGTTCCACTTCCATTGTAGAACAGGTTCTTGCTTCATTTTTCCTCTCTGCTGTTTACTTTCTGAGCATCTTAATTTAAAAACAGAAATCTGTAAGTAAGGAATAATCCTTTTCAGGGTTTTCTTTCTAAAATAAAATGACAAGAAGACTGCATAGAGAAGAGATGTGACTCTTAGAGTGCTCCACTAAGAGGAGGAAAATCATTAATGAATTTATTCATTTTGCAACAAATTTCCTGCTTGGTGCTATTGGAGTTGACTGTTTACTTGCTGCACTCTAACAAAGAGACAAAGTACTGCACGTTCTGTGTTGTAGCGATTAACAAGCCATCTTGTCTAGGCTTGAGTGTTCATACTTGCATACTTTGAGCTCTCCCAATTCCCCAGCCCTGTATCCAAGCATTCTAGAGGTTCTTGGGGAAACAGGATATCAACTGGATAACCAGCAGGAAACAAAGCCTCCTCAGAAGAGAGGAGCCTCAGGCTGTCTAATTACAAGTCCCTGCACTGCTTGAAGTTACTCAGCTGACATGCCTGAACTGTGCAAAGACCTTCAAGTGAACTATTATACAAAGCTCAATGTATCACATGGTTGTCGAGCAGCTGCTAAGTCTCATTGTAAATGAGGCACAGAGCTGATAAGTCACATACCCTCCTACTTAATGGGAGGAGGGAATCTCCTTTCTTAGACTGTAGTGCTGTAGTCTAAGAATGATATTTGGGAGGTGGAGAGGAAGTGGACATTAGAACAGGAGAAGTAAATTGTTTAAGCAAAGATCTAGAAAAGAATCTTATTTTATTTTTCTTCCTCCAGTGACATTGTAATATGTGCTACACTTCTTTTTGAAACAACCCAGAGGAAAAAAAGAGGTACATTAATGTAAATGAATGGAAACCAAACTGGTAATTTAGACATTTTATTCTACCATGTTAGTTAAAACAACAATGTTTACAGGGTGCATTGGGAAAGCAGTGTCAATGATATTTAATAGCAAAGACAACAGCCTTAATGTAACCTCTTAAGTGTTACTAAGAACAAAGCCTATGATTTTCTTCAAAGAAGGCTAAGTTGGATTCTATAATTGTAGAAACCCAGGCATACTGTGATTAGATTTGTATTCCATCTTCCTTCCAAAAGAGCCCTCAAAATAGCCAACAATTCTTTTACTGCCTTTGACCTGCTTTCTCACTAAGATTCTGCTCTCTTGCTGAGATTCAGCATCAATTTATTTCTCTTTGTGTCATCAACAAATCCTTCAGATCTTTATCCATAGTTGGAAATATTTTTTTCTGAATTATATATTTACAATTTGCAACTGATAGACCTAATACACATGTTTCCAAAAATTAGGCAAATCATCTTCAAAGACTTGCTACCAAGACTTTCTGGTCATTACAAGAAATAGTCAACCCTCTCTGGCCTATTCTGTTGTTAAATGTATAATGAGACACACAATCCATTGTTTCAAGAACACGCATACAGTACCAAGACCATGTTCGCAATATAAAGCTCAAGTAATGTAATGTTTTAGGTTAGCAAATGGAATGGAAAATATGGCTGATAAATAGCAAGGATATAAAGTATTTGCTAAACCCTTGGCAAGTTTACTATTTCTCCCTATTCTCACTGCAAAAGATTCTGAACATACTCCTATCTTTTGAGAAACATTCATTAATCTCTTCAAGAATGGAGGAAAAGCATTATAGCTCAGTGGTGGCACTTCTGGGCTCTTCCAGTCAGCTGTGTTAAAGTGCTATCCACCTGCTGTTGACTAAAGCCCCTGTCCCACTGCACTTACAGATGCAAAGAGGATGTAAAACGTTAAAAAAAGCTTGCCATCCGTTGGAAAACGCTATACATCCATTGTGTACTCACTGCATACATGTTTCATACGCTCTATCCCTCAAGCATCCATCCACTGAGATTTCATCCACGCAAGAAGTTTTGAGCTGCACAAAACTTTGTGAGCGGATGAACTTTCTGCCAAGTACGATCTACATCCATGACATATACGGGAAACAAACGTTCTATGTCCGTTATCATCCGTTAAACGTCTGCTGTATCCTCTCTACATCCTCTGGCCATCCCCTCAACTCACATCCGCTGCAGCTGAAAATGGAAAAAGGGAGGAAACGAAAGGTGCACGTAACGTCTACACAGCGTTAGTAGCACGGAAATAGAAAGGATGTAAGCATATTCATCTCATATATAAAGGATTAAAAATGGACAAAAAGTTTGTATCTGGGATGTATCTCAGATATTTAGGATGTCTGCAGTATGTCTAGAGTATGTAGAACGACACCTAGCGGACTACTGATATTTCCCATAAAAAGGGGGAGAAAATCATCTGGATCTCAGTACAAGTCCAGCAGCCATGGGAGAGACCTCTTCACCCTTGGTCTTGGTCTTCCACATCATCAATTGTTCTCCACCATGGATCATGACATAGTCCGTATAGTAGCTGCGATCATTCATCACCAGAACCAAAATCTGTTCAGACTGTTTCACCTTTTATACAGAAGGAGAAGAAGGAGACGTTCAAGAGCTGTGAGGGTCCGAGGATGGATTGTGAGAAGAATGGAGTTTGGACTGTATGACCAGTTGATGGTGGAGCTGAGGAATGAAGACCCTCGTGCATTCCAGCACTTCATGAGGATGCCACCAGCCATGTTTGACGAACTTGTAGAGCGTCTGAGACCCAAGTTGATCAAGCCTAGCACCAACTTCCATGCCAACCTGGACCCTGGACTGAAGGTGGCACTGACTCTGCGCCACCTGGCCTCTGGAACCACATACAGAAACATGCAGTATGTGTGGAGGGTGCCACACAACAGCATCAGCATTTTGGTCAGAGAAGTGGTGCAGGCCATCATCGAAGAATACCTGGAGGAGCTCCTCCACTGCCCCACCACTGAACAAGGCTGGAGGAAACTTGCAGAAGAGTGGTATCAGAGGTGGAACTTTCCCCACACCCTTGAAGCCATAGATGGCAAGCACGTGGCCTGCAAAGCTCCAGCCAACTCAGGGTCCACTTATTTCAAGTACAAGGGTTTCTTCAGTATCATCCTCTTTGCCATAGTTGATGCTGACTACAAGTTCATGTACATCGATGCTTCAGGCAATGGGTCAGCTTCAGATGACCAGGTATACAATCCTAGTGACCTCAAGGATGGGCTGGAACGCAACCTCATCATGGGTTTTCCAGATCCAGACCCCCTGCTCAACAACACACAAGATGTGCCCTACTTCATCATTGGTGATGACGCCTTCTCCCTCAGAACCTACCTCATGAAGCCGTATACTTCAAGATACCTCACCTGTGAAGAAAGGATCTTCAACTACAGGCTGTCCAGGGCAAGACAGGTGCTGGAGAACGCCTTTGGCATCCTGGCCAACAGGTTCCAGATACTTTTCACCACCATGCAGCATCACCCAGAGACCATGAGGAACATTGTGGAAGCTTGCTGCATCCTGCACAAACTTATGCGCACCCGCTACCCAGTGTTGCAGAACAGACTTGTGGACCATCAACAAGGGAATGGGGACATGGAGTCTGGTGAATGGAGGCAAGGACGTAACCTGATAGACACTGTGGATGTACAAGGCCCCAACAGAGCTTCATGTGAAGGGAAGAAGCAGCGCAACCTACTGAGACACTGGTGCAACTCTCCAGCTGGAGCAGTGGAGTGGCAAGACAGGATGATAGATGATGAATGGATGCTTCCTTGAGCCTGTCGCATAACACTGATGAGATTGTGCCATGTATGTTGAGTGGTCCTACAATGAATAGGGCATTAATAAAGAGCTTTGTTTATTTTAAAATGTGTTGATCAATGAATAAATTGTTATTGATAATAAAGGTCCATATGTGTGGCAGCTGGGATGGTGGACAATACAGTCCCACTATGCTTGCACTGGAGGTTTATCTATCCCACAACTATCCTTATCTATCCCACAAGCATGCAAAGCCTTAACCATTCTTTCAAAGTTTTCACCAACACTTTATTAAGTAAAAAAATGAACCAAGTGTGTGAAGCAAAGATCACCTTTATTAACTGTCTTAGGTAAACTTTATGACTTTATTAAATAAGAAAAATGAACCAAGTAAAGTGTCTTTAAGCAAAGATAAAGTGAACAAGTAAACAACTCAGTCTCTGACACTATTCTCAGTCACTCTGAGTCATGTCCATGGTCTCAGCTGTTAAGCGGGCAGGGACTGTGGAGGTGGCTGTGGCTTGAGTGCTGGTCTGAGGTGCCATTGGGGTGCTTGGCCCTGAGAGTACAACAGGGGATGGTGTGTTCAGGAAGCTGTCCGAGAGCTGACTCAGTCCCGTGAGGTTGAGAGGCCTCTCATCAAGGACCTAAGATGTGAGGCCCAAGACTGATGACAGATTGACCATTGACAGGCTTGGCTGTGGGGTGGAGGAAGGAGGAGTGTAGTGGGGCTGTCTGGTCTGCAGCTGGGTGAGGAGTGGCACCTGTGGTGTGTGATGAACCTGGGCCTGGACTGGGAAGGTCTGTTTTTGCTATGGGAAGTCCTGGTAGTCGTAGCCTTGGTAGGTGAGGGGCTGTTGAAAGCCGTGGAAGGGCTGTGACATCACCTGGGTTGGAGGACCAGACCTGGACTGGGTAGGAGCAGCTTCAGCTGGGCCTTGAGGGTTGTGCAGAAGTGCTGTGATCTTCTCCTTCATCACCTGGTACTGGGCCTCGGGCAGGTCCCTGAGGGTGTGGCTCATGTAGGTGATGAAGGTGTGGCGGCCCGAGGATCCTCTGTCCAAGTGGACCAGCTGAGAGAGAAGTTCTGTGCTGGTCTTCATTGTGTCCCTGATCTCCAACAGGACACTGTGGTTCTGGCCCTCCAGTCTGCCTCTCTGCCTGCATCCTCTGGAGCTGGCGGTGGGGGTGGGTTGGCCTCTGGTGGCTGCTGCTTCTTCCTCCATTTGTGACAGGGGATCCTCCAAGTCCTCTGGCATGGGGAGTGCAGATGTCGGGGGGGTCTCTGCCGTGGGGCCCTCTGGACAGGCTCGCTGGCTCCTGGCTGGAAGAGGATTGGCTGTCTGTGGGCTGTCTGAGGGAGAGGGGTGTCAGAGGGCTGCTCCTCAGTGGCGGATCTCAACCTCCAGGAAGCTGCACTTGGCCATGACGTACATCTCCCGGTCAGTGAGCTTGACAGCGGCCTGCCCGGATTTCTTGAGGTGTAGCTTGCCATACCAGGTGTGCATGTGCTTCCACCATCCCAGGAGTACATCTGCAGTGTAGCCCAGGCTCTCTGCCTTGTCTCTCCAAGCTGCCTGCTTCTTCTTGGTGTCACGATAGAGTCTGTGGCCCTTTCTCCAGAGGTACTCATTCTCCCTCAGTCATTCCAGCACCTCATGCTCCTCAGAAATGGTGTACTGTTTCCTCTCTCCCTTCTGCTTCCCTTGCCTCTTCCTCCCTCTGGCAGGGCATGCAGCAGGACCTTCAGGGGCTTGAGCAGCAGGGCCTTCAGGGGTTGGAGCAGCAGGGCCTTCAGGGGCTGGAGCAGCAGGGCCTTCAGGGGCTGGAGCAGCAGGGCCTTCAGGGGCTGGAGCAGCAGGGCCTTCAGCAGCAGGGCTTTGAAGGCCTTGGGGCTGGTCCACCACAGCAGCAGCAGCAGTAGCAGCAGCAGCAGCAGCAGCAGCAGCAGGAGGTGGAGGAGGTTCAGAGTCAGTGCCAGGGGGTGGGATGCTGGTTCTGTCCTTCTTGCCAGGGCTGGAACGAGGAGGCACAGGCTTCCTCTTTTTCCCTGTCTGACGAACCATGGTGTTCCTGCTAGATGTATGTGACAGCACTGTGACAGTATGTGACATACATCCTGCTAGATGTATGTGACAGTCTTTCCTCTGAATGCTGACTGCATGCGTGCTGCATCCTTTTATATCCACGGAGCTGATGCAATTCATACTCCCTGCATGCTCAGTGAATGCTTTGCATCCGATATACATCCGTGCTGCATCCGCTTTGCTTCCTATAGGCATTCATGATGTATCCGCATCATCTGCTATGCATCCGCCCCTTCCGCTATGCGTCTGCTTCGCAGTTCTCCCCCAGAACCCCTTCGGATGTGTCATCCACTTCCATCTGCTGTCATCCGCTAGGCTTCCTATGAACATCCGCTTAACATCCCCGAAATTTTGCTCATCCGCTGTGTCCTTTATGCATACGTTTTGCGTCCATCGGCCAGTGGGACCTAGCCTTAAAGAAAAGCCCTGCCCATGTAAATTGAGCTGACCACTATGTCAATTCCCTACTCTGCAACAGAAATGAGGCTGGCAAAAGGTACTTTATAAGTCTGTTGTGGGCCAACTTTTAAAAAAGGAAAAAAAAAACTACCTTGGATTTTGTTTTTCCTTCTATGTGCTGTACAGAAAAGAGCTACAAATGACTCTCCCTCACATGGATCAAGGTAGACTTGATTGAGTGTGGATATTTGCTTAGTACAATACATTCATCCACCTATCAAAGAAGAAATGCCAAAGGTACAGTAGTTGCAAGAAATGGTTTGCTCCTCTGCTCTTGTTGAGTACAACTGTTCATCTGCACCTATAATCTGTCAGTCTCTGGATTTAGCATGTGTAAAACCCAAGTTAAAAAAAAAAAACAAGGGGAGGGCTGCAAAAGGAACTGTATAGTGTGAGCAGTACTCTCAAATAATACCCACAGTCAGCACTGCAAAGGAAAAGAGGTTCTGATAGTGAATATGAAGGAGTCCAGTTGTGATTTTATGCCAATTTTTTGTATCAACTTGAACATTTTCTAGGCCAGAGTTCATCAAAGTGGTCAATATTGACTCCCAAGTGTAAATGGGTTTATCCCAGGATCAATGTTGTTGGTGTTATTCATATTCATTAAAATTGTACTTATTAAATTATTTGCATAGAAGGGGGCCGTGTTGGCTTACATGGTAAGATGCTTGGCTTGCACACCACTGAGGCTGGTAGCTTGGTGATTTGATTCCTGTGAGTGAATAAACCATGCAGGGACAAGAAAGGAGACTCTCCCAAATCTACCTGCATTCAGGCATCCCTTGGGTAAAGTTAACAAAGCCCCCAAAAATTCCATTCACAGAGGCAGGCAGCCACTTCAATGATCCCTGGCTAACACATGCCGTACACTAAATAAATAAATAACTGTTTTCATAGAATAAATATTTATGGGTGAATGAACCATCTGAATCATCATGAAGGGGTTGAGGAGCTGAAGAGGGGCCCTGGTCTAGGTGGTCTCAATAAATAAAACCTATAATGCAGTCAGAATCTCACTCTGTTTTCCTTTGTAAATCAGCTTTCTATACAGCATCAGACAACTATAATGATCTCTCAAAAGAGTTTAGGTCTTTTTTTAAACACAGGCCGAGCATTCTTTCAAAAGCATGGAACCCATGTTTAAGATAGGTTTTAAAGCCATGATCCTCCCTTCCACCACCTAACATATTATGCCCTGTTGATTATTTATGAAGAGGAAAGGTACTGCTGGAGGGATTCCTAATACATTTTCCAAAACTACTTATTGGTGGGTAATCCCTCACATACATTTTACAAGTGCTAGAAGAGGTACTGCAGCTATCCAGCTGTTCAGAGCATTTCCAGAAATAGAAATATTGTTAAGAATATTGCTAGACCACCCAAGAGATTTATCATATCAAGAAGTGGTGGGATTCAAATAATTTAACAACTGGTTCTCTGCCCTAATGAGTTTTTCCAACAACCAGTTCACCAAAATGCTCAGAAAGTTATCAACCGGTTCTCCCAAAGTGCTGCACACTGGCTGAATCCTACCACTGATATCAAGCATTCTTGTAAATATATTTGTCAAACAGATATTTTATGGGTAGCCCATAATCATGTTCTGCCATTATTTTTCAATTATTCATAGTAAGAATATGAATACCCCCAACAGTTATGTAATTCTAAGTCAGTCCTGTGTTGGTGATGCATATGAATAAATTTAATCCATTATATAGTTATGATGCAATTTAAGGGCCTGTCACATAGGCCGACGGATGCAAAAAGTATATAAAAAGGACACAATGGACGAGAAAATTTTCCATCCGTTGTTATCCGCTCTCAAAAGTGCGCCAAATTTGCATAAACAGAGTGGACAACAACGGAAAGGAACGGACGGGGGGAGTATGTAGCCAGGATGTAAAGTGGATGCTCCATGGAAGCCTAGCGGATGGAAGAGGATGGCATATCCGCAGGGCTTCCGGGGGAGCACAGCGAAGCGGACGCACAGCAGAAGGAATGGATGCAGAGCGGATGCCGAGTGGATACAACGGATGCATCACGGAAGCCTAGTGGATTCCTAGTGGATGCCTAGCGGATGCAAAGCGTTCACTGCACATGCGGGGAGGATGCATTGCGTCAGCCACGCGGATATAAAAGGATGCAGCTCGCAAGCAGGTCACCATTCAGAGGAAAGACCTGCTGCCAGACACAGCTCCAGCCAACAACCATGGGGAAGAAGAGGAAGCCTGTGCCATCTGCTGCCAGCCCTGGCAAGAAGGACAGGGCCACCATCCCACCCCCTGGCCCTGACTCTGCTTCTGCTGGGGCTTCTGCTACTCGGGCTGACTCTGCTGGTGCTGGTGCTTCTGCTGGTGCTTACTCTGCTGGCGCTGTTCCTGGTGCTGGTGCTTCTGCTGGTGCTTACTCTGCTGGTGCTGCTCCTGGTGCTGGTGTTTCTGCTGGTGCTTATTCTGCTGGTGCTGCTCCTGGTGCTGCTGGTGCTGCTGGTCCTGTTGGTGCTCTTGGTCCTGCTGGTCTTGCTGGTGCTGCTCGTGCTTACTTTGCTGATGATGATCCTGGTCCAGCTTGTGCTGCTGGTCCTGCTGGTGCTGCTGGTCCTGCTGGTGCTGCTTTTGCTGCTACTGTTGTTGTTGCTGCTGCTGGTGGTGGTGATGTGGTGGAGCAGCCCCTACAACCTCGAAGCCCCTCTGATGAGGGCCCAGAAGGCCCTGCCAGAGGGAGGAAGAGGCATACGCGAGATAGGGAGAGGAGGCAATACTCCATTGAAGAGGAACATGAGGATGAGGTGCTCGAATGGCTGAGGGAGAACGAGTACCTATGATGGAAGGGACACAGGCTCTGTCGAGACACCAAGAGGAAGCAGGCTGCTTGGAGAGAGAAGGCAGAGAGCCTGGGTTACACTTCGGAGGTCCTCCTCAGGTGGTGGAAGCACATGCACACCTGGTATGGGAAGCTGCACCTCAAGAAGTCTGGCCAAGCCACGGTCAAGCTCACTGACCAGGAGACCTACGTGATGGCCAAGTGCAGTTTCTTGGAGGGTGAGATCCACCACCGAGGAGCAGCCCCTCTGTCTACCCTCTCTATCAGGCAGCCCACAGAGAGCCAGTCCTCTTCTGGCCAAGAGTCAGCTCCTGTGTCCAGGCAGGTATCTGGGGAGCATCCCACGATGGAGACCCCCCCGACAGCTGCACTCCCCGTGGCAGAGCATGTGGAGGACCCCCTGATGCAGTGGGAGCAAGGAGAGGGCACTTCCACCAGAGACCAAGCCACACCCACCCCCAGCTCCACAGAAAGCAGGCAGAGAGCCAGACCGGAGGGACAGAGCCACACTGTCCTGCTGGAGATCAGGGACACCATCAAAAGCAGCGTAGATCTCCTCTCTCAGCTGGTACACACCGACATACCATCCTCAAACCGAAAGCCCTTCCTCACCTACGTCAACCAGACCCTCATGGACATGTCCGAATCACAGTACCAGGTGATAAAGGAGAGGATCACCGGTCTTCTTCACAACCCTCCAGGCCCAGCTGAACCTGCTCCCACCCAGTCCAGGTCTGCTTCTCCACCCCAGGTGATGTCACAGCCCTTCCAAGGCTTTCCACAGGCCCTCACCTACCAAGGCTACGGCTACCAGGAGTTCCAGCAGCACAGGCAGCCCTTCCCAGTCCAGGCACAGGTTCATCGAATGCCACTGATGCCACCGTTGCCACCGATGCCACAGATGCCACCCATGCCACAGATGCCACCCACGCCTCACCTCATTCACCTGCAGACCAGACAGCACCACTACACTCCTCCTTCCTCCACCCCACAGCCAAGCCTGGCCTCAGAACATCTGTCATCAGTCTTGGGACTGAAACCCCATGTCATGGAGGAAGGGGCTCTCAACATCAGAGGACTGAGCCAGCTCTCTGAGAGCTTCCTCCACGCACCATCCCCTGTTGTCCTCTCGGGGCCAGGCACCCCAATGGCGCCTCAGACCAGCACTCCAGCAGCAGCCACCTCCACAGCACATGGACCCTTCAACCCTGAGACTATGGGCACGCCTCAGAGTGACTGAGAAGAGTGCCAGAGACTGGGTTGCTACCTGTTGACTTTATCTTTGCTTGGGACACTTTACTTGGGTTATTTTGCTTTTACAGTTTGTTATTAATAAAGTTTATCTTTGCTTCACACACTTGGTTCATTTATTTTAGGAAATAAAGTCTTGGTGGAAACTTTTAGAAATGGTTTAAGCCTTTGCATGCTTGTGGGATGGGTTAGGATAGCAGTGGGATGGGCAGGGATACCTGTGGGATGGGTAATAGCTGTGGGATGGGTTAG
The DNA here is from genome assembly GCA_015471245.1 of Laticauda colubrina. NCBI lineage: Eukaryota > Metazoa > Chordata > Lepidosauria > Squamata > Elapidae > Laticauda > Laticauda colubrina. The sequence goes on from BLBF01000002.1 coordinate 50,582,957, forward strand.
GATAGCAGTGGGATAGATAAACCTCCAGTACAAGCATAGTGGGACTGTATGGTCCACCCTCCCAAGTGCCACACCTATGGCCCTTTATTATTAATAACAATTTAATCATTCATCAACACATTTCAACATAAACACAACTCTTTATTAAATGCCCTGTTCATTGTAGGGCCACTCAACATACATGGCACAATCTCATCAGTGTGATGAGACAGGCTGAAGGAAGCATCCATTAAGCATCTAGCATCCTGTCTTGCCACTCCACTGCTCCAGCTGGGGAGTTGCACCAGTGTTTCAGGAGGTTGCGCTGTTTCTTCCCTTCACATGAAGCTCTGTTAGGGCCTTGCACATCCACAGTATCTATCAGGTTTCGCCCTTGCCTCCATTCACCAGGCTCCATGTCCCCATTCCCTTGTTGGTGGTCCATGAGCCTGTTCTGCAACACTGGCTAGCAGGTGCGCATGAGATTGTGCAGGATACAGCAAACTTCCACAATGTTCCTCATGGTCTCTGGGCGATGTTGCATGGTGGTGAGAAGTACCTGGAACCTGTTGGCCAGGATGCCAAAGGCGTTCTCCACCACCCGCCTTGCCCTGGACAGCCTGTAGTTGAAGATCCTCTCTTCACGGGTGAGGTATCTGGACGTGTAGGGCTTCATTAGGTAGGTTCTGAGGGAGAAGGTGTCATCCCTCACGATGAAGTAGGGCACATCTTGTGTGTCATTGGGCAGGGGGTCTGGATCTGGGAAGCCCATGAGGTTGTGTTCCAGCCCCTCCTTGAGGTCACTGGCATTGTATACCTGGGTATCTGAAGAAGACCCGTTGCCTGAAGCATCGATGTACATGAACTTGTAGTTAGCATCGACCATGGCGAAAAGGATGATGCTGAAGAAATCCTTGTAGTTGTGATAAGTGGACCCTGAGTTGGCTGGAGCTTTGCAGCCCACGTGCTTGCCATCTATGGCTCCAACGGTGTGGGGGAAGTTCCACTTCTGATACCACTGCTCTGCAACTTTCTTCCAGCCTTCTTCAGTGGAGGGGCACTGGAGGAGCTCCTCCAGGTATTCTTCGATGATGGCCTGCACCACTTCTCTGATCGCAATGCTGATGGTGTTGTGTGGCACCCTCCAGGCGTACTGCATGCTCCTGTACGTGGTCCCTGAGGCCAGGTGGCGCAGAGTCAGTGACACCTTGAGCCCAGGGTCCAGGCTGGTACGGAAGTTGTGTTTTCCTTGGTCAACCTGGGTGTCAGCCACTCCACAACTTCGTCAAACATGGCTGGTGGCATCCTCATGAGGTTCTGGAATGCACGAGAGTCTTTGTTCCTCAGCTCCACCATCACCTTGTTATACAGTCCGTACTCGGCTCTTCTCGCGATCCATCTTTGGACCCAGACACTTCTTGGATGCCTCCTTTTCTTCCCGTAGAACAGGTGAAAGAGCCTCTGGAGGGCTTCGCACTGTTGTGGAACGATGGTGGCTACCAAAAGGAGTTTGTGATGATCCATGGTGGAGATGACTGGATGCTGTGGAAGAGCAAGAGCCAGATGAAGGCTGAAGAGGTATGCACCGCAGGATTGCTGGACTGAAAGTGAGGTGATTTCTCCCCCTTTTTATAGGAAATATAGGTTTTCCGCTAGGTGTCCTTTTGCATCCTCTAGACATCCTGCAGACATTCTAAATATCCGAGATACGTCCCCTATATGAATGTTTTTTCCATTTTAATATTTTGTATGCGAGCTGCATCTGCTTTCATCCTTTCTACGTCCATGCTACTAACGTTGCATGTCCGTTCCGCGTCCCTTCCACGTCCGTTTTGCTTCCTCCCTGTCTCCGTTTTCCGCTGGAGAGGATGCGAGTCACGCGGATGCGCAGCAAATTCCTTGTGGATATAGCGGACGCGTAATGGATGATGATGGACGTATAATGGATGTTCCCCATATGCATAGCAGATGTAGAACGGACACATTGGATACATTTTCCACTCAAAAAGTTTTGTGCAGCTCAAACTTTTTGAGCGGATGAAATGTCAGTAGACGGATGCTGGACGGATAGAGAGTATGAAAAACGGTAGCAGTGAGTACAAAACAGATGCATCGCGTTAACCAACGGATGGCAAGTGTTTATCTCCATTTTACATCCTCTTTCTATCCATTGGTGCTGTGTGACAGGGGCTTTAATGGCCTATGTGAATGTATAACAGTCTAATTTCTGAAGAAGTAACTTTATTTTCTTCCATTCCCACCCACATTTCTCGTGCAACAAGAAATGCACCAATCATCTGCACACCTGAAATTGCAGTAGCAGCAAAGAAATCATGTTTTATTTATTAAATCTAGTAATTATTGGAAAAATAGAAGCAAGGATGTCTTACATTCATATCCCTGAAGTCTAAGAAAGAGATGAGAAATACTGTAAATAGGTTTTATGGTATTAAAATTAATCTGTTCCATAGGATGCTAAAGATTGGCAAGCATATTAATTGCTAATCCAGGGAAATTGCAATAGCTGAGAAGGCAATTCTGAAAGGAGTATAGATTAAAACAACAGAATATTGAAGAAACTATTGAAAATGATAGAAAATAGGACATGAGATGAAGAGGAAATGTCTCAATATGAGTGGGAAAGCAAATTGTACGTGATCCTTCAGTCACACTTAAAAACAACAGCACATCTCAAATGTGATTTTCCATATTGAGATTTAAAAAAAAACACCATAAGACAAATGTCTATAAGACTTCTGGATATTATGCAAATTAGCATTAGCCAACATTCTGTCTAGGTCACATAACCTCATCACATCCTTATTGCAAAATTGCAATTGGTCTTCTGCTGGAGATGATTTCTGAGTTTAATTTTTGTACTGTTGCATTCTATTTACTTCTTAGTGCTTGTTTTAATCTTGAAGATGAAGAGGGATAAAGCTTTGGTTCTGTTAGTAACACCATATGGGAGCAGCTGTTTGGGGTTAGATAGTGTGCTAATCATGAAATGAATTACATCTTCCTTTAAATGGAACAGCTTTTATTTTTTGCTCTTAAACCTGAAGTCAAGTCAGTACAAAATGATAATAAACATGTCTGGAGAGATATCTCTAGCCCAAAGCAAGAGTCATTGTCCATGAACTCTGTTCCTATTTAGTTTCCATTTCCTAAGACAGAATATTGGCATCCTTAAAGGAATGGCTTTAATGCAAAAGGGTGGGAAAGTTTTCAACAAAAACTTTTGCAAAAATTGTGCGATTTCAATTTTGTAAAATAATAATAAATGAATTTTAAAAGTGTGTTTGTTGCTCTGTATATTTTACAATAACAAACAGCAACTTTATAACAGAAGTAAACATTGTGAGCATAGTTCCTTGGTTTTTGAAGTGTGATGCCACAGGTTTCAGAAGGACTTAACACTGGAGGAAATAAAAGGCTCTGTAGTCTTTTTGTATTCACTTTTAGCTCCATTGAATGCAAGTTACTAGTGCATTAAAAGAGATAAAGGATTTAATGATAGAAAAGTTTACAGATGCTACACCTATCAAGTTACAGAATTAATTCATAGATGTTCATACAACTGAAATGTTATAAGGAAGAAACATTTTTTAGTAACTTCAAGTCAGTGCTGACTCTTGCTGATTGTCTGGACTAGTCTCTATGTTTCCTTGGCAAGGTTGTTTTCCATTGCCTCCTTCCCAAGTGAAAGAGAGTGACTGACCCAAGATCATCCAGCTCAATTCATGCCTAAAGCAGGACTAGAACTTGCAGTCCCCTGTGCATTGTATACATACTATATATACTATACTAGTGCTATAAAATATGGTAGTGGATTAATACATTCTGGCTTGTTATGAATTAATTCAAAGCTACTTGAAAGTTGACTCTGCACTTTATAGTTCACTTATAACTTCCATAATAGAAGCTATATATGGAGAAGAGAACACTTTTATTCCTGACAGGCGTTGAAGAATGCAGGAGAGATGCATGAAAAAAAAAAAAACTTCATTTCTCAGAATATATAAATTGTAATGGCTGCTTCCGAGTGTGATTGCATGCATATTATCAGTTAGTGACATAGTTTCTCATACAAAGGCCAAGCAATGAAGCTGTATCTTTAAGAAATCCTAAGTAATTGGAAACCAGAAGACCTCCTATCAATCAAGACTGAATAAATGGACTAAATAAAGGGCAGATAATATTTTGTTTATGAATAGACACATTTAAAACTTTAGGGTACAAATAACTGCTAATTGTGGCCAAAACTGGTTTATAGGAGATACTTTTTTAACAGCATGTTGTTTTCCTTTTTTCCATATCTTTCAATGGCAAAAACCATTCTGCCAATTTTCAGCAATCATGCCATGATTGGGCTTTAGCAGTCATAAGAAATTTTAGTCTGATTCAATATGAGATTGTTTAGTGAACTCTGATGAAGAGTTCAGAAATCATGTCAAGATGCACAATTTGTGGCTTCAGGGCCTGTGATTCCCAAAAGCTTAGCAATGATTCCATGCAAAATCCAAATTTAGTATTAGGTTTGCATCTTTAAAGGGGAAATGCTTCAATGGACAACTAGGAAAAATCATGTTCACTATTTTGCATGTTTAATTCAGTTAAAGAAAATCAAGTTTAGATTGAACATTTGATCAAATTTTGTCCACCATTACTTTGCACTATAACAGAATAACAGAGCTGGAAGAGACCGTGAAGGTCTTCTAATCCAAGCCCTACACAATTTCAGACAAAGGAAACCCTACACAATTTCAGACAAACTGATGCTGGGATCTCCAGCATGTCATTTAAAAGCTAAATGTGATCCTTTGCCAAAAAAAAGAGGTGCATCCTTACTCTGTGTTAAAGTTGTGCTGTATGGACTCCTTTGGTGACTGCAATAACTTGCTCATTTATAAAGTGTTTTTATCTACTCATTTCTAATGTCAGTTATATCGTTGAAGATGTTCTGCTTGAATTCACATGATAATAATGTGATTATCAATAACACATTATCTACTATTTCCATAAGACAGACCACTGTGCAAAAGCCATTTTCAGCAGCCTCTATAGTCCTGTTCAGGATAATCATATATAAGCTCCAGGAGGAATGTGCATAAGAAGATGATGACTTCTGGGCTGGCTACATCTGTAATGTCCTCACCTCATTTGGCCCTATGAGTCCATGACCTTCCTGCCTTGTGATAAGTTTTTCAGAGGACTGTTCTCTTGAAAGTGACTCAAAAGCAGCCTTCTCTGTCTTGAGAAAATGTTCACTTGTGTTTCCAGGAAACACAATTAGAAGTCTCTGGGAAGACTGGGAAAGCAGAGGAGGGGAGTACCATCAACAGTTATGTCCTACTTTCACATAACCTCTACCCTATTCAGTCGCAAGACTGGGTCTGTTTGCTTGCCATTCATACTAGCCAGCTTTGGAATAAGAACTGCTGAGTGTGAAGTATGTCTTTAGCTGTAGTTAGGATAGCCGATATCAGATAGCAATGCAAGTCAAACTAAATTTTACCTCCAGGAGTGGCTATGCCCAAACTGGCTAGCTAAAATAGTGGAAGAGGAGAACATAGAGAACTGTATTGGTCCTGGCAGGCTGGATCCTGACAGTGTTGTTAACATTCCTCAGCATTCCTTCTTCTTCTCTTTTAAAAGTATCTTATAGTGAACAGCTAAAGGTAAGTAAAGGACATCCTTTTATTAGGTTTCCTTTAAAAAATAGATTAGTGTGTTCTACTGCAAACAGTTCAGTAGTGATTTATAGGTAACAATGTTAAGCTCAGTATTAAGCTGGACACTTCTTTACTGCCTGTAATCACTGAAGCATGCACTCAGTGAATCACAATAAAACAGGATTGAATTATTCCAAAAACAGCCATACAGGGCTTGTCCTAAAGCAAACTGTATCTATAACTGTAAATTGTATCCCCACCTCTTTTAGCAATAGCAATAGCACTTAAATTTATATACCGCTTCACAGTGCTTTTTACAGACCTCTCTAAGTGATTTACAGCATAGGTTGATTCTTAACCATATAGAGGATACCTCCATAATCTCCTGCATTAGCATATTTTATAACTAGGAAGGAAGAGGAAGTAAAGCTCTTTAGAGATGACTTCCTTGCACCAGGGATTAAGGAGCACCAGACTGATCTAGACACTAATAGAAGACTATTAGGAGACTAAATTAATTGTAATCCAAGAATAATTTAAGTATGTTAATGAATCTTCCTTGTTGCAACAGAGCTAAATACAGCTAGTATTTATTGTCTGTTAACATATGCACATCTTTATCTGATTTACATATGTTTAATTTTTTTCAGTATACACATTTTTTGCAGCTTTTATTTAAGCACTTTTCTGAAACATATACAAAGTTTTAGAAGTTTTTCTTTCTTGGTTTTTCTCTACAGAATTTTACTGAATTATGCTTCTTTTCTACAATTCCATCCATGAGCTGGGAAACCTTTTGAGATGGATGCTAGCAAATTATTCCATAGTGTTGTATCACACCACTTTACTCAAAAAGATGCAAAGCCATCTTTGTATAGCCATTGCCCCTACACTACATGAAACTACCCTTTTATTGAGTCACTCAAGCTCATTCAAAGGTGTTTGTAAACCACAAGAAAGATAGGAAAACTATTGGGTACATAAACTTTAAGTACTTGGCAATTGGTTGTAAGTGCAAACAGGTTGCCAAGCACCAAACTGGATGGAAGGAGAGGGAGACTGGTTTATAGGCCATAAACCACTCTTTCCAATATCATCACAAGGACTATCTGTATAGAATATGAGACAATCATTATCATCCCCAATCATTCAACTGGGGATGAATCTCTCTTCTTCGAAGACTATGGACTATAATCTATCACATAACCCAATACAGATTGAAAAAAGAGTGTTTTGTCTAGGACTGAGTCTAGGATTGAAAGAGAATGACCAAACCAAACTCATGGGTCAGTTTCTTACCTAAGGCAGGACTACAACTAGAATCATTCAATTTCCTTCCACATGTATTACAGCAAATTAACAAAAATTAGCCAAACTTTGATAAAAATAATCCTGTATTTACAAGTTAAATTTTCTATGTACCACCTTAACATTTATTCTATCTTCTGCAAAAAAAAAATCATGAAACTCATGATCTCTGTGAAACACTCTATGCTTAAGTTTGAATGATGGTGATTTTCTTCCATCTTCTTTGAAAATAGAAATGTTGTCTCCAGCATAAGGAGGGACTTGGAATTCCAGAGTACATCCATTTTATTCTGCTCAGGATTGGCATCGCAAAGAGAAAGTGGAAGTTTGCCTCAAGCCACAAATAGGGTATAATATAATAAAGCATTCAACTGTCAATTATTTACAATATTTATTTATTTTTATCATGAGGACAATACCACATGTTATTTCTATGTCAAACACCAGGCAGTTTTTTTTCTGTTTCTAACTCATATAAATTATGTCTTTTTCAGAGATTCTCTCTAAGTTCTTGGTAAATGTTTGTCTTCCAGATTTTAACACTATTCTATTTGGGTTTGTTATAGCCTGTTCAGTACAAAAACATCCCATTTTCCAATTCTTCTGGCAGCTTCCAAGTTATTTTTATGATAGCATTCAAATGCGGCACATTCAAAAGTTTACTGTGAAGTATATAGAACTATTTGAATGACTAATGTTAGCTAGGCAATTCATTCATGTTATCTGATATATTACATCACATTGTGCAAGGTAAGATTGCATTACATAATTACAAACAAAAATGCAATCCTTACAATAAACTGTCACAGGTGTTCTTGGAGTATTTTTTGCCAGAAGGAAGATGTGTGCAGCATTAAACTTCCTCCAATTGTCAGTAGGAATTTTTGTTTTTGCATCACTGCCTGAAACAGTATCTTCTCAGACATAAACCACCATATTACAAGTATGTTGCCTTGTGGCATTTATCTTCTTAATCTGTCACCATATTTTTTAATTTTATATTGAGGAATGAACAAATAGATTTCTGGCTTGCATTATTTTTGGATGTTTCCATTCATAAATCCATTTTTTCCTACATAAAGTTGCTTTTTTATTTTCGTCCTGTAAAATACCCTGTGTTTATATATCCATTTTAAGCATGTCTTTTCTCAATACAAATAATAAGCATATTTTAATATATTTTTTCAGCTGAATATTGTTCCTGAGAAAGCTCTAATCTATCTTAACTAGTGGTGCACAAAGTTGAAATATTCATTGTGATTACACAACATGCATTCTACCCTTCTATTTTTCATCATTTCTTTCATAAAATATTTCTTGCAGCATATAGAAGGCTGCTATATTACTTTACTGCATTTTAATTATATTTTTACAAAGCAGTTTTAAGAAAAGAAGAAAGAAAAGACAAAAGACAAGCAAAGAAGAAGAAAGAAAAATAAATCACTTGGAAATGAATAATCAAAATAAGTGAAATAAAATCAGTAACTCATTATACTATATTGTTAAAAAAAATTACAATTTGTTATCAAAATCTAAGTAACATATGAATATTAGCAGCAATAAACTATCTACAAAGAAATTTAGCAATGACCTTGGTAAGGGTATGAGAGTGCCATTAAGGCAATAAGGAAGGAGCAAAATCCCCTGAAGATGGACTTGGAGAAGAGATTATACAATCTAGAAAAGAACGAAAGCATGAAAAACTCGAAACTCAAAATAATTCCAGCTTGATTTTGTTTAGCATAAGAAAGTACCAAAACCAAATTTCAAGATTCCCTACAACAACAAAATAGGATTTCTGGATTCTCTGCAACGATTACACAATTCAGAATACTTTGTGGTAATGTGACAGCAATATTCTATTTTTAAAAAAATAGAGGTTAGAAAGAAAATTTGACTTTTGTATTTGTTTCAATCTATTATAAATAAGTATAGGAACATGATCCAACTTGCACTCCTAAGATTTTTTTAGGAAGCAAACTGTCCATTTTAGCAATCAACACAGAGATAATGTATAAACAGTAAAATATACTAGGATTTTTTTTATGATAACTGGATGTTCTGGATGTTAACCTGTTCAGTTTTTGAGTCATATTTCACCAATAATTTATAAATAAACCTAGCCATTGTTCCAGATTGCTTTTTATGAAGTTTTTAAATTCAGTTAAATCTCTAAGTATTTCCCCTTGTTCAGGGGTAGGATTCAAATTTTTAACAACCGGTTCTGTGGGCGTGGCTGAGGTGGTGGGTGTGGCTGGGTGGTCATGTAACCAGGTGGATGTGGCTTGGTGATCATGTTATTGGCTGGGTGTGGCCAACTCAATATCACTCACATCAAGGCACACATCTCCTCACCTGGCCTCTCACAACTGTGGGGATGCTGCAACAGTCATAAGTGTGAAAAATGGTCATCAGTCCCTTTTTTCAGTGCCATTGTACCTTTGATTGGTCACTCCACACAAGCAAAGTACCAGCAAAGGAAGGGAAAAAAACTCCAGACGTTCCTGAGACAGGAAGCCTAGTCCTGCCAAGAATGTAATAAGGGTAAACGGAGAGGCAGTTTCTGTAAGCAACACCAGAATGTTTCCTTCCTGCCTTCCTTACAGAATTAGGCCAATAATTTTTTTTAACAATCAGTTCTCTGAACTGCTTAGAATGTTAACAACCGGTTCTAGCGAATAGGTGCGATCTGGTAGAATCCCAGCCCTGCCCTTGTTTCTACAATTACTTTAAAGCTATTCTGCTGATATAGAGATATCAAAACATGGTAATTTTATTATGATGATGCAGTCTGTTTCTTCACTGAATGCATTTCTTTGAATCTATTCATGTACATATATGTATGTACATGGTAGTAAGGTAAGAATTTATACACCTAGATGTATTCTTTTCCTGCATTTATTCCAAACTTTTAATTTATTGGTTATTATTGCAGAATCTCTTATAAGCAATTTATTTCTGTTTGTATAAGTCCAAAAATATTGGTGGCATCTGGGATCCAACCCTATCATAAGGTGATATATTTCAATCCATGCTCCAAGTTCAACAGCTAGCTTGATAACAGTTTAAAGATTATGGTTGCCAGACTAACTTCTTTTGAATCCTGTAATATCTTGAATTTAACCCTCAGTGTTTTATTACACTGGTGCAGTGGTTAGAATGCAGTATTGCTGGCTACATCTGCTGATTGCTGGCTGACCACAATTTGGCAGTTCAAATCTCATCAGACTCAAGGTTGACTCATCCTTCCATCCTTCCGAGGTTAGTAAAATGTGCACCCAGATTGTTGAGGACAATATGCTGACTCTGTAAACCATTCAGAGAGGGATGTAAAGCACTGCTATTGCTATTAGGCAGAATTACATAATAAATTTTATATATCTAATATAAATAATATTTTAAATTTTGATTGGAGTAATTTGGAACAGAAAATTAAATCCTGGTAAAATATTCATTTAATGGCATAAATTCTTTCTATGCAAGACAGATTTAATTTAATTCTAACCTTTCTGATAGCGATGTTAAATCCCATTATTTGGTACAAATTTTGCTTTTCTTCCCCAGTTAAATTCTATGTCAACTTTTGAGTTTTATCCTTATTGATCCAATATTCTGGCACTAAATCCTATTGCTCTAGTAAATCTATTGTAAATTCTAAAGACTTCTTATAATTCTGCCTGTTTATACTTGCATTACAACATTGCACATAAATATGTAAGAAGTAGAGTTTGCTGTATGTAGTGTTGCAACATGCATTTAATTACTTGTCATCCCTTTTTTATTTCCTGCAGGTGCATAAGCAATCCAGATATTTCTCTGAAAATTACTATCAGTTAGCTCCTTATAGAACTTCATCAATAATGCTAATTTCCTAATTTCATGTACCCTCTCTTTATTTCTGGAAACCACATTAATATTAAGGACTTCCAGTTCTGTTTTGCATATAAGATGGCATGAAATATAGCTGTAGACAAAAATAAATCCACAGTTGCTGAAAAGCCCATTTCATCACTGTGTTGTTTTTAGATCTCAGAACAAAATCCTATCAGATCTTGAATGTTACCTTGGCAAATCTCATTTCAATCATCTTTCAGTCATGTACTGAAAAAATTGCTTGGGAAAAGTTATCATTAAGCTTTTGTTGTGCTTTATTTTTTAAAAAATATGTATCCAATAAAGTAAAGCCACTGTCACACTGCACCAATGGATGGAAAGAGGATGTAAAACGGAGAGAAACACTTGACATCCATTGATTAACACGATGCATCCGTTCTGTACTCACTGCATACGTTTTGCTTCCTCTCTATCCGTCCAGCATCCGTTTATTGATGTTTCATCCGCTCAGAAAGTTTTGAGCTGCTCAAAACTTTTGAGCGGAAAATGTATCCAATTCATCCGTTCTGCATCCGCTATGCATCCGCTAGGCATCCGTTCTGCATCCGTTACGCATCCACTATATCCGCTAGGAATCCGCTGCACATCCGCGCAACTCCATCTGCTCCAGCGGTAAACGGACGCAGGGAGGAAGCAGAACGGACACGGAACGGTTGCAGAACGGATGCCTAGCGGATGCAGCACAGAAACAAAGCATGTAAAATGGAAAAAATGTTCGCAGAGGGGACCTATCTTGGATTTAAAGGATGTCTAGAGGATGCCTAGAGGATGCAAAGGGACACATAGGGGAAAACCTATACTGCCTATAAAAAGGGGGAGCAACTCATCTGGATCTCACTTTCAGAACAGCAGCCCTGCGGTGCAGACCTCTGCAGCCTTCATCTGACTCATCCTCTTCCACAGCATCCAGTCATGTCCACCATGGATCGTAACAAAGTCCTTTTGGCAGCCACCATCGTTCTGCAACAGTGCGAAGCCATCTACAGGCTCTGTGAACTCTACTACGGGAAGAAAAAGAGGCGGCCAAGAAGCGTCTGGGTACGAAGATGGATCACCAGGAGAGCAGAGGACGGACTGTGCAACAAGCTGATGGTGGAGCTCAGGAACGAAAACACTCAGGCATTCCAGAACTTCATGAGGATGCCTCCAGCCATGTTTGACGAAGTTGTGCAGCGGCTGACACCCAGGTTGACCAAGGCAAACTCCAACTTACAGCCCAGCCTGGACCCTGGACTCAAGGTGGCACTGACTCTGCGCCACCTGGCCTCAGGGACCACATACACGAGAATGCAGTATGGCTGGAGGGTGCCACACAACACCATCAGCATTGTGGTCAGAGAAGTGGTGCAGGCCATCATCGAAGAATACATGGAGGAGCTCCTCCAGTGCCCCTCCACTGAAGAAGGATGGAAGAAAGTTGCAGAGCAATGGTATCAGAGGTGGAACTTCCCCCACACCGTTGGAGCCATCAATGGCAAGCACGTGGGCTGCAAAGCTCCAGCCAACTCAGGGTCCTCTTATCACAACTACAAGGGCTTCTTCAGCATCATCCTCTTCACCATGGTGGATGCTGACTACAAGTTCATGTACATCGATGCTTCAGGCAATGGCTCATCTTCAGATGCCCAGGTATACGATGCCAGTCACCTCAAGGAGGGGCTGGAACGCAACCTCATCATGGGCTTCCCAGATCCAGACCCCCTGCCCAATGACACACAAGATGTGCCCTACTTCATCATGGGGGATGATGCCTTTTCCCTCACAACCTACCTCATGAAGCCCTACACCTCCATATGCCTCACCCATGAAGAGAGGAGCTTCAACTACAGGCTGTCCAGGGCAAGGTGGGTGGTGGAGAACGCCTTTGGCATCCTGGCCAACAGGTTCCAGGTACTTCTCACCACCATGCAGCATCGCCCAGAGACCATGAGGAGGATCGTGGAAGCTTGCTGCATCCTTCACAATCTCATGCACACCCGCTACCCAGTCTTGCAGAACAGGCTCGTGGACCTCCAGCAAGGCAATGGGGACATGAAGCCTGGGGAATGGAGGCAAGGGCGAAACCTGATAGACACTGAGGATGTGCAAGGCCCCAACAGAGCCTCACATGAAAGGAAGAAGCAGCGCAACCTCCTGAGACACTGGTGCAACTCCCCAGCTGGAACAGTGGAGTAGAAAGACAGGATGATAGATGATTAATGGATGCTTCCTTCAGCCTGTCTCGTCACAGGGATGAGATTGTGCCATGTATGTTGGGTGGGCCTACAATGAACAGGGCATTTAATAAAGAGTTGTGTTTATGTTGACATGTGTGGATTATTGATTACATTATTATTGATAATAAAGGGCCATAGGTGTGGCACCTGGGAGGGTGGACCATCCAGTCCCACTATGCTTGCACTGGAGGTTTATCTATCCCACAGCTATTACCCATCCCACAGGTATCCTAACCCATTCCAAAGCTATCCTTACCCATCCCACAAGCATGCAAAGGATTAAACCATTTCTAAAAGTTTCCAGCAAGACTTTATTAAAAAAAAGAAATGAAACAAGTGTGTGAATCATAAATAGACTTTATTAACAACAAGCTATAAGACAAAAATGAGTCTCTGGCACTCCTCTTGGTCGCTCAGTCTCAGGGGTGAAGGGTCCAGGTGCTGTGGAGGTTGCTGGTGCTGGAGTGCTTGTCATCAGCTCCTCCAGAAGCAGAAGCAGCAGAAGCCAGCCCCAGAAGAGCGAGCCCGGGCTGCAGAAGCCCCAGCAGAACCAGAGAGGGGGCCAGGGAGCGGGATGGTAGCCCTGTCCCTCTTGCCAGGGCTGGCAGCAGATGGCTGAGGCTTGCTGTGCTTCCACATGGTTGTGGGGTTACTGGCTGGCAGGGAGGCTGGCAGGAACCAAGGCTGGCAGGAAGGCTGGCAGGGAGGCTGGCACCAAGGCTGGCAGGAAGGCTGGCAGGCAGGCAGGCACCAAGGCTGGCAGGCAGGCAGATAGCAAGGCTGGCAGGAAGGCTGGCAGGAAGGCAGGCACCAAGGCTGGCAGGAAGGCTGGTACCAAGGCAGGCACCAAGGCTGGCAGGGAGGCAGGTTCCAAGGCTGGCAGGAAGGTTGGCAGGTAGGCAGGCACCAAGGCTGTCAGGCAGACATGAACCAAGGCTGGCAGGAAGGCAGGCAGCAAGGCTGGCAGGGAGGCTGGCAGGAAGGCTTGCAGTGAGGCTGGCAGCAAGGCTGGCAGCAAGGCTTGCAAGTAAGGCTGGCAGCAAGGCTTGCAGGCAGGCATGCAGGCAGGGCAGGCAAGGCTGTCAATCCGTCCGGCAGCAGGTCTTTCCTCTGAATGGTGACCTGCTTCCGAGCTGCTTCCCTTATATCTGCGGGGCTTACGCAATGCATCCTCCCCGCATGCGCAATTAATGCTAGGCATCTGTTAGGCTTCCACTATGCATCCGCTAGGCTTCCGCTCTGCATCCGCTTCATCCGCTCTGCATCCGCTTCATCCGCTCAGCATCCACTCTGCATCCGCTGTATCCGTTCTGCGTCTGCTTTGCTGAAGTCCCCCAGAAGCCCTATGGATGTGCCATCCACTCTCATCCGCTTCCATCCGGTGGGCTTCCGTTCTGCATCCGCTTTCCATCCACTCTGCGTCCTCCCTGCGTCCGTTCCTTTCCGTGTTATCCGCTCCGGTTATACAAATTTTTGCCCCTTTTGAGAGTGGATAACAACGGATGGAACATTTTTCTCGTCCGTTGTGTCCTTTTTACTAACGTTTTGCATCCGTTGGGCAGTGTGACAGGGCCTTAAGCAAGATCAGGAAAACTTAGTTCGTGTTATCATTTTTTGTATGGCAAAGGTTAACTGTACTACATTGATACAATATTAATGATTCACCTCCATGTATAATTATATTTCAGGAAATTTAGAATATTTTTAATATTGATTTGAATAGAAAGAAATTATTCATAAAATATTTCAATCACATTGATTCAGTAGCCAGAAATTAAACTAAGATATTCAAGAGTTCATTCAAAAGTTTCAGTTACATTTTGTGTAACTTTGGAAGATGATTCATTTAGCTTTAGTTCCCCATTTTTAATGAGTTTTGAAAGCTCAAATGCTTTGAAAACAAAACACAATAAAATAAAAAGGTTGGCGAGAAGATAATTTATAATAGAAGTCCAGGGATATATCTCTTAGGTAACAGAGAAGGTAGCTGGAAATTAGTGGACATTGCCAACATTGTATTTGTACTTTAACAGGATCAGAGATACTGTTAAATCCAGACACACTAAGAGGAGGAATCTATAGCTAAGGACACCAGAGGAATAAGCAGGATCATAAAAAGGCAGACCTGCAGAGCAGATTGGCTGGAGGTGGGTAGGGAACTGCTGTGTTTGAAAAGACTACACCAGGAATAAGTGAGGAAAGTTTTCCCAAAGTGCTAGAATTCCAAGAAGTTCAAGAAAGAATTACTTTTACCCCCTCCTCCTTCTTTCTAGGCCAGGGGTCCCCCAACCCTGAGTCATGGTCTGGTACTGGGCCACGGCCTGTTTGGAACTGGGTTGGCCAAGCAACAGGCAAGTGAACATGCACGGCTCCATTTCTGTGAGTAGTGAGCCACATACACAAATGGAGCTGCACGCACACCTACTGCTCACACAGAATCATTTCCTCTCCCCCACCCCTTTCTAGTCCTCAAAGCTGGAAAGGTTGGGGACTACTGCTCCAGGCTAAAAAGCCAGTGAAGTGAATATCCTGAAGCAGTCATATAAAAATAGAGATAAGTGAGACAATTAACACATTGTAAATGAGAAATAAACCCCAAATATTTACTTTAAAAGTATAACAACATTAATTACTGTTGTTATTTAGAGAACTATATGTATGCCTGCAAAGCTGTTGTCCCATTTCTCATTTTTCCCATTTTTTATTCTATGGAAAAATAAATGATTCAGAGTATTGTAGAGTTCTGTAGAGTTAGGAATAAATCTTGATTTGGATTATCAATTAAATTGTCTCAAGGAATGTTTTCTGTCAGCTTTTACCTTCAAACACACAATTTTAAGGCCCTGCCACACTGGCCGACGGTTGCAAAACGTTTGTAAAAAGGACACAGCGGACGAGAAAAATGTTCCATCCATTGTTATCCACTCTCAAAAGTGCCCCAAATTTGCATAACCAGAGCGGACAACACAGAAAGGAACGGACAGGGGGGAGGACGCAGGGCGGATGGAAAGCAGATGCTCCACAGAAGCCTAGCGGATGGAAGTGGATGGGAGCGGATTGCACATCCACAAGGCTTCTGGGGGAGCGTAGCAAAGTGGACACGGAACGGAAAGAGCGGATGCAGAGCAGATGCTGAGCGGATGAAGTGGATGCACAGCGGAAACCTAGCGGATGAAGCAGATGCGGAGCGGAAGCCTAGCGGATGCCTAGCGGAAGCCTAGTGGATGCCTAGCGGATGCCTAGCATTCACTGCACATGCGGGGAGGATGCATTGCATCAGCCCCGCGGATATAAAGGGAAGCAGCTCCCAAGCAGGTCAACATTCAGAGGAAAGACCTGCTTCCAGACACACCACCTGCCTGCCTGCCTGCCTGCCTGCCAGCCTGCCCGCCAGCCTGCTTGCCTGCCTGACTGCCAGCCTGCCTGACTGCTTGCCTGACTGCCTGACTGCCAGCCAGCCTGCCAGCCTCCCTGCCAGCCAGCAATCCCACAGCCATGGGGAAGAAGAGAAAGCCTCAGCCATCTGCTGCCAGCCCTGGCAAGAGGGACAGGGCCACCCTCCCACACCCTGGCCCTCACAGGGCTTCTGCTGGGGCTTCTGCAGCATGGGCTCGCTCTTCTGGGGCTGGGGCTTCTGCTGCTTCTGCTGCTTCTGCTTCTGGAGGAGCTGCTGCTGCTGCTTATGGCGGTGGTGCTTCTGCTGGTGCTTACTCTGCTGATGCTGCTTCTGGCGGTGGTGCTTCTGCTGGTGTTTACTCTGCTGATGCTGCTTCTGGTGGTTGTTGCTTCTGCTGGTGCTTACTCTGCTGAAGCTGCTTCTGGCGGTGGTGCTTATGTTGGTGCTTACTCTGCTGGCGCTGCTCCTGGTGCTGGTGCTTCTGCTGGTGCTTACTCTGCTGGAACTGCTCCTCTTCCTGCTGGTCCTGCTGGTGCTCCTGGTCCTAGTCGTGCTCCTGGTCCTGCTGGTGCTACTGGTGCTGCTGGTCCTGCTCATGCTCCTGGTCCTGCTGGTGCTGCTGGCGCTGCTGGTGCTTACTCTGCTGCTGCTGATCCTGGTCCTGCTGGTCCTGCTGGTGCTGCTGCTGGTGGTGGTGTGGAGGAGCAGCCCCTACAACCTGGAAGCCCCTCTGATGAGGGCCCATGTGGTCCTGCCAAAGGGAGGAAGAGGTAGACGCGAGAATGGAAGAGGAGGCAATACTCCATTGAGGAGGAACATGAGGATGAGGTGTGAGGTATCTTCTATCCCACATCAGGTGGGCGTCTCATGATAGGGAGTGAAAGGAGAAAGAAACGACAGGAGACGAAGTTCCTCGGGATGAGTGCGCCCAGAATGCTCTTTTATTATGCTCCTTCAAAAGGGGGTGATTGTTTTTTCAGAGCCTAGGTTAAGCCCAGGTCAGACAGGATATGCAAGATTTACAATAGCTCAGATCAGGCAAGATACCAGGTCAGACAGGATTGCGAGATTTATAATTCAATCAGGATATACCTTCTTTACAAAGCTGCATGCCAGACAAACTACTCACAAAGCTTTATCTACAGATGTTTAGCTCCTTGTCCCTTGTACATGCCCTGCAAAAGGTCACTGAGGAGACAGAAGCTCAATGACTACACGTGAATGATACAATGTTGCAAATGCCTGAATGATACATAGTTGCAATGATACACAGTTGCAAACACATGAATGATACATAGTTACAACAGAGGTGCTGGAGTGGCTGAGAGAGAATGAGCATCTATGGCGGAAGGGACACAGGCTCTATAGGGACACCAAAAGGAAGCAGGCTGCTTGGAGAGAGAAGGTGGAGAGACTGGGCTACACTTCGGAGGTACTCCTTGGCTGGTGGAAGCACATGCACACCTGGTATGGGAAGCTGCACCTCAAGAAATCTGGCCAGGCCGCAGTCAAGCTGATGGACAGAGATAACTATGTCATGGCCAAGTGCAGCTTCCTGCAGGGTGTGATCCGCCACTGAGGAGCAGCCCATCTCACAACCCTCTCTCTCAGTCAGCCTGCTGAAAGCCAGTCCTCTTCTGGCAGAGAGTCAGCTCCTATCTCCAGGCGGAGCATGCCATGACGGAGACCCCCCCGACAGCTGTTCTAACCATGGCAGAGCGCGTGGAGGACTCCCTGATGCAGTGGGAGAAAGGAGACGGAACTTCCACCACAGTCCAACCCACATCCACCCCCAGCTCCACCTCCACAGAAAGGCAGAGAGCCAGACAGGAGGGACAGAGCCACACTTTCCTGCTGGAGATAAGAGACACCATCAGGAGCAGCGTAGATCTCCTCTCTCAGCTGGTACACACCGACTCCTCATCCTCCAACCACAAGCCCTTCCTCACCTATGTGAACCAGACCCTCATGGACATGGCGGAACCCCAGTACCAGGTGGTGAAGGACAGAATCACCGATCTGCTTCACAACCCTCCAGATCCAGATGAACCTGCTCCCACCCAGTCCAGGTCTGCTTCTCCACCACAGGTGATGTCACTCCCATTCCAAGGCTTTCCACAGGCCCTCACCTACCAGGGCTACGGCTACCAGGAGGTCCAGCAGCACAGGCAGCAGCCATTCCCAGTCCTGGCACAGGTTCATCGGATGCCACCATTGCCACTGGTTCCACTGATGCCACCGATGCCACCCACGCCAGTGCTGCCACTGACACCACCGATGCCACCCACGCCACTGATGCCACCGATGCCAGCCCTCACGCAGCTGCAGACTAGACAGCCCCACTACACTGCTCCTTCCTCCACCCCACAGCCAAGCCCGGCCTCAGTACATCTATCATCGGTACTGGGGCTAACACCCCATGACATGGAGGAAGGGGCTCTCAACATCACGGGGCTGAGTCAGCTGTCTGAGAGCTTCCTCAACACACCGTCCCCTGTTGTCCTATCGGGGCCAGGCACCCCAGTGGCGCTTCAGACCAGCACTCCAGCAACAGCCACCTCCACAGCACCTAGACCCTTCACCCCTGAGACTGGGCACGCCTCCAAGTGACCAAGAGGAGTGCCAGAGACTGGGTGGCTACCTGTTGACTTTATTTGGACACCTGACTTGGGTCATTTTTCTTTTACAGCTTGTTATTAATAAAGATTATGTTTGCTTCAAACACTTGCTTCATTTATTTTTGTCAATAAAGTCTTGGTGGAAACTTTTAGAAATGGTTTAAGCCTTTGCATGCTTGTGGGATGGGTAAGGATAGCTGTGGGATGGGCAAGGATACCTTTGGGATGGGTAATAGCTGTGGGATGGGCAGGGATACCTTTGGGATGGGTTAAGATAGCTGTGGGATGGGCAGGGATACCTTTGAGATGGGTTAAGATAGCTGTGGGATGGGCAGGGATACCTTTGGGATGGGTTAACATAGCAGTGGGATGGGGAGAGATACCTTTGGGATGGGTTAAGATGGCAGTGGGATGGGCAGAGATACCTTTGGGATGGGTTAAGATGGCAGTGGGATGGGCAGAGATACCTTTGGGATGGGTAATAGCTGTGGGATGGGCAGGGATACCTTTGGGATGGGTTAAGATAGCAGTGGGATGGGCAGAGATACCTTTGGGATGGGTTAAGATAGCAGTGGGATGGGCAGAGATACCTTTGGGATGGGTAATAGATGTGGGATGGGCAGGGATACCTTTGGGATGGGTAATAGTTGTGGGATGGGCAGGGATAACTTTGGGATGGGTTAAGATAGCAGTGGGATGGGCACGGATACCTTTGGGATGGGTAATAGCTGTGGGATGGGCAGGGATACCTTTGGGATGGGTAATAGTTGTCGGATAGATAAACCTCCAGAGCAAGCATAGTGGGACTGGATGGTCCACCCTCCCAGGTGCCACACATATGGCCCTTCATTATCAATAACAATGTAAGCATTGATCCACACATTTGAACATAAACACAACTCTTTATTAAATGCCCTGTTCATTGAAGGCCCACCCAACATACATGGCCCAATCTCATTAGTGTGATGAGACAGGCTGAAGGAAGCATCCATTAATCATCTATCATCCTGTCTTGCCACTCCACTGCTCCAGCTGGGGAGCTCCACCAGTGTCTCAGGAGGTTGCGCTGCTTCTTCCCTTCACGAGAGGCTGTTGGGGCTTTGCACATCCTCATTGTCTATCAGGTTTCGCCTTGCCTCCATTCCCCAGGCTCCATGTCCCCATTGCCTTGTTGGAGATCCACGAGCCTGTTCTGCAACACTGGGTAGCGGGTGCACATGAGATTGTGCAGGAGGCAGCAAGCTTCCACGAACCTCCTCACGGTCTCTGGGTGATGCTACATGGTGGTGAGAAGTAACAGGAACCTGTTGGCCAGGATGCCAAAGACGTTCTCCACCACCCGCCTTGCCCTGGACAGCCTGTAGTTGAAGATCCTCTCTTCACGGGTGAGGCATCTGGAGGTATACGGCTTCATGAGGTAGGTTCTGAGGGAGAAGGCATCATCCCCCACGATGAAGTAGGGCACATCTTGCGTGTCGTTGGGTAGGGGGTCTGGATCTGGGAAGCCCATGATTAGGTTGCATTCCAGCCCATCCTTGAGGTCACTGGCGTTGTATACCTGGGTATCTGAAGAAGACCCGTTTCCTGAAGCATTGATGGACATGAACTTGTAGTCAGCATCGACCATGGCGAAGAGTAAAACGGAGAGAAACACTTGCCATCCGTTGGTTAACGCGATTCATCCATTCTGTACTCACTGCATCCGTTTTTCTTCCTCTCTAACCATCCAGCATCTGTCGACTGAGGTTCCATCTGCTCAAAAAGTTTTGAGCTGTTCAAAACTTTTTGAGCGGAAAATGTATCCAACATGTCCTTTCTGCATCCGCAACGCATATGGGGAACATCCATTCTGCATCCGTGGTCATCCGTTACACATCTGCTACATCCGCGAGGCATCCGCTGAGGATCCGCACAACTCATATCCACTCCAGCGGTAAACAGACGCAGGGAGGAAGCGAAACGGACGCGGAACGTACATGCAGCGTTAGTAACACGGACAGAGAAAGGATGAAAGCGGATGCAGCTCACAAAGAAAGCATTTAAAATGGAAAAAACGTTCGCAGAGGGGACTTAACTCGGATATTAAGGATGTCTAGAGGATGTCTAGAGGATGCAAAAGGACACATAGTGGAAAACCTATATTGCCTATAAAAATGGGAGCAACTCACCTGGATCTCACTTTCAGACCAGCAGCCCTGCTGTGCAGACCTCTGCAGCTTTCAGCCTCTTGCTCTTCCACAGCATCCAGTCATGTCCACCATAGATCGTAACACAGTCCTTTTGGTAGCCACCATCGTTCTGCAACATTGCGAACCCATCTACAGGCTCTTTCAACTATTCTATGGGAAGAAAAGGAGGCGGCCAAGAAGCGTCTGGGTCCGAAGATGGATCGGGAGAAAAGCAGAGTATGGACTGTACAACAAGCTGATGGTGGAGATGAGGAATGAAGACCCTTGTGCATTCCAGAACTTCATGAGGATGCCTCCAGCCATGTTTGATGAAGGTATGGAGTGGCTGACACCCAGGTTGACCAAGCAGGGCACCAACTTCCAGCCCAGCCTGGACCCTGGGCTCAAGGTGGCACTGACTCTGCGCCACCTGGCCTCAGGGACCACCTACAGGAGCATGCAGTACGGCTGGAGGGTGCCACACAACATCATCAGCATTGTGGTCAGAGAAGTGGTGCAGGCCATCATCGAAGAATACCTGGAGGAACTCCTCCAGTTCCCCTCCACCGAAGAAGGCTTGAAGAAAGTTGCAGAGCAGTGGTATCAGAAGTGGAACTTCCCCCACACCGTTGGAGCCATAGATGGGAAGCACGTGGCCTGCAAAGCTCCAGCCAAGTCGGGGTCCACTTATTTCAACTACAAGGGCTTCTTCAGCATCATCCTCTTCGCCATGGTCGATGCTGACTACCAGTTCATGTACATCGATGCTTCAGGCAACAGGTCAGCTTCAGATGCCCAGGTATACAATGCCAGTGACCTCAAGGAGGGGCTGGAAGGCAACCTCATCATGGGCTTCCCAGATCCAGACCCCCTGCCCAACGACACACAAGATGTGCCCTACTTCATCGTGGGGGATGGCACCTTCTCCCTCAGAACTCTCACCACCATGCAGCATCGCCCAGAGACTGTGCAGAAGATCGTGGAAGCTTGCTGCCTCCTGCACAATCTCATGCGCACCTGCTACCCAGTCTTGCAGAACAGGCTCGTGGACCTCCAACAAGGCAATGGGGACATGGAGCCTGGGGAATGGAGGCAAGGGTGAAACCTTATAGACACGAAGGATGTGCAAGGTCCCAACAGAGCCTCACGTGAAGGGAAGAAGCAGTGCAACCTCCTGAAACACTGGTGCAATTCCCCAGCTGGAGCAGTGGAGTGGCAAGACAGGATGATAGATGATTAAGGGATGCTTCCTTCAGCCTGTCTCATCACACGGATGAGATTGGGCCATGTATGTTGGGTGGGCCTACAATGAACAGGGCATTTAATAAAGAGTTGTGTTTATGTTGACATGTGTGGATCATTGAATAAATTGTCATTGATAATAAAGGGCCATATGTGTGGCAGCTGGGAGGGTGGATCATATAGACCCACTATGCTTGCACTGGAGGTTTATCAATCCCACAGCTACCTTAACCCATCCCAAAGGTATCCCTGCCCATCCCACAGCTATCTTAACCCATCTCAAAGGTATCCCTGCCCATCCCACAGCTATCTTAACCCATCCCAAAGGTGTCCCTTCCCATCCCACAACTATTACCCATCCCAAAGGTATTCCTGCCATGTCCATGAGGGTCTGGTTCACATAGGTGAGGAAGGGCTTGCGGTTGCAGGATGAGGAGTCGGTGTATACCAGCTGAGAGAGGATATCTATGCTGCTCCTGATGGTGTGTCTTACCTCCAGCAGGACAGTGTGGGTCTGTCCCTCCTCTCTGGCTCTCTGCCTTTCTGTGGAGGTGGAGCTGGGGGTGGATGTGGGTTGGACTGTGGTGGAAGTGCCGTCTCTCCCACTGTGCCAGGGAGTCCTCCACGTGCTCTGCCACAGTTAGAACAGCTGTCGGCGGGTTCTCCGTCATGGCATGCTCCACAGACACCTGCTGACTCTCTGCCAGAAGAGGACTGGCTCTCAGCAGGCTGCCTGAGAGAGCGTGTTGTGAGAGGGGCTGCTCCTCGGTGGCGGATCTCACCCTCCAGGGAGCTGCACTTAGCCATGACGTAGG
Source organism: Laticauda colubrina (assembly GCA_015471245.1). NCBI lineage: Eukaryota > Metazoa > Chordata > Lepidosauria > Squamata > Elapidae > Laticauda > Laticauda colubrina. The sequence continues at coordinate 50,606,269 of BLBF01000002.1, forward strand.
TCTCTCTGTCCGTCAGCTTGACTGCGGCCTGGCCAGATTTCTTGAGGTGCAGCTTCCTGTACCAGGTGTGCATGTGCTTCCACCAGCTGAGGAGCACCTCCGAAATGTAGCCCAGGCTCTCTGCCTTCTCTCTCCAAGCAGCCTACTTCCTTTTGGTGTCCCTATAGAGCCTGTGTCCCTTCCACCATAGATACTCATTCTCTCTCAGCCACTCCAGCACTTCATCCTCATGTTCCTCCTCGATGTTGTATTGCCTCCTCTCCTGTTCTTGCATCTGCCTCTTCCTACCTTTGGCAGAACCACATGGGCCCTCATCAGTGGGGCTTCCAGGTTGTAGGGGCTGCTCTTCCACACCACCAGTAGCAGCAGCACCAGCAGCAGCACCAGCAGCACCAGCAGCACCAGCAGCACCAGCAGCACCAGCAGGACCAGGATCAGCAGCAGCAGATTAAGCGCCAACAGCGCCAGCAGCGCCAGCAGTGCCAGCAGCGCCAGCAGGACCAGCAGGACCAGGAGCACTAGCAGGACCAGCAGGACGAGGAGCAGCTTCAGCAGAATAAGCACCAGCAGAAGCACTACCGCCATAAGCAGCATCATCAGCTCCTTCAGAAGCAGAAGCAGAAGAAGCTCCAGCCCCAGAAGAGCGAGCCCGTGCTGCAGAAGCCCCAGCAGAAGCAGAGTGAGGGCCAGGGTGTGGGAGGGTGGCCCTGTCCCTCTTGCCAGGGCTGGCAGCAGGTGGCTGAGGCTTTCTCTTCTTCCCCATGGTTGTGGGGTTTCTGGCTGGCAGGCAGGCTGGCTGGCAGGCAGGCTGGCAGGCAGGCAGGCAGGCAGGCAGGCAGCAAGGCTGGCAGGCAGGCTGGCAGACAGGCAGGCAGGCTGGCAGGCAGGCTGGCAGGCAGGCAGGCAGGCAGTCGATGTGTCTGGAAGCAGGTCTTTCCTCTCAATGTTGACCTGCTTGGGAGCTGTCTCCCTTTATATCCGCGGGGCTGATGCAATGCATCCTCCCCGCATGTGCAGTGAATGCTAGCCATCTGCTTGGCATCCGCTAGGCATCTGCTAGGCATCCACTAGGCATCCGCTAAGCATCCGCTAGGCATCTGCTAGGCTTCCGCTCTGCATCCGCTTCATCCCTTGTGCATCCGCTGTGCATCCGCTTCATCCGCTCGGCGTCCACTCTGCATCCGCTGTATCCATTCCGCGTCCGCTTTGCTGAGGTCCGCCGGAAGCCTTGCGGATGTGCCATCCGCTCTCATCCACTTTCCATCCGCTCTGCGTCCTCCCCCCATCCGTTCCTTTCCGTGTTGTCCGCTCTGGTTATGCAAATTCGGGGCACTTTTGAGAGCGGATAACAATGGATGGAACATTTTTCTCGTCCGCTGTGTCCTTTTTACAAACGTTTTGCATCCATCGGCCAGTGTGACAGGGCTTTAAGTATGAAGTATACTTCAAATAGATACATAAAAGTTACTTCTAAGGTGCCCTATTTGTTGTTTTTATAATTTCTAAGCTGCCCAGAATCGTGTGTGTGTGTGTGTGTGTGTGTGTGTGTGTGTGTGTGTATGCATATTTGGATAGATCGATAGATAGATAGATAGATAGATAGATAGATAGATAGATAGATAGATAGATAGATAGATAGATAGATAG
>BLBF01000002.1:50607925-50628460 GCA_015471245.1 Laticauda colubrina
TAGATAGATAGATAGATAGATAGATAGATAGATAGATAGATAGATAGTAGATAGAGTTGGGAAGTTATTTAAATACATGCAAATAGATGAATAACACCTCAGACTTTTATCTTTTCAACTAAACAAAAAATGAGAAGAATGAGGTTTGCTTTTTGTTGTTTTAACCATACATTGTTACCTTTTAAAACGGAGTTCAGTATTATAGAACTTATGATCCATGTGCTGCCCTTGATCTATAAGAACTTCTCTTGATCTCAATGAGAAATATGAGAACCAGCAGGAAACTAGACTAAAGGGGCTAACAGGCCTTTTCCATCTCTAATTTCCATGATTAAAGTGTAGGATCAAAGGCACTCTAAGACTCTAAGTATAACCACATTCATAGAATGAAGCAGGTTCAAGGACTAACATATTTTAGGAAGTGAGAAGGAAATACCATTATAAATTTATTCAGGCCGAGCTGCTTCTCCCTGGTCCCTCCCCTCATCCCCTTCCCAAGATTTTAAAAATTATTTTTATTCTTTCATCTCAGATTTTCTTATGAAATGCAGAACTTGTGAAATAGCTTATAGGATCTAGAAGAACAGCTGCTCAGTTTTGCTGTGTAGTTTTGGGAATACGTGTTTGAAATATATATAAGGCATCTCTGAATAGTCCTAATGAGAGTATTGTTTTGTCCTGAAAAATTAAATAAAATTAACATGTTTTGAAGGATAGTAACAAGATTGGAGATAGCTCACCACTGCAGAGCAATCTACTATACATGCAAGAAATAGATTAAACTACAGGTATGTGAATAAATATAATTCCCTCTGTTCTGAAGAAAACCTCAGTTTGGGCAAGATGAATATTACAATGAAATCTCATTTGTTCATTAATACTGAAAAACACACCTTTATGTTCTGACATTCATCGGATTATGTCATCAGTTACCCTTCCCTTGTCCCTCATTATGCCCTTCCTATTATCTCCACAATATAAGGAAGTTAAGGTATAGACAATCAAATGTAAAACACAGACATTTGGGTAAAACACAAACATTTGCTTATTTACAATTTCAATCCATCAAATGTTTATTGTCAATGCACAACTTGTATACCGTTGTGGAGCAGCGGAATAACCTGAGGCAAACATGGAGCGAACTTCAGCTTTTTACTTTATTGTAACAAAAAAGGGTTGCCACAGCTGCTGCAGTAACAAGGCAGCCAGCTGACGGACAGTAGCTGATGCCGTTTGACAGCTCCCTTTTATAGCCGGCTGTCAAATGGCATCAGCCAATAGGAACAGTCCACGTTTCCAGCGGGAACGCAGACCGGAGTGAAGGCTTCAGCTCAGTCTTTTCCGAATGCCACATATACAATTTTTGGATGATACTGGAGTTATTGGAGTTATTATTATATATCAGGTTGATTAATTTCCCAGAGTTGCTATTGGGATATAATTGCCAAAGTTTATGTACATAAGTTGATAATATAACATTAATTCTGTGCAAAATTTGCTCACAACCTCAGTTACATTTCCTGCTATATGCACAGACATTTAGTTCAAATTGTAAATACTAAATACAGGTTCATGCTATGTTTGCATTAAATCAAAGGCTATTTTAAATTTTCTATGAAATAATGTTTTGTTCATTGATACTTTATCTTTTCTTTAAGGTAATGTCTGTCACTTTGTCTTATAAAAAGATATAATAAATTATGGGGGGGGGGGGAAATCCTTCCATTCTCCACCATTAGTCAAAACTGAAGAAGCTTCTTCAATGAGAAATGAAATATTTTCAAACAAAACAAGAAAGTCCATTTGCCTTTTGAAAGAAAGCACCTTTGGGACAACCATGACCTGGATGATTGAGGCTCTCTGTAAACATTTGCCAAATCAAAACTTTCCCTTTGTGCAGACTTGAAAACTTTTCCAGCTACATAGAAGATTTGTGGATATAATGGCAATATTTTAAGAACACTAAGGATTCTTCTTATCTTTAACCTTTCCTAGACATCTATTTTTCAACCCAAATTTGTCCTCTTTCAAAGCTTACTTTGAAAAATGGGGGAAGGGCTGAACAGCAGAAGTTGGCAGCAATTGGCAAGGAAAAGCAAGAGTCTGATTTAGAGAAAGTGAATGGCTAAATAATCACCCAAGTAGCTTGCATTCTACTTTTTCACACCTTTTTAGTGTGTTCAATTAAAATGTCATTTGCCAAAGAAAATGTGATGTATTTATTCCATTTCCTAGATTAGATTTCCTAGATTAGACATGATTTTGGGTTTTACCGAGTAGTTTGATAGATCTTTACAGAAATGGCTTGTTCATATTATTATGAAAAAGCAAAAAGTTGTGATTTAATGTTAATGCCTTATTTTACTTAACAAAGCCTGAAGACAATGCTTCTATTTCTTTTCTTCTTTTCTTATCTTTCCTCACTTCTCTTCCCCCTTTTCTCCCTACTATTTTTCTATTTACTTTTGTATTTTATAATATTTTATAACTCAATAAAAATGTTAAACAAGGAGAGATGAGCAAGAATGCTGATGGTCAAATTTTGGTAAAGGGTGAGTTTTCTTAATAAAACAAAATATCTGGCATGTAAGTATTCTTTGATGTTTTGCTATTTTAGAAGAATTTTCTAAATTTATATGTTATTAATATTTCACAGCTCTAAAAATTAAAAGAATGGATGGTTGGAACCACAGAAGGGAATGTGCAACTTTTCAAAAATGTTAGAAAATCATTCCAACACTTCATTGTTCTTGAATCCATGCATTTTTCTTTTGGATGGATGGAAGGGTTTAGCAAGGACAGCCAACAATAAAGCAAAAACATAAACCTTTCATAACTCAGGAGGAGAGTTGTGAAAGATTTAGTATTAATAATAGTATGAACATTTGATTTTAACAGAAATAAAGTACTGATCTTATAGGTCAGGAGAGGTAACTGTTTGTGACCAGGGACCAAAAGTAAATTTTTGGAGACAGCAACATCCCCAAGAGTGTGAAGGTCAATGATACACAGTGGATGTGATTATGGCAGGTTAAGAAAAAAATGAATAAATTGAAATTAACAAATAGTAGGGGACCTGCAGTTTATCAGCCTATACAGAAAAGGAATGAATTTGAGGGACCACCTTTCCCAATCTCATCAGCTTATTTCATCAGGTCTGGCAGAGAAGGCATGCTTTGGGTGCCATCTGTCAGGAATTACATTTGGTGAGTCCCAGGAATGGGCCTTCTCTGCTACCTGATTTGTGAATCTTCTCTCCATATAAGTGAGATTAGTTCCCTACCTCTTAACATTCTGCAGGTTCCTCAAGACTTGGCTATATTATTAGACCTGGGAGTTCCAGGGGCTCAGGAGATTATGCAATGGCTCCCTTATTGTGGCATCATGCTCCCTTATTTTGTGTGCTTTTTAGTAACTGTTATAGTTTTTAATAATGATTGTTCTATATGCATTTAGTGCTTTTCTTTTTTGTTGTATGCCAGTCAGAGTCAGTCTCTCATGAGATCGTTAGTTATACAAATATGATAAATACATAAATAAGGAATGTCACCAACTGTGCTTGCAATAGCAAGTTGAAATATTCTTTCAGAATGAATTCTTAGACAGAAAGGAGACAAAGAATTCAGCTACAATATGGAATAAAAAGCTCCTGCATATACAGTAGTATATAATAAGCATACAAGTTCAAAAACTATTACTCCCAGCAGAGCTTAAATACATTTTATAACATAAAACATCAGACAGTTAATGTGCAAAGAACTAATAACTGAAAAATTATGAATGGTGAAATGGGTTCCTCTTGGAGTTCTAAATGTCATCCAAAGATTTTAATTAGTTCAATATACTTTGTGTGGAAACCTTCATTTTATTTGATCTATACAATGATCAGAATCTGCAAATGATAGTATTCATAAGAGGTAATTGTAAAATAAGCAACATTTACAAGATTGCTGAAGAAAAATGTGCCATCTCATGCATCAAAGCATTTAAAAGTGACATGAGTATCCAGAAGTGAGATTCAGCTTGACAAACTGCAGACTTCACAGTACAGGTCAAGGGTTGGGATCTCAATCCAATTATTTGTGCCTCACTGACAAGCTCCCAGAGTTTTCATTGTCCCAGTATTTTTCCAATCTTTTTCCAGCATTGTCCTTTCCTTCAACAACTGTGCAAATTGGCCAGGTCTTTTGCTTAAGGCAATGGCCATATACTGGTATAAAAGTGTAAGGGAAAGAAGAATCAACTCCTTCATCTTTAAAACTATGTCAATGAAACCATTTGAAAACACTAAAATATGCTATCTATGCCAGGACTCGTATGGCCAAAAGGACTCCTCTAGCCAGTGGTATCACAAAACAGTACAGAGCCATTCTGGGAAAAGAGAATTTCAATAATCAGCTGGGACAAAATAAACATCCTAAATAATCATTTGTTGTTGGAAGCATTGTATCATGCTAAACAATTACTTGTATATGATTTTTGTTGGACTAGATTTCTTGAAAGATAGAGAAGAAAAGAGAACAATAACATCTTTGAACGTTGTGTAAAGAAATATAAAGGATATTCTGCTCAGAGCAGCTGGAATTGTGGAACTGTGCTTCTTTCTGAATGGTAGTGCACAAGCAAAATAAAGTCATGAAAATATACTTCCATTGAGTGAATAAACGAGTTTCAAAATTAGATTCAATAATCTAATTTGTTTTTGGAATGTCTAAAGTTACGAATCCTTATTAACTGGTCTTTTTAAAAGAGATGAGATGAGAGTCCCTAGAGCAATCTAACTCAAACAGTAAAATCTATGAAAAATAAACTAAATATAAATAGCAGCAAACTTTAAGTGGCTTTTGTAAAGTCAGGAGATATGAGTTTTGCTGCAAAATCTCATTCCCATAAATAATAGGATTCTGTTCTTCTAAAAGAATCTTGCTTGTCAAGCTCCAGCAGTGAAACAGCCAGAATTAATTCAAATTACAATGAAGAGCCATGTTAATAAGGACTGAGACATATCTTTATCTTAGGGCAAGGACCTAGGATTAGCAAAGGATTGCATACTATAGATTAACTACACATGCATACTTGAAGGCCCTCTGAAGAGATGAGCTTCTCTGGTTCATCAGGTCCAAATAGATATCAGTATATTTAGCAGTCATGTTATTAAATACTGCACACTTATTAACCAACTTTCCCCTCAAAACATCACCAAGGATAAGATTTTCTTAAAGGCTCATCACCTATGTAGAAACACTGCAGCCTGCCACTCTGAAACAGAGAAATAATGCCTATATGAGCCATGGTGGCACAGTGGTTGGAATCAATACTGCAGGCTATTCTGCTGACTGCCTGCAGTTTGGCAGTTCAAGTCTCACTGGCTCAGGGTTGACTCAGCCTTCCATTCTTCTGAGGTCAGTAAAATGAAGACCCAGATTGTTGGGGGACAATATGCTGACTCTGTCAACCCTTAAAGAGGGCTAGAAAGCCCTGTGAAGCAGTATATAAGTCTAAGTGTTAGTGCTAGTGTTAGTGCTATATGACAGAGTGACGTTGGGGTGGTTTAGAAATGGAGCCTTTCTTTTCTCTCATCTTCTGGTTTGAATATATACCTATTTGACTGCAATAGTCCTGCCTGGATCTTTCTGAAGAAACATTTCAGAATAGAATTCCCAGCTGACTAATCCCTCCCATTTTTGCACATATGAATAAATATTATACAAGGATGCTTTTAAAATCATCTGATATTAAAAATTCCAATTAACAATTCTCATATTTCATAAGAGAGACCAATGTAGTCTTTGCTTATGAAACCCCTTAGCTTAGGTGTAAATTATGATAACCAACCTATTGAGAAGTGTTGTAAGACTGCTAGTCCATTTCAGGAGAAAGGATAAAATGCTTGACATATTTTGCTGAAAAGGATGTTATTAGTCTTGATGAAAGCTAACAAATTGACAAAACATGTTAAGGCTTAACTAAGATGGATTCTAGAAAATGGAAACACAATGAAGTGCTAACAATTTATGCACTTTTATTTCTGGAAAAGAGAAAAGTTGTTTTTGTTTTCAGCAGAGACAGGGAATAGGATGGAGGACTTGCTGACCAGCTAACCAAAAGTTGTCTGGCATGTCTTTGTGTACTGTATAGACTATAGATATTTTAAAATATTCATGCTGACATAAGATTTTGTTAAATCTGAAAATAATTTAAAAATTTGGATTACTAAACTTTGGAGTACTTTTGAAACTGGATTAAAAGTCTGAGAAACAGGCTAATCATCTGGAATTGCTCTGGGTCTTCTCCAGAACTGCATGTTTCCCTTCAATTACTTGGAGTGCAGAATAATAAGATGGCCAACTTGAGCCCTCCCACAGACAAGTCCTTAGTATTGTGAGCTATCTTACCTGACAATTAGTTAACTTTTCCTTTCCTATCTCTCTCGTGTAATTCCATGTAGGGGGCGCGCACTGTAGGGGGCATGCATAAGCACACCAACGTGCCTACCGTCCCTGTCCTATTGTTATATATATATATATATATATATATATATATATATATATATATATATATATATATAATTTTTCTTATATGTATCCATGTATTCATAACTATGTTCTTATTTATATCTATTATCTTGCAAGCAATTGACAAATTTTTTAAAAAGTCAGAAATCAGACTGTCCAATCAAAAAGTAAAGAGAAGGTGCAATGCATGTGCTTATATGCTTCTCCCAAAAACAGAGGCCAATATTAAAGCATCTGGATAGTTGGTGTTTGTAAGATACTGCCTCCAAGAAATAACTTACATCAGCTCTGGTAGTATTTTCTATGTTAGATATAGTTTTATGAATGCATGATCAGTCTCAGAAATACCATGTTATCTTGATTGTAAAAAGGTATTTTAAGAAAATAGGTAAATAAGTAAGTGGATAAATGTTATGATGATCAGAAATAAAACAACAAATAGCTTCAAAAGGATTTCTGCAAACTGACAAAAAGAGACATCAACCTAAAACTACAACTCAGGATACGCAAAAATAAAGCAATGCACATTCCAGGAAAATAATAATAATCTTAATTACAAATTAAGAGGTCTGAATTGCCATAGGTTGGCTGTTTGGATAGCTCAACTGGGTTTTCCTCCCCAAAGGGCAACCGCTGTAAAAACAGGAAATCTTGTTAGACATCATTAAGAAATAATTGAAAATAAATTGCCAATTCATAATGCTGTTATAGTAACATAATGCTATTATATGTAACTGAACATGAAAGGAGCCCCCAACTGGGCAATGGTGATGTCATCAGCTAATTCTTTCAACCCAGAAGCGCCTTGGTGCTTTCAACACAAGTGTGATGCAATCCTATAGATCTGGATACAGAATTGAACATTAAAAATGGTCAAGCCTCAAACTATTTTCCTAAGATTACCATGGATCAAATTCAAGAGAAAAGTGTGTAATAAAAGTGTATAACATTATACAAGAAAAAACAGGATCACCAGAAGTTGCTCTTTCTCATCCATATTAGATCTTTGATTTACTGACTGACTGACTGACTGTGTGCCATCCAGCTGTTGGCTGATAGAGACTACATAGATAGATTGTCCTTATGATATTCTGTCTCCAACCTGGTCCTTCAAGTCTTTTAATAATGCACCCATTGCCACTACAACTCAGTGTTCCATCATGCCACTGGTCATCTTCTTCTCTTATAAACTAGGCTCATTAATTAAAGCTCAGTCACAGGAAAGCAGCAAGGAGGCAGTAGCAAACCACTTACAGAATACAGAGTAACAGAGTTGGAAGGGACTATGTGCCATCCAACTGTTGGGTGGTAGAGACTGCATAGATAGATTGTCCTTATGATACCTAATCCAACCCCATGCTCAAACAGAAAACCTTAAAATGTTTCTAACAAGTGGCTGTCCAGTCTCTTCTCGAAAGCCTCCAGTGATGAAGCACCCACAACTTCTGAAGGCAAACTGTTCCGTTGGTTGATTGTTCTCACTATCAGAAAATGTATCCTTATTTCTCGTTGAATCTCTCCTTGATCAGTTTCCATCCACTATTTCTTGTCTGGCCTTCAGGTGCTTTGGCAAAGAGGTTGTCCCCCTCCTCTCTGTGACAGTCCCTCAAATTTTGGAACACTGCTATGATGTCATCTATGGTCCTTGTCTTCCAAACTTTGCCAAGAAAACTGCAGTGACCTTTCCAGGCAGTCTCTGGGAATTGGACACAATTGATTGAAAGAAAAAAAAAAGCTCCTTACCTAGATATGAAAGATCCCAGATTCACCTCATTTTTTCTTTTTTCTTTTCATTTCTTTCTTTGCCAATGTAGAATATGTGGGAATTTTTATTCAATACTGAAGCCACATGGAGTAGTATATATTCCTTTGAGCCAAGACATTCCTGAAAAAAAACAGTTAATATCAATTCTGGCTCCATTAACAATTGAAAAGCTGTGCTATATAAAGATTACAGGGGTCAGTTTAGAAAAGGAGATCTGGATTTCTGTACAAGTAATTTTTTAATTACTTGTACAGGTTTTAAGTCGAGTCCACTCTTAGGATATAAAAATCAAAGGGCATCTTGATTTTGATCAGATGCAGGTAACATTTCAGGACTATGACACTTCCCATAGGACATTATGCAAAGACAGCAAATGGGCATCAGTTTTCTCCCCATATTGAATGAGCATCTGCTACTATCACATAATACAAGCACAGAACCCATTAAAGTAATGTTGATCTCTATCAGACATCATCTGGCCTCCCATTTGTCTTCTACGCTGTGGTGGGGAATGTGATACAAAGTGAACAAGATACAGCCATGAGCTCTGTTTTCAGAGGGATCCTTTGTTCCTCTGAATTTCCCCTGCTGGTTCTTTACTTCCAAAACTGCCACTGCCACCACCCCTCTTCTGTCTCTCTGAGCCTTTCAACCAAATGGTCTGGTCAAATCACAAGCCAGCAGGTGTTCTCCTGTCCATATTTGCACCTCCCAGCCCAAACATTTCTTCTCTTTTTCAGAGTGGAAAATAAGAGAGGAAGGACTTATCAACTGGTTTTGGGCTTTGAAGTTTGCCAGAGTTTTGTTTATCTAGTTCCTGCTTATTTTCCTGGGTAAGATAGGGACAATGGAAAACCTGTTGGTTAGGAGACTGGTTTTTCACTCAGAGCAATATGTTTGTGAGGGTGGAAAGAATAACCTCACAGTGCAACTGCAGTAATGATAAAGCTGAAAGTAATTTGAGGGAAATTCTTTATATTCAACCTGGACTCCACCTTTTTCCAATTATGTGAAGATGTTTTTCCACTGAGGCTGAAAAGTTACCTCAGTCCTTTCAAGTTGACCAACTTCTTCAAATATCCAATATGGTGACTTCAGCAGAATAGGGGATGTCTGGGAATGAACAATAGGATGAAGTCCAAAATGCATCAAACATGAAATCATGTAGAGCTGGACTCAGTAAAAAAAACTATACATTGTTTGTTGACTTGATCAATAAATAAGATAAAGCAGGAGAGTCAACCCAAATCCTTCCTAAAATTACAAGATTTTCAACCAAGATTTGAGTTTGGTACTTTTAAAAGTATTATCCATGTAAAACTGAAATTGTTTATAAGAGCTAACCTGGAGTCCCTGCTATGCCTGCCAACTTTTCTGTGGCTTTTTTTCTTAGACCAGTAACAGGAGTTTGACCCATGGAGATTAAGCACAGGAAGTTTTCTTCAATTGCTTATCTTCTTATGAGGAAAGCTTCCACAGCTCTGTTTCTATGTCACGTTGTACTTAAAAACCTATAAAAACATTGGCAGCCCTGTGTTTTGCTTGTCTGCTTAAGCTTGTCACCAGCTATCTCTTCATTTTGCTGTATGGATTGGATATGTGTAGTATCTCTCTCCCTCTGTCTCTCTCTGGACTTGTATGTGTGGACCCATGTGCATGTGGTGTATGCATGCATACGTAATTTATTCACCTAAATAATGCTTATAATGGCTAATGTTCACAATCTGCCAGCATCTTTCATTTCTGTCTCTTAATTACCTTTATTTCAAGTGATATAAGGCATTTTTTTCTCTATGTAGTCAAATCAAATCAACAAACACAGTAATCCTGGCTGGTCTCCTTACTCGCAGTTCTGACAATTGATAATTGCCATTTAGAAAATATAATCATAGCTCAGTTTCCCTAGGAATTGTCTTACTTCAGAAATCCTTGTACAAAAGTGCTAGCAGTGCTTCATTATATACATTAAGGTCTGGATTGGACAGGACAGTGGCCTTCTAAGTTTGTCGATGTTCCCATCATTGATGTTGAATGGGATAGCATTTCCCCATCCTAGTCTGGCATGTAATAGGGGAATCCTTCTTGATTCTCAGCTATTCAAAGAACAGGCAGCAAGGAAAACTTTTGCACAAATTCATGTTGTGCACCAGTTGTCCCTTCATCAACCAAGAAGCCCTGCAGTCACCCATTCCTGATAAAATATCAAGTCAGGATGAAGATGATCACTACAAATACTTGGACATCCTTCAAGCAGACAACATCAAGAGCCTCAGTAGTGCAGTGGTTAGAGTGCAGTACTGCAAACTACTTCTGCTGACAGCCAGCTGCCTGTAATTTGGCAGATCAAATCCCATCAGGCTCAAGGTTGACTGAGCCTTCCATCCTTCTGAGATGAGTAAAATGAGGACCCATATTGTTGGGAGCAATATGCTGACTCTGTAACCCACTTAGAGAGGGCTGTAAAATATTATAAAGCAGTATACAAGTCTAAGTACTATTGTTATTGCTATCAAACTCACTTATGTCAAGAAAAAGGTTAGAAATTAACACATCAAGAGAATCTCTGAACCTCTGAAGAAGATCTTAAAGTCCAAACTTAATGAAGATGATAACATCAAGGCATTTAACACCTGAGCAATTCTAGATACACAGCTGCAATTGTGGACTGGACTCAAGCCAAACTGAAAGTCCTGGATAGGAAGACCAGAAAAATAATCATAAATGTTCAAGCCAAGACATTCATACAGCGATGTTAACAGACTAAGGGAAATAAGTGGGTGAGCACATCAGATGGTTGAAAAAGGAAAGGGGGCATTGGAAGAATATCTAAAGGACAGTGAACAAGATGCACTGAAGCAGTATACCAGGAAAACCTACCAAGTACTAAAGAACAAACTGGCCTACAAGAAAGTCTAAATGAAGAACAGAAAAGAGACTGTGATGACCCAGGGTGGGATACAAAATAAATACAGTCACAAAAAACAGGTGAAGCCCCTTTTATTCCTTCACTTTGCTTCCAAGCTCCAAATATCCTTGACTGGAGACAAAACAACTCTCACACAAACAGTTACAAGAAGGAGGAAATGCCATTTAAATTATAAAGAGTAAAAAGCAACACAAACCAGGCATGATAAGGGCTTGAAGACATCCACAGATATCAGAACACACACTGGGAAAGATGCCAAACTCAGAGAGGAACAATAAACTAGAGATAATTCCACGCTTTGTTTCCAGCACTCACCCGTATGCATGTCCATCCTCTTATCCAGTTGTCACAGCTGCAGCCCCTGAGGAGGATCAAGGTCCTCTCCTCCCCACTAGATCATGTTTCTCCCTTGTCTTCTCCTCCCTGCATGCTGTTGGATGGAGAGGTAATGGGCCTGGGTCCTCCTCTGACTGCCCAGCCAGCTTCTGCCCTTTCCTAGCTTCCTCCACAACCTCCAGAGCCACACTTCCACTCCCTGTCAGCTGTTCCTCTTCTCCCTCAGAGTCAGTCTCCACCAGGGGCATGACAGAGACATGGGAAGGCAAAGCATTACAAGACCAGTATCTTTAAAAAAAAGCATTATGTGGCAATGGCTAACAGAAGGAAAGAAAGAAACAGAGGGTCTAATTCTAGTTGCATAAGACCAAGCCTTAAGAACAAAGGCATACTGAGTGAGGACTGAGAAGACAGATAGCAAGTGCTGTCTCTGCAAAAAAGATGAAGAACAAGTGGATCACCTGGTTAGCTACTGCAAGAAGGTCACACAGACTAACTACAAATAATGGCATGACAAAGTAACAACAGTGGTACATTGGAAGATCTGCAAGAAATACCATTTGCCTGCAAGCAAGAATTGGTGGGACCATAAAATAGACAAAGTTATAGAAAATGAGAAACTAAGTGCTCTGGAATTTTAGAATTCAAATCGACAGATATCTGCCACATAACACCCTCAGAATTAACAATTGTTGATAAGAAGCACGATAATGCCTGGATAGTGGATAGTCAGTACCTGAAGACAGCAGAATAAAAGAGAAAAACCTAGAGAAGTTAAAATAAAAAGACATGAAAATAGAAATAGAATGATTGTGGCAAAAGGAGGCAAAGGTAGTACCAAAAGTAATAGGAATACTAATTTAGCATACTAAACTAGCATACTAATCCCAACCCCATTGATCCAGTTAAGTAGGTCTTGCAATAGGGGCACTTCATTGGTTAAATTGTATTTCACTTTTCCATATTTGGTAAATGGCAGAAGCTGAGGTAAGAATGCTAAGAAATTGACATGCATGTTTTTCAGATATTGGGAATAGTTTACCATATTTCGCCATTTCATAATGGGCAAGTTATTAAGAGCATTATCGTTGCACCTTAATGCTAATTTGAAGTTTGCTTTGAACATTTTATCTGTTCTATCTCACCTTCAAAGACTGGGATGCTGGGAGAACTGGCATGTTAGTGGGGCCATTCAATAATGTGATTATTCTGAAAATAAAGGGAAGAATAGCATAAAAATAATTCATGGTCTATGCTACATTAATTGTATTTGTGTCAAATAAGGCCATTGTTTGAATTTGAATTTTTTATTGTCATTATATGTATATACACAGTATATATACAATGAAATTCACATAACACCCCAGAAACCCGACATCCAGAGACCAGACGTGCACACACATGACAATCCCCAAATACCCCAAACCTACAAAAATTCCCTGCCTCCTAAAAACACAAAAGCATCCACACAACAGATCAAGTAATACTGTCCAACAGCTCAGTGATTGTGGTCTTTAAGTTCATTGTTAAGTGCAATTATAGCTCTGGGATAAAAACTGTTCAGAAAATGTGTAGTCCAAGTTTTAATTGTTCTGTATCTTCTGTCAGAAGGCAACAGTTCACAAAGATTGTAAGCAGGATGGGAAGAGTTTCTGAGAATGTTGTGTAACTTCTTTAAACAGCAAGATGAGAGGTTTTATCCAGGGCTAGCAGTTGGAGCCCAATGATATTCTGGGCAGTTTTAATTATTCTCTGTAGAACTTTTTTGTCCGCTACAGAGCTGCTCCCATGCCATGCAAGACTCTCATCGCCTTCGCCAGGCAGTGGCTTCGCGCAATGAGAGCCAAGACTCTCATCGCCTTTGCCGGACAGCGGCTTGTACAGCCAATCAGCTGGGAGACTCAATGGGAGGCGGGGAAGCGGCGGGCAGCAGCTTCACCGGGCAGCGGCTTCACACGATGAGAGCCAAGACGCTCATCGCCTTTGCTGGGCAGCGGCTTGTACAGCCAATCAGCTGGGAGGCTCGATGGGAGGCGGGGAAGCGGCGGGCAGTGGCTTCACCGGGCAACAGCTTCGTGCAATGAGAGCCAAGATGCTCATCGCCTTTGCCGGGCAGCGGCTTGTACAGCCAATCAGCTGGGAGACTCGATGGGAGGCGGGGAAGCGGCGGGCAGTGGCTTCACCGGGCAGCAGCTTCGCGCGATGAGAGCCAAGACTCTCATCGCGCGAAGCCGCCACGCTAAGTCGCTGCTCCAGCAAGTCGCTGGAGCAAGTCGCCATGCTAAGTTGATTTGGGGGTCAGCTTATATGCGAGTTTTTGCAAAATTCCTCATTTTGGGGCAGTTTTTTAAGGGTCAGTTTATATGCGATATCGGCTTATATGCGAGTATATACGGTATAAATTCTTAAGTTTTTTGGTGTTAAGTGTAAGATTATTTTCTTTACATCACAGTGTCAGCCCTTGTACTTCCTTTCTAAAAGCAGATTCATTGTTCTTATTAATGAGCATCACTACTGTTGTGTCATCTGAAAATTTAATAATTGCGTTGGTGTTATACAATGGGGTGCAGTCATGTGTGAACAAAGAATAAAGGAAAGGGCTTAGCATATAGCCCTGGGGGACTACTGTACTTAATATCAGAATAGAAAAATGGTGAGATCCCATCCTTACTGTGGCCTATCTGTCAGAAAATCCTTTATCCACAAACAAACCTTCTGATTTATACCCAAATTGGACATTTTAAGAAACAACCTGTTGGGTAGAATGGTGTTAAAGGCAGAACTATAATCCACAAATAACAGCCTTGTGGATGTTCCATGTTGTTCCAAATGATTCAATACAGTATGGACAACAATAGATGTAGCATCATCAGTTGATCTGTTATTCCTATATGCAAATTGGCATGAGTCCAAAGTAGATGGAAGACTAGCCTTAATGTAGTTCAACACCAGTCTCTCAAAACATTTCATGACAACAGATGTTAAAGCTACTGGTCTATAATCATTGAGAGATACCACTACCATCTGCTTAGGGACTGGCACTATAATGGATGTCGTCAGGCAGATAGGGACAGAGCACTGTGACACAGATAGATTGAAAATATCCATGAACATTCCAGCTAACTCTGCAATGCAATCTCTAACAACTCATCCCATGATTCCATCTGGCCCAACTGCCTTCTGGGTGTTAATATTCTGGAAAGCGCAGCTCACATCAGAAATCTGCAGTTGAAGTGGTTGTCTATCGATGGTAGATGTTAGTGATATACTATCAATGGTAGAGGCTAGAATGATGGTCGTTCCTGTTTCCACCTCAAAATGGCTGAAGAATTGATTTAGCTGCTCGGCCAAAGAATCACAACTGCTAGACAAACTATTTTGTCTAGTCTGAGCTCTCAAAATGATGTTCAGTCCTCCATCTGTACATAGCTTTAGCATCCCTGACGCCCTTTTTCAATTTAGCTCTTGCCTTGCTGTACTGTAGCGCATCACCAGAATGGAAAGCAGCATTTCTGGCTCTTAATAAAAGACACACTTCTCTATTTATCCAGGGTTTATTGTTAGAAAAACCCATACTTGTCTGGGGTTGGTGACAACATCAATGCAGCTTTTAATATAAAACAGTACTGTTGAGATTTAAGTATCAATATTGTCCTCCTCAAACAGTGCCCATTCAGTGTTCCTAAAGCAAACTGAATTCAGACCAAAATGTCTTGTTTATTATTTTTAAATATTTTGAACTGCTGAACTCAATGGGATGTTCTTCCAGATAAAGTATCTTCATGAAAGAAAGTTGAGTAAAACTACTTTATTTTTCATTTCTAATAGCATCATTATGCAATATTCACATTACACAAGGATTAAAGCTAAAGAATAGGATGTTGTGATTCATTCTGCTAAAACTAAATCAAAGAGGAAATTGTGATTTCATGTCATTGCTGAGTAATACCTGTTGTGATCATGTCTGCTTGTCATGCCATGCTCTGCCATGCCTTGAAATCAGACAAGTAAACATTCCAAGCACATTTAATCTATAAACCACTACAAAGGACCTAGAGTTAACCAATATGCCTACTTAACTTTTGTCGAACTGTCAGACTTATTGAAGAATACTCACTACATCTGCAAAATACTTAAAACAAATTAATTGCAACAGCAAATGAAAACTTGTGGAGGAGACTAGTTCAATCATCAGTCTAGTTCAAATACAGAGAACAAGCATTTTCCACAAATATATTTCTCCAACAGGCATTGCCTAGAATAATTGATTCTCCAGATATTTATTTCTTTAAATAATAATGAGTCATCTTCTACAAATTTGCTTTCTTTGACAGAAAGACACAGTATGCTGATTGGGGCAACCAGACCTGCTATACTGGTACTCCTAACTTCAGACAGAAAAAGGAGTGGCCTGAAGGAATTTAGGCAATCCTGATTTTTATTCAGATGTGTCCTTGTACCAGTTTCCTTACTTTTCATAGTCTAGGTATCTACTCTGATAAGTTATACTACTAGCATCATAGAAATTTTAAAATTGTTAGACTCTGGCTGAAAAAAAATCTTTTCAAGAAATGACCAAGAATATTAGCTGGTTATCTGTACGATACTGTTTCTTTCATTCCTTGGACTTGAGTACAAATGTCCATATGTCTAACTCAGAATAGAGACTACACCAATGAGAAGAAAATACAGTAGTGCTGTTCAAGAAAAAACACAAAGTGCCCAAAAAGGCTGTAGAAAATAGGAGGAAAAAATGTTACTACCTTTCAAAAAGATATTTCACCCCCATAAAAAAAATAATTTTGATATTTTGAGTACGACTATGGAGACATGCATGCTTCTTATAGCTGAAATGTTAATGGTTCCTAGCTCTTCTACTCCTGATGCAGCTAATTTTAAGCTGTCAGCTCTATACTTCCATTCTCAGGCTTTCAGTATAGACATTAGTTCAGTAAAGTCTTAATATGAGTTTTAGGAATTCTAGACATTATGTAGACATCTCTTTTTATTTTCTGTTCTTGGTTAAGATCAAAGCAAATAGCTTGTGTTTGGGGAAACACAAATGGGCTGTCATGATCCTTTGTGAAAAGAGTGAGCAACCTTTTTGCCCACGAGAACCTCATGGAAGATTGTACATGTTATGAACACCACATTATAACATACACACACACACACACACAAGTTCTCCTAGATAGGATGGAGAAGGTAGAACACTGTTTCTCCCATGAAAAAGAGTCTAGCTATTTGTGATTTGAAAATAACTTTGAAATCCAAGTTTTCAAAGACTAAATGTGAAGGACATCTCTATTGTGTGCTTCAGAGTTCAATTTTATAACTGCTGAGTGGCTGTCCTCAGCAGGAATCAATAGGATCTATCTTCAGATGTTGAACATGAAAATCCAGTTTCATACACAGTGTTTCTAATACTTTGTATAAAGTGTCATGAACTGATTAAAATTTGTCACGAAAACACATATGAATTTCTAGGAAAGAAAAGTGTGTCTTCCTGTTCACAATACTCACACATGGAAAGCTTCTCATAGCAAGGTTTTGCATGACTTCTGGACAAGTTTGCAAAATTTTTGAATTTTGAATTATGAGCATAAAAATGTTAGCCTATCCCATGAATTGAATTCTTCACAGAATGCTGCATTTCAATATTTATAGAACTCACATAATATGACATTTGATTTTCTTATGGGATTTTAGTTTTCTAATGGTAGAAATACCACAAGAGTACAGATGACATTTTATTTGGCATCACAAATTCACAAAGTGTTCCTTGGGGCTTTGAAGCAACAAGTAACAAAAGTTATAACAGAAGTATTGAAGCTTTATGCTAACCTCCATTTTACCTTTCTTTCTCTTTCTTCTAAATTTAATTATAGATAGAACCCCAATAAACATGATTATTTCCTATTCCAGCTCAAATGACCTGAATTTATCCCTGCAACATGGAATTAAGATTAGTCCTTATTTCTTGGATGTTTCCTCCTTCTCTTACATTAGCAATTACAAATAGTTGCCAATGATTGTAGAGGCTTTGGAATATGTACTTCCCATTGATCCAATGTAATATTACAACCAAAATATTTTAGCCATTTAATCATAGAATCTTCACATATTCATCTTCCTGACTCCCTCTCAATAACAATTTGTAATTTTAGCAATAAAATGCTCATTACTACTACATCTCTCTCTCTCTCAAAGTCCAGCTTTTTTACAAAAACAAAATTCATTTTGTACAATTTAAATATTTCAGACATTTGTACATAGATAAACCAATCACACATACAACCCTCTTTTTCCAATTAGTTTCATGCTTTTGTTCTGAATTACTCTTTAGCAAAACCCAGTAAACCTGCATAATCAACCAAGATTGTTTCGCTATCATTTCCTTTCTAGAAAAGTCAATAGCACCGATAATATTCATGTTCCCTCACACTAATAATTAATTCAAGAAAAAGAGAAAAATGTAGCTTTACACTTTGCATTAATGTCCAGTTTGGTTTTATATAGAAACCACTCTGGATTTTTTTCACAAAAGATAGGTCCATTGTTAAGGAAGAAATATATTCTGATACATATCTGAATGCACATCCTGTTTAAAGTAATGCAAAGCAGAAGGCCAGCGTTATCGTGATGTCAATCTGTAAGCACATCTGAAAATAAATACAACTCATCTGTTGTAATTGAATTGTAAGTTGAATTGGGGCAAAAGTTATGCCACACAATTCTATGCATGAAAAAAGAAGCAGCGAAGCATAGCAAGACAGATTATGGTTTGAGTTATTAATGTGGGCAATAGGTACTTTTGTTCTTCAGTGACAGGCTGAAGTAAATTGAAGAAGTGTATCAAGGTTACAATGATTGGATCGGGGTGGGATTCAAATTTTTAACAACCATTTCTGTGGGTGTGGCTTAGGTGGTAGGCATGGCTTGGTGATCATGTGACTGGGTGGATGTGGCTTGGTGGTCATGTTATTGGCTGGGTGTGACCAACTCAATATCACTTACATTGAGGCATGCATCTCCCCGCCTGGCCTCTCATGACCATGGGGATGCTGCAACAGTTGTAAATGTGAAAAATGGTCATGTCACTTTTCTGTGGGTGTGGCTTAGGTGGTGGGCATGGTTTTGTGCTCATGGTATTGGCTCGGTGTGGGCAACTCAATTTCACTCACATTGAGGCACACATCTCCTCGCCTGGTCTCTCATGACTGCGGGGATGCTGCAGCAGTCGTAAGTGTGAGAAATGGTCATAAGTTCCTTTTTTCAGTGCCATTGTACCTTTGAATGATCACTCCACACAAACAAAGTACCAGCAAAGGAGGGGAAAAAAACTCCAGACGTTCTTGAGACAGGAAGTCTAGTCCTGCCAAGAATGTAATAAGGGTTAATGGAGAGCAGTTTCTATAAGCAATACCAGAATGTTTCCTTTCTGCCTTCCTTACAGGATTAGGCCAGTAATTTCTTCTAACAACCAGTTCTCTGAACTGCTTAGAATGTTAACAACTGGTTCTAGCGAATGGGTGCAAACAGGTAGAATCCCACGCTTGGATTGGATGCATTGTGCCAATGCTGCGACTCTTGTCTGGTTGACATTATACCCTTCCTGTTTTAGAAAACAGCAGCAGTAAATGAAAATATTGTTTGCAAACATACATATGTGAAAGTTGTTTTTATAACTGGCCTAGGTATAGTAATGAAACAACCTTAGTTTCATGTATTGATAATCTCTGGCAGGTTTGGGATAAATGTGACATATTCTAAGACATATTCTAAGACATATTCTAATCTTTCAATTTCAATTACTATTATTAGGGTTCATTACACAGATGCATTGACTGGATTTGGCATTTTTTATCCTCTTATTCAGTCTTCCCCTAGGACCTGAGACAGGCAGATATTCTTGTTTGAGGTGTTGATTGTATCACTGAAGAATGTAAGTAGTTCCAAGTAAAGCTGCCTTTTGCAATTAACTAAAGGTGATTTTGTCAACATAGATGGTGTTCAAGTGGTGTTCCAAGTGTTTTGTCTTTTATATTTTATTATCTTTTCCTGTTCTTTCTCTTCTGTTTTTTTGTCTCCAGATACTGCCACATCCACTATCCAGAATGTTTTGTCTTTCATACTGACAGTTGTTAAATCTAGGATGTTATGTGGCAGGTGCCTGTCTGAATTCTAAAATCCGAATGAAATTAGTTTCTTCAGTTTCTATAACTTTCTCTATTTTACGATCCCTCAAATTATTGCTTGCAGGCAAATGAATTGATTAGAAAATCTGTTTTTAATCAACATTTTTTCTACTCTGCATGTCATTACTTGTAGTCTCTGAGATTTTCTTGCAGCAGCTAAGCTGGTGGCCTTCTATTTCTTCAGCTTCTTTGCAGAGGCAGCACTTGCTGTCTGTTGCTGTATTTTCAATTCTAACTTTATATGAATTTGTTCTTAATTTTCTATTATTATTATTATTATTATTATTATTATTATTATTATTATTATTATTATTATTATTATTATTATTATTATCCCGGTCCTCCTTGATGCTTCAAGACTTTCTGGATACCATCAGTCCTTCTGGAACAGCTTAGACAGGTTGGAATGGGAAGTACATTTTTTCAGTGGTGGTTCTCCTACTTCCTCTGAGACCAGTTCTAAATAGTGTTGATTGGGGGGGGGGTTAGAGATGCTGTATTTTATGGGAGTCTTAAAGCTGAATACTCTCCTTACTTCTGTTTAATATCTACATGAAGCTAATAGTTAAATCATCTGGGAACTCAGACTGAAAATACCTACTAAACTTCTCAACCCTGGCTGGCCAAGTGATCAAGTTAGGAGAGACTTTGGGAATCTGAGTAGAGACAAACAAGCTAAGGCTCAACCTAACAACACTAGATTGTCATGGCTATGGATTTTGAGGCCATGTAGTCCCAGTGAGCTTTCAGAATAGAATAGAATAGAATAGAATAGAATAGAATAGAATAGAATAG
>BLBF01000002.1:50628470-50669896 GCA_015471245.1 Laticauda colubrina
AGAATAGAATAGAATAGAATAGAATAGAATAGAATAGAATAGAATAGAATAGAATAGAATAGAATAGAATAGAATAGAATAGAATAGAATTCTTTATTGGCCAAATGTGATTGGACACACAAGGAATTTGTCTTGGTCCAAATGCTCTCTGTATACATAAAAGAAACTATACATTCGTCAAGAATTATAAGGTACAATTATAAGATACTTAACAATAGTCACAGGTACAGTAAGCAATCAAATCATACTAGAAAACAGTCAATATAAATTGTTAGGATACAAGCAACAAAGTTACAGTGATACAGTCACAAGTGGGAGGGGATGGGTGATAAGGAGTAATGAGAAGATTAATAGTAATAGTAATAATTATTAATAATAATTAATAATGATTATTAGCTCTGTATGAGGCCACACAACCCCATGCAAAGCTAGTGTGAAATTCTGAAATTCCTGTTGGAAAATAAGTTGTAGCCACAGCTATAAAGGCCTTGACACAAATCCATCTTGTCAATTTCACCTATTGGGAGGCCATACTCACATTCGCTTCTGCCCTAATTACCTCCCATCTGGCTTACAAGACCACTGGGAAGTTACAGCTGGACTAGGCTGTGGTATGACTAACTATGATGAATCTCATTACTCCCATAAATAACACTACTTTGTGAGCTGCACAAAATAGATTTCTGGGTACAATTCAAGGTACTGGAGATCACCTCTAAAGCGCTTCATGACACAGGGTCTGGCTATTTGTGGGACCTCGGCCTCTGTTTATCTCTGGATATCTTATAAGATTAAATAGGAGAGACATATCCCAGTACTCATGAATTAAACAATAGCATTTAATGGGATTCAGGTAGTTTGCAGTACCTGCTATTGAAACATTCACTCTGTGGATCCAAATTCAAATGGACCCATCCTGTCAGCCTTTAAGAAGGCCCCAAAGACCCAATTTTCCTACAGTACAGCTATAAATTTATGTTATGAAATAGCATGAAGTGTGTATTTGGTCTCGGACCAGTAAGAAAATAATGTAAATTAAATTCAAGAATACATAAGCTATATGTATAAATAAGATTTCAATTCAGAAAGGCTATTGAAATAGCTAATAAATATATAATCCAATCTCCTTGTAAGAGTCATTTTTAAAATGAAAATCTGTATTTTATTCAAAATTAGTTTAAGCCCAATCTAGTTCAACTCAACAATAAAGAATCTCAATTTTATTTGAAAACCTATTTTATTTTTCAAATGTAACTGCATATAGCAATAATATACTTCCTACTTCAGCTACAAGCACCATATGGGAAAATAATAGCTCAATAACTGTTTGTAATGAAGCTATAAATTAAAATCGGCCCTGACATCATGAACAGGTAGAATAAATAAAGTCTAACTTTTCAAAAATAATGAAGGTAGCTATGTTCATTATAAAGTCCATGTTGTATGAATGAATCCATTGTATTTTATAAACTATGGATTGTAGTCCATCCCTAATATGTGATGGGATGGAGAGAATGTTTAATGGACAAAATGATCACAGCCTTCAAAAAGCATGATGAGGCTGAATTCCAGAACACAATCTACCTTTGACTTGATTTCATTTATAATTAAATTGAACAAATTAAACTTGTTCAATCATTTACTTTCATGACATTACAAACTGTAATGTGGCAAGAACACCAAGGTTCAATCCTCAATCCTCTTATGTTTCAAATAGGACAACCTTGGGCACTTAGTTATTATGGCCCTGTCACACTGCAAAAACGGATGCAAAGAGGAAGCAAAACGGAAAAAAAACCTTGCCATCCGTTCTAAAGCGCGATGTACTCACTGCCTCCGTTTGGCTTCCTCTCAATCCGTCCAGCATCCGTTTATTGACGTTTCATCCGCTCCAAAAGTTTTAGGCTGCCTAAAACTTTTGCGTGGAAAATGTATCCAATTCGTCCATTCTGCATCCGCTACGCATCCGCTACACATCCGTTACTCATCCGTTACGCATCCGCTATATCCGCTAGGCATCCGTTCCGCATCCGCGCAACTCCATCCGCTCCAGCAGTAAATGGACGCAGGGAGGAAGCAGAATGGACGCGGAACGGATGCAGAACGGATGCAGAACGGAAACAAAGCATTTAAAATGGAAAAAACATTGTCAGAGGGGACCTATCTCGGATATTAAGGATGCCTAGAGGATGCCTAGAGGATGCCTAGAGGATGCAAAGGGACACCTATACTGCCTATAAAAAGGGGGAGCAACTTGCCTGCATCTCACTTTCAGACCAGCAGCCCAGCGGTGCAGACCTCTGCAGCCTTCATCTGCCTCTTCCTCTTCCTCTTCCTCTTCCACAGCATCCAGTCATCTCCAGCATGGATTGCGACAAAATCCTTTTGGCAGCCAACATCCTTCTGCATCACTGCGAAACCATCAACAGCCTCTGTGAACTCTACTACGGCAAGAAAAGGAGGCACCCAAAAAAAGTCTGGGTCCAAAGATGGTTAGCCAGAAGAGCACAGTACCAACTTTACGACAAGCTGATGGTGGAGCTCAGGAGCGAAGACACTCGAGCGTTCCAGAACTTCATGAATATGCCTCCAGCCATGTTTGATGAACTTCTGCAGCGCCTGACACCCAGGCTGAGCAAGACAAAAACCAACTTCCCACCCAGCCTGGAACCTGGGCTCAGGGTGGCACTCACTCTGTGCCACCTGGCCTCAGGGACCCCCTACAGGAGCATGCAGTATGGCTGGAGGGTGCCACCCAGCACCATCAGCTTTGTGATCAGAGAAGTGGTGTGGGGCATCCTCGAAGAATACAAGGAGGAGCTCCTCCAGTGCCCCACCACTGAAGAAGGATGGAAGAAAGTTGTAGAACAGTGGTATCAGAAGTGGAACTTACCCCACATCGTTGGAGCCATCGATGGCAATCACGTGGCCTGCAAGGTTCCAGCCAACTCAGGGTCCACTTATTTCAACTACAAGGGCTTCTTCAGCATCATCCTCTTCGCCATGGTCGATGCTGACTACAAGTTCATGTACATCGATGTTTCAGGCAACGGCTCATCTTCCGATGCCCAGGTATACAACGACAGTCACCTCAAGGAGGGGCTGGAAAGCAACCTCATGGTGGGCTTCCCAGATCCAGAACCCCTGCCCAACGACACGCAAGATGTGCCCTACTTCATCGTGGGGGGTGACGCCTTCTCCCTCTCAACCTACCTCATGAAGCCCTACACCTCCAAATACCTCACCTGTGAAGAGAGGATCTTCAACTACAGGCTGTCCAGGGCAAGGCGGGTGGTCGAGAACACCTTTGGCATCCTGGCCGACAGGTTCCAGGTACTTCTCAACACCATGCAGCATCGCCCACAGAGCATGAGGAGGATCGTGGAAGTTTGCTGCATCCTGCACAATCTCATGCGCACCCGCTACCCAGTCTTGCAGAACAGACTCGTGGACCTCCAGCAAGGCAATGGGGACATGGATCCTGGGGAATGGAGGCAAGGGCGAAACCTGATCGAAACTGAGGATGTGCAAGGGCCCAACAGAGCCTCACGTGAGGCGAAGAAGCAGCACAACCTTCTGAAAGACTGGTGCAACTCCCCAGCTGGAGCGGTGGAGTGGCAAGACAGGATGGTAGATGCTTAATGGATGCTTCCTTCAGCCTGTCTCATCACACGGATGAGTTTGGGCCATGTATGTTTGGTTGGCTTACAATGAACAGGGCGTTTAATAAAGAGTTGTGTTTATGTTGACATGTGTGGATCAATGCTTACATTGTAATTGATAAGGGCCATAGGGGTGGCAGTTGGGAGGGTGGACCATCCCGTCCCACTATGCTTGCACTGGAGATTTATCTATCCCACAGCTATCTTAACCCATCCCAAAGGTATCCCTGCCCATCCCACAGCTATCTTAACCCAAAGGTATCCCTGCCCATCCCACAGCTATCTTAACCCAAAGGTATCCCTGCCCATCCCATAGCTATCTTAACCCATGCCAAAGGTATCCCTGCCCATCCCACAGCAATCTTAACCCATCCCAAAGGTATCCCTGCCCATCCCACAGCTATCTTAATCCACAGGTATCCCTGCCCATCCCACAGCTATCTCAACCCATCCCACAAGCATGCAAAGGCTAAACCATTTCTAAAAGTTTCCACCCAGACTTTTAGAAAAAAAACAATGAAGCAAGCGTGTGAAACAAAGATAAACTTTATTAATAACAACCTGAAAAGTAAACATGAACCAAGTAAAGTGTCCAAATAAAGTCCACAAATATCCAGGCAGCCAGTCTCTGCTACTCCGCTTGGTCACTCAGAGGTGTGTGCCCAGTCTAATTTTTAGGGTGCAGGTGCTCTGGAGGTGGGTGCTGCTGCTGTGCTGGTCTGAGGTGCTGATGGAGTGCCTGGCCCCGAGAGGACAACAGGGGACGGTGTGTTCAGAAAGGTGTCGGACAGCTGGCTCATCCCCGCGATGCTGAGAGGTCCTTCCTCCATGCCATGGGGTGTCAGCCCCAGTTCCGAGGACAGATGTACTGAGGCCGGGCTTGGTTGTGGGATGGAGGAAGGAGTAGTGTAGTGGGACTGCCTGCTGTGCAGCAAGCTAAGGAGTGGCGTGGCTGGCATCGATGTCATCGTTGGCATCATTGGCATCGTTGGCGTGGGTGGCATCAGTGGCATCAGTGGAACAGCTGGCAACGGTGCCGCCCGATGACTCTGCGCCTGGCCTGGGAAGGGCTGCTGCCTGTGCTGCTGGACCTCTGGGTAGCTGTAGCCCTGGTAGGTGAGGGGCTGTTGGAAGCCTTGGTATGGGAGGGACATCACCTGGGGTGGAGGAGCAGACCTGGACTGGGTGGTTGCAGGTGCCTCTGGGTCTGGAGGGTTGTTAAGCAGCGTGCAGATCCTCTCCTTCACCAGCTGGTACTGGGGATCCGGCATCTCCTTCAGGGTCTGGTTTAAATAATTGAGGAAGGGCTTGCGGTTGAAGCAGGAGGAGTCGATGGGTACTAGCTGAGAGAGGAGACCTATGCTGGTGCGGATGGTGTCCCTGATCTCCACCAGGACCTTGTGGCTCTCCCCCTCCTGCGGTCTGGCTCTCTGCCTTCCTGTGGAGGCGGCGGTGTGGGTGGATGGGACTTCGGCAGTGGTGGACTCGATGTTACCTTTCTCCCACCGCACAAGGGAGTCCTCCTCGCTCTCCACCAAGCTTTCAACACCTACCTGGGGGTTCTCTGCCATGGCACGCTCCACCGAAACCTGCCTGGAGACAGGGACTGACTCTCGGCCGGAAGAGGACTGGGTCGCAGCAGGCTGCCTGAGAGTGAGGGTAGACAGATGGGCTCCTGGTGCTGCTCGGTGGCGGATCTCACACTCCAGGAAGCTGCACCTGGCCATGACGTAGTTCTCTCTGTCCGTCAGCTTGACGGCGGCCTGGCCAGATTTTTTGCGTTGCAGCTTCCCATACCAGGTGTGCATATGTTTCCACCAGCCGAGTGACACCTCCGAAGTGTAGCCCAGACTCTCCGTCCTCTCTCTCCAAGCAGCCTGCTTCCGCTTGGTGTCCCTGTACAGCCGGTGTCCCTTCCGCCACAGATAGTCGTTCTCTCTCAGCCACTCCAGCACCTCATCCTCGTGCGCCTCCTCAATAAAGTACTGCCTCCTCTCCCGCTGACGCGAATGACTCTTCCTCCCTCTAGCAGGGCCATATGGGCCCTCATCAGAGGGACTTCGAGATTGTAGGGGCTGCTCCTCCACACCAACAGCAGCAGCAGCAGCAGCAGAATCATCATCATCAGAAACATCACCAGCAGGATCATATTCAGCATTATCATCAGCAGCAGCAGCAGCAGCAGAATCACCAGCAGGATCAGAATTAGAATCAGAATCAGAATCACCACCACCAGCAGCAGCAGCAGCAGCAAGACCAGGATGAGCAGCAGCAGAGTAAGCACCAGCAGCAGGACCAGCAAGACCAGGAGCACGAGCAGAACGAGCAGGACCAGCAAGACCAGGAGCACGAGCAGAACGAGCAGGACCAGCAAGACCAGGAACACGAGCAGAACGAGCAGGACCAGAAAGACCAGGAGCACGAGCAGAACGAGCAGGACCAGCAGGACCAGGAGCAGCTTCAGCAGAGTGCACAGCAGCAGAAGCACCACCGCCAGGAGCAGCTTCAGCAGAGTACGCAGCAGAAGCACCACTGCCAGGAGCAGCCACAGCAGAAGCTCCAGCAAGAGAAGAGCGAGCCCAAGCAGCAGAAGCCCCAGCAGAAGCAGAGTCACGGACATGGGGCGGGAGGGTGGCCCTGTCCCTCTTGCCAGGGATGGCGGCAGGTTGCTGAGCCTTTCGCTTCTTCCTCATGGTTGTGGGGTTGCTGGATGGCAGGAAGGCTGGCAGGAAGGCTGGCAGGCACCAAGGCTGGCAGGAAGCCTGGCACCAAGGCTGGCAGGAAGCCTGGCACCAAGGCTGGCACCAAGGCTGGCAGGAAGCCTGGCAGGAAGACTGTTAGGAAGCCTGGCAGGAAGCCTGGCAGGAAAGCAGGCACCAAGGCTGGCAGGCAGACTGGCTGGCAGGGAGGCTGGAAGTCAGGCTGGCAGCAATGCTGGCAGGGAGGCTGGAAGGCAGGCTGGCAGCAAGGCTGGAAGGCAGGCTGGTAGGGAGGCTGGAAGGCAGGCTGGAAGGCAGGCTGGCAAGGAGGCTGCCCAGGAGGCTGGAAGGCAGGCTGGCAGCAAGGCTGGCAGGGAGGCTGGAATGCAGGCTGCCATCAAGGCTGGAATGCAGGCTGGAAGGCAGGCTGGCAAGGAGGCTGCCCAGGAGGCTGGGAGGCAGGCTGGGAGGCAGGCTTGATGGCAGGCTGGGAGGCAGGCATGCAGGCAGGGCAGGCAAGGAACTCGAAGTGTCCAGCAGCAAGTCTTCCCTCTGAATGCTGGCCACGTGCGAGCTGCTCCCTTTATATCCGGGGAGCTTGCACAATGCATCCCCCCCGCATGCGCAATTAACGCGCGACATCCGTTCCGCTTCTGCTGTGCATCCACTTCATCTGCTGTGCATCCGTTCTGCACCCGTTTTTTCCGTTCTGCGTCTGCTCTCCTGAGACCCCCCCGAAGCCCTGCAAACGCGCCATCCGTTCCGCATCTGCTTTGCATCCGCCCTGCATCCTCCCCGCGTCCGTTTCATCCGCTCCAATTTTGCAAATTTTCGCCCCTTTTGGGCACGGATACAACGGAAGGAACATTTTTCCCTTCCGTTGTGTCCTCTTTGCATCCGTTGGGCAGTGTGACACGGCCTTTAATTGTTTACTATGGTGCTTAGGCCTATCTTGGTCATAACAAGGTGAAACCATGAAGGTTTCCATTCTGAAAGGCTGCTGAAGTTGCTGAAGCCCATGTCACACTGAACCAACGGATGCAAAGAGGATGTAAAATGGACAAAAAAGCTTGCCATCCATTGGAAAATGCGATGCATCCGTTGTGTACTCACTACATACGTGTTTCATACGCTCTATCCGTAAAACATCCATCTACAGCTATTTCATCCGCTCAAAAAGTTTTGAGCTGCACAAAACTTTTTGAGCGGATGAACTTTCTGCCGCGTACGATCTACATCCGCAACACATATGGGCATCAAACGTTCTATGTCCGTTGTCATCCGTTACACGTCCGATGTATCCTCTCGGCATCCTCTGGCCATCTGTGCAACTCACATCTGCTGCAGTGGAAAGCAGAAAGAGGGAGGAAATGAAAGGTACGCGGAACGTCCACACAGCGTTTGTAGCACGGACATAGAAAGGATGTAAGCGGATGCATCTCATATATAAAGGATTAAAACGGACAAAACGTTCGTATATGGGACGTATCTCGGATATTTAGGGTGTCTGGAGGATGTCTAGAGTATGTGGAAGGACACCTAGCAGAAAACCGACATTTCCGATAAAAAGGGGAGGAAATCACCTGGATCTCACTATCAGTCCAGAAGCCCTGTTGTGCAGACCTCTTCAGCCTTGCTCTTGCTCTTCCACATCATCCATTGATCTCCACCATGGATCATCGCACAGTCCTTTTGGTAGCCACCAGCGTCTGAGACCCAGGTTGACCAAGCAGAGCACCAACTTCCATCCCAGCCTGGAACCTTGACTGAAGATGGCACTGACTCTGCACCACCTGGCCTCTGGAAACACATACAGAAACATGCAGTATGCCTGGAGGGTGCCACACAACACCATCAGCATTGTGGTCAGAGAAGTGGTGCAGGCCATCATCGAAGAATATGTGGAGGAGCTCCTCCGGTGTACCACCACTGAAGAAGGCTGGAGGAATGTTGCAGAGCAATGGTATCAGAGGTGGAACTTTCCCCACACCGTTGGAGCCATAGATGGGAAGCGCGTGGCCTGCAAAGCTCCACCCAACTCAGGGTCCAATTATCATAACTACAAGGGCTTCTTCAGCATCATCCTCTTTGCCATGGTTGATGCTGACTACAAGTTCATGTACATCAATGCTTCAGGCAATGGGTCAGCTTCAGATGCCCAGGGATACAACGCCAGTGACCTCAAGGAGGGGCTGGAATGCAACCTCATCATGGGCTTCCCAGATCCAGACCCCCTACCCAATGACACGCAAGATGTGCCCTACTTCATTGTGGGGGATGGCGCCTTCTCCCTCACAACCTACCTCATGAAGTCCTACACCTCCAGATGCCTCACCCATGAAGAGAGGATCTTCAACTACAGGCTGTCCAGGGCAAGACGGGTGGTGGAGAACGCCTTTGGCATCCTGGCCAACAGGTTCCAGGTACTTTTCACCACCATGCAGCATCACCCACAGACCGTTAGGAGCATCGTGGAAGCTTGCTGCATCCTGTACAATCTCATGCGCACCCGCTACCCAGTCTGGCAGAACAGGCTCGTGGACTTCCAGCAAGGCAATGGGGACATGGAGCCTAGGGAATGGAGGCAAGGATTAAACTGATAGACACTGAGGATGTGCAAGGCCTCAACAGAGCAACACGTGAAGGGAAGAAGCAGCGCAGCCTCCTGAAACACTGGTGCATCTCCCCAGCTGGAGCAGTGGAGTGGCAAGACAGCATGGTAGATGTTTAATGGATGCTTCCTTCAGCCTGTCTCATCACACTGATGAGATTGTGCCATGTATGTTAAGTGGCCTAACAATGAATAGGGTATTAATAAAGAGTTTTGTTTCTGTTGAAATGTGTTGATCAATGATTAAATTGTTATTGATAATAAAGGACCATATGTGTGGCAGCTGGGAGGGTGGACCATACAGTCCCACTATGCTTGCACTGGAGGTTTATCTATCCCACAACTATCCTTATCCCACAGCTATCCTTACCCATCCCACAGCTATCATTATCCATCCCAAAGCTATCTATCCCACAGCTATCCTTACCCATCCCACAAGCATGCAAAAGCTTAACCCTTTTTTCAAAGTTTTCCCCAACACTTTATTAAGTAAAAAAAATGAACCAAGTGTGTGAAGCAAATATAACCTTTATTAATAACAAACTGTATGACTTTATTAAAAAGCAAAATGACCCAAGTAAAGTGTCTTTAAGCAAAGATAAGGTGAACAGGTAACAACTCAGTCTCTGGCACTCTTCTCAGTCACTCTGAGGTGTGCCCATGGTCTCAGATGTAAAGGGGCCAGAGACTGTGGAGGTGGATGTTGCTGGAGTGCTGGTCTGAGGCGCCATTGGGGTGCCTGGCCCTGAGAGTACAATAGGAGATGGTGTGTGCAGGAAGCCCTCATAGAGCTGACTCAGTCCCGTGAGGTTGAGAGGCACTTCCTCAAGGACCTGGGATATGAGGCCCAAGACTGATGACAGATGTTCTGAGGAAGGGCTTGGCTGTGAGATGGAGGAAGGAGGAGTGTAGTGGGGCTGTCTGGTCTGCAGCTGGGTCAGGTAAGGCATTTGTGGCGTCTGTGGTGTCCGAGGAACCTGGGTCTGGACTGGGAAGGGCTGTGGGAAGTCCTGGTAGTGGTAGGCTTGGTAGGTGAGGGGCTGCTGAAATCCATGGAAGGGCTGTGACATCACCTGGGGTGGAGGAGCAGACCTGGAGTGGGTAGCAGCAGGTTCAGCTGGGCCTGGAGGGTGGTGCAGAAGAGCTCTGATCCTCTCTTTCATTGCCTGGTACTGGGCCTCGGGCATGTCCATGAGGGTCTGGCTCACGTAGGTGATGAAGGGCTTGCAGTTTGAGGATGGTATGTTGAAGTAGACCAGCTGGGAGAGGAGATCTGTGCTGGCTTTGATTGTGTCCCTGATCTCCAAGAGGACAGTGTGGCTCTGTCCCTCCAGTCTGCCTCTCTGCCTGCTTTCTGTGGAGGTAGAGCTGGGGGTGGGGGTGGGGTGGTCTCTGGTGGCTGCTTCTTCTTGCTCCATCTGAGACAGGGGATCCTCCACGTCCTCTGGCATGGGGAGTGCAGCTGTCGGGGGGGTCTCTGTCATGAGGCCCTCCAAAGACACCTGCCTGGACACTGTAGCTGTCTCCTGGCTGGAAGAGGAGTGGATCTCTGTGGGCTGTCTGAGGGAGAGGATTGACAGAGGGTTTGCTCCTCGGTGGCAGATCTCATCCTCCAGGAAGCTGCACCTAGCCATGACATAGGTCTCCCGGTCTGTTAGCTTGACAGCGGCCTGCCCGGATTTCTTCAGGTGCAGCTTGCCATACCAGGTGTGCATATGCTTCCACCACCCCAGGAGGACATCTGAAGTGTAGCCCAGGCTCTCTGCCTTCTCTCTCCATGCTGCCTGCTTCTGCTTGGTGTCGCGATAGAGCCTGTGGCCCTTCCTCCACAGGTACTCGTTCTCCCTCAGCCATTCCAGCATCTCCTCCTCATGGTTTTCGGAAATGGAGTACTGTTTCCTCTCCCCCTTCTCCTTGCCTTGCCTCTTCCTCCCTCTGGCAGGGGCTTCAGGGGCTTCAGCAGCAGGGCTTTGAGGGCCTTGGGGCTGGTCCACCACAGCAGCAGCAGCAGGAGAAGCAGCAGCAGCAGCAGGAGAAGCAGCAGCAACAGCAGGAGAAGCAGCACCAGCAGCAGGAGAAGCAGCAGGAGGAGAAGCAGCAGCAACAGCAGGAGAAGCAGCACCAGCAGCAGCAGGAGGAGAAGCACCAGCAGCACCAGCAGGAGAAGCACCAGCAACACCAGGAGCACCAGGAGCACCACCAGTAGCTTCAGAGTCAGCGCCAGGGGGTGGGATGGTGGTTCTGTCCTCTTGCTAGAGCTGGCAGGAGTAGGCACAGGCTTCCTCTTCTTCCCCATGGTGTTCTCTCAAGATGTCTCTGGCAGCAGGTCTTTCCTCTGAATGGTGACCTGCTTGCAAGCTGCATCCTTTTATATCCGCAGAGCTTACGCAATTCATCCTCCCTGCATGCGCAGTGAACACTTTGCATCCACTACGCATCCGCTATGCATCCTCTTGGCATCCGTGATGCATCCACGTCATCCGCTACGCATCCGCTCCTTCCGCTACGTGTCCGCTTCGCTGTTCTCCCCCAGAAGCCCTGCAGATGTGTTATCTGCTTCCATCCGCTTCCATCCGCTAGGCTTCCTACGAACATCCGCTTTACATCCCCGCTACATCCTCCCCATGTCTGTTCCTTTCCATTGTTGTCCGCTCTGTTTATGTAAATTTGGGGCACTTTTGAGAGCGGATAACAACGGATGGAAAATTTGCTCGTCCGCTGTGTCCTTTTTACATACGTTTTGCATCCATTGGCCAGTGTGACCTAGCCTTAAGCTATGTCTGGACAAGTTACCATAGCTCTCCCTTCACCTCCCTCCCTATTCACCCCCCTGTTTTTCTCTTTCCTCTTTTCTCTTTCTCTTACAGATTCACAGAGACATTTATACACACACACACTACATCCGCAAAATGTAATATCTTTTTTTTATAACACTAGTCTGCTTTATATTTGTGGCTATAATCCGACGAAGTATGAAGCCAAAAATGATTTTAAGACCAAGCCAAATGTTGTTCAGACCAAAGTACAGGCAAAATATTCCTGTAATTGTATCCTATAATTGTGATGCAATCTTCTTCATGCCATGCCACAGTAAATTAATAGCAAGAAGAAATTTTCTGTACAAAGCAGTATGTACTCAAATAGGCATTCTTGACTTAACCCTAAAGTTTCCTAATTATGAATGCCACAGTCATATAGGTTTTTTTGAATATGAGAGAGTTAATGTAAAAAATCAGGATATCCTAAATGTGTTTTTACATTACCAGAGTTACAAGGTCTCTTTGTCTGTAAACAGGTCATATAATGCACACTGAGCCCGGTAACAAAAGTATCTTACCAAATATGATTGATTTATATTCTAAACATAGTTCTTTGGCAGTGCAGGAGTGGTATAGAGCAGGGAATATTGCTTTCATTGGAATTATTTTTTTAAATAATTGTGGGTAGACATTCCATTTAGAATTTTAATGTTAGTATTTTTTTTAAAAGCCCTTAATTGTTTATCATGTATAAATAAATACATGTTGATCTAGCAACAATGACAAAACAGGTAAACAGATATTCCAATTAAACATATACATGAAACAAAATAAACCGGTTTAACAATCACTATTCTAATTACATATGTTACAACAACTGAACAAGTAGGATTTTCAGTGCTATTCATTGATCAGTACAATTGTTTTTTGTGTTTTCTACAACTATTCTGTTTTTGAATTAATAACATTTGATCTTTCTGGATAACCTATTTCTGCCAGGCATTATTATTAGCTTAAATATCAGCCCTTGAAAATATCTTGGAATTCTATTTTGAATGGATACACCAGTGAATAATAAATAATTTTTCATTCTCTTAATTACAGCTGTTTTGAACCATTCGTAGGCTCACAAATATAAAATGTCTAATCTCTTTATGTAATGAAACAGACACTTTTCCTTGATTTTATGGCTCTTTCATGGTGTAAAATGCATGAGAAAAAGTCATCAGCAAAAATATTTACGTCCATGTTTTCTCCAGTAGAGAAGCCATCTGCATCTAACCAGAGGTGGTATTCAGCAGGTTCTGACCATTTCTGGAGAACCAGTAGCAGAAATTTTGAGTAGTTCGGAGAACCAGCAAATACCACCTCTTATTGGACAGTTCACAGTATTTTAAACTGCCACGCCCACCAAGCCACACCCACAGAACCAGAAGTTTAAAAAAAATGAATCCCACCACTGCATCTAACCCACTGTCTGCTTGGCTTTCTGTAAGAAACTATTTACAGGAAATTTAAGAGAACATTCATCTATTCAGCCAGGATGGCAACAAGTCTCAGGCAATCACTAAGTGTCCTTTCTTAAGCCCATGTAACATTGCACCAACAGATGGAAAGAGGATGTAAAATGGAGAAAAACATTTGCCATCCATTGGTTAACGCGATTCATCCATTCTGTACTCACTGCATACGTTTTTAATCCTCTCTATCCGTCCAGCATCCATCGACTGAAGTTTCATCCGCTCAAAAAGTTTTGAGCTGCTCAAAACGTTTTGAGCAGAAAATGTATCCAACGCGTCCATTCTGCATCCGCTACGCATACAGGGAACATCCGTTCTACATCCATTGTCATCCGTTACACGTCCGCTATATCCGCTAGGCATCCGCTGCACATCCGCGCAACTCAAATCCACTCCAGCAGAAAACGGACACAGGGAGGAAGCGAAACGGACGCGGAACAGACACGCAGCGTTAGTAGCACGGACGGAGAAAGCAGATGCAGCTCGCAAAGAAAGCATTTAAAACAGAAAAAACGTTCGCACAGGGGACCTATCTCGGATATTAAGGATGTCTAGAGGATGCCTAGAGGATGCAAAAGGACACCTAGTGGAAAACCTATATTGCCTATAAAAAGGGGGAGGAACTCACCTGGATCTCACTTTCAGTCCAGCAGCCCTGTGGTGCAGATCTCTGCAGCCTTCATCTGGCTCTTGCTCTTCCAAAGCATCCATTGATCTCCACCATGGATCGTAACACAGTCCTTTTGGTAGCCACCATCGTTCTGTAACAGTGCGAAGCCATCTACAGGCTCTTTCAACTGTTCTATGGGAAGGAAAGGAGGCAGCCAAGAAGCGTCTGGGTCCGAAGATGGATCAGGAGAAGAGCAGAGTATGGACTGTACAACAAGCTGATGGTGGAGCTGAGGAATGAAGACCCTCGTGCATTCCAGAACTTCATGAGGATGCCGCCAGCCATGTTTGATTAACTTGTTGATCGGCTGAGACCCAGGTTGACCAAGGCAAACACCAACTTCAAGCCCAGCCTGGACCCTGGGCTGAAGGTGGTGCTGACTCTGCACCACCTGGCCTCAGGGACCACCTACAGTAGCATGCAGTACGACTGGGGGGTGCCACACAACACCATCAGCATTGTGGTCAGAGAAGTGGTGCAGGCCATCATCGAAGAATACCTGGAGGAGCTCCTCCAGTGTCCCACCACTGAAGAAGGATGGAAGAAAGTTGCAGAGCAGTGGTATCAGAGGTGGAAATTCCCCCACACCGTTGGAGCCATAGATGGCAAGCACGTGGCCTGCAAAGCTCCACCCAAGTTGGGGTCCACTTATTTCAACTACAAGGGCTTCTTCAGCATCATCCTCTTAGCCATGGTCGATGCTGACTACAAGTTCATGTACATCGATGCTTCAGGCAAACGGGTCAGCTTCAGATGCCCAGGTATAAAAAGCCAGTGACCTCAAGGAGGGGCTGGAACTCAACCTCATCATGGGCTTCCCAGATCCAGACCCCCTGCCCAACGACACACAAAATGTGCCCTACTTCATCGTGGGGGATGGTGCCTTCTCCCTCAGAACCTACCTCATGAAGCCCTACACTTCCAGATGCCTCACTCATGAAGAGAGGATCTTCAACTACAGGCTGTCCAGGGCAAGGCGGGTAGTGGAGAACGCCTTTGGCATCCTGGCCAACAGTATCCAGGTACTTCTCACCACCATGCAGCATCACCCACAGACCGTGAGGAACATCATGGAAGCTTGCTGCATCCTGCACAATCTCATGTGCAACCACTACCCAGTGTTGCAGAACAG
Organism: Laticauda colubrina; assembly: GCA_015471245.1. Classification (NCBI taxonomy): domain Eukaryota; kingdom Metazoa; phylum Chordata; class Lepidosauria; order Squamata; family Elapidae; genus Laticauda; species Laticauda colubrina. Next base: position 50,643,524 of record BLBF01000002.1, read on the forward strand.
GCTCGTGGACCTCCAAAAAGGCAATGGGGACATGGAGCCTTGAGAATGGAGGCAAGTGCGAAACCTGATAGACACTAAGGATGTGCAAGGCCCCAACAGAGCTTCACGTGAAGGGAAGAAGCAGCGCAACCTCCTGAAACACTGGTGCATCTCCCCAGCTGGAGCAGTGGAGTGGCAAGACACGATGATAGATGCTTAATGGGTGCTTCCTTCAGCCTGTCTCATCACACTGATGAGATTGTGCCATGCATGTTGAGTGGCCCTACAATGAACAGGGCATTTAATAAAGAGTTGTGCTTATGTTGAAATGTGTTGATGAATGATTAAATTGTGGCACCTGGGAGGGTGGACCATCCAGTCCCACTATGCTTGCGCTGGAGGTTTATCTATCCCACAGCTATTACCCATCCCAAAGGTATCCCTGCTCATCCCACAGCTATTACCCAACCGAAAGGTATCCCTGCCCATCCCACAGCTATTACCCATTCCACAGGTATCCCTGCCCATCCCACTGCTATCTTAACCCATCCCACAAGCATACAAAGGCTTAAACCATTTCTAAAAGTTTCCACCAAGACTTTATTTACAAAAATAAATGAAGCAGGTGTGTGAAGCAAATCTATGATAATAATCTTTATTAATAACAAGCTGTAAAAGAAAAATGACCCAAGTCAAGTGTCTAAAGCAAAAATAAAGCCACCCAGTCTCTGGCACTCTTCTTGGTCACTTGGAGGCGTGCCCAGTCTCAGGAGTGAAGGGTCCAGGTGCTGTGGAGGTGGCTGCTGCTGGAGTGCTGGTCTGAGGTGGCACTGGGGTGCCTGGCCCTGATATAACAACAGGGGATGGTGTGTTGAGGAAGCCCCGTGATGTTGAGAGCCCCTTCCTCCATGACATGGGGTGTCAGTCCCAATACCGATGACAGATGTACTGAGGCCGGGCTTGGCTGTGGGGTGGAGGAAGGAGCAGTGTAGTGGGGCTGTCTGCTCTGCAGCTGGGTGAGGATTGGTATCGGTGGCATCTGTGGCGTGGCTGGCATCAGTGGCATGGGTGGCATCGGTGGCATCAGTGGCACCGGTGGCGTCCGATGTACCTGTGCCTGGATTGGGAAGGGCTGCCTGTGCTGCTGGACATCCTGGTAGCCATAGCCTTGGTAGGGGAGGGCCTGTGGAAAGCCTTGGAAGGGCACTGATATCACCTGGGGTGGAGAAGCAGGTCTGGACTGGGTGGGAGCAGGTTCATCTTGGTCTGGAGTGTTGTGAAGAAGATCGGTGATCCTGTCCTTCACCACCTGATACTGGGGTTCCAACATGTTCATGAGGGTCTGGTTGACATAGATGAGGAAGGGCTTGCAGTTGGAGGATGGGGCATCGGTGTGTACCAGCTGAGAGAGGAGATCTACGCTGCTCCTGATGGTGTTTTTTATCTCCAGCAGGACAGTGTGGCTCTGCCCCTCCAGTCTGCCTCTCTGCCTTTCTGTGGAGGTGGAGCTGGGGGTGGATGCAGGTTGGGCTGTGTCGGAAGTGTCATCTCCTTTCTCCCACTGCGTCAGGGGGTCTTCCACGTGCTCCGCCACAGGTAGTACAGCTGTCGGGGGGGTCTCCGTCGTGGCACGCTCCCCAGATACCTGCCTGGATACAGGAACTGACTCTTTGCCAGAAGAGGACTGGCTCTCAGCAGGCTGCCTGAGAGAGAGGGTTGTGAGAGGGGCTGCTCCTCGGTGGCGGATCTCACCCTCCAAGAAGCTGCACTTGGTCATCACGTAGGTCTCTAGGTCCATCAGCTTGACCGTGGCCTGGCCAGTTTTCTTGAAGTGCAGCTTCCCGTACCGGGTGTACATGTTCTTCCACCAGCCGAGGAGCACCTCCGAAGTGTAGCCCAGGCTCTCCGCCTTCTCTCTCCAAGCAGTCTGATTCCTTTTGGTGTCTCGATAGAGCCTGTGTCCCTTCCGCCATAGATACTTGTTCTCCCTCAGCCACTCCAGCACCTCCTCCTCATGTTCCTCTTCTATGGTGTATTGCCTCCTCTCCCGTTCACGCATCTGCCTCTTCCTCCCTTTGGCAGGGCCATATAAGCCCTCATCAGAGGGGCTTTGAGGTTGTAGGGGTTGCTCCTCCACACCACCACCACCACCACCAGCAGCAGCAGCAGCACCAGCAGGACCAGGAGCACCAGGAGCACCAGCAGGACCAGCAGGACCAGCAGGACCAGGAGCAGTGCCAGCAGAGTAAGCACCAGCAGGAGCACCAGTACCAGGAGCAGCACCAGCAGAGTAAGCACCAGCAGAAGCCCCAGCACCAGGAGCAGTGCCAGCAGAGTAAGCACCAGCAGAAGCACCAGCACCAGGGGCAGTGCCAGCAGAGTAAGCACCAGCAGAAGCACCACCAGCAGAAGCAGCATCAGCAGAAGCACCACCACCAGAAGCAGCATCAGCAGAGTAAGCATCAGCAGAATCATCACCTCCAGAAGCAGCATCAGCAGAAGCACCACCACCAGAAGCAGCATCAGCAGAGTAAGCACCAGCAGAAGCACCACCACCAGAAGCAGCATCAGCAAAACCCTAGCACCAGAAGATCGAGCCCGGGTAGCAGAAGCCCCAGCAGAAGCAGTCAGGGCCAGGGGGTGGGAGGGTGGCCCTGTCCCTCTTGCCAGGGCTGGCAGCAGATGGCAGAGGCTTCTGTTTCTTCCCCATGGTTGTTGGGTTGCTGGCTGGCTGGCTGGCTGGCTGGAGAGCTGTGTCTGGAAACAGGTCTTTCCTCTGAATGGTGACCTGCTTGGGGGCTGCTTCCCTTTATATCCACGGGGCTGATGCAATGCACCCTCCCCCCATGTGCAGTGAATGCTAGGCATCCTCTCGGCATCCACTAGGCTTCCGCTAGGCATCCGCTAGGCTTCCGCTCTGCATCTGCTTCATCCGCTCAGCATCCACTCGGCATCCGCTCGGCATCCGCTCGGCATCCGCTCTTTCCGTTCCGCGTCTGCTTTGCTGTGCTCCCCCGGAAGCCTTGCGGATGTGCCATCCGCTTCCATCCGCTTTCCATCCGCCCTACGTCCTCCCCCCGTCCGTTCCTTTCTGTGTTGTCCGCTCTGGTTATGCAAATTCAGGGCACTTTTGAGAGTGGATAACAACAGATGGAACATTTTTCTCGTCCGCTGTGTCCTTTTTACAAACGTTTTGCATTCGTTGGCCAGTTTGACAGGGCTTTTAGGTAAAGAGATCAATTGACTGATGGCTCTACAGCTGCAGATTTTCTTCATTGAGAGCAATCTCTTGTACTATTTAACTTATACATTTTTGTATTTTATCTATTTATATGGTCAATCTATTTAGCATGCAGCTGTTTTTTATGGATTTAGCCAGTTTGATTGTGATAAAGAAAATTACTGGATAGATAGCCCATATGATCTACAACTACAACTCTGAACTGCCCTCTTCTTAAAAGGTTAATTTTTATCGATGCTTGCTGAAGGATTATTATCCAATGCCATGGTTTTTATTGTCTAAGGAAAGGGTCTTCAAACTTGGCAAGTTTAAGACTTGTGGACTTCAACTACCAGAATTCCTGAGCTAACACGACTAGAGGAGGAATTCTGGGAGTTGAAGTTCACAAGTCAAAGCTGCCAAGTTTGAAGGCCTGTGGTCTAAGGTCATAAATGGCTTCATCTTTTCCTTCATGTACCTTAACATTTGTGCAAATTGTGCTTCGTGTTTTTGTGGAAATGTTAAACTAATACCTTAGTTACCTCTTAGACAAGAGGTAAAATTTGAAAAGGACAAGATAAAAGCATTTCCAATTAATAATCCATTTCATTATTCTGCCTATTTGGAATAAATTTATAATTCACTAAATTGTCAGATTTACAGTTGAGTGTACTGATTGATTCAGATTCAGATTCCTGGGATACCTAAGCAGCCTTTATAATGTGAAAGCTATCTTTTGCTGGTCAAGTTACTCTCTGGTCCCTTCTGGATAAGACTTCTACTCTTTTTTAATATGACTAATAGAATATGTTCCCTGTGTACCAGTGGTGAGGTTCAAAAAAATTTACTACCGGTTCTATGGGCGTGGCTTGGCTTTGTGGGCATGGCTTGGCTTTGTGGGCATGGCAGGGGAAGGTTACTGCAAAATCCCATTTCCTCCCCACCCCACTAACCTGTTTTCCAGCTTCATTCTCCTATGCAGGGCAACAAAAGAAGACCCAGCCAATCAGCTGGGACTCGGCAGGCGGAGAATAAATGGGGGTGGGGTCAGTCAGAGGTAGTATTTGCCAGTTCTCCGAACTACTCAAAATTTCTGCTACCGGTTCTCCAGAATTGATCAAAACCTGCTGAATACCACCTCTGTTTGCACCTAGACTGAGTGTCTGTACCTGGTGGACATATAATTGTAGATAACAATTATTTCAAAAACTTCCTCAAAACTTCATTCTTTCAAAATACTGTTACTGAAAACTAATTTCTACACTTTTATTTTATAATAATATAATGATAACATTCAACCATATCTTAAATAATATAGCCAAACAGGTTACTCAAAGGGTACTTCCCTTTTATAAATGCATAAGTGAAGTGCTTCTTTGGTGCAGCTTTGGAACTGCTTTGTAAAGCCACAAGAAGTTGAAAGAAACAAATAATTCCCTCAACACTATCCAACTATTTACAAAGTCTGCACTACTAGTACTATTAATCTTGTCATCACTCCTTATCACACATCCCTTCCCACTTGTGACAGTATGACTGTAACTTTGTCGCTTGTATCCTTACAATTTATATGGACTGTTTCCTGGTATGATTTGATTGCTTATTGTACCCTATGACTATTATTAAGTGTTGTACCTTTCTAATTCTTGACCCTTGATGAATGTATAGTTTCTTTTATGTATGCAGAGAGCATTTGCACCAAGACAAATTCCTTGTGTGTCCAGTAACACTTGGCCAATAAAAGAATTCTAATTCTAATTCAAAGAACTATTGTATTTTGAATTTCCTCTGGGATATTCAATATCTGAAAGATGTATTTAGCATTCAGAAACTTGATGTTCTCAGCCAGTCACAAATGCAAGTACACAGAAATGCAAGTACCAGTGACAGTAGCAAAGCATCTCATTGAAGTATGTAAGTTTGCCTTGCAATGTAAATAAGGAACACCACTTCTGCTTTTGCAACAAAACACATGAGAAAAACCCAAAACATTTCTCCTTGGATTAAAATGGCTTTCTGGAATAGACAATTGCAATTTCTCTTTTTGTGTTGTATATTATTATAGCAGAGGTAGTATTCAGCAGGTTCTGACCAGTTCTGAGAACCTGTAGTGGAAATTCTACTACCGGTTCTCCAGAACTGGTCAAAACCTACTGAATACCACCTGTGGAACAAACAGTAAAGATAGTGGATGATATTTAGAATTTAGGCTGATATTCAGAATGCAGATGAGAGCAAGAAAATATAAGTAAAAACACCTCTGATATACAGTACTTAATCAAGACTTCCTTGTGTACATATTAAATTAATCATTCCTTCTATCATAATATCTCTTAAAGAATGAATCAGATCAGATGATAAAATGAAATGACTCAGTTTTGAAAAATCAAAACTGGCTTCAGTGGTCAACCAATTTTGTTTAAGGCCCCTTCATTGCTACAGGAGCATCATTACTATAAAATCATTGTAATTTCTGCCTGACTTTCTTTGGAGCCAATTTGCAAATATGTAATTTTTAAGTTTTCTTTTCTTAGGACCATAGAAAACATAAAATAGAAAATTAAATTAAAATAGAAAATTTTAGGCTAAAATCCAGGCTAACCCATCTCATCCTTGCATTGTAGTCTAAATACTTCTCTAATTTTTCAGAATTATTGTTTAGCTATTCTTGTAAATAACAAGAATGTACTGTAGCATTAACTGGCAAGGTGGAATTTGCAACTCTCAGTCATGCCATGTAATAACAATGCAAATAAAACAATTACATAGCAATTAATTCTCCATCTCTTAGCAATGTCAGCTAATACATTTGCAATTTCCATTTATCTTGAAGCTTTTCCCTGCATGGTGATTCTATGTCAGCAGAACCAAACCAAGTAAGTCAGCATGGTTAATAATATTGTTGATTATTAGAAAGTATAGTTCAACAGAATGATACCTTATTTTGATCATGAGCTCTATCTGGAACTTACTACCATGTTTCTCATATTGATGGTCCTTTTTCCTGTTACATCCTCATTTTGAATTTATCTTATTATGACCATAATACATGCAGTTTAGCTTGCTTTGTTTGTTTAGAAAACAGGTTTGGAGAACCACATCTAAACCAGATGTTGCTGCACTACATTTCAATTATACTGTTAAAATCTAGTTAAAAGATGGCTAAACTCCAGTGCTGCAATTTATTTCTTTAAAAATGGGCAACTCAAGTCTGGTAATTTGTGTTCTTGCTTTGCTACCTTTGAATCCTCCAAAGCTTCTGAGTACCCCAAAATCCATACTTTTCAGAAATATCACCATATTATCAAGACACATGGAACAAACTCTAGGTGCCGATCTCAGATGAACTGCCCATGACAAGCAAAGAAAAAACATAGATCAAGAGGTCGTTTCAATATCTCTCAGCACTGTACATCAATGGATATTGTTCCATCCGGAAAGAAGCGCATGAGACCAGGTTCCAAACAACAACTATTTTATTTAAACTCTCAAGGCAAAAGATACGGAACCTAGCCCAAGCCGCGGCAACCCTTTATATAGCGACTTGCCTGCGGCTTGTAGCCAATGACATTCATTTAACAGTTCCCGCCATTTGGCGGCTTCCCGGATTGGTTCTTAATCAAGCAATCCGTAAGTGGACTTTTCGGCCAATCAGAACGAGGAACTTAGAACGTACCAAGTTCCATACAGAACACCCCTCACCCTTTAGTTTAGTCCAACATGGGTGATGAAGTCACGCAGGTAGGTGGGGCTTTTTCTAGTCCTAGTTGACCTGCGCAGCTCAGTCTTGGCGTGGTCTTCTAGCGGTTCAGATGGGATCACTGCTTCTCTCGTCCTTCTCCATGGAACCTCCTGGAAAGGTGAGTCAGCCTTGCCGCTCCCGCCTGAGTCTCTCGGGCTGGTTGAGTTGGCTCCACCGCTCCCTCCTGGTTTGACCGGGTTGATTGAGCTGGCCTGGCTGCCTCCTTCCAGGAAGGCCTCGCTTCGCTTTCCTGCTCCAGGACTTCTTTCTTGGGGTTCATCTAACCGTGAGTGCTCTTTTTGTTTGGTTAGATTGTCTTTTTGCATAGTTTGTTGTCTTGTTATGGGAGGTTCATCTCTCCCTTTTTTATTTATTTGTACTTTCCTTCCCTCCTTGGCTGTTTTATAGTCGGTATTTATTTTTGATTCTGTGGTGTTTTTTCATTTGAGGTTATGGGAACGAAGCTGGTCTATGTGCCGCTTCCATTCCCTACCGTCGTCTAAAAGTAGTCGGTAGGACCGGGGACTTGTGATTTGGGTGGTGGTGGCTGGAAGCCACAATGGGTCCCCATTGAGGTTTTTGGCATAGACTAGGTTGCCGATTTCAAACATACAGTATTTGGTGGAGGAATCGGGGGGGTTGTCCCAGGTGTAAGTGGGGTGCAATCTGTCCAGGTAGGACCGTAGTTTCCTACCCATTAGAAGTTCTGCTGGGCTTTTATTGGTTGTGCTGCTAGGGGTAATATGCTGCAAGGTTAGTAGTCGGCTTAGTTTGTCCTGCACATCCCCCTTGTCCATTCTGTCTAGGCCCTCTTTAGTGGACCGAACCATGCATTTAGTGCACTGAACCCTGCCGTTCACAGCCAGTTGGGCCGGTGCAGTTAAGGCATGTCAGATACCCTGGGCAGCCAGATATTGTTCAAATTGCAAGGCTGTAAATTGGGGCCCATTATCTGAAACCAGTACATCAGGTAGCCCATGTGACACAAATAGTTTGTCTAGCTGTTTCATTACAGCTTTGGTGGTTGTGGAAGCCATGAGGATGACTTCCAACCAGTTCGAGTGTGCATCAACCACTATCAAAAAAGTGTTTCCCTTCATTAGCCCTGTGAAGTCAATATGTACTCTAGACCATGGACCCCGGGGAGGTTCCCAGTCTCTTATTGGTGCCTGTGGCGGGGTGGCCTCGATTTTTGACAGTCATGGCATGTTGCAACCCAGCGTTCAATGTCTTTGTTCAGCCCTGGCCACCAGACGTAACTCCTGACCAGGGTTTTCATTTTGACTATGCCCAGGTGTCCCTTGTGCATCATGCCAGAATGTCTTCCTGGAGACTGCTCGGAATCACCACCCTGTCACCGCATAAAATGCACCCCTTTTCTATAGACAGTTCGGTCTGTCTGGCACGGAATGGTTTAAAAGTCTCAGTTTTGTTCTCCTCTGGCCAGCCTTTACCTACCCAGTTCAATATGCACGCTGTCAAAGGTTCTTTGGCTGTAGCTCTCGCGACGTTGGCTGCAGTCAGCAGTAGCTCCGGGAAGGTCTCAAGCTGAAATGTGGAGGTGGTTGGAGCAGGGTCGTCTTCTATGATGGGTAGCAGGGAATGGCTCAGGGCGTCGGCATGTGTGATGGCTTTGCCGGGTTGGTGCAAGAGCGTGTAGGAGTAGGCACCAAGGAATTCAGACCACCTTGTCATTCTCGGAGACAGAATGTTCAGGGTTGGCTTGTTGCCTGCTAGGATTCCAAGAAGGGGCTTGTGATCGGTTAATATAGAAAAAGTTCTACTGTAAAGGTACTCATGGAATCTTTTGACTCCGGCGATGATTGCAAGGGCTTCTCTATCGAGTTGACTGTAATTGCGTTCCAACTTGGAGAGCGTCTTGGAGTAAAAGATGACTGGTGCCTCTCTGCCGTCTGGTAGCTGGTGGCTCAGGATGGCGCCAACCCCAAAAGGCGATGCATCACAAGTGACCGTCAAAGGTAGGGTATTGTTAAACTGGATGAGAACAGTGTCTGACGTTAATAGGTCCTTGATATCTTGGAAGGCTTTCTGTTCCTGGTGGCCCCATGTCCAAGTGGTTTTTTTAATCTAGCAGTCGATGTAGGGCTTCTGCTATTGTTGCCTTATGGGGCAGGAACACGTTATAAAAATTTATGAGGCCCAGGAACGCTTGAAGGTCGGTTTTGTTCCTGGGCCTGGGAGCATCTTTGATTGCCTTCACTTTTTTTTCGATGGGGTAAATGCCTTGTTTATCAATTAAATAGCCCAAAAACTCAACCCGGTTAGTGGCTAATTCACACTTTTCCCTTTTTACTTTGAGGCCTGATTTTCTAAATCTTGTTAAGACTTCTCTTAATCTGGTCTCTAGCTGGTTGGCATTTTTTGCTGAGACCAGTACATCGTCGAAGTAGGGGACAACACCTTTGATTCCATTTAGCAGGCGTTCCATGAGGCTTTGGAACATGCCTGGGGCAACGCTAACACCGAATTGGAGGCAGTTACACTTGAATGCCCCTCAATGTGTTATGATAGTCTTTGCCTCTGCCGTAATGGTATCAACAGGTAGTTGTTGATAGGCCAGTGCGAGGTCGAGTTTCGCAAAAAATTTTCCTCCCCCTAGCGAGTGCAGTAAATGTTGCACTACCGGCACTGGGTATGCGCTTTGTTGGAGCGCATGGTTCAGGGTTGCCTTATAGTCTCCAGAGATGTGCACTGACCCATCTGGCTTCACCAGTGTGACGATAGGGGTTTCCCACCTGGCATGGTCAATTGGCTCTAAAACCCCTTGAGCTATTAATTTATTCAGTTGCTCGACAATTTTTGGTTTTAACGTGAATGGGACGCATCTGGCCTTTTCAATGGATGGGGGCTATTTTTGGGTCTAGGCTAAATGAAATTGGGGTCCCCTTGTACTTGCCTAGAGTCCCGTCGAAAACATCTTGGAATTCTTGGAGCAGGCTCTCCTCCCAGTTGGCTACGGCAATGCAATTGATCCCAGTCATCCCGATTCCCAGGGTCACAAACCATTCAATCCCTAACAGGCTAGGGCGGTCATGGTTGACGATGGTCAGAGGCAAGATTTCGGCATGATTTTTAAATTTGACTAGAAAATGTCCAAGGCCTACTCCTGGAATTCAATTTCCATGATAGTCTTTTAGCACTAGTCTTTGTTTCTGTAGTTCTCTCTGTTTAATGTTTGGTATCAGGCGCCGGATGGTATTCCAGGATACCATAGATAGGAATGACCCTGAGTCGAATTCCATCTTGCAGGGTCTCCCCTCGATGCTCCCCTCTATCCGAACCTTCTTTCCACTCTCCGCCCTAGCATTGCCGATGGTGACTGTCTGATGCATTTCTTCCCTGTCACCGGTTCTCTTGTTACGGTTCCATCTACTGCCGACTTGTCTTTCTTCATGTCTGTGGGTGGTGGTGCTGCCGCATCTTTTTGGACTATAGCTCTTTTTGTTGCAAAAGACCCTTTCTATGTGCCCCCTCTTATTACAAGCCCAGCATATTGCATCGAGGAACCTGCATTCAGCTCACAGGTGATTTCCTCCGCAGCCCGCACATTGAAACTCCCACCAATTTCTCCTCTTTTCACGCCATTTTTTATCTGAATGGAGTCTATGGACATCTTCGGCGTTGTTCTCGGTATCACTCTGGGATTCAATGTCTTCGTAGTGGGCTGTCGCTGTGGGCTGTTTCTTTCCTCCCTCTGCCTTCTTCTCCCTGGGTTGGGTTGGCAGGTCTGGAATTGCGTTCATTTGCCGCATGGTGGCTGCAGACTTCTTTGCTGCTTTGGAGGCAGTTGCCTCTGCAATGGCCTCGGCCACGGTTATGTTTGGCCTATTCAGGAGTTTGCTCTGAAAAGTAGTGTCCTTCAGGCCGAGGACCACATGGTCCCTCATTGCCTCATCCATGTTCTGGAACTCACAGGCTCCTCTGATGTGTCTCAAGGCTGCTACAAAAATCTCCTATAGTTTCATCCTCCTTCTGGTCCCTCTTATAGAATTCGTGCCTTTTTATTAAATTCGACACTACCGGTGCATAGTGTGCTCGGAGCATTCAGTTCAGGTTGGACCAAGTCATCTGTTTGACATCTCTGGGTTTCGCCAGCGCCTTCACCATTTTAAAGACGGCCGGTCCACAGTGTGTAAGGAAGACATCCCTCTTCCTTTGATCTGAGATTTCTTCCATTTTGTTGCTTTCTAAGAACATAAGAAAGTGATCGATATACGATTCCCAATCCTCCTCATTTGGATTTAATGGTGCAGGCGGCGCATTGTTACCGGCCATCTCTCTCACTCGGTTCAGATCGCCACGTGCTTCGGTCTCACCTTCTACAACAATCCCACCTTTGTCACCAGTGTTCTGTCCAGAAAGAAGCACGTGAGACCAGGTTCCAAACAACAACTATTTTATTTAAACTCGCAAAGCAAACGTTACAGAACCTAGTCCAAGCTGCGGCAGCCCTTTATATAGCTGCTTGCCTGCGGCTTGTGGCCAATGATACTCATTTAACTGTTCCCGCCATTTGACAGCTTCCCGGATTGGTTTTTAATCAACCAATCCGTAAGTGGCCTTTTCAGCCAATCAGAACGAGGGACTTGGAATCTACCAAGTTCCATACAGAACAGATATAATCCCAACTTTCTACAATGAAAAATGTACACATTCTGTTCCTTCACACTTGATGACTCTTAAGGTAAAAAACCATTTGAGCACTATGTTTCTGAAAATTTAGAGATTTTATTACAACCATTTGGCAAATCCTATAGACATGCATCATTCCCACATGGGATCTTTCTGTATGGAAAGTAATCTCAGGAAGGACTACCCATTCATACTAATATATGATTGTGAATTGTATGAAGCATACAAATGGAATTGTTACTTTATCTATAGATCAAGATCCTGTGACTAGAATAACCAATCAGAATTGTTGAAGACTGGTTATTGTGCTATGTCTCATTCATATGTGCTATACAATATGTGTTATTGTGCTATGTCTCATTCTCATTCATCAATCTGAAAGTGGGAGAGGCATACTGATTACTTGACATAGTATTACAACCCTTTTTTGATCATTGAAAATATAAATGAGAATTTTTGATTTCTTAGAGGTATGTCTCTGACTCACAGTGATTTCTGAGTCAACTCCTACAAGTAGGTGACATTCATTAAATTCATCCTTGATCATTGTTGAACCCTTGAACCTCTTTTTACAAGCTAAAGTTCATGTTCATACAAGACCTACTTTTAAAGAAAGGAAGTAATGTAAAGTTTAAAAAATTGAATTTAAATGTGTCTTCATGAAATATCTCTGTGAACATTAGATAAATAAGATCAAAGTATAGCAGATTGAATGCAAACAGAAATCTTGACAGAATGAATTTTCACAAGACAACATAAGAGATAATTCTGAGCTCAAGGTCAGGAAATGCAAATGTCAGCCCCCTCCACCAATCCTACACTATTCAAAGATGCAGTCAAAACCATGAAACCTCAGCAAGATCAACTTGTTCCAAGGACAATTGGAGCAAAGAATATCATAAATTATTTGTGTATGCAGGCATTTATAGCCATTGTATGTGTATGTTTCAAGATTCTTTCCAATGAGAAGTATTATTTTAAAAATGTAATAGCTAAGATAAGTAAATACATATATATGTTTATGTGGTTCCTTGGGAAATAAGTCTATGATGAATCCCATATGCAATGCAAGGAAAAGATAAGATGTGCTTATATCTTATTAATTGGAGCAAGGATCTTTATTGCACTGTCTACACCAATAAATCTAGGCCCATATTTTAGAAATCCCTTTAGAAAATAGTACAACTGGGATATTAAAGATGGTAACTCAGAAGCCTAGATAAAAGGGACATAAGTTAACAATAATGATGGTTCTCTGATCCAACATTCCTGGAAATTTTTATGCCAACCTTCTCCAGTTTGAGTTTCTTCATATGGTGCTAACTTTACCTTGTTTACCTTTAGGCAATATGCTTAGTGTTGACAATCTTGGAAATTGACATCCACAGCATCTGGAGGGCACCCAGGTTGGACAAGCTTCTTGGGAGTGTGAAAGAGATAAAATGTTTTAGGGAATTAGTCCAGTATTGGCTCTGGATTAGTTCCACCGGTCTTATGAATACTGCAAGACAATTTACAAACTTCAGAGAGCAAGGTTAGGAAAGAACTGAACATTATAAACTGCTATTGCTAGTTGCATAATGAGTTAGACCAGCTGTCTGACTTGGTGAAAAGCAATTCCCAATGTTCATCATGCAATACTATTCTTTGCTTAGTGCAGGCCTAATCCCTAATCACTTTACAAGCAAGTACAGTGAACATATGTCAATGTAATAAGATGATCACGAATAAAACTTTGGTTCTATTGAAACCAACAGCTGAAATATTTCAATTTTCAGAAACAAGAGTCACATCTAAAATCCTTCCCAAATATCTGCTTATCTTCCATTCACTTTTGGTCACCTGACTAATCATTACTCCAACTCATATCTCATACAGAGTGTATTGTGTAGGAGAAACAGATGAAGTTAATGTTCAGGTGGAAGTTCATACATATTTTTTGTGAAGAATGCTAAGGCATCACATTCAGGAACTCGCTATCCTAAATATAAAAACAGAAATACAGAGCCAAGGCCTTCAACAAACCTGACTGAAATCAGGTATTTTGCAGAATGATAGCTCTTCAACACTCCCTTACTGCAAAAATACACTTAAAACCACATTAGAAAAGCACATAAAATACAAAACAATTCCCCAGCTGACCAAAGGGATATCTGACACTTCATGAAGAGAAAGAAACATGTGGGCTAATTTTCCCAATAATTCTTACCTCTGACTGCATCTTCCAAATTCTTCTTGGATCACATTTGTGCCCTTTCCTTCATCATTTTCAACAGCATAGAATAATGAAAAAGATAATATGATAAACACTCAAATATTATCACAGATTCTTTGTAAGTTCAAATGCAATGTTTGATCCCTTCTAACTAGGAAGTATAGTTCGTTTGGAGCAATTCTACACTGAGGAAAAAAACAAAAATCATGTTCGCTGTAAGAGAATGCCATAGCACACTAAACAGAAAAAGGAGACTAAAACTAAAGCAGGTACAGGAAGATGATATGTAAAGCAACGTGAAGGTAATTTGAAGAAGGTATTCCACAACCATTATATAAAAACACCAACTTAGGCTTGAATGAAGCTGGAAAAAGAAATTCAGGATTACTCTTCCTTGATACTCTTTGGTATAAGGCAGTGCTGGCTAACATTTCTAACCTTGCCCAAAGCACATATGCGCAACCCCAAAATGCAATATGTGTGCATCTCACACATGCACTCCAACCCTTATTCATGTACTTGGCCCCCCACATGCACATATGTCCCCCGTGCATGTGCCCCATTGCCCGTGCATGCACGCACATCGCCTGCACATGTATGGCAGAGATCTGAAGACAAGTGGCCAGCAGGAGTGTGCACACATATGTGCGGTGGAGCTGAGTTGAGGCAATGGCTCACGTGTCCACAGAGGGGGTTCTGAGTGCCACCTCTGGCACGCATGTCAAAGATTTGCCATCATGGGTATAAGGGGAAAGCCTCTGTGAGGCTTTCAGCACTGATGTCATTCCTTCAAGAGAGTCAAGTCAGATTGTACAAGTATACCTAGAACTTTTCTTTATTATTACAGGTACTTGAAAGCTAGTTTGCTCATTGTGGATGCTATTTCTTTTATATAATGGTTGCTGTTATCTCCAAAAAAGACATACAAGTGCATGCACAGAATACACGCATGTGTGCCTATTAAAAAAAAAACTGTGAAAATATCTTTGTGTTTTTAAATGGTCTCAATATCATCAAACTACAAGGAAATAAGTAGAAAGACCGCACATACTGAATCTCAACAGATTAATACACTTCTAACAACCTTTGCATTTATATACCCACAAAACATTAGCAACATTTGTCTTAAAGCACTCAGATATATACAGTAACCTTTGCATTACCTGCTCAGAAAACACAACATAGCATAATGCATAGTATAAAACATAAAACATAGTAGAAAACATAAAACATAGTAGAAACATGACTAGTCTTTCTTAAGCTAGAAAAAGCTTGAGAAAAGCAATGTCTCAAAGGTCAAAATAGAACTCAGTCACAGCACATTAAACAATCAAAACATTCAAAAATATATTCAATATGGGAACTTTTATACTAACTTAAAAAAAAATAATCTTGAAAAATTCATGTTTCTTTCAACTCAGAACATTTCAAGATTGGGATGTTCTGTAGTTAAAATTTCTTGCTCATCCCCAAGTATTTTGTCCATACCTTTGTTATAGTTTGTCCTTGAAAGCAGCTGAACTTATATTTTAGTTAATATTTAGTAATATAATATTTTACTAATATTTAGTAATATTTTAGTTATTTACATTTTTTTCAAATATTCCAACAAATGCTTCATTCCTTTTCTGTTAAAATCTCTTCCAATGTTCATTGATATGTATTTTTGCCAGGTTATAATTAATTCCTATTGTTTTAAAACTGTTGCTGGAGAAAGAAAGATAAATTTCAAAGGTTTGTTCAGATCTCTTGGTTTTCCTCTTCCTTTTCCTTTGCTCATTTAATTTCATATAATTCTATTATCTCTTTTGCTTTGGGGAATGTAACTTACCTAGAAAGGGCAATCACCAAATATGTTTAATACCAAAATATTTTAATATATTTAGAGAAGTTTGAGAGAGAAAAAGAAGTTGTGTGTCCACCATATTATAAGACTATATATATAGCAAATACCACCTCTGACTGGAGATTTTACAGTATTCTTCCGCTGCCACGCCCACCAAGCCACACCCACCGAACCAGTAGCAAAAAAATTGAATCCCACCACTGATATATGTGTGTGTGTGTATGTGTGTGTAGGTGTTCATATCTGGGGAATATGCATTCATACTATGATTGTGAGGTTTTCACAGCCATTGTGGGAGCAGAATGCTGGAAAATAAAACTAATCTGATGTAACCTAATACTTCTTATTTTCTTATTTCTTATTACAGTAATAAGAAAAATATATAAAACAAAATAATTCAAAATTATTTGGAAAAGTGTTATATTTTAACAGTGATTAGTAGTTAGAAATAACGTGAAATAGGAAGAAAGAACACATTTTTGAAATGAACTTTAATCGTGCTTTTGTGTAAAATCAATTTTGTACATACAGAATAAATCAGAACTCTATTCTGTTCTTTCTATATATTAATATCACTTAATTTATTCTTCTTGGAAGATTTATTCTAGATTAAAGTAAATTATATAACAAAATGCAGTTGTGGGGTTTATTAAAAAATTATGCAGAAATCTTTAAATCCTGAGAGTATTTCTTTGCACAATTTGTCAAGGTATACATTAAGAACACATTTCACTTTGGTTAAAACATTTGTGTTCCCTTATTAATACAGGACTGAACATAAATTTTATGATTGAAATCTAGTTTTGATTCATAATGATAAGGTTTGACATAATCAGACTCAAATCTATGTCTTGTTTGTTTATTGAATAAAAGCAACAAGTTCCTTTTTTCAGCCAGGTGTAGCTGGAAGTATGTGCTGATATATTTGCATGTGCACATATACAGACATATGTTTGTATGTGCTTCACTACTGTGCTTCTCCAGAGCTTAGATCAGCTATCAACACAAGGAAACTTTTGGTATGTGAGATGCCTGACCTCATCCTTCAGTGCTGAAGGCCTGTGGGTTTGGTCCAAAAACAGGAATTCCCTGCACAGACACTGAGTCTGCTGAAGGAGACAGGAGAGCAACAGCTACAGAAGAAGACTTTGTTCACAGCCACCAAGGAGAATTTACACAACAGACACACATGAACACTCAACACCATGGAAAAGAAACATTTTTAAAACACTCTCTTTTTTCTTGGTCTAAACAAGGACTTTTGTTTCTTTGAAATGGAGAGATGGGATGTGCTGCAATACAAATACTCTAGCACACTATGCTAGACACAATACAAATACTCAAGCACACTATGAAACAAAGTATTTATTATTGTTGTTGTTGTTGTTAATCTTCAATTTGATTCACAGTCTGGGACCA
This sequence comes from Laticauda colubrina, assembly GCA_015471245.1. NCBI lineage: Eukaryota > Metazoa > Chordata > Lepidosauria > Squamata > Elapidae > Laticauda > Laticauda colubrina. Next base: position 50,660,598 of record BLBF01000002.1, read on the forward strand.
GTAAAAACTTAAGAGTTCAAATCCTAACTAAGGACCTAAGAGCTGATTGTTTTTATTATTATTACTACTACTACTACTACTACTACTACTACTATTATTATTATTATTATTATTATTATTATTATTATTATTATGTATTATTTAATAATAATAATAATAATAATAATAATAATAATAATAATAATAATAATAACAATAACAACAATAATAACAATAATAACAATAATACAATCAGCCAGATGTTCAAACGCATTTTGCCATTTTATTCTGCTTATCAAGTCCTTACCAACAGCGGTGGGATTCAAACATTTTTACTACTGGTTCTGTGGGCATGGCTTGGTGGATGTGGCTTGGTGGGTGTTGCAAGGGAAGGATACTGTAAAATCTCCATTCCCACCCCACTCCAGGGGAAGGTTACTGCAAATTCCACATTCCCCCCCCACTCCTGGGGGAAGGTTACTGCAAAATCCCACTCCTTCCCCACCCCACTAACCTGCTTTCTAGCTCCATTCTCCTGTGCAGGATAACAAAAGAAGACCCAGCCAACCATCTGGGACTCGGAAGGCAAAGAATAGATGGGGGTGGGGCCAGTCAAAGGTGGTATTTGCCAGTTCTCTGAACTACTCAAAATTTCCACTACCAGTTCTCCAGAACTGGTCAGAACCCGCTGAATATCACCTCTGCTTACTAAGCACTTGGGATAGACAGATCTGGATGTTTTTTACCAATACTGTTGCAGGATGGAAGCTGTTTCAAGTAAAACCACCTTTTGCAATTGACTGATGGTACATTTGTCAATGCCATTGGTGTACATGTGGTGCTCCAGTTGTTCTCAGATTGCACCCAAGGTGCCTATTACTATTGGTATTACCCTTCCTTGACTTTGACTTCACTGCACCCATTCTATTACTATTTGTAGGTTTTTGTGTTTTGTTTTCTTCTCCAGTTCTTTCTCTTCTGTTCTGCTGTCTCCAGGCACTGCCATATCCACTATCTAGACTTTTTTTTCTTTCTTATTGACAATTGTTAAATCCAGGGTGTTATGTGGCAGGTGCTTGTCTCTTTGGATTCTAAAGTCCCAGAACAAATAACTTCTTCATTTTCTATGACTTTCTCTATTTTATGGTCCTACCAGTTCTTGCTTGTATGCAAAGAATATGCACCATTTTGCTCTCCAAATTCATAAAGGCCTAACCGAAACCATAAGTGGATTTGTCTCCAATGGGATCTTCCCATGTATTTTACCAGGAAATATAGATAAGGTGGTGTGATGACCCAGGGTGGGATACAAAATAAACACAGTCACAAAAAACAGGTGAAGCCCCTTTTATTCCTTCACTTTGCTTCCAAGCTCCAAATATCCTTGACTGAAGACAAAAAAACTCCCACACAAGCAGTTACAAGAAGGAGGAAGAGTAAAAAACAACACAAACCAGGCAAGACAAAGGCTTGAAGACATCCACAGAGATCAGAACACACACTGGAAGGATGCCAAACTCAGAGAGGAACAATAAACTGAAGATATGTCCATGCTTTGTTTCCAGCACTCGCATGTACGCATGTCTGTCCTCTTATCCAGTTGTCACAGCTGCAGCCCATGAAGAGGATCAAGGCCTCTCCTCCCCACTAGACCATGTTTCTCCCTTGTCCTCTCCTCCCTGCATGCTGTTGGATGGAGAGGGAATGGGCCTGGGTCCTCCTCTGATTGCCCAGCCAACTTCTGCTCTTCCCCAGCCTTCTCCACAACCTCTGGAGCCATACTTCCACTCCCTGTTGGCTGTTCCTCCCCTCCCTCAAAGTCAATCTCCACCAGGGGTATGACAGGTGGGTTGAAAAAATCAACAAACTCTTCGCATACCAATGCGCTATGAATAAATTGGCAACCTCCAATTTTGTTCTCCAGATCCATGGAAGGCTAATCCTAACTCTAAGTGGATTTACCCCCAATGGGATTTTCTCAGGTATTTTACCAGGAAATATAGATAAAGCAGGGTCCAAAAGCTAACACCCTCCTAAGTATAATGATACAATATGAATGTATTAACAATGTCCATTTTGCTCTCCAAACTAATGGAGATCTAATTGTATTTGCCAATGACATTTTTTCATGTATTTAACCACACTACTTAGATAAAGGATGTTCGAAAAGTCAGTGCACTCCCAAGTATATTGACCCACTACAAATCTGTTGGCAATACTTACATCCTTAAAATCCATTGATGATGTCCATTCAGTGCTCCAAATTACTGGAGATGTAACCATAACCCTAAGTTGAATACAATATTTTAAGTATCTTTTTAGACTAAACTTAAATAATAAAATAGGTAATAGATTTTTAAGTTTTTTGCTTGATTATAAGGAAAGCACATATCTTTATATAAAATAAACTGAATTATAAAACTTGTTATAAAAGTCATTTTTTCCATTAAGAGTGACTTGCCATAGTGATCAGTTCTAGCCCCACACCTATTTAATCACGCAGATCCAACAAAACCTCTTCAAGGGATGTTCTTGCCCTGAAAAAATATGGAGCCACCTGAATAGAATGAGGACAGGGCATGCCAGAACTAAGGGAAATGGCCGAGAGCCTGCAATGTGACTGGGGTGCACTGGAATAAACTATAACACATAAAGGTCAAGAAAGTTTTCTCTGGAAATTCCAAGGCACCTGGGATGATCTCACCGCAGCCACATATGAATTGTTAGCTTCTTTAGATATAGAATTATAACACTTATTCCACTGCAATTCTATAGCTATATAATTTAATACAATATATTATCTACTATATGGTATTACATGTGTGTGTGTTGAAACTTTATTTAACTGAACTTGTATATTACTGATTGCGTGACCTCTGTAGATATTACACTGAGTATGCTAAATAAATAAATAATTATAAAAGAAAATGTATATATTAAAAGTGGCTTTTGTAAATATATAGCTGTATCGCTATATCTAAAATTAACTATTTATGCCATGTTTCTCATCAGAATATATTTTTCAACAACAGAAATTATATTTGGAAATATTTGGACATTCTGAAGACATGTGCATAAGAAATGTATGCTTGCTTTTGTACTTTTTATGATTTATTGTGAGCCATCTAGAGTCATTGTATGAGGCAGATGGAGATATAAGTCTATAAATTAATGAAATAAATGCTTTATCCAGGTCACATTTTACACCAGAGAAAGTAGAACACCTGCATTGCTGTTTATGATGCACATAGGATATAGGTACATTTTTAAATATTGATTTACACGACAAACTACTCCTAAAACTAAAATCTTATGGTATCTCTGTACAACTGCATAATTGGATAGAAGCATTCCCATCAAACAGACAAAAAATAGTCAAAATTGGGAGTGTCCTATCAAATTCTGTACCTGTCAATAGTGATGTCCCCCAAGGTAGTGTTCTAGGACCAACTCTCTTCATACTCTATATAAATGACCTCTGTGATCATATTAAGAGCAACTGTGTTATTTTCGCTGATGTTGTAAAACTGTTCAATACCACAGACAATACTGCTACCCTTCAAAAAGATCTTGACTTGATCAAACAAATGGCAACTTCAAATCTCAACAAATAAATGCTCTATCTTACATATTGGCAAAAAAAATCAGAAAATAAAATACAAACTCGAATACAGCTCATCAGTCTGGAACCCACATGACGTATCTGATATTAGTACAGTTGAGAAAGTCCAGAAATATTTCACAAGAAGAGTTCTCCACTCCTCTATTCGTTGCAGAATACCTTATGCCACCAGACTTGAAATTCTAGACCTAGAAAACCTTGAATTACGCCATCTTCGGTCTGATCTAAGTATAGTGTATAAAATCATACATTGCAATGTTCTACCTGTCAATGAATACTTTAGCTTCAACCATATCAACACAAGAACACACAATAGATAAAACTCGACTTCAGCAACAGAGTGGTCAATGTCTGGAATACTCTACCTGACTCTGTAGTTTCTTCCCCAAACCCCAAAAACTTTAACCTTAGACTGCCTACTATTGACCTTACCCCTTTCCTAAGAGGTCTGTAGGAAGGCGTGCATAAGCGCACCAACGTGCCTACCATCCCTGTCCTATTGTTTCTTTTATTTTTCTTATATGAACCCATTTCATGTATTCATAACTATGTATATACTTATACTTATTATCTTGTAAGCAATTGACAAATCAAATAACTAAAATAAATAAATAAAATTTATTATGGCTATGGAAAATTTAAAGTTAATCTTGGTGCCCCTCTTATTCTATCTATCAAGTCAAAATACATTTAGCAAATATTTAATATTCACCTAAGAGCAATGATTATGTTTTATATGACAAACCATTCTGTTTAATTCTCTTTCTTACTTAACTGTCAGTAAAATGTATTTTTGAAGCTGTGTTCAAATGTGGAACTAACCAGAGCGATTGGCAATGCCATACATTTCAGAGATAAATCATCAACTCATATTGAACAACTGCAGAAACATTATTTTAATGTGCTTCCCTACAAATTCTTTGCCAAGTTAGTTGAAAAATCTATTAGTAGACTGAATTATTCTCTGTATCACTGATATCGGTGGTCTACTGGGTGTAGCTTCCTTTTATTTGAAATTTTCAGTGGCTCCTTTTTCAAAACAAATGAGTTGAACTCACAAATGAGTTACCAATTTCAAAGGTCCTTGGCAGATCCTTAATATCACATGTTGCTCTAATTTATTAACAGACCTGACTACAACATGAATGTATCATTTCAGTCATTATTTTTTCAGTTCCTGAATGCTAGGATCCAATGTAGAAAAAGAGAGGCAACCTCAACCCATGTCACACTGAACCAATGGATGCAGAGAGGATGTAAAATGGACAAAAAACCTTGCCATCCGTTGGTTAACCCGATGTATCCGTTCTGTACTCACTGCCTCCGTTTTGCTTCCTCTCTATCCATCCAGCATCCGTTTATGGACGTTTCATCCGCTCCAAAAGTTTTGGGCTGCCTAAAACTTTTGCATGGAAAATGTATCCAGTTCATCCGTTCTGCATCCGCTACGCATCCGCTAGACATCCGTTACACATCTGCTAGGCAACCGCTATGCATCCGCTGTATCCGCTAGGCATCCGTTGGGCATCCGCGCAACTCCATCCGCCCGGACGTAGGGAGGAAGCGGAACGGACGCAGAACGGATGCAGAACGGATGCCGAACGGAAAAAAAGCGTTTAAAACGGAAAAAACGTTCGCAGAGGGGACCTATCTCGGATATTAAGGATGTCTAGAGGATGCCTACAGGATGCCTACAGGATGCCTAGCAGAAAATCTATACTGCCTATAAAAAGGGGGAGCAACTCGCCTGCATCTCACTTTCAGAACAGCAACCCAGCGGTGCAGACTTTTGCAGCCTTCATCTGGCTCTTCCTCTTCCACAGCATCCAGTCATGTCCACCGTGGATTGTAACAAAGTCCTTTCGTCAGCCACCATCGTTCTGCAACAGTGCGAAGCCATCTGCAGACTCTGTGAACACTACTGCGAGAAGAAAAGGAGCCACCCAAAAAAAGTCTGGGTCCGAAGATGGTTCGCCAGAAGAGCAGAGGACCGACTGTACAACAAGCTGATGGTGGAGCTCAGGAGCAAAGACACTCGGGCGTTCCAGAACTTCATGAGGATGCCTCCAGCTATGTTTGACGAAGTTTTGCAGTGGCTGACACCCAGGTTGACCAAGCAGAGCACCAGCTTCCGGCCCAGCCTGGAACCTGGGCTCAAGGTGGCACTCACTCTGCGCCACCTGGCCTCAGGGACCTCCTAGAGGAGGGTGCCATCCAACACCATCAGCATTGTGGTCAGAGAAGTGGTGCAGGCCATCATCGAAGAATACAAGGAGGAGCTCCTCCAGTACCCCTCCACTGAAGAAGGATGGAAGAAAGTAGCAGAGCAGTGGTATCAGAAGTGGAACTTACCACACACCGTTGGAGCCATAGATGGCAAGCACGTGGCCTGCAAAGCGCCAGCCAAGTCAGGGTCCACTTATTTCAACTCCAAGGGCTTCTTCAGCATCATCCTCTTCGCCATGGTCGATGCTGACTACAAGTTCATGTACATTGATGCTTCAGGCAACGGCTCCTCTTCAGATGCCCAGGTAGACAACACCAGTGTCCTCAAGGAGGGGCTGGAATGCAACCTCATCGTGGACTTCCCAGATCCAGACCCCCTGCCCAACGACACACAAGATGTGCCCTACTTCATCATGGGGGATGACGCCTTCTCCCTCACAACCTACCTCATGAAGCGCTACACCTCCAGACTCCTCACCCGTGAAGAGAGGATCTTCAACTAACGGCTGTCCAGGGCAAGGCGGGTGGTGGAGAACGCCTTTGGCATCCTGGCCAACAGGTTCCAGGTACTTCTCACCACCATGCAGCATTGCCCAGAGACCGTGAGGAGGATCATGGAAGCTAGCTGCATCCTGCACAATCTCATGCGCACCCGCTACCCAGTCTTGCAGAACAGGCTCGTGGACCTCCACAAAGGCAATGGGGACATGGAGCCTGGGGAATGGAGGCAAGGGCAAAACCTGATCGACACTGAGGATGTGCAAGGCCCCAACAGAGCCTCACATGAAGCGAAGAAGCAGCACAACCTCCTGAGACACTGGTGCAACTCCCCAGCTGGAGCAGTGGAGTGGCAAAACAGGATGGTAGATGCTTAATGGATGCTTCCTTCAACCTGTCTCATCACACGGATGAGATTGGGCCTTGTATGTTTGGTTGGCCTACAATGAACAGGGCGTTTAATAAAGAGTTGTGTTTATGTTGACATGTGTGGATAATTATTACATTATTATTGATAATAAAGGGCCGTAGGTGTGGCACCTGGGAGGGTGGACCATACAGTCCCACAATGCTTGCACTGGAGGTTTTACTATCCCACTGCTATCCTAACCCATCCCACAGCTATTACCCATCTCACAGGTATCCTAACCCATTCCAAAGCTATCCTTACCCATCCCACAAGCATGTAAAGGATTAAACCATTTCTAAAAGTTTCCAGCAAGACTTTATTAAAAAAAAGAAATGAAACAAGTGTGTGAATCATAAATAGACTTTATTAACAACAAACTATAGGACAAAAATGAGTCTCTGGCACTCCTCTTGGTCGCTCAGTCTCAGGGATGAAGGGTGCAGGTGCTGTGGAGGTGGCTGGTGCTGGAGTGCTTGTCATCAGCTCCTCCAGAAGCAGAAGCAGCAGAAGCCAGCCCCAGAAGAGCGAGCCCATGCTGCAGAAGCCCCAGCAGAACCAGAGTGAGGGCCAGGGGGTGGGATGGTAGCCCTGTCCCTCTTGCCAGGGCTGGCAGCAGATGGCTGAGGCTTGCTGTGCTTCCGCATGGTTGTGGGGTTACTGGCTGGCAGGGAGGCTGGCAGGAACCAAGGCTGGCAGGAAGGCTGGCAGGGAGGCTGGCAGTGAGGCTGGCAGGGAGGCTGGAACCAAGGCAGGCAGAAAGGCTGGCAGGGAGGCTGGCACCAAGGCTGGCAGGAAAGCTGGCAGGCAGGCAGGCAGGCACCAAGGCTGGCAGGCAGACATGAACCAAGGCTGGCAGGAAGGCTGGCAGGCAGACATGAACCAAGGCTGGCAGGAAGGCAGGCAGCAAGGCTGGCAGCAAGGCTGGCAGGGAGGCTGGCAGCAAGGCTGGCAGCGAGGCTGGCAGGGAGGCTGGCAGTGAGGCTGGCAGGGAGGCTGGCAGCAAGGCTGATAGCAAGGCTGGTAGCAAGGCTGGCAGGCAGGCAGACATGCAGGCAGGGCAGGCAAGGCAGTCGATGCATCCGGCAGCAGGTCTTTCCTCTGAATGGCGACCTGCTTCCGAGCTGCTTCCATTATATCCGCGGGGCTGACTCAATGCATCCTCCCCGCATGCGCAGTGAACGCCAGGCATCCATTAGGCTTCCGCTGTGCATCCGCTAGGCTTCCGCTCTGCATCCGCTTCATCCATTCGGCGTCCGCTCTGCATCCGCTCTTTCCGTTCCGCGTCCGCTTCGCTGAGGCCCCCCGGAAGACCTGTGGATGTGCCACCCACTCCCATCTGCTCCCATCTGCTTCCATCCGCTAGGCTTCCGTTCCGCATCTGCTTTGCATCCGCCCTGCGTCCTCCCCGCGTCCGTGTTATCTGCTCTGGTTATGCAAATTTTCGCCCATTTTGAGAGCGGAGAACAACGGATGGAACATTTTGCTCGTCCGCTGTTTCCTTTTTGCATCCGTTGGCCAGTGTGACATGCGCTTTACATTGAACCTGACTCTAGGTGAAAATCAAGTTTTGCACCCACTTTTTCCCTATGTTATAAACTTTTGAAATCCTTTGTTTGCAAGTACAAATCACACATGTTCATGCTTTTATTACAAATGTTCCAGCTGTTTCCTGACCTTGGAGTTAGGCATCATGAACTCTATAGTCATCAGTGGTTTTTGAAACATTTCCCTGGTACATTTCAAGCTTCCTATTGTGCCTCACTGTTTAGAAAAAAAAAAAAGTTTTAATAAAAATTAATAGGAAGTATATTCCACAGCAAACCAGTAACAACTCTGAATAATCTTACATGGGAAAAGACCCGAACACACCAAAACCGGAATCCCTGTACCCATGAAAATCTATGAATATGTATAGCTGAGGTACTGGCTGTGTATCTATCACCCACCTGTGTTGTAATGACATGGGTAATGGGCTGTGTGATGACCTTCTGAGTTCTATTGTTGTGACATCCCGGGTCTTGTGCTGTAATCTCCTGGGTCGTTGGCTGTGTCGCAATATCCTGACGTTTTGTGGTATAACCTCCTGAGTTCTCTGATGCAATATCCTGAGCAGATGGCTGTGATGTAATGTTCTGAGTATTGGTTTGGCTCCAAGTTTGAGGTCTGGCTATATGTTCATTGCGTGTGTCAGTTTGTTTAGTTTGGGGGTTGGGGTGGGTGGCAGCTGGTGATGCAGCTATGGTCTGGTTTCTGGATGGTGGTTTCCTTTTGTCTATGGAATGGGTTTGGTTTTGAGCCAGATGAGGGAGATTGGTGGTGGCATCATGTGTTGTTTTGAGTCCAGTGTTGGTTTTCGTGGCTGGGAATCATTTGTTGAACTCAATACAGAAGCCTGATGATGGCAGATGAGATTCTGCTGAAACGTTGCTACAACTTTAAAAGCACTACAATGACGTGGGATAATACCTGAAGGAAGCTGAACAGCACACATGTAAGTACCTGCGAAAACTTTATATATATATACATACATATACATACATATACATACATATACATACATATACA